>CM019823.1:41890443-42537622 GCA_009763385.1 Coix lacryma-jobi var. lacryma-jobi | reverse complement strand
TACACTTTTGTCATGCATAAAGAATACCCAAGTGAAACGAGAAAAATCATCAACAATAACAAGACCATGTTTGTTACCGCCGATGCTAAGGTAGGCAACCGGTCCAAAGAGGTCCATGTGGATCAACTCCAATGGATGAGTAGTAGTGTCGTAGCTCTTTGGTGGGTGAGGTACGCCTACTTGTTTTCCGGCTTGGCAAGCTCCACATACTCTGTCTTTCTCAAAATCAACATTGGTTAGTCCTAGGATGTGGTTGTCCTTTTGAAGTTTGGCCAAGTTCCTCATCCCAACATGAGCTAGTCGGCGATGCCATAACCAACCCATGCTAGATTTTGCCACTAAACAAGTCTCAAGTTTGGCTTCACTTTTGTTGAAATCAACTAAGTAAAGCTTCCCTTTCAAACGACCCGTAAAGACAATAGAGGAATCCTCCCTTCTAAAGACTTCCACACCCTCATCCGTAAAGAGACAATTGAAACCCATTCCACATAATTGTGAAACGGATAGCAAGTTGTAACTCAACGAATCGACATGTAAGACATTAGTAATTGAATGCTCAAGTGTAATAGCAACTTTACCAAGACCTAACACATCCCCTTGGAGTTATCACCGAAAATGATGTTTTCGCTTGCATTTGAAGTTGGGGAATATGATGAGAACATACTCCTTTCTCCGGTCATATGATTTGTACATCCGCTATCAAGCACCACAACTTGATCCACCGGAGGAGTATGCCTGCAAGACAAGTTTAGTTCCTAGGTTTAGGTCCCCAATTGATATTGGGGCCTTGCAAGTTAGTCACAAGTATCTTAGGAACCCAAATGCACTTGTCGGCTGTCCTCTTGTTATCACCAACATACTTTGCAACAACTTTACCACTGTTGTTGTGTCCTAAAATGTAACAAGATGACATGCTCTTCCTTGGGGCTTCTATCTTGGGTTGATGTGCAAACTTGTTCTTGGTCACCCAAATAGATTCCTTTGGTTTCTGAGATTCTTGCTTTGGGTTGGGTACCTGCTTGTGCTGTGTGTGAGACTGAGCAGAAGACAAACTGGTAGCCTTCCCTTTCTTGGGGGCGGCACTGCCGGCCTGGGGGCGGCACTGGGGGTCCGGCACTGCCGCCTTCTGGCGCGGCACTGCCGCGGTCTGTGCAGGCTGAACTGTACCAATCTGACCCTTCTTCTCAAACCTCACACACTCATAGCCATTCACTGTCCTTCTTCCATTAGTCTTGGCTCCTTTTTCGTGCCCCAACCCATTTTATGGAAGGACGCCGTCCATTCTTGAACTTGGGCTTGCTCTTCTCTTGAGTCTTCTCATTAGCACTTGTGTAGACTTGACACAACCATTTGCAATGATATTTGTCAATCTTGCTATCTCCTTTCTCATGGCCTCCATGTTCACAAGGTTAGTGGAATAGATATTTAAATCAACATTATAGCATTTTCCACAACCTTCACTAGTGGAGGGAATAGAGGTGACATTTGCTTTAGGAAGAGTTGAGTTGCTTTCCCAAAGAAGATTATATTGCAACTCAAGTTCTTTGTGCTTTTCATCTAAGCCACAATACTTTTCCTTGAGTGCAATATGGGCCTTCTTTAGGGAAGCATGTTCATCTTGCTCTTTGGCCAAGGCCTCGTGCAAGACGTCCAACTCACTTCTCTCTAATGCAAGAGCTTCCTTGCAAGCAATGTAGAGGTCCTCTTGTTTGATGAGAGCATCCTCACTTATTGCTAGCTCGGCTTGTACACATTCTAGTTCCTCCATTAGTTTAGTGATAAAGAGTTTGGTTTTCTTGTCCAACCTTTTAGTTATCATGTTATATCTTTCATCACTAGAATCATCATCACTAGAGGAATCACTAAGTTCACTACTAGAGATGTCACTAGGTGGAAGAGAGGTTTTAGAAGTGTGACCCTTTTTCACCTTCTCTTTCTTGGCCATGAGACAAGTGTGGGAGTTGCAATCATCATCATCGGACAAGTTGTTGAATAGTCTTGGTGAAGGAGATGACTTTTGAAATGCTATTGTTGCTATCTTCTCATCTTCTTCACTTGAGGTTTGTGCGGTTGAATCCCATTCATGTCCAATGTGAGCTTCTCCCATGTATCTCTTGTTGTGTTTCTTGTAAGTGCCTTTGTCATCTTTCTTGCCCTTGTTGAAGTTGTCCTTCTTCTCATGTGGACAATGTGCTATGAAATGATCGGTGCTTCCACAATTGTAGCAAGTTCTTTTCTTCTTGTTTGGAAACCTTCTCTTTACAAACTTGTAACCTTCCTTCTTGAGCCCCTTGCGGTATCTTCTCATGAAAAGAGCTATATCACCAATTTCTTCAAATTCTTCACCATCACTTTCACTTCCACAAGATGATGATGTGCTGTCCTCAACTTCAATTTTCTTCTTTTGTTGCTTGGGCTTGCTTGTAGAGGCTTGCTTGCTTGATTTGCCTTGCTTGATGTTGCTTGCCTTGATGGCTTGCTAGCCTTAAGTGCCACATCCTTGATCTTCATCCCATCTAGCCTAGCTTGCAACTCTCCAAGCTTCCTTCTCTCATTTGCCTCTTCTCTTTGCATATCAAATGTGATAATCCTTCCAAGCACATCACTAGGTGTGAATTGCTCAAACTTCTTCTTGTCCCTAATCAATGTCACTACGGTCTCATTCTAGGTGAGTATGCCTCTAACATGATCTTCACAACCTTGTGATCATTGATTTCATTTCCACCTAGCCCTCTAATCTTACCAACAATCACCATCAATCTATCAAACATCTCTTGTGGACCTTCACCATCACAAATCACAAACCGGTTGAGCTTAGCCATCAACAAGTCAATCTTGGATTGCCTCACTTTGTCAACCCTTCATGAGCTATATGCAATGTGTCCCAAATTCCTTTGCAACCTCAACTCCCATGACCTTGTTGTACTCATCACCATCCAAGGCACTAAGCAACACACTAGTGGCTTGAGCATTGAGATGAATGTTGCGGAATTCATCTTGAGTGGGCTCTTTGGATCAACCGGTGCTTCAAGTCCATTGTGCACTATCTCCCAAATACCTGGATGGAGACCAATAAGATAGGTCTTCATAATGTGCTTCCACTTGGCAAAGTTCGTCCAGTCGAAACGAGGTAACTTGCCCGCGGGCACATTGATGAGAGGCCTAGAGTCATGGTTAGTCATAGAAGAATAGTTTAAAGGATACTTCTTTATATGACTTCTTCATCTCCTCCTTCTTCTTGTTGTCCTTATGTGTGTAGGAGAAGTGATCATCTCCATCTTCGGTGCTACTTGAGTCATCACTCAAGTTCACACTCTTCTTTGCTTGGAGCTCTTCCTCCTTCTTCTTTTCTTCTCTTCTCTTGGCTCTTTCTTCTCTTCTAATCCTTCTCTCTTCTTTTCTTGAGCCTTTCTTCTCTTGCTTTGAGAGCCGCTGCATCTTCTCTTGCTTTGGCTCTAGCTTCTCTTCTCAATCTTCTTTCCTCCTTTCTTCTTGCGAGCTCTCCGGCCGACACACCCATTTGAGGAGGTGCCTTCTCACTTGCTGTGGAGAGACTTTCATTGCTGCTAGCGGTGTGCATTTCCACTTCAGGTGTGGGTTGCACAACGCTAACGTTACCCGTTCCTCCGTCGGTGGCCATTCTCTCGCACGGTGTGAAGTGCTGCTGAGAGACCAGGCTTGATACCACTTGTAAGGACCTGTGTGGCCTAGAGGGGGGTGAATAGGCCTGTCAAAAATCACAGCTCAAAACTTAATTAGATAAGCCCGGCACTACCGCTCTGTGCCCGGCACTGCCGCTGCCGGCACTGCCGGCCCCAGCGCGGTACTGCCGCGCAGTGTGAGACCAGAAGCTGCAATTCGAAATCCAGCCACAACTAACTGATTCTATATGAATAGAAATGCTACAACAAGTTCTATGAACCAGCAGAAACCAACTACTCCAAGCCAAATAAGAGGAATAAAGTAGATCGGGCCAAACCCTAGAATCTATCACAAGCTCATGAATATGAAGAATGAAACTAAGCAAGCACAAGAGACAAGTGATTTATCCCGTGGTTCAGCTCGCCACCAAGGCTTGCCTACCTCCACGTTGTTGAGGTTGACCACTTAGGTCATGAGCTTTGCAACTCTACCTCGTTCTCAAGTCAAGGAACCAAATCCTTGAGGTGAGGGGTAATAATACTAGCTGCACAATCGATTACAAACCTCCCTAGGCCGCCACACAAGTTGGCAAGGCTCTAGGGTGACGCCTAGCCGGCTAGGGTTCCAAGAACCCAAGAGTAATAGAAGCAAATCCACCGGCTATGGCTCAAATCAAGTGCTCTAGGAAGTAGATCTCAGCTAGGGCTTCTCTTTGATGAAGGTTTAAGCCTCTCAATCACTTGGAATCAATGGAAATCGAAGGATTGGTGAGAGGGAGTTGAGAGCCTTCAATGGGGAAGAGAGAAGCTTGTCTGGAGGTAGGTGACGAGTTATGGTCGTGGATAACCGTTGGGTGGCAGGGAGATGGGAGTAAATATCTCCTCCCTGCCAACGGTTACAATAAGTCGCGGCAGTGCCGGCCGAAGCCCGGCAGTGCCGCGGCCGGCACTGCCGCGACAAGAGCGGCACTGCCGCGCCTACCAATCAGACAGGGTTGGATGGAATTCAGTGCAGCTGTCTTTGGTTAGAAAATGGATGGCTTGGGTTGGGTTTGAGCACATGTCATTCAGCCATAGCAATGTATTTGCATTCCCCCTTGATAGTACGGCATTCCTATAACTCAAATTCAAATGAAAAAGCTTGATATATCACTTTGAGTCCGGATCCGATGAAATGTAGTATGGGGGGTCCACCAACGTACATACACCATCCTTTCTTATCATAACCTGCTTATCAACTTCATGAATCTCATTAGTTCTCCAATCGTGTGGTCATTATCACCAAAACCCACAATTAGGGCTGATTGCACTTACATCAAGGGTCAATGCACTCATCCGGAGGCTGAACGACGTGGTCAGTAATGCCGCTTACATACCAACAAGATCAGGTTCAGGACACTCTCTACGCGGGACGAATCTGGTTGTTTTTCGCCCCCTCGGTACCGACTTTATGTGATTCACCATTTTAGAGCTGTTCGCGGGGGCCTCCGTCAGCACCAACGTCAGCAAATGTACTTGACACTGATCCGTTGACGCTGAGCAGGTTGCGGAGGTTTAGCAGGTTCTTCCCTGTATCTTGCAGGAAGGAATTCCAACCAAATTTTGGAGCCAGCTCTCTGTTTCCAAGTCTGGAGCTGATGAAGCAGGAACTGTGGACAAGGTGGCCAGCAGGATCCCGGCCTGGAAGGGGTCGTTGCTTAATGCAGTCGGCAGAACGTTGCTCGCGCAGACGACGTTGTCTGCAATACCGGTGCATATTTCTATCTGCAGCACGCTCTCGGCCTGGCCGGTTGAGGAGATTGATAAATACCGCCGCAGTTTCATATGGGCAAGCGCGAGCTCGACGGTCGGGGGTAAGTGCAAGGTCGCCTGGACCACCGTCTGCTCCTCTCGCGACTTGGGCGGTCTTGGGTTGCCTGACCTCAGGATCCTGGGATACTCCCTACGCCTCCGGTGGGAGTGGTTGCGCCGCACACAGCCGGACGCTCCGTGGGCGCTGCTCCCCGCCAGGACAGAGCGTGTTGTGGACGCCATGTTCCGGGCCTCAGTCTACTTTGTTGTGGGCAATGGTGAGGATGTCCGCTTCTGGACGGACTCCTGGCTACCGGCGGGCCCTCTCTGTGTTCTAGCCCCGACCCTATTCCGCGCAGTTCCAGCAAGGCGCTGCCAACGCTCCGTCAGAGACGCCCTTGCACAACGGCTGTGGATTGCGGACGCGAGTGGGGCACCCACCGTGAGTTACATCTCCCAGTTCCTCCTGGTTTGGAGACTGGTCGAAGGTCTCATCTTGCAGCCGCTCGTCCGTGATCGTGCTGTTTGGAGGTGGTCGAATGATGGCACCTACTCGTCCTCATCCGCATACAAGGCCTTCTTCGAGGGGAGGTTGCCGCTGCTCGGGGCCAAAGAGCTGTGGGCGACCTCGGCACCGGCGAAAGTTAAATTCTTCTTTTGGTTGGCGCTGCATGGAAGACTGTGGACGGCAGAGAGGAGGAAGCGCCATGGCCTGCAGCAGGATGACACCTGCGTCCTTTGCGATCAGCTAGCGGAATCCTACGACCACCTCCTTGCTTCATGTGTCTTCACGCGCGAGGTCTGGCACAGACTGCTCCTGCGTCAGGTTCCAGCACCTTGGACCTTCTGGAGACTCGAAGCTGGTACACTGGTGCCTTTGTGCCTCTGCGCTTTAGGGGAGGTTTTGACTCCTTGGTTCTTCTAGTTTCGTGGTCTGTCTGGAAGGAGCGCAATGCCAGGACCTTCGGTGGCGCGCCATCATCGGCGGCCCAGGTGGTCGACAAGGCCCTCGACGAAGCCTTGGGCTGGAGGGCCGCTGGTTTCAGGCGGCTGGCCACTCTCCTGCTGCGGTAGTTTAGTGGGTTGCTGACTTGTGCAAAAATAGTGGTCGCCCAGATACGATAGTACAGCGCCACCGTTGAAGCCGGTAATCTGTGTTGTGTGTCGCTCAGATGTTCGTGGCATCTCGCTATCGAATGCATGAGCTTGTACTAAACTCCCACTCCTCTTAATGAAGCACGTGCTAAGGCACGATTCCGAAAAAAAATATTTCAGATGCCTAAACAGTTTTGTCTTTGTCCTTCTATAGAAAAAAAATTGTCATTTATTTCTTGTGATTTGTGCTAATAGATTTAGACCATTGGATGAAGATTTAAAGGTTGTAGTTGTCGTCTGAAAAAATGCTATATTTCAGGCGTCTGAAATATAGCAAATCCCATTTTCTTTTTTGTCACTAGCTGAAAGCCTGATGAAAGTCTGAACCACGTGGCAGGTGTAGTAGATTGCCCTTTCAGTTGCTTGCACTGGCGGCGGCCGCAGTAGCGCGTTGACGAGCCTGCAACATCTTGCCGGAATCAACCAGCGTCCTCACGTCGGGCACCACCGGCTCCACGGCCCTCCAGTGCGCCGAAGCGCTCCGTCCACGCCGCCAGGAGTGGAGTCCGTTCGGGGTCGAAGGATTGACGCCCTGCAGCTCCTCGTTTGCGCGCACCCACCCGAGTAGGCCGCCGAGCACGACGTCGACGTACCGGCGCCGTCGCCGCCGAAGAAGGGCTTCCCTTTGACGCAGTCCCGGCCTCAGCGCTCCCTCTAGGGTGCAGGGGCGAAGCCAGTAAAAAATTAACCCTGGTGCACAGCTGAGACGGTATACGATTTTTATAAAATATATATACTAAGTATGAGGCTGTTTAGTGGTAAAATATCTTTTTACCCCAGTGCCAAGGCACCATGCAAACTGAACCTGGCGTCGCCCCTGCTAGGTTGTCCACCGCGAGGAACGACAACTTTGTCCCCTTCGCCCTCTCTGCTGGAAACACACTTGCCCCACCTCCGCAATTGTGCAGGGGAGTGGCGAAGGTGACCAAGTGTCGGGAGCAATAGCGAAGGCTAAGGGAACGAAGGCAAAGTTGTTGTGGCTCTGTTCCCCAAAAAGGATCGTCCTCTTTTACACTGTTCACCCCCCGGTATTTATAGGGGATACCAAGGGGTGCCGACCAAATTACAGTAGGGTACAAGAAAGATTCCTCTGCGCTATTCATACAGAAGGGCAAACTCGTACAAACACAGCCGGAGCCAAAACCCTAGCCTGCTTTCCACGCGCCCGCCGCCGCTCGGCTCACGCTCACCCCGATGGAGAGACGAGGGCCGACCTTCGTTTTGCGGAGGTATCCGCCCAGTTGCAGAGTTTGAGGTCCT
Source organism: Coix lacryma-jobi var. lacryma-jobi (assembly GCA_009763385.1). NCBI lineage: Eukaryota > Viridiplantae > Streptophyta > Magnoliopsida > Poales > Poaceae > Coix > Coix lacryma-jobi. The sequence continues at coordinate 42,529,775 of CM019823.1, read as the reverse complement.
CGCCACCAGTTGGGTCTGGGCCTCTTGGCGAAGGTACGCGGGATGCGCGAGGGTCACTCCCAGCGCTCTTCACGCCCCTTTCCTGCAAAAGTACCTGAACACCTCCGAAGGTTGGGTCAGTATTCAGAGGTTTGATCGGCGATCTGAGAGACTTAACAGGATGAAATAGGGGGGTAGGCGGCGAAGGTGCGCGGGACGCGCGAGGGCCGCTTTGTTAGCCAGCCTGCGTGGTGCCTCTGCCGAGGGCCCCTTTCCCCAACAGTAGCCCCTCGTTGTCTTGGATCTAAAGAACCGTGTTTAGGCCCAAGCAGCGCCTTTCAACGGGAAAAGAGACGGGACCCTCGGCAGCGACGCCCGCGGTTGCTTTTGGGCCGGGCCGTAGTATTGTTTTTTGAACTGTAGGAGTCCGTTTCATTTTTTGTGTCGTGGCTTTCTTGGTTTTCGTGCCGGTGTTATCGGGTGGGGCGTTCCGCTACCCGGTCTATAAATAGAAGGGGTGGGTGAGGAGTTTGGATTGTGCCCTCCTCTGCTATAGCCATCCTGCTGTTGCAATTTGCTTGTAGCGAAGGTTTGTTTTAGCTTGTCTGCGAGGGTTGAGACAGGCGTTCGCTGTTGGTAGCGTTAGCAGCTGAAGAGATGGCTAGGTTGAAGCAAACTGCTCGCGCTGTTCTCCCACAGCCGCGGATGAGGGGATTACCTTCGAGTTCGGACTCAGCCGAGTTTGCACCGCGGAGATTGCGTCTTATGTCAGGTGGGGTTGGATTGAGGAAGGTAAAGCGAGGACCAGTGCCGGGGAGACGGTGCCGAAGCGGGCGCAGATGAGGTTGTTGTATTTGAGGAATTTTTTCAGCCGGTCTTCGCTTCCCTGTTGACTCTTTTGTGACCTCGGTTCTGCGAAGGTTCAACTTGCGCTTCCACCAGCTCACACCTCGTGCTTTACAAAGATGTCAGTTTATATCTGGGCGTGCCGCTCTCAGGGTATTGTTCCTCATGTTGAGGGGTTTGTTCGGACCCATCGAGTGCACATGCAACCTCGCAAGATCTCGGATCGCGGAGGTAACACCAGTCTTGGACAGTTTGCAGTATACACTTTTGCCATCGCGTTGGGTCGGAGTTGCCGGTGCAAGCCCAGAAAAATAAGTGGACCAGTGGTGGCAGGAGTCCTGGTTTTACTATAAACTTAGTGGGAATGCAGAGCTCTGCGGCGAGCTTTCGCCACTTGGTGATGTTAGCGCCGAAGCTATGATGAGCTCCGAGGCTCACGCTTGTGTTGATTGTTTGAGGGTTGTGGCGCGGTCTCAGTGTGCTCGCGACTTGGTCGAGGAGTATTGTTGTGCTAAGATTTGGCCCCTCAGCCGGAGACAGGCGTGGTTTGCAGTCGGGGAAGACTCGAGGTACGAGAGGGTAGGGGCTTGAAGAAGCCGAAGGTTGACCTTGATAGGGTTTGGGATAAACTTCTGAAGAAATTTCCCAGGCGAGAAGATGGGGTCGAAGCAGTCTACAAGCGTGTTCAGGGGTGGGCGGTGGAACTTGTTGGAAAGCTTTCCACGTTGGAGACTAAAGCGATCCACAGCTCGGTAGGTAGCGGAGGTCGGGTTAACAGGATGTTTGACAGTCTGGGGTTCAGTATGTGAGTTGGCCTGCTCCGTCGAGCGAAGATGCGCAAAGAAAAGGAAACGTGCTTCTGCGGAGGGGGAAGTTGTTCTCGGCCGAAGAGGGGTCGTGGCGAGGACGCGGCGGCGCGGTGGCCGAGTTCGAGTTAAAACACTTGCGACGAAGGTTGCCGTCGGTTCGGGGAGGTACCGCCACTTCCTCATCCTCGGCCATTGTTCCGAGCGGCCGAGGCACTGGGAAGACTGGAGGACGGGTGCCCCGCGTGGGCGGTATTGGTGCTTTGGTTCAAATCTCGGATGACGAGGGTGGCTCCGATGATGATGAGGAGGAAGGGGAGAAGGAAGAAAAGGAGGGCGGTACTGAAGAGGACTCCTCCGACGAGGATAGTGATACGTCAAGTAGCGAAGGTAACTCCGATGAAGACGTATCCATCGAGGACGCTCGAGGAAAAGGAATAGCCTCGTCCAGTGTTGGTGCTGCGGCTGCGCGAAGCATTGATGACATCATACGGGACTTTGAGCCAGAGAGAGTCCTCCGCGAGGGTCGTTTCCCGAGTTTGCTGGCTCGCACATTTGGGTCGAAGGTTTTGAGTTTAAGGGTGACGTCGAATCGGACCGGACCCGGGGAGAGGCCGTATGGCGAGGCTAGCCGGTCATGTCTTCCTTATTATGCGAAGAAACTTGGAGTTTCCGACCCGGCGACCGAGCTTTTCACGAGTCCGGACCTTCGAGAATGTCACTTGCAGTGTGCTCCGGAGGAAAGGCGCTTTCTGGGTCGGGTGTTTAACCGTATTTGTGTGCCAGAGGCGGAGCTTCGGCTGGCCAACGAGCCCTTGGAGGGACTTCACGATGATATTGACGTCAAAGTGGCTGAGCTGATGCTTCTCAGCCGGTCGGCGCGCCGGAGGGCAAGTTACAATCTCCACTACCTGAATGACCGGTTGAGTGACGCGAGAAAGAAAGTAATAAAGAGCTTCGCCAGAGTTTGGAAAACAAAGAGATGAGCTCAAAGCTGCTTTGGAGAAGGTTAAGAAATCGCGCGAGATGAAGCACAAGAGGTTGCGAATAGCAACGCGGAGCTCCTGGCTGCTAGCCGGCAAAAGGACAAGGATTTGTTGGCTGCGAACAAGCGCATAGAAGAGCTGTCCACGGAGCTGGCTACCCAAGCCGAGGCTTGGCGAGAAAAGCATGGGGAGGGTTAAAACTAAGATAGATACATGCTTGACCGAAGCCGGAGGTTCTGCCGGGGAACCGCTGCATGCTGAAGACGCAGCGGGTTTTGAAGGTTGGTTATGTAATGAGCTGGATGTGTTTAGCTCGTTGGTTGGGAATGCTGCAGATTTTGGTGGGTATGCCGGAGCACTGGCGATGGCTGGTACGCTTCGTCAGGCAGATTGCGAACACCTTCGCAAAATTAAGAAACCCAACCATAAGTTTCCAACCGTGGACGAGGTGCGCCAAATGAAGATCGCGGACGCCGAAGTTCGGAATTGTGCGATGCGCTTGCTTCGCCGGTTTTGGATTGCTGGCGGTGGTCGCGCTCTTGCTTTCGAGGAAGCTGCCGAGGCTACTCGTCAGGTTCGCGTTATTGGATAGACTGGTTTTTTGGCTTTGTTTCAATGATTATGGAGTTGGTGTTAACTTAGGTTTCTTTTCTCTTATTTGTGCTTACAGGCTCGGAGGGAGGCGATGCCTTCGCCGCCTGCGGCCATTGATGCTGGTGGTAGCTCCGAAGCTGTTCCTGCTCCTAGTTCTGCAGAGGTTCCACCAGTCGAGGTTGACTCTTTGGTCGCGGATGCCCCGACCACTGGCGAAGGTGTCGAGGAAGAGGTGGCCACGGAGGAGGCACCTGCTGAAGGTGTGGATGCTGCCACTGGCGGGGTTGAGACGGGCAAGCACGAGGAAGCCGAGCAGGTGTGAGAATTTAGGATTGTATGGGTGAGAAGGTTATTTTGTAATGTGTGAGGTAGGTGGAATGACTTGACGATATTTTTAATTCTATGGTAATGCAGGTTCCTGATGGAACCGTGCTAGAAGTGTTTGATGTGACGCCCCTGACGTTAAATTATCAAGATATTTTTGTAACTGGCGAATCTTGGGCTCCGTGCTAGCTGAAACATCCCTCACTGACCTTCGAGCGTTTTTGGTGGTCGAAGGTGCGAAGGTACGATTTAAAAAATAGCAGGTCGAGCCGTTTTTGGCGCGAGGCGGACTTTACTGACCGGCAGGCCACCCGTTATTTATTTGGTGCTTCTTCGTCCTCGCAAGTTGGAATTGATGATATTGATGAGAACACAGCCTTGGAGTACTTGTTTGGGCGAACCGAACTAGATTTAGGTTCGGACGGATCGTTAGTGGTCCCAAAGGAGGAACCTTCGGAGGTCAGTGATGTAGGCCGTACATATATGTATCGGGCTAGGGTTTTGTCTGGGGAGCTGCCAATTGTTCCGGCAGCTCCTTGTTGTGGGGACCCATCGTTGCGGTGGAGCCAGAGTTTGAGGAAGGTAGCGAGGGCTCTGGTGATTTGATGTTAATTGAAGGGAGCGAAGGTTCCTTGTAATTTTGGTAATTTTCATGATTTGTTTGTCGTTGTGAAGCTATTTTGTAAATGAACGGGAACACTGAATGTTGGTTTTATGTCGCTACGATTCCTTATTCGTTATCGGATATTGACAAGGCTCGCTGGCTGTCCGGCACTGCGTTGTTTTGTTGTATGCAATGTTTAGCTCAGAAAGCGAAATAGCGAGGCTCGCGTTTCGTTAAACTGAGATGTTTTAGTAAAAAAACAGCGACGCCCCTTTCTTTTTAGCGAGGCTCGCGTTTCGTTGAACTGGGATGTTTTGAAAAAACAGCGACGCCCCTTTCTTTTTAGCGAGGCTCGCGTTCATTAGACAGTTGTTTTGTAAAAAACAGCGACGCCCCCTTTCTTTTTAGCGAGGCTCGCGTTTCATTAGACAGCTGTTTTGTAAAAAACAGCGACGCCCCCTTTCTTTTTAGCGAGGCTCGCGTTTCTATACTGAGATGTTTTGTAAAAAACAGCGACGCCCCCTTTCTTTTTAGCGAGGCTCGCGTTTCATTGGACAGCTGTTTTGTAAAAAACAGCGACGCCCCCTTTCTTTTTAGCGAGGCTCGCGTTTCATTAGACAGCTGTTTTGTAAAAAACAACGACGCCCCTTTCTTTTTAGCGAGGCTCGCGTCTCACTATACTGAGATGTTTTGTAAAAACAGCGACGCCCCCTTTCTTTTTAGCGAGGCTCGCGTCTCACATTATACTGAGATGTTTGTAAAAAACAGCGACGCCCCCTTTCTTTTTAGCGAGACTCGCGTTTCATTAGAAGCTATTTTTGTAAAAACAGCGACGCCCCCTTTCTTTTAGCGAGGCTCGCGTTTTGCGAGGGTGTTCGACTTATTTGGGCTTCGCGCCTCCCCCTATCTTAGGTGGAGGTGAAGTTTGCTTCTTGCGAGCCCTGGCGTGTTTTGCGAGGGGTTTGTTCTATTTTTGGACTTCGCGCCTCCCCTTATCTTAGGTGGAGGTGAAGTTTGCTTTTGCGAGCCCCCTGGCGTGTTTGCGAGGATGCTCGACTTTTTTGGACTTCGCGCCTCCCCTTATCTTAGGTGGAGGTGAAGTTTGCTTTTGCGAGCCCCTGGCGTGTTTGCGAGGGTGCTCGACTTTTTTGGACTTCGCGCCTCCCCTTATCTTAGGTGGAGGTGAAGTTTGCTTTGAAAAGAAAAAAGGTTTTTTTCGAAGCAATCTTAGCGGGTTTCCATCGATTGTAGCGCTCTTTGAAAAAAAAGTGCTTTTTCGATGTTTGCTAGTAAAAGTAATAACTTGGAGATTTTTTTTTTGGGTTCTAGCCTGTATTAAGGGTTTGGATACTGCCTCGTTAAAAAACCTTACGCCCCTTCGTAAGGAAAAAGAGTGCAGCTCCTTTTGTTTGTTACATTCATAGAAAATGGAAGAAACAACAAATTACATAATGCGAGGGCTCGCTAAGGCTCCGCTATGGGTAGTATTTGCGAAGGTCGTCGATGTTCCAGGTATGAGGCAGGATGTTTCCCTCGCTGTCAGAGAGGTGGAAAGAGCCAGGGCGATTGCATTCTGATATCAGGTATGGACCGGTCCACTTTGGCTGGAACTTCCCCGCCATGCCGGCGTTTTGTTTCCGGATGAGGACGAGGTCACCCTTCTGCAAGTCTTTGATTCTGACCTTTTTATCTCTCCATTTTTTGTTTCTTCTTGATACTTGCGAAGGTTGTGCACTGCGTTGCATCTTGCTTCTTCGAGTAAATCTTTTGAGCAGCTGGCTTTTTTCTATTGGTTCGAGGGTTGTTCTCGTGATTCGTGCTTCAGTTCTTCTGGTAGCACAGCCTCTTCCCCAAACAGGAGCTTGAAAGGTGTGAATTTGGTTGCTCTGCACTCCGAGGTGTTGTGAGACCAAGTGACCGAGGTTAGCTCTTCCGCCCATTTTCCCTTAGGCCTGCCTTGCAATTTCTTGGATATGGCTTGGAAAATTGTTGCATTAGCTCTTTCAACTAAGCCGTTGGATTGAGGGTGCCGAACTGAAGCGAAGCATAAGATTGTACCGATTTGTGCGCAGAATTCTTTGAAAACTTCGCAGTCAAACTGGGGCCATTATCGACGGTGAGATGTTTGGGGACGCCGAATCGACAAACTATTTGTTGCCAGAAAAACTTTTTCACTGCGAGGGAGGTGATGGAAGACAATGGTCTTGTTTCAATCCACTTTGTGAAGTATTCCACGGCTACCACCGCGTAGCGAAGGTTTCCTGGAGCTGTCGGTAGTGGGCCCACGAGGTCCATTGCCCACCTTTGCAGAGGCCATGTTGGGCATATAAGCGTCGTAGGAGCCCCTGGGGCGTTTTGGTTTTTTGCTGTTAGTTGGCAACCTTCGCATTGTTTGACGATGTTTTCTGCATCCTTTAGCGCCGTTGGCCAGTAGAAACCTTGCCGGAAGGCTTTTCCAACTAATGCCCTTGGGCCGTTGTGTGAACCACAGATGCCTTCATGGATAAGCTTAAGAATGTCATTTCCTTCAGACTGTGGGACGCATTTGAGCCAGGGCGAGGTTACTGAAGCTTTGTACAGAATGTTGTCCACAATCTTATACCCTCGTGCTCTTTGTTTTAGCCTGTTTTCTTCTTCTTTGGAGTCTGGTTCGTGGAGCCCCTTGATGTAGGCTATGATAGGTGCCCTCCAGTCCTCACTCTGGATTGCATTGATCAACTTGGCGTTCTTTTCGAAGGTTTCGAAAGCTGATTGGGTCGCAACTTCGTGGAAAACATCGGGCGGTAGGTGTAATTGTTGTGCTGCTGCTTTAGCTAGGCAGTCTGCTTCGCTATTTTCTGACCTTGGTATTGCCTTTACTGATATGCCGAGGAAGAAGGACTCTAACCTTCGGACATGTTGAAGTACTTTTGCAGCTCTGGATCTTTTGCCTTGTAATTTTCTCAATGTGCCCCGCGATGACCTGTGAGTCTGTGTAGATGACTGCCCTTCGGACTGACAGTGACCGAAGCCTTGAGAGAGCGAGTATCACAGCTTCGTATTCTGCGGAGTTGTTTGTACATTTGAAGTCAAGTCTTCTTGCGTATCTTAGCTTAGATCCGGATGGCGAGACTAGAATGGCCGAGGCCCCTGCGCCGGTTGCACCCCAGGCTCCGTCAACATACACAGTCCAAAATGGGTCTTGGTGAGGTTCATCTTTGCGAGGGTCTGGGGTCCATTCTGCTATGAAATCTGCTAGCGCCTGGGATTTGATTGCTGTTCGACCGACGAAGGTTAGGGCGTAGCTGTTGAGTTCAACTGCCCATTTTGCTATTCTTCCGACTGCCTCGTTGTTTTTGAAAATGTTCTCGAGGGGAAAAGCCGAGGGTACGTGGATTTCGTATGCTTGGAAATAGTGCTTGAGCTTTCTTGATGCCATGACCACTGCGTACGCTATCTTCTCGAGCTCTGAGTAGTTTCGTTTTGGCCCTTCGAGGGTTTCTGATACGTAGTAGATTGGGGCTTGCCTGGTTTTGTTGTTCTCGTGCAACTCTTTGATTAAGACTGCGCTCGCTGCGTGAGGCGAGGCTGCGACGTACAGCAGTAACAAGTCCCCTTTGCTTGGGCTGGTTAAAACAGTCAAGCTGGTGAGATACTTCTTCAAGTCTTCGAAGGCTTTCTGCTGCCGGGGTCCCCAGTTGAATGGTGCAGTGCTTCTCAAAGTTTCGAAGAAAGGTAACCCTCGCTCAGCTGATCTGGAAATGAATCTGCTGAGAGCTGCTAATCGGCCTGATAAGCGCTGGGCTGCTTTTTTGGTTGTCGGGGGTTCCATGTTGATGATAGCATCAATCTTGTCGGGGTTAGCTTCAATTCCCCTTGCAGAGACGATACAACCCAGCAGTTTTCCTTCACTTACCCCGAAAACACATTTTTCGGGGTTCAGCTTTAATCCAGCGCACCGGAGGTTGCTGAACACTCTCGACAGGTCCGAAATGTGGTTTTCTTTTAACTCGCTTTGGACAACCAGGTCATCAACATAAGCGGAGACGGAGTGTTCATTCTTTGAAGACCTCGGATGTCATACGAGCGAAGGTTGAACCCGCGTTTCTTAGGCCTTCTGCCATTCTCCGAAAACAAAATGTTCCCGAAGGTGTGATGAAACTTGTTTTCTCCTCGTCTTCTTCATTCATCCAAATCTGGTGGTATCCCGAAAAGCAGTCGAGTAGAGATAGCATTTGGCAGCCGCGCTGCTCTGTCAACCAAGGTGCTTATGTTGGGGAGGGGAAAATCATCCTTCGGGCAAGCCTTGTTCAGGCACGTGAAGTCTACGCACATTCGCCATTTCTTGTTCTTTTTCTGTACTAGTACCACGTTTGAGAGCCATGTTGGGTACTTGACCGGGCGGATGACGCCTGCGTCCAAAAGCCTTTTTACCTCAGCCCTCGCTGCCTCTTTCCTTTCTTCTGACATTTTGCGAAGCTTTTGTTTGACCGGGCGGTAGCCCGGCTTGATGTTTAGGCTGTGCTCTATCAGGGTTCTGTTCACTCCTCTTAAGTCTCCGCGGACCAGGCGAAGGTGTCGGAGTTTTCTTTGAGGAAAGTGACGAGGTCGCTTTCTGATTGGGGGCTAGGTTGGCTGAGATGAAAACCTTTCTTTCGGCGTTACCCTCGAAGAGTTGCACTTGTTTGGTTTCTTCCTTGGGTGACACCTTTATTTTGTCAGTGCACACCTCACCTTCGTCATTGAGGTTTGTAGCTTGAGGCTTCGACAGGTTGTGGACATTACGTTGTCCTGGTGCTACTGTTCCCTCAGCTGCCCTTGCAATGTCTTGGTCTCCATATACTGCGACCACTCCCTTCGGAGCGGGAAGCTTCATGCAGAGGTAAGCGGGGTGGATGACTGCGTTGAATGTGTTGGTTACCCCTCGGCCAAATATGGCATTGTACAGATAGAACATGTCGACCACGTCGAAGGTTAAATGCTCGGTTCTGCAGTTGATCTGGTCGCCGAAGGTCACGGGCAAAGAAATTTTCCCGATGGCTCTCACTTGTTGACCGCCGAAGCCGTATAAAGGGTTGTCAGCAGGTTGTAGGAGGTTCCTATCAAGCTTCATGCTGTCGAAGGTTGAGGCGAACAGGATGTCTGCGGAGCTTCCTGTGTCGACCAGAATTTTAGTGACAGTCCACCCTGCTAGATTGGTCTCGATCACCATGGCGTCGGTATGAGGGTAATCTCTCAACTTCATATCACTGGAGTCGAAGGTTATGGGAATGTGGGACCAACGACCAAATTTGTGTGGTCCTTCGACGGCTACATGGTGCACCCGTCTGGCATGTTCTTTTCTCTGCCGCTTGTTGCCATGGTCTTCATTTGAACCTCCGGTGATAGCTAGTATTACACCGAAGGTTGATGTTGGGTTGTTGATGGTCGTTTGGCTCTGGGTTTCGGATTTGACAGGTTGAGGCGCTGGTGTAAAGTGGTATTGGTGGTGGTGGCGGTAGTAGAGATTGTTGACTTGTTGGTAGTTGGGGTTTGGGTTTGGGGGTTGTTGGGTATGTGACTGTGTATGGTGGATTTTGGCGTTGTGGGATGGTGGTTGGCTGATAAGAGGCTTGGTTGTAGAGTGGGTGGTGCGGTAGTAGAGGGTTGTTGCGAAGGTAGGCCGTAGTTTATGGGGGTATAGTGGTATGGAGGATTTGGTGGGTGGAAGTTTGGTTTCCTGGTGTGGTTGATGGTTCGGTTGTCTGCCGAAGCGGCTCTTTTGGACTCCTGGAACTCTTTTCCCTTGGCGAAGCATTCGCATTGTTTGGTGGTGTGCCCCTTTCCAAGACCACAGAAATGACAATACATTTTCGCGGGGTCTTTTTGCTGGTTCCGTTGATCTGGCGGGGGTGGCAAACCTTGGGGGTTTTGGTTGTTCGGAGGTTGAGTGCCCCGTCCTTGGTGTTCATAGTGTATTGGTTTGTGATGGCACCGATGTTGCTTTGTTCTTGGCGAGGGTTGTTTACTCTTGGTTGAGGCCCCGGCTGCGGCTTCTGCTGTGACCTCCGAGCATCGGACTTCGCTCTGAAGTCCATGTCTGCTCTACAGTATCTTTCCATTGTCTCGTGTAATTCCTCGATTGTGTTTGCCGGCTTCCTGGCAAATTTCGAAGAGCATGGGCCTGGGCGCAGGCCACTGACTGCAGCGAGGATGACAGCCTCGTCGGATATTCCCGGGGTTCTTGCTCTGATTTGGATGAACCTCCGCCAATAATCTTGAAGTGGTTCGCGCTCTTCTTGTTTTGCAGTGAACAACTCAATGGGGTTTGATGGGGCTGGTGTAATGCCTTTGAAGTTTGTACAGAGCCTGTCTCTGAGGCTGGCCCAGGAATCCACAGTTCCGGGGCGGAGGTTGCTGTACCAGGTTTGTGCAATGTCTCGCAGGATGATGACAAAAGACTTTGCCGTTGTTGATTCATCTCCGCCTGCTGCGGCGACTGCTGCTTCATAGCTCATTATGAATTGGTGAGGGTCCGAAAGCCCGTCGTAGCGGGGTAGGTTTTGTGGATTATAGCATGTGGCCAGGGTTGGGTTTTGAGTATTTGAGAGTGGTGACTTTGGGTCATAGGGCATTTTGTGTTGTTGAGGTCTTCGTTGGTTGCGAAGGTTTGGCTCTCTCTCATCTAGGTAGAGTTTGCGAAAGTTTTGGTGCCCTCATAGGATGTGGTTCTGGGTGAATTGGTGGTGGTGGGGGTGGTGGATGGCGACGAAGGTTGTCTTGATCCTGCTCCTCGTTCCCCTCTTGCGGCGGGGTCATTTCCTCATCATTTCAACCTTCGGCTTCGGCTTCAGCCGCAGCGAGGGATTCCTCCATCGGCGAAGCTGTTCCCCTGGCCTCGCCTGCCCTTCGTCTGATCGAGCGCAATCGGTTATGCCTCTCAAGCTGATCCAGGCGCCTCTTTTTCTCTTGCAGCTCAGCTTCAAGTCTTTCGAGGGCCTCGAGGCCCAACTCCTCCTCGTCTCTCCCCTCTCCTTCTCCGGAAGTGTGGGGGTGCGGCTGTGTCACCACTCGGGCCTGGGGGCCCGGGACTTCGGATTCTGGGGTGACATCCTCGGCTCCCGAGGGTTGCACAATCTCCTCAGCAGGCGGAACCACCGTCGCCGTCTCACTGGCGACGCGTCGGTCTCTAGCTGTGGGCGCTCTCCTGTTTGCTGCCATTTCGAACTCGGTCCCCACGGATGGCGCCACACTGCTGGAAACACACTTGCCCCACTTCCGCACTTGTGCAGGGGAGTGGCGAAGGTGACCAAGTGTCGGGAGCACTAGCGAAGGCTAAGGGAACGAAGGCAAAGTTGTTGTGGCTCTGTTCCCCAAAAAGGATCGTCCTCTTTTACACTGCTCACCCCCGGTATTTATAGGGGATACCAAGGGGTGCCGACCAAATTACAGTAGGGTACAAGAAAGATTCCTCTGCGCTACTCATACAAAAGGGCAAACTCGTACAAACACAGCCGGAGCCGAAACCCTAGCCTACTTTCCACGCGCCCGCCGCCGCTCGGCTCACGCTCACCCCGATGGAGAGACGAGGGCCGACCTTCGTTTTGCGGAGGTATCCGCCCAGTTGCAGAGTTTGAGGTTCCTCGCCACCAGTTGGGTCTGGGCCTCTTGGCGAAGGTACGCGGGATGCGCGATGGTCACTCCCAGCGCTCTTCACGCCCCTTTCCTGCAAAAAGTACCTGAACACCTCCGAAGTTTGGGTCAGTATTCAGAGGTTTGATCGGCGATCTGAGAGACTTAACACGATGAAATAGGGAGGTGGGCGGCGAAGGTGCGCGGGACGCGCGAGGGCCGCTTTGTTTAGCCAGCCTGCGTGGTGCCTCTGCCGAGCGCCCCTTTCCCCAACACTCTCGGCATCCGTCTTGCCCTCCAAGCGGCCAGCATCTGCACCACCATATCACGCATGCATACACCATCGATCTGTCAACGAAACCACGTCGTCGCAGCCAAAAGTCCTAGCTTCATACGATCGATTGGAAGATCCGAGGCCGCGTGATGCATATTAGTACGTACCGTGTCATCGATGTAGGCGGCCCAGAAGCGAGCAACGGCGCGTTCGTAGGGGTCAGCAGGGAGGAGGGACGGGCCGGGGCCGGTGCCGGCGAAGGCCTCGTCGATGTACTGCAGGATGATCAGCGATTCAGAGACAGGCTTCCGTTGTGGATGAGCACGGTACCTTGCTGTGGACGGGGTTGGACGTGAGGAGGAGCTCGCTCTTGTTCCTGAGATCCTCCTCGACGTACTCGTAGCTCAGGCCCTTGAGGCTGAGAGCGAGTTTCACCCGAAGGACGAACGGGCGGGCTCGCCCACATGCCCAGCAGCTTCAGGTTGTCCATTGCTGGTGCCGCAACGTCTGACCAAGATTCTACCTTGTGTTTCCGTTGGGTTAATTCTTGGGGAGGTGCGTGCTGAACCCCCCATCTATATAAAGTCAGGTCGAGAATCGAGATAACTACAGAGGCACGATGAGAATGACAACTAGTGCTGCATTTGATTGACCTAATTTGTTGCGCGTGCGGCGTCCCACTCCCACATCATTTTTCTGATTGTTGGAACAATCTAGAATCCGATTACTACTTGGACAAGGACCCAAGAAATCATGAGGGACATATATATACCGTGCCCGTAATCAATTTTGATTTTTTGTCGTGCTGCGGTGGTCATGATTGTTGTACAAATTGGCTCAATTTAGCAAACATTGATTGCATCAATCCAAAAATTAAATATTTTCTAAATAATGTCATACATGTCTAGAAATTTAAATTTGATATAAACAGAATAGTCTATACTACTCACATTTCATAAATCAAGTACTTCCTCCGTCCACGAAAGAATCAATTCCTAAAATCCGTGCCGATCAAACTTTTTAAACTTTGACTAACTTTATAGAAAAAAATAATAACATCTATGATACGAAATGGACATACTATAAAAATATATTCGAAGATATATGTAATGATGTAAATTTGGTATCATCAATCTTGATAGTTTTTTCTAGAAATTCAGTCAAAGTTTAAAAAGTTTGACTTAAGACAACTCTAGGAATTGATTCTTTCGTGGACGGAGAGAGTATAACATACCATGGATAGAAAGGTAAAATACTAAATTAATATATATGTATATATATAAAAATGTTTAGTATTACCAAAGTTGCTCTCAGATTAACATCTTAGTCGGCCCCAGGACTTTTAGATCCTGCCCCAATACTAAGACTTTTCTAAACACTTCATTTACCGAACTAGTCCAACTTACTTTGTGATTTAACTCTTGTGCAATTTCAGCAGGAATTAATAGTAGTATCTCTTGTGATTGCACAAAACATAACCGTATAAAAGAGTTCTAAAATAAATAGACAACTATTGAGTTGTTTATTTATTTTCAACATAATACTCACAGTTGTTCTTAGAATATCCTCAGAGCTTGCATCAGTAATGAACACAGTGCAAACAATATAACTATTAAACAAATTGCAGGATCAAGAATAATGGTTCACATTACTCACAGTAAAATCTACAAAGAAGTCTACAACTAGTCCGACCTCAATGTTATCTTAATCATCATCGAACAAACTCTTCCTACCAATCTTGCAATTCTTCTCTTACACAACATATTTAAATAAGGTGCAAGAATTGAACTGTCATAATTAATTAATAGGAGTTATCGATCTTACAGTCAGTGTAAACGAAGAAGTCACAAGGCAAGACACGCTCTTGACGCTGTCCAAAAAAATAGATACACCTCCTCTATTGCCGAGGTCAGTAGGTGATGTTTTCGGAGATACAATGTCGATACACAGATCACAGGGCACACTGTGATCTGCGCCTGAGACACAGTGATTGCTGCAGCAGCAAGAAGCCCTCACACCGGGCCAGGGAGGAAGATGTCGATATGCTGGTCGAGGACAAAGCCTGACAACCAGCTCACAGACGTACGAAGTACGGCCACCACATGGCCGCCGGTCAAAACCGGCAGTAGCACAACATGATAACACTTCCACCACCAGTTTCCAGAGAAACCACACTCACAGAACTGAATCAAATTCAGTTCATACACGTGCACAAGTGCACTACCAGGTTCACCACCACCGGCCACGAAGCACGAAGGCAACCAGTTTACCCTATGACGTCGCCCGCGCTTAGGTTGTCAAATCGCGAAACGCCAGTACAAGACCAGCAGCACAGTGCGATGAGACAACCGAATCTCGACGGAATCACTCGGGATTTAGCCGGATTTTGGTGGATTTAGAGAGTTGGAGGTGGAAGAGAACTCGTTCCTAGAGTGCAAGAAGATGGGGATTTTATAGTCAATACCTGAGAGAGGAGGTCCCGATCTGGTTTATCAGATCAGCCAGCAGAGCGAGAGCCGAGCCCTGCCACCCCTCCGCAGCTTCCGCGTGCCGAAGTGCATGCGAAGACTGCATCACGCCCGTGAAGGGCGGAGTGGCAGGTCAGCGGCGGCGCTCGTACGAAGGAGCAGCCCTCTACTCCTTCTCTCGGTCTATTCTCCCAATGGAGAATTGGATATTTGGATAAGGAGCTGACCGTGTCTATCCTCCCGATGGCCGTATGGGCCTTGTTCAAGCACACGGTAAATCCTTCTTCTTATTTATTTATTTATTATTATTATTATTATTATTTATTTGGAAATTTTCTTTTATTTTAAATCTGAATAAAATTCAAATAAGAAATTCAGGAAAAACCCCCCTCAATTACCAACAATGATGAGTTCAGTTCTGACGGTAGAAAATTCCCATTGCTTCCAATCCAACTGCGAAGAGACATTACGTGTTTGTAGACCCTGCTGCAGAATCAGTGACGTACACTCATCCTTGACCAAAGGATAGTAATCAGGGCGCTCTTAGTCACTCTGAATCAACTTACTGATCTTTATTATTTACAATATTAAATAAATAAAAAAGCTATTAGAGCAACTTCAACAGTTCCTAAAAAATCTTCCAATCTAGGATTTTTTTTAATCTCACAACCCCCCCCCCCCCCCCCAAAAAAGTCCTTTGACACTTACAAATCAATGAAACAATGAATATATTTGCACGTGTAAGGACATGGAAAAAAGTAAAGAGTCATTGAGCTTGAAAATGTTTCTAATGCAAATGTATGAGAAAGAGAAAGAATATATAAAAGTAGTTAGTTTTTTTTAGAAATGGAAATATATAATTCAGAAAAGTATAGGATTTCTGATTAAAATTGTCTTCAATATTTTAGGTGTGAATTATTAGAAAGTGTTAGAGATGATCTCATTTATTTTTGAAAAATATTGATGAAAATATGAAAAAAATTTACAAATATTATAAACGTATAGGAAAAATAAATGATACAAACTTAAATAGTAAGACAAAATGAATAAAAAATAGAGGAAAAACATAGGAATACAAACGGAAAAAGACATGTAAGTGATGAAAATAAAAAAATACATCACAAATACTACTCGAGCAACCTAAAATATACCATAGAACTTATAAATACTATATGAATAATCAAAGATACATAAATAGAAAACATTAATAAAAGATAGAAGAAATTATAAGAGAAAAGAAAAATAAAAAAGCCACATAGTAGAGAAAAAATAAAAAGAACATCATATAGATACTATTTAAACATCCTAAAATATATTGTACAACATTTGATTAGTACTATACGAATACTCAAAGATAATCATGGAACATTTTTAAATACGTCGTCATAGAATATCACATGTACGTATACTACGTGAGCATCACATATATCTCATAAAATTTAAGAAATTTTAAAGTAAATATAAAAAATTAAAATAAAATAATTAAACTACTTAATTAGAGTGGGATAATGAAGAGAAAAAAGTAAACAAATCTGGAGAAAAATATTAAAAGAAGATTAGATGCTATTGAACAATCTAAAATATATTATAGAACATATCACAGGTACTATGTAAATACTAAAAGATAATTGTAGAGCATTCTATTTATACTATATACATATTCAAAAATACATCATAGAACATCACATATACACTGTATCAACATCATAGCTACAAAATATTTTGATATGTGATATATAATCCACACAAATGCATTATCAAAATATAAAAGAAATGAAAAAATAAAATATGAAATAAAAACCAGAGTAAGAAAACTAATTAATTATTATAAAAGGAAAATAATGTAAAAATTAAAATAAGGATAAAACCAGAGAGAATAAAGCAGAAAAAAATAGAAGCAAGTTAAGAAAAAAACTGAAAGATAATAAATAAAAAGCTAGAATTTGACTTGTTTGGACGGAGCGTGGTGTACGGTGCTCGAGCAACCATATGCGATCGCAAAAAAAAAGAGCAGCCACATGCGAATGGGAAGCTGGAGGCGGGTTCAGCAGTGCCACGTGTCCATGCCCACATGTCACATGTGTTTGCCGGTACCTGGGCTCTCTATGATCCAAAGAGTCTTTTAATTAATAATCTACTGTTATAGTTAATTTTCCGATATCTGTGTCATCACAAGTTATCTAGTGGCCTATCTGAAAGGATCTATACAATACCTAGAGGGGGCTTAATAGGCGAGTCTAAAAATTCTACACAAAACTCAAAACTCAAAGTCACTTGTCAGCAACTGTCAGAACTTCCAACAGTTTGAGTCAGAACTTCCAACGTGTCAGAAGTTCCGACACAAACTGTCAGCAGTTCCGACCTCCTACGGGAGACGAACTACAAGTGTTTAAATGACTTGTCAGCAACTGTCAGAACTTCCAACAGTTTGAGTCAGAACTTCCAACGTGTCAGAAGTTTCGACACAAACTGTCAGCAGTTCCGACCTCCTACGGGAGACGAACTACAAGTGTTTAAATGAACTTTGTGAGATCAATAACTTACAACCCCACTTCCTAGCGGTAAGGTGAAGATGTAGGAACCCTTCCTTGACCTTGGGATGCCACCAAATCGTAGATCAGGTCCAAACCCTATAGATGAACTTGAGAGAAGAGTAGGCAACAAATATGCAAGTAATAATCAAATGAATCATAACAATAACAAGCACACGAGACAAAGGATTTATCACGAGGTTCGGCAACCCCACAAAGGAGCTCCTACGTCCTCGTTGTTGAGGTGATCACTAAGGTCGGAGTCTCTTCCAACTCCTTTCTTCTCTCGAAGGCTACCACAAAGGTCACTTGAGCTCTTCACTAAGATAACAAGGGTAATACAAACTTTCAAGGCTCTTCCACAAAATGGAGGCTCTTGGACAATGCCTAACCGGCTAGGGTTCCAAGAACCCAAGAGTAAAAGACACAAATCCAACCGGCTTGAGGAAGAAATCAAGTGCTCAAGCTTGGGGAAGTGATTTCCTCACTCGATCTACTCACTCTCTACTCAAATCTTTAGGGGAATCGAGGTTGGGAGCAAACTAGAGAGCATGAGAATGCTTTTAGGGCTTGAGAGGTGCTCAGGTCGAAGGTGGGTCGAAAAAGAATGAGTCAAGTCCTTGGGAGAGATAGAGAGAGAGAGAGAGAGAGAGAGAGAGAGAGAGAGAGATGGGTATTTATAGTCCAAGTGCAAAAGTGACCGTTCAGACCAAAGTCGGAACTTCTGACCTGAAGACCCGGAACTGCTGATTTACACTGAAAACATTGTTCACAGACTTAGGGGGTGGCTGCGAGCATAGGTCAGCACTGGGTCAGAACTGCAGGAGGTCAGCAGTGTTGACCCAGAGGCCGGAACTGCTGACCCTCCAGGTGACAGAAAAGGTTCCCCGTGTTCGTGAAGTGTTTTAGTGTCACTCTTTTGATTTTTTTAACCATGCTTGAGCACTCTATCTTCCCCAAACCAAAAGAATTTGTATCCCTCTTGATAGTGCGACATACCTAAACTCAAAGAATATACAATAAACTCGACGATCCACTTTGAGTTCAACGCCTTTTCGGTATTCCACCCTTGCTTTTACTTTTAATCCTTTCATGGACTAATCACTGCAAGATATCTCGATAGAAACACATTAGTCCCTAATTTGGATGTCATCAATACACCAAAACCCACGTAGGGGGCAAATGCACTTTCACTATCGTAGATGTGAGCCAGTGAAGCAGATACTACAATACACTAAGGGCACGTTTGGATGCTTGTAATTGAATTCATTTTAAGAATCATAATTTAGAGACATTAATTAAGCTAATATGATTATACATGGATTATATATGTATATTATTGTTGTTTATATGAGAGAGATACTCATGTGTTGCATTTCTATCATAGGGGAGTGAGTCGAAGAGAATGTTATAAGTTGCAAAGTAGAAATATAGCATGGTGATCTATGAAATCCATTTTTCTCTCCCACCCTATAAATTTGAGATAGACATATATGTAAACTTGGGAAGTGGTGGAATGTCAAATTCCAAGGCAAATAGGCTAGTTTATTAAGTGAATTCCAATTCCTCCAAAGGGAAGGGATCCAAACGGACCCTAAAGGAGTCTTTGGAGATGAAACTACATGGTTGACCCAATTTATAACCCCATTCAACCCTATATAGGTAGGGTGGATCGGTGGAACCTGAACAAAATCATAGGGGGCTGAACTTGTAGCTTCACATAACAAAATTCAATACTCCATCTGTTCCAAAATATAAGTCGGTTTTGATTTTTTTTGTTATATTTATTTTGCTATGCATCTAAAGATAATGTATGTTTCATACATAGTAAAATAGATGTATCAAAAAAGTCGAAGTGACTTATAATTTTGAACGGAGGAAGTATTGTACACAACTTCACATGAATACAATGCATGTAGCTTGACAAAATGATCTATCACATGTTGAAGTGGTGTTGATTCTATTGAATTGTTTTTTGGATCATTATCTAGGGAGATAATGTAGCCCTCCTATGTTGTGAAGATGGAGACAAATTATATTCGATGCAATATTGTTGGTTGCACTAGGTTATATTGTTCCATATGTAATATAGGCATATGAACATTTTGCAAACTCGGTCCTTTGATAATCTTGCAGAGATATTCATAAAATCTACCATAACCCACCATTTCATACGTACATGTGTTGAAGGAATTGGTATGGTTGTGAATTAAGATTTGCATGGGGAGAGTCTCTTTGTTTGATAATTTGTTTCAAACATAGTAATCTTTTGTTTGTATGAGTTTTCCTTCTCATATAATGTTTTTTTATAAGGGAATATCAACACAAGCTTATGTCATATCATCTACGTTTTCACATGGGTTTGAGTGGATGATATTGGGACATACTGGTTTTGTGACCAAAATTAATGGTCTTTAGGCTATGACTTTGAGTTATTTTTCCACGTAGTTTTAATGAGTTTTTTCTCATATACTGACATTCCTTTGGTTTTTTCCTACTATGTTTTCCAAGAAATTATTATGATGATGGAAGGATTAATCAAATAAAGGATACATTGAGTTGATGAAGGGAGAGTGTTGTAGTCAATTTTATACCAATGGTCAACGTATAAGTAATTGGCAGTTGCCTACCGAATAGGCAAGAGGTCTCTTCAATGGTGTCACATGTGTTTGTATAGACATCTTAGGCCTTGTTTGGATGTTGCAATATTAAGAAACTATAGTATCAAGAAACTATAGTTTTTAAAACTTCAAAATGACTATAGTTTCAGCAATACCATAGTATTCAAAACCATAAAATTTATTGCATCTTTATGACACTTTCAAACCATAGTATTCTTTTTAAAACCCCAGAAATACTTTGTGTCCAAACACGGCCCTTAGATCAATATCATCAATTATTCACACTATACTTTGTTTCTCTCTACTTTTACTCTCAACAAAAACTATCACTTGATATCAACTAGGAATTAATAATGTTTAGTTCAACTTTATTGATGCAATTGTTTGAACATGCATATAATTTGATTATATATTTAATCAAAATTGGTAAACTTTGACTTTTGCAAAGAAAAATATTATTTTAAATTCACAGTCAACTTAAAGCATATGGTTGAGTTTTGTAGCTAGGTTGGGTTAGATAGAAAGAGATAATAAGAATTTAGAAGTATGGAATTCTCCGAAATGATAGGAAGAGCCTAAAATTGTTTCTATGTATTTTTTATTACCATTACCATTGCCATTTTATAGAAAAATATAAGATAGACTTGGAAACAAGCCTTGCTATGAACACATGGTTCATATGTGTCCATATGTGTCAATTGGTGACAAGTGATTGTCAAGAGATGATCATGCTTTAGTTGAGTTTGGAGACCAACCATGGCATGAGTATGATGTTTGTGCAACTTGTCTCTTAGCTTTTGGTGTGTAGGTGTGGAGCATAGAGACGGTCGATGGCTTTGTAGAAGGTCAAGCAGGGTCATCTCCTACCGATGTACTATGAATGGTGAAGAACAGACAAAAGGCTTGGACCGAGGGTCGAAAGACTAACCATGGATGGCTGACATGGGGATATTGACAAAGCATGTGTATATGTGGAGAAGTAGATCATGTTGACCAAGTCAAGTGAAGGCGCAAAGGACTTGGTTATTGGATGGTCGAGGGCGGACAATGATATGCATCGAGATCATACATATGTCGTATCAGATACACTTCTCTAGCTGATTTTGGTAATTTGGGCTCCAAAAGCACTAATGAGATTGTTTGTTGGATTCAGGCCTCAAAACTGAGGATGGAGTTTGAGGCAGCACGAGGAGTTTGTGTCAAAATGAGGCTATCTCATAATGAGCGTGTGGCTGTCAAATATATGAATCTCTAACTGGACCATTTTACCCATGGGGTTAAATGGTTTAGCCAAAATATCTAAGCACAAGTTTGGGATTGTGTAATAGCTCTATAAATAAGAGGGGAGGTTGCCCAAACCAGCATATCTCTTTTAGGCTTTCACTTCTTTATCTAGTTTACTTTCCATAGTTGTAGCCAGTTGTAGTTTGCACTATGTCGAGATCCACAATCGAGAGAGTCATTCTTCTATCTATATAATCTTTCTTCTATAAGAACTAAGCCTATGTGATCCTGGAAATAAAGCAATCATTTCTCTCTCTGTGTTGTTTTTGAATTGTTTTGTATTTTCTTCTCCCGAGCCTCTCTCTTTGAGATTTTGGTGGTTTCTTTGAAACTGAGCTTTTGAGTTGATTGAGATGGATGCATACGTGATAGGCGCCCTGAAGAATATGTTATGTCAATGCAACTTTGTTTATAGCGCCCAAGTTAAAAGATTTGTATCCATTCACTTTGGTCCAAAGACTTATCCATGTCTGATATAGTTGAAATAACATCATGAAGTCTCTCAAGTAATGATCAACATCATCCCATAATCGACAAGGCCAGGAACACATATGTCCTCGCGATCAGATGAGACACATTTCTCTCCTTGACCGTCAAGGCTCGGAGATCATCACAATTTCATGATCGACGAGACCAAAAATATATCTAATTTAGACCGATGAGGTTAGACACTTTTTTGTTTGTGACCGACAAGGTTGAACATACACTTGAGGCTTTATCATGAATTTCATGGCCGATAAGGCTGGATGTTATTCCTGACCAACAAGACATGATATTTATTTGTTCACGACTGACGAGATCAAACACCTTTTATTTGTAAACTTCTTGATATAATTCTGTGATCGGCGTGGCCGGACATTTCTACCAAAGACCGATGAGGCTTTTGGTATATTATGTGGCTATTTTTGCCACCAACCTATACGTAGAAAATATTTATATAGAATTCAAAACGACGACCATCTGTGCAGCTTAATCAGAGGTTTTCTATGGTCCAACACTGTGGATGTAATTAAATAGTGACTTCACGAGGCCCCGAGAACAAAGAACTTTTAAACCAATGATCGTCTATTTAGTTAGATGTTTTAGGCACAATACATGTAACTCCATATGAGAACATGTACTTTGTAATTCTTAAATAAATTAATAAAGATCCAAGTTTTCTGAATTATTGTTATCTCTTTTACTTACTTTCTGTACTTTGTGTATACTGGCACGTTTGTGCATATTATTTATTTACATATGCATTAGGACCTATCTTCCTTAATCGTGATATGTTTCCTTTTGGTGAAACAGAAGCATCAAAATATAAGCTTAAACATTAACATAATTCATTACACAAGACTCTTAGACATTCCATAGTTGATGATATCTGATTCTGAAATTCATCTTTCACAGTGTCTCGGGTTTGATAGTACCGCTTGACATGTTATTCGAGTAAATTGCGCCAAGTATGTAATTAATTTTGAGATAAATCATAAATTCCTTAATCTTAAATCATAATACCTTACATGTATCTATAATATGTCACAAGTTAGTATACATGATGCTCAAGAAAACTATTGAAGCCACTCCACTGTACGACTCCCCCATAGTGGCGAAGCTAGAGCAAATAAGTGGGGTGGGAGGCAACTTCATCAAAACTATAATGACCTATTTGGTGTTCAAACAAATAGTATAGCCAAATTACAATTTTTAACATAAAATTCAGCTTCTATTAATGGCAATATGATTTTGGTCAAAATATAAGTAAACTGATAGGGGAAAGGACAATAACACTCACTGTTTATAATAAAATAAAAACAACATTGGTCGGTGCGTATACTGTTTGAAAGAATACCAAAACGATGAACATAAGATGTCCCATATAGCAAAATATGTGATCCAGCCGAAACAAAAGAGAACAAATAGGTCAATTATTTAGCAAAAAAATGTAAAACTATCCATTGAAAGTAGATGCAGTGGATTGTGTTACCTCTTAGAGATCATATTTACACCATTTTCCTTCCATGGTCATGAAAAGACGAACCACAACCTCATTTCTAACTTTCTTCATTTCTTCTTTCTCTATGTAGCAAATAAGTCTATGACTCTAGGTGTTGATCACCTATGTGATTAGACAAACTTGCAACATTCATGCCCAAAATACGTCTCTCAATTGTTGTTGTAGCAACCGACAATACTAGCACAAGCTTCAAAAGTCGATACACCAATCAATACAAACGATATTTCCCTATCTCTACCATTTTTTGAGAGAGCTCACCAATAGTGCTTATGTTGGAGTATTATTTATCTGCTCTCACATCAACAATGTAAAGGCGAAGGTCATGGCTAAGGTCCCTCAGGTCATCATTGGTGAAATCATTAGGATATAGTTTGTCTAAGCTCATCAAAATCTCCCCGTCAAAAGCATGAAATGAGTCTCTTGGATTGAAAGCAGCTGAGCAAACAAGTTGAGAGGTTGTCTCACTAAAGCGGCTATCAAGCTCTTGAACTAACCAATCAATAACATAATTCAAGCAATCCACTGCACAGGGATGCTTGTTTGTAATTCCTAGTTTTTTCCTAGGCTGTATGGGATCAATATATGTACTTTTCATGTCCACTATTAATTTTGTGCAAGTAAAAAAAACCATTCACTTCATCTAATAATTTTTCCCAGCTATCTCTTCTAAGATCATCCAAATGGATTCTAGTTGATTTAAAACACCCAAAGACATTTACATCGTCTTGATCCTTGCATTGCAATGTTAATAACAATGTATTTATGGTAGTTAATGTAGTGAACATGCAATGAAAATAAAAAGAAATTCAAGAGATTGGAAGTATAACATAAGATTTTGTTGCTTGATCTCTATTTTTCCAATCCCTGTCATCCTTTTTATCAACCTTTAGCACTTCAACTATTGTAGGAACCATGTTGAGCAAAATTTTTAGAGTTTTATAATGAGAACTCCATCGAGTATCTCTAGGTCTTTGAAGACATTGCTCTTGATTTAATCTTTCCAGTGTCAAGCTGCTCATAACCTAATGCCTATTTCACTTGTTCATGATTGTAGGCAAGCATCCACGACTTGCAATGAGAGTGAAGGCAATGAGTCGTGCGCAGCAAAGCCAGAAGGAATTGCGACCTTGCGGCTTTGACCGAAGGAAGTGGCACAGTAGCCTGCATGGCCTGGTGGGGGTGCCTAGTATTGGGCTGTGTGGGGTTCTTACAGGGCTGAATTTTGTTACTCCTTAAGAATTTATGGAATTTGGGCTTCGCCCTGCTCCCCCGCAAGATTTAAATTTTATGTAGATTTCATAATTTTACCATACCCTTGCATTAATTAATTTCTCATAGCACTTTTATGTGAACATGTGATCCATTATTAGTGTCATTCATATCAACAATTTTCAAGGGTTAATTCCTGAATGATGTCTACCAAATATCCCATTTACAAAAGATCAAGGGCTCATAATGACAACTATATTTTAGTGCTTATGAAAGCTACAACGTGAATAAAACAATCGCCCTTCATAATGACAAAGTATTTACTTACATTAGATCTTAATAAGTACTCCATCAAAGTATTACTTTTGAGTCTCATCTTGCAACATTTTGGTGTATCACAATCTCCAAAGTCATGAGAGACATTACCAAAATAAACTTAATACCCAGGTAAGAAAATAAATATGTTGGTGTTTTGTTACCGACAAGTCAATTTTATGTGTGTCATGTTGCTCCAGGAAGACGATGATAGTATTCAAAGACACAAGAAGTTATACTGGTTCAAGTCGGAGCCCTACACACAGTCTCAAAGAGTATGAGTGTGTGTTTCTCACTGCAATGCTCTAAAGTTCTTACAATGGGGCATGTAAGAAGAAAAAAGAAGAGGTAGGATGACAGTGAGGGACTACAAGAATGAGAGTTTTCGAGAGTCTGTCCCTTGGAAGGATGTCCTAGTTGCCCTTATTTAGAGTCCGGAAGGCAGGTCGCATACATAGAGGTAGTTTCTCCTGACCGAGTTGTCGAGAGCCTAAGGCAGGGAGACTACTACTAAACTTGGCATGCAAGGAAGGCTGTCGTCATGGTCTTGTTTCCACGTCGCTACAGGCCGTGACATGATGCCACAGTGCCAGTCATGATGACACTATTTGGTGGTGGTTTGCCAGCTTGTCCTATGCGGCGTGGGTTTGTCATCGCCTTCGTCATCGTCTTCTGGTGGCATCATGGCAATAGTGCATGGGCTGGATGACCACCTAGGTCGTTGATCGCTGTCGCTGGTCATAGTATTAGAGGTCTCAATGTCGGGCTGCAGGCTCGAGGCCGCCAGTGGCTTGTCTTGCCTTGGAGGCTAAAGTTGTGGTCATGAGCCCCATCTTGTAGTGGGTGTGACGTATGACTGTCTTAACAATCTGTATCCGGACGGTGCCACGACATGTCGTGGTTGTTGTGGCCTAGCAATGCTGTTATATTCACATTGTGGTGTAGTGATGGCGTCTGCCTCGAGATGGTTGTCCCCTTTATCCTGCCAGAGTAAGGGAGACATGCATGTCCTTGCCGGAGTAGGTCTACCAGATGGAGCTTGGCCTTTCCTCTTTCCTTCCATGGGTCAGGGCGTGGGAGAGGTCGAGCAACGCTATGTTGCATGCAACAGAAGGAAGATGGGGAGGTCGTGACCACCTGATCCTCTAGTGTTTGTCCTAGAGCCTCATGGCTCTGGTAGGCCTTGGTCATTAGGCATTAACCAATTTGACCATAAGGATGCTGACTAATTGGTGCCTTGAGAGACCCAGGGTATCATAGCCCCGACAATAGCCCCCAAGTGTCTTCGTGATTACGAAGTGATCATGGAGATGCTGATATTTATGAAAGTTGTGCACAAGTTTCAGAGTTGTGGTCGATCTAGGATCGAGGCTCGACCCCTTGCCGACTTCAGCATTCAATGCGGTAGGTGGTCGTTGCGATATTGCCGCGACTGCTCTATTGTGCTTGGTCGTGTCAAGGAGCTATGTACGAGGATTTGAGGTCCATACGGTGTTGTGTGGTTCTGTTGACATCATATCGGCTCCACCTTTTGGAGGATCTTGATTTTCCCAACCTTATGTGGGCGCCTGACTCTGGTTGTGAGCTCCCACTTTTTGTTGTGCGGCTTAGGGGTCTCAGGCTTGCACAGTCTACCCTTGGGCTTATAAATATTGGCCTTATTCCCATTTGAACTACTCTCGACCGCTCCTTTGAGCATGGTCTTAGATCCACTGAAGGGCTAAGTTTTGGGAAGAGAGAAGAAGAGAAAGAGAGAGTTTCTAGTCTGGTAGTGGAATTTTTTGGATGTGGCCTGCCGAGAGTCACCAGCTTCGGCCAAAGGCAGATGGCGTTCCGTCTAGCGACTAGTGCTAGGAGACTTGAGAGTAAGGGGGTGGCAAAAAGTATGGTCAATGATATCGATTGTACTTGATCTCAAGCCACTATCCTGTTGTTGCTTCTTGCTCTAATCCTTAGCGGTTTAGGCACTCGAGGTGGACAACAATTAGGGATGTTCTTGGTTTCCTTTCGGACCCCGCAGGTGGATCATCGATGTGTTGTGCTCCTGATGAGAGGGCACTCGATGTCTGTCTGAAGTCATCTTCATAAGAGAGGATGATGAAGCAACACCGCCTCATCACATTGCTTGCGTTGAGTGGAGCGAGGCAGTGACATGGCTGCACTTTGGCTATCAACGACAATCGGTCTTCCTTTGTTGTTGAAGGGATGGTTGCAGTCCTCATCTGTGCTGAGCGTCCTCACGACTTTTGGGGTGCTTTACGCAAGTCCCCTGGTGCACATGGAGGTGCTTCCATCTTCTAAAGTCTTTGAGGTCTCTGTTCCCTTTCCGCTGCAATTCAAAATGAAAGGAGCTGCCTTTGGGGTTTTATTCGGTATCACCATCGAGGTGATACCTGGCCTCAACACTTGACAAGCAGTTCAACTGGTCATGTATCTATGGATACTCGAATAGAGAAAAACTCTTCTTTTTTCCAGTGTTGTGTCTTTTTTGTGATCAAGGTAAGCCCCATGTCGGAGTCATACAATTCGTGTGATTTTGTCAAACTGGAAAGGTTGGCTTGCCTCAGGCTATATGTGGAGATTTTGGCTTCCTCTTGCGTGTTTTTTCTCAATCATGCCTTGGCTCGTAGGTCTAAGATTTTTTATTAAATGCGCTACCGAGTCATGATTGCATGTTATTTGGGTTCTGCATTGCTTCACTTAAGAAGTCACTGTTGTGTTACCCTATCCCTCTACATTGTCAACCTCTTCTGGAGAGGTCATTGACCTCTATTGGTTTGTGAGGCACCTTAGCTTGATCAAGGACCCGAGATACAGCGAGGAGCCGATCGAGGCTCGGCCTCAACCTTCTTTGAGGTCGCAGGGACCTAGCTCCATTTATCCCCGGTGTCTTTGTTGAGCACGAAAGGTGGTGATGCCTTTTTATAGGCAAATTTGGTTCCGCCCCACGCAGGGTGAGA
The DNA here is from genome assembly GCA_009763385.1 of Coix lacryma-jobi var. lacryma-jobi. Classification (NCBI taxonomy): domain Eukaryota; kingdom Viridiplantae; phylum Streptophyta; class Magnoliopsida; order Poales; family Poaceae; genus Coix; species Coix lacryma-jobi. Next base: position 42,502,382 of record CM019823.1, on the reverse strand, counting down.
CTTTCTACAGTAAGCTTGTCAGTCGGAGTGGTGCGCCTCGTCGAGGTCAATGGGTAATTTGAGTGGGACCTGATGTCCTCCAATAATCAACGTGGAATTTTGTTGTGCCTTGTTGCAAGATGTCCCATAAATTGTTGTCATCAAGCCTGTCGGTCCCTAAACACCTCCGCAACGGCCCCCACCTCCGCAACGGCCAGAGGGCAAGATGCCTCCCCCGAAGGAGATCCACTCGAGCAACTTTAAAGCCAACGACTCGAACAAGGGCTCATCCTTTATTCTAAAAAACAAGGGCTCATCCTGCCTAGGGATGAAAACGGACGGAAATTTTCCTCCCGTTCCGTTTTCTACATTTTTCCGTTCGTTTCCGTATTTGCGAGATCCCGTTTTCGTATTTGCGGAAGTAGAAAAGGGTGTTTTCCGTCCGTTTCCGAGTAATCCCATTTTAATACAGAATAGACCCGTATTTATCCCGTATTTATTCCGTTTTCAATCTGTGTACAACATGTTCAACAATTACATATTCTTATATTATGTTAATATAACTATGAATCACTAAATATACATGTTATGTTCACGTATATAGCATGTAAATGAATATTAAACTTTGTATACATTATTATATGACTTTATATATGTATATTTTGAGAATATTAGATGGTGTTATTTTAATTTAATTTTCTGGTTCTTCATCCGTATTTATCCGTTTCCGTATGTCCGTACATTCCGATTCCGTTTTCGAACCCGAACTTTCCGAACCCGATCCCGTTTTCCGCTACAAAATATAGAAATGGAAGTAGAAATAGGTTTTTTCCGTCCGTTTCCGTCCGTTTTCATCCCTAATCCTGCCTCTACCCCTTTGGCAGCCTCGAGTCCTTTTGTATTTTAAGAGCCAGCCTCAGAGGAGGTATTTCCTTATGCTTTGCTCTATATTTTTTTTATTTACTTATGCTATGTTTATTTGTTTATTTGTATATTATAATATCAATATCATAAACTGAAAAGTAGAATATTGTTCTTCTAAACCGATAACATTTTTGTTACAAAGATAGAACATTACTAGAAATGCTCGCGGCGTTGCCGCTTATGGCCAGCGTGTGGTTTGTTTTGTAATGTTGATGTGCATTTTTTCTGTACTGAGTAGTAACGTCTGATTTCACTCATGATGAAAAGATGGTTGAGAGGGATCAGAACACTTATGAACATCGTGCTTGAAAAAATTAAGTACCCGTTTTTAGAAAATTAAGTTACGCGGTTTTGCTGCGCAGACCAGTATGTGACCATTTTATTGTAATAGATATCATTAATTGATATTTTGTTTAAGTATACTTTAGGTAGAGGTTTTGGTTTATTTACTGTATTTTGGGAAAAATGTCAATATTAGAGAAAGTGATCATTCCAACAAATTGCAACTGATTATATTCAAATCTGATTGATCAAATTATCCCTAATAGGAGCATATTATTTTAATTTATAAATTAAGCTATGCGTATCTGGTTAGTTTCGGTGAGCTGTACAGTAGTGGTGCGTTTTTACGCTATATTACTATATTTCGTGAACTATTATTCTATGCATGATGTAATATTTATGTGGAGGTCAATGTTTTTTAGTTCGTAAAGCGGGTAAAATAATTCAATTATTTTATTTTATGTGTGGTATGGGTAAGCCATCATTAAAATTTCCTAGCATTTGAAAATAGAATTTGGTTCTATTAATTATTTACAGAAAACTCTAGAGAAATATAGATGTACATTTATAGCAATAAAATTATACTAAAATATGTGATGTTATGTGCTTATATTGTAGTGCTAGTTGTGGAGAGTTCAACAAACTTGGTTTAGTATTTTTATGATTTTTATTCTATTTATTATGTTTTTTATAAATTTCAGCAGCCGATTTAGATAAATAAATCCGCTGAAAAGAGAAACGTCATTGGGCCGAATTCGGCCAACTGAGGCCCAGTAAGGGCGAGAATCAGGCCCGAGTGAGAAGGCATGCCGGCCTGGATTGTGGGTTGATTTCGGTAAAGTTCGAGGACTTTTGTGCGAAAACAATTTGAGAGAAGGACTGGACTACGGGTTGATTCTAGCAAAGTTAAAGGGTTTTTTGCAAAAAAACAGAGGAAGCACGATCTGGGCCATCCACCCGGCCGGTCCGGCGGCTGAGAAAAAGGGCCGACGTGGCCACGCTGGGTGGCCTTCTTTTGTTGCAAGAATCATATTGAAGAGATTCTCTAAACCTAGAAAATATTCTATCTTTTTTTAAAAGATCAGGAGGGACAACACGAGCCCCTGTTGCAGTATGTACTGAAAATAAAGACCAGGTTCAATTACAGACAAAACAGGGGATGTGATAAATGTTTGTTTATAAAAATTCATCAAAATATAATCACGTGAGATTTTGTTTTCAAAGATTTATTGCAAAACTTGATGGTGTAATGAGAATTTAATTTGAATGTTTGATTTAATTAGTAGTTATGACTTTTTTTAGTTCGTGCATACGTGAGACCTATGTGGGTCAGGTGGGACTATATCTGCGCTAATTATTTCCAGGTTATTATCTGCGCTAATTTAATTTGTTGCTCGCGTGGGCGCTGTCATTTTTTTTCGCGCCCCGCTCGCCAAAGCCTTGCCTGGCCACTTGGGAACACGTGGCCTCCATCCAGGATGGGTCTGTATGGAGACGGCGTGCATGCAACCTGCATGTAATTTTCTTCCGCATGAACAAGTATTATAAGGGGTTGTAAGATGGTTGTATGCTGATGTGAAAGAGAAGAAGGAAGGGAGAGAAGAGAGGTGAGTTATAAGACCAATCTCAATGAGAGTTTTATTTGTATTAAATATGGTGCCACATAAGCAATTCTGATGACATGACAATGTATTTAAGAAGAGAGATGAAATGAGTTTCTCTCGGTACGAATACCAACTCTCTATGAGTCATGAAATTTAATGGTTATGAAACTTTAGAATGAAACTCTCACTCTCAATGGGGAGTTTCATTCAAGTTTCATTTTCTCTCATATGACATGGCAGTCTTGGAAACACCAAAATGAAACTCACCATTGACATTGGCCTAAGCTTGCAGTCGGCTAAAGGCATAAGAACAAGAAATTTATGAGAGAGGGAGGTGGGCTGTAAGAGAATCAATCATTGTATTAGTTGGCTGAGAAATGGGCTGCAAGAGTTCATACAGTCAGTTAAAGACTGTATTATCAACCTTGCTCTCAAACGCTACCAGCCCCCGGTCACACAGGGGACGGAAGACGCGGAGGCGAATGGGAAGATGTCAACCGACGGGAGAAAAGTAGAAAACTAGTCTGGGGTTCACACTCTATCATGTTATCCAAGCAGGTAATGTGTTTGTACGTCTGACAAGCTTATAGCTATCCAAAACACAAAACAAAATGTTCCACAGATAATTGTTGGATTGATCTCCACCAGTTGGACCCTGATCTGCATCCTGATCAGGGATGCCCAGCCCATTAGCAGGCTGGTGGACCCCTGTCGCACAGTGCCTATAAAGAGGAGGTGGGGGCAGGGCTCTAGATATGAGGTTGACAGCCACTGCTACAGCCCCCACCGTCCTAACCCTAATCCGATCCCGAGGGTGGCACTGCCAGTGGCGGGAAGCGCCACCAGCGTCTCCGTGCCGCCATTGCACGGTCGCCGTTGCCGGACTCCTCTGCTCCCTGCACCGAACGTCGCTGCCCGTGCGCAGCCTCCATCAACGAAGACAGAGACGGTCGGATCTCAAAGGTACTCTGTGTTCCTTCCTGGTAGTTCATCTAGGATGAACTACCTCGTGCTACTTGCCCGAATCGGTTAGAACTCCAACTGGATCTACTCCTAGCGATCCTAGTTTTGTAACATTGGTATCGGAGCCGTCTAGTGCGTGGATCTGTGTCGGGCAAACCCGTATGTGACCGCCACTGCTCGCCGGTGCACGGGACAGAGCCACACCCAACAGCAGTTAGGGTTTTCAGCAAAGAGATAGAAGAACACCACCGCAGGGGTTGCTCGCGTGAGCCAAAGAAAAACAGAGAGAGAGGGGGAGGACTTGATCTGTTGGATTCATTCGAACCCTCACCCTAACGAACAAGAAAAAGCAACCTCGGGTCCATTTTCGATCTGTCCGGATCCAATCCTAAAGAATGGAAAGAAAGAGGACGGAGATGAGGAAGGCCCCTGACCTCCGTCGTTGCCTCGCCGCTGTGCGGTCAGTAGACCACCGTCGCGCGGGGTGACCCGCGATGCCGCCGGCGCACATGAAGACTGGGCCGCAGGCGCTGGGCAGAGCACCGTCACGGGGCCGATCGACGGCGGCGCGTTCACCCTTTCGGGGAGCGCGCGAGCCAGCGAGAGGGCCCGCGACGGCGCCGTCTTTTCCCCTCCGCTTGCTCGGGTGCGGCGCTTGCTAGGGTGCGGCGACAGAGAGGCGAAGAGGGAGTACACAGAGAAAGAAAGGGAGCCGGGCGGCCGAAGCCGTCCTCTCCGGTGGCCGCCGCCGCGCAACCGCCACCGCTACCGTTGGCGAGTGAGAGGAGAAGAGGAAAGTGAAAATGGCTCTAGGGTTTGGAGGAGCCGGCCGTCGCGCCGTTTTGCTTCACCGAGATCGACGGAGAGCCGTCCGATCCAATCGGACGGCTGAGGACGCTCGGGCCGGTTTTGGCCCAGGAGGGTTTTGGCTTTCCCGGCCCAGGCCCAGGTTGCGGCCTGGGCGCGGGGAGCGGGCGCGCGGCGCACGGTGGCCGTGGGCCGGGGGCCGCTGTGGGCTCCGGTTCTGCGGAATGGGCCTAATGGCCTTCTAGCACAATGCTACTGTTTTCCTTTTTCTCAGAAGCAGTTTTGATTATTTTGAGTGCATTTTAATCAATTTAAAAGTTGAAAATCTCTGTCAAAATTTGAACCAACGGGATAATTTTGACAAAGACAAAATGGTTATAGAGAGATGCTCCTGAGAAACAGATAAAATTAACTTGTTTTCGCTGCGTATTTGAAGTTGTCATTTTCATTGTTAAATTCGATCCAACGGGAGAAATTTTTTTTGAAAAATGGATGAAAGTTTGGATGATATGTTGAAAGAGTAATTTCACGTTTTCCGCTGCAAAGTTGGCATTGATTATCTTCTAATTAAATTAGAACCAACGGGAAAATTTAATTAGAGGAATACTCACATGTTTAAAATAAATTATGATATTGTTATTTTCTGACCAACGTTGATAATAACAATATTATAAGTTAAATGTAATGTAAAGTTTGAATCTCTGGTAAAGTCTTGCGTCAACATGATGATTTTTTCCAGTGACTATAAGTATCAAGAAATGTCTCTGATAAAGTGAAAATATTCTGCTGCAATGATATTGATTATCATTAAGTTAATTGAGATTGTATATGTTAATTCTATTTCTGCCCAACGGTGATGTGGAATTAATGTAAAAGGATATTGTTTTATTCTATTTCTGCCCAACGGTGATATAGAATAGAACAGCAAGTTTTAAAGTTTAAATGTGCTTGTTTTAACCAGACCAACGTAGGGTTATTTTCATGCTCATTATTGTTGATCAATGTTTTTCAGAAAATATCTTCATGCTTTCATTCTTGGAGGCAGAAAGAAAGAGCTGGGTACTTGTGACTCAGAAGATGGAAAGTGAAAGTCATTACGTAAAGGGACTGTGTTCTTTTTAGAGAATGGCTTGAAAGAAAGAATTTAGGGATATTAGTCCAAAGTAAGAGTTTAGTACATGAAATACTCTCTATGAAGGAGAATTTCACTACAAAAAATGAGGCCTTTTACGGTGATAAGAGGGTTTTCTGTTGTCATAGAAGACCCGTCACTAAGGTCCTTCTGTGACAATTTCTATGACAATTTTCGATCTATGACAATTTTTGTGACAATTACAGTTGTCGTAAATCACAAATTGTCATAAAAATAGCTTGTAATTGTCACAGAAGGTCCTTAGTGACGGACCTTTTACGACAATAGAAAACCCTCTAATCGTCGTAGAAGGCCTCATTTTTTGTAGTGTTTGTTTAAGTTCAAGTCATTATGACAAGTTGTAATAAGAAATATGCATATTTAATTTGACTAATGTTGGATTAAATGTGTATTGTACAGAATATTCAGATCTATTTCTGAATTTGATGATGAAATGTGAAAGCCAGTTGTGGCTTTAATGTCCCTGATAGGAAATTGTCCCGCATGGCGGGAAAAAGTTTGTGATGGCTCTTGTGCCTAAAGTATATCCCAGAGTGGAAGAAAGAATGAAAAGTTTGGGTAGCTTTTATGCTATCACAGTGTTGACCATGACATGGTCATGGGCTAAGGCCATGAGGGGAGAAATCCCAGATAAAGAAAGCATGCAAGCATGACTTGCAAAAGTAAAGTTAAGTAAGGACTTCGTTAAGTTCTTAAAGTGGAATGAGGAAAGTATACTCTCATAAGAATCAAAAGATAAAGCAAATTATAGATGTCTCCTTGTTCATAAAAGTTCAGAATAGTTTCGAAATTATGGCAGTAAAGTTTGTGCCATATTTCGAGGGGGAGAATGGTGAGATTATACTAAGAAAGATAAGAGATTCTCTCCATTTCCCTGTGCCTCAAAAGTGCAATGCATGATATGCATTAAGGCAAAAGTGATCTATAAAAGATGAATATGACTGTTGAGGGAGTACAATGATCATAATAATGATACCCCTAAGTAAAGAAAGAAATAGCTAAATTCTTATACCTTTATGGTTATGATAGGAAGATAGCATAGTGAGCCAGTATTTGTACTGGACGAGCGATGCTTAAGGAACCCTATGATTTTTGACAGATTAAACCCAAATAAGAAATTTGAGGAAGCTCCATGTTTTCAAAAAAATGGGATAATCTGGGGGAGCATGGTATGTAGAGATCTTTGACTTGAAGAGAAGTGAGACTGCGTGCCCACTCCAATGACTCAAGAACAATCATACCTGTTGATGTTGTATGGCCTATACAACACCTGTTGTTAGCTCTTCTAGAAAGATGAGTAATGTAAAGTATCAATTGCCTCTTGGCAATGAAAGAGCAACAATATTCCATGTAAAAGAGTGTCATTTTGGACCTAAAAGGTCTCAAAGAATAAAACATGTGAAGTTATTCCTAATGGAGCCAAAAACAGTAGGCTGTAATGGGTCTACAAGACACATTGTGGCTCCGGAGGGAACGTAGAAAAATATACAGTGCGACTTATGATGAAAGGATTCACACAAAGGAAATGAAACACTTTAACGAGTGTTAGTGGCACATTATGATCTAGAGTTACATCAAATAGATGTAAATACGGTACTAATTGATGGGGATTTGTACGAAAAGTTTATATGGCACAACCTAACGGTTTTGTCATGAAAGAAAAAGAATGTTTAGGATGCCACCTGAAGGAATCTATTTATGGATTCAAACGAGCATCTAAACAGTTGTATTCAAAGTTTGATGCTACATTAGATTAGAAAGTTTGGGTTTTAATGAGAATGAGAAGGACAATGACATTGTGCAAAGTTCAAGAATAGGAAATTCATTTTCCTAAACATGTATGTGGATGACACCTTGCTTGCTGGCAATGGTGTTAATCTACTATTGAAAAAGTAGTCATTGCCCTAAATTACATAAGATTGATCTCGGTGAATTGTCATTCGTCTATGAATTGAAATTTACCGAGACAAGAGAAAGGGGTATTAGAAATATCTCAAGTGTATACTTGAGAAGATTCTAAAGAAATAAAGTATCTATATGTGTTAAACATACGCCTACTTCTATGGTCAAGGGTAATAGTTTTGGGAACTTTTAGTGTTCCAAGAATAGATATGAGAATTGATAAAATGGACGTCCTATATGCTTCGGCTGTTGGAAGCTCAATGAGTGCACAAGTATTTACCCTGACATGGTTCATGTATCCAGGATTTTGGCAGATGTCCAATCCAGATATAGATCACTGGAATGGAAGTGTTGCAATTGTGCAAAGTTTCTTATGCCGCATGATGAGTAACTGAGTTCGAGTACCCTCAAAGGGTTGTGGGTACAAAATGTTAATCTTGGCGAGATGTGTTGAAACCCACATTAGTAACTAACTCTCGCAGTTGGAGTTTTATTGTGGAAAAGCTCCTAAGAAATAGTTATGTGTCATTGATGATTCATACGTATGATATAGCTTATTATGAGGCATAAAGGACAGGCGAAATGTTTTAGAAACCTATACCCGGAGTTCATAATGGTAAACAACAACAATAACCATTTAAGAAGTTTTGCTCCTAAGACAACGGGTCAAGTGTGCTGCCAAACACATTGACACTGGGTTGTATGTTGTGAAGGAGAAAGTCCAAAATCATACTTTTAGAATGTGAAAGTATTACGGATCCATTTTGCAAAGGCTTACCACCCAGTGTGTTCAGGGAATACACAGTCGACATGGGTTGTATGGCAAGGCCTATGATTTCTGGACAATAAAGGGCCCCAAAGTTAAAGAACCTATTTCAAAACAGAGACATGTATTGTAGCTGTTGAATCTATCGACAATTGATCGTGACGATGAGGCACACTCTATGCATCGATCTGTGATGGAACGGTAAAAGAAATGAATGAGAAGTTTAAAGATATGAGTTGAGATCAAGGGGGAGAATGTTGGATTGATCTCCACCAGTTAGGCCTGATCTGCATCCTGATCGGGGATGCCCAGCCCAATAGCAGGCTGGTGGGCCCCTGTCGCACAGTGCCTATAAAGAGGAGGTGGGGGCAGGGCTCTAGATATGAGGTTGACAGCCACTGCTACAGCCCCCACCGTCCTAACCCTAATCCGATCCCGAGGGTGGCACTGCCAGCGGCGGGAAGCGCCACCAGCGTCTCCGTGCCGCCATTGCACGGTCGCCGTCGCCGGACTCCTCTACTCCCTGCACCGAACGTCGCTGCCCGTGCGCAGCCTCCGTCAACGAATTAAGACAGAGACGGCCGGATCTCAAAGGTACTCTATGTTCCTTCCTGAGGATGAACTACCTCGTGCTACTTGCCCGAATCGGTTAGAACTCCAACCGGATCTACTCCTAGCGATCCTAGTTTTGTAACAATAATAATCACTGAACCGAACGGGATACATCTGAACTAGCACACAGCATACAAACTGAGACCAACGGCAACTCGGCAACGTACACCGTGCAGCAGAGCACAAAGCCGCGTTCCGGTGTTGTAGCATTATTTTCTTTTTCGTCACTACTAGATGAAAAGCCTGAAACACAAGGCAAGTCTCGATCTAGACTGATGATATAGCATGCACTTTTTCAGTTGCTTCCACCGGCGGCGGCCGGAGCCGCTAGACGTACCTTCAACACCTTGCCGAACTCAGCCAGCCTGCTCACGTCGGGCACCACCGGCTCGACGGCTTCCAGTGCGCCGAAGCGCTCCGACCACGCCGCCAGGAGCGGGGTCCGTTCGGGGTCAAAGGGCTTGACGCCGTGCAGCTCATCGGACGCGCGCACCCACCCAACTATGCCGCCGAGCACGACGTCCACGTACCCGACGCTGTCGCCGCCGAAGAAGGGCTTCCCTCTGAAGCAGTCCCTCAGCGCCCCCTCTAGGACCTCCACCGCGACGAGCGACTGCTTCTTTCCCTCAGCCCTCTCCTCCTCCGTCTTGCCCATCGATGACTTGTTCATAGCTGGCAGCATCTGCACGCATATATACACGATCGATCGGTCAACGAAACTATCCCAGCTAGCTAGCCCAAAAACCATGCATGCAAGGTGTGCTAGAACTCCTAGAAGCCTAGAATGCGTGCTTACCGTGTCATCGATGTAGGCGGCCCAGAAGCGAGCAACGGCGCGTTCGTAGGGGTCGGCAGGGAGGAGGGACGGGCCGGTGCCGGCGAAGGCCTCGTCGATGTATTGCAGGATGACCCGCGACTCGCAGATGGGCTTGCCGTTGTGGATGAGCACGGGCACCTTCTTGTGGACGGGGTTGGACGTGAGGAGGAGCTCGCTCTTGTTCCAGAGAGCATCCACCTCGACGTACTCGTAGCTGATGCCCTTGAGCCTGAGAGCGAGTTTCACCCGCAGCACGAACGGGCTCGCCCACAAGCCCAGCAGCTTCAGGTCGTCTTCTCCGGCCATTATATTGCAGGTTCTCACTAATGTTCCACGACCACGAGTAGCTTTTCTTTCGTTGGCTTAATTCTTGGAATCTTGGCGATTGGGAAGGGAAGTGCAGGGGAGTCTATATATATATATACACAAACGCACAGCATCCTGCTTCCTATCCTCTCATAATGTAATAAGATGACAGGATTGACAGCTCTTTTGTTTGTCTTTACTTGTAGCATCAACCACGTTAATTTTGCTGATTGTTAAGAGGCCCTTGCTACTTGGACTAGGATCCAAGAAATCGTGAGCAACATCCGATGCCGGCAATCAATTTTAATTTTTGGTCAGGGTGGCGATGATGATGAGTTCACTTCTGACGACAGAATAATTTGCCATCGGTTCCATCTTCAAACAGACATTAAAACATCATACTCGACGTATTTCTTGACATTGTGTACGCACTAGCTAGGTCCAACTGTACTTTGTTCCCAGCCTTTAATCGAAATGCTAGTTTCAGAGTGTGCACGACTAAAGCGCTTGGGCCTGCATGCTGGCCTAAACCGTCGGAGGCAGCACCGCGGAGGGAAGTCAACTTTCAATTTTTTTCACTCTCTCTCTATCACATCAATGTTTGGACGCATGTATGGAACATTAAATGTTGCTAAAATAAATAACTAATTGCACATATTAGTTATAAATCATGAGACGAATTTTTTGAGCCTAGTTAGCACATGATTGGACAATATTTGTCAAATACAAACGAAAGTGCTACAGTAGCAAATTTTGCAACTTTTGGCATCTAAACAATCTTGGTTCATCGTTGCCATTTGTCAAAATCTGACTCTTGTTCGGCTTTATGCCTTCATTGTTACTCCTTTAGTCAAGGGATATATATTTCATGAAGCAAATGAAAAGGTCACGACCTCTACAATGTCTGAATGTAGAACATCCACAAAAAGCTCACAAACAAACTATGTCCTTGACTTTCATAAGTACCGACCAAAAAAGAGAGTCGTCCCCCAATTGTATTTTAGCTTGATTTAAAGGTCTTATTCGACAAATATTTCTTTCTTAGATGGTTTTGCTAAATGCCTTACACATTAATCAAATTAAACAGCCACTTGCTTAAAAGAGATATATTTTGTATGTCAAGATTTTGAATTCCCAAACCACGCCAAAGTCCTTAGGTCTACATATACTACACTCCACTTAGTGAGTCTACATCTTTTCTTACGGCCATCATATTGTTTCATCATATACATGAGCTAGACAACCCTCAATCGAGAGGAGTTTTTATTTCTAGTTGATGGGGATGTGATACCCGATCATCCGTTAGGTTCAAGATAACTAGCGATTTGGTGGAGAGCGACACAACGATCCGGCTTCAGATCACAAAGACCTGAACCCTGCAACCTTAGCACCACGTCTCTTCTGGTTATCAACCATGTCACAAACCATGCTGCGAATCCATGCTGCGAATCGAAGAACACAAGCAAGAACAAGATAAAACGCAACTCAAGTGAAGTGAAAATTGCAGATATATGATTAGAATCTCGAATGTGGGGTTTTACAAACCGATAACGGCAACTGTTCAATGACAAATTGATTTCAAACAAAACTCAAACCCTAATGTGGGTGACGGCTACAGATTATATAGTCTAAAGGGTTCCCAAGGACCCCTACCTACGTCCCTAAGGTGTTCCAACACATTACGAGTTTCAAACGGCCCAAAAGATTACAATGGTCTCTCCATCAAATGTGGAACCACCCCTCAAAAATCTCCATTTGTTTTAGCTCTCTATACGAGTAGCAAACATGTCAACATCTATACTGAAAAATTTTGAGGGGCAAGGATCTTCCTGTGTAAGTCCTTTCTTAGTTTGAAAATAGTGATCAATTTCATCATTAGTTTTATTCCCACATTCCCACCTTTAATAATTTGGTCAATCCATTTACACACCAAGGGGTTGAATCCTTTCATTCTCAAACACTTCTTGACGAAAGAACCAATAAACCTTATCGTGATCTTTTTCAAAATCGAGGTTCTAAAACAAACCCATCGAGCTTGTTCCTATGCATTTCATGAATGGTATCATCATTCATGTAATATTACAATTCCTTCCATAATATTTCTACCCGCCATAAAAGCTGTTGGGGAAGGTTCTATAACCATTTGGGCCACTATGGGAACCCCATTGACTATGACCATGGTAAAAATCTTGAAGCTAACATTGAGAAGATAGATGGGTCTAAACTGTTGGATTTGTTTGGCTTCATTTGGTTTTGATAGAAGCATAATGATACCAAAGTTAAAGCTAACAATAGGATGCCTGCATTCACGGAACACATCAAAAAGAGCCATTAGGTCACCCTTAATAAGTTCCAGAAGGCTTTGATAAAACTCCACAAGAAAACCATGATGTTATGGTGTTTTGCTATTGTTCCATTTGGAAAATAGGCTTCTTAACCACCTCCTAGTAAAACAAGCAGATAGAATATCATTCTTTTCATGTAAGACTCGTGCGATATCATTCGTAACCAACTCCACGATAGTGAAATCATTTCGATCCGGGACACGAAAGAGCAGTGGCGAATCTAGCCGAAAGTGTCATTGGGGTCACTGGGGTCAACTTTATTATGTGATATAAATTTTTTTAAGTATGAACAGTAATTTACTAAGGATTTTACAAATCTTATCGGGGTCGACGGACCCCGATGGTTTACTGTAGATTCGCCCCTGCGAAAGAGACCTTTATAATAGTTGATATGGCGTAATGTTTTAAGTTCTCATCACCTTCGTTCTATGATCCCCCTCTTCTTGCTTGAGTCAAAAAAAAAATCTTGTTTTTCTATACTTGGTACTAGCTATGAGCTAAAAAATACTTGGTATTGTAACTCTATTAACAACTTAGTTGTATTGGCTCTTTGATAGCACTTAACTTATTCTCGCAGCAAACGAACCAAACCTTGTTTTAAACAATTTTTAAATTGAGTTCTGTAGCACTTAGCGGGTGCTTCTTAGCTCTCTTGTCTAGTTCATCCCTGTTCATAATTATATTCACCTTTTTATTTTTATAAGCACCACTCAAATTTTGTGCCCAATCATGAATAATTTGCCTAACCCTTTGAATCTTAAATTGCCACCCCCATTGCAGAGCTGTGCTTCCTCGCTTGCCTTTATTCCACACGTGCGCCACCAACTCCGAAAAACCATCTAGGAGAAGCTACCCAAGCTTAAATTTAAAATTCGGTTGTTTATTAACATGAGTACCTCTCCTCGAATTTAAAAGCAAAGGGGTATGATATGAAATATCCTGATTCAAAGCTTGCACAGTGGAAAAGAGGAAATTTTGATTCCCACTCGATGCTAACCAATGCAAGATACGATTCCCTAGAGTTTGCCCAAGTAAATTTTCGGTTAGACATCACTAATTCCTTCTTGATTCTCTGATGGAGCGATTTTATTGGATTCCAATAAGGGAGTAATTAAGGTGAAGAGCTGATGAGAATTGATTCTTCGTTGATCCCCACCAGAATATAATAGAGAGCAGCGTGAAAACAGATTTTAAGTCCCACGTCCTAATGTAAATCTAGAGGCGATTCTCTCCTAATCCTCATCTGAATTAGTTGATATTTTGATTGTTTAGCTGGTTTGGACTTATTCTCTTTGGAGAAGTTGAAGCTGAAGATCTCACAAACGGCCCCAATGCAAATCCAAGCTATCTAAAAAGGAACAGCCATCTATCATCGTATATGTCATTGTTCTTCTCTTGGGGTTTCTAATGATATCAAAATCCTTTACGGTTATAGTTTGAGAGTTTGATTGCACGATTGTAGCCAACAGAATTTACTGTTTTTGTGGTTCTTATGTTTATTAGGATTCAGTGAATTGGATCTTAATAGAGATCTCGGATTCAGCTTTGAATCTAGCTAGATGCCGTTTGGTTCGAGCCTCACTACTGGATTATTGCGGTTCTTTGCCTCGGCAAAGGCCAAAAAACCCTCAGCAAAGCCTTTGCCAAGGGCCGCCCTCGGCAAAGAGGGCTCGGCGAATTTTGGATCGGCAAAAAGGGTCTTTGCCGAGGGCCCTTTATCGGGCACTCGGCAACGAAAAGCAGCCGTCACGGCACCGGTGCCATAGACGGCGTCTTTGCCGAGGGCCTTCTCCTCGGGCCCTGGGCAAAGAATTATTCGTTTTTTTAAAAAAAAAATCTTTGCCGAGGGCCTCGGGCCATGGCCCTCGACAAAGAAATTTTACATATTTTTTCCAAAAAAATCTTTGCCGAGGGCAGTAGGGATAGTCCTCGGCAAAGAGGCAGAATTTTTTTTTGTTTTTTTGCATTCTGTGACACAATAATTTCATATATATATATATCAACCATCACATATATATCACACAATAATTTCATATAAAAATCTTTGCCGAGGGCCCTGACTGTGGCCCTCGGCAAAGAATATTTTTTAAAAAAAAATAAAAATCTTTGTCGAGGACCTAACGGCTGACACTCGGCAAAGACTAATGCCACTGGCCGCCGTAACCGATCCGACCAAATTTGCCGAGGGCCTTTTCTTTGCCGAGGGCCTGACTGGGCCTGACCCTCGGCAAAGGTGCCTTTGCCGAGGGCCTTTCTTTGCCGAGGGCTTCTTGGGCTGGCCCTCGGCAAACTGACCCTTTGCCGAGTGCCCGAAATCTAGCCCTCGGCAAACTCAGAAGCCCTCGGCAAAGAATATTTTTCCAAGTAGTGCCTGGAAGTCGTAACCGTGACGTAATCAGCTAGGACGCGGCACGATCGGTTGCAGTTTACGAGAAACACGATTTTGTTTGGTTGGCATCCGCACCCGTAGCGCTCCTAGCGTGAACGGATAACAGCAGCAGGGAATGAGCGGTATCAGTTTTGAACTATTCAGTATGAGGTCCCGCCGTTATCAGCTCCGGTCCACCCAAACCAAACACGACCAACACAATCCGATAGCACCGTGAAGGCGTGAACTGTTTCAGGTTCAAAAACGCCCAACCAAACACCTTCCTACTGTTTCGATAAACCTTATTTGGTCACAGTAGTGCAAGCACACACGAAAAAAAAAATCGCTTCTGGCTAGAACAGCAACCGCATCGTACGCAGCAAACACCCAGTTGCCTTGGGCTGTTTACACTTTCTTGCCTCATCTCGCGCTGAGCTCCACCAGCCTCTGCACGTCGGGCATGACCGCCATGGCCGCGTCCAGCGAGCCGAAACGCTCCAGCCATGCCGCTAGCAGCGGGGTCTTGCTGGAATCCAACACCTTCAGGCCTGTCAAGCGATCGATGAGACGCACCCATGCGACGAAGCCTCCAAGCACGACGTCGACGTATCCGACGCTATCGCCTCCGAAGAATGGCTTCCCCAGCTTAGAGCACTCCTTCAGTGCCCCCTCGAGGGCCTCCACAGCGCCAGACGATTGCTTTCTGCCCTCGGCCTTCTCCTCCTCTGTCTTGCCCATGCTCATCATCATCAACGAGCCCAGCAGCTGCACTAGCACAGCAGGTTACATACTGTTCACTTAATTTGTTGCTTTCTCATTCTCTAAAACTATATATAACGCACGAGTGAAAATAAGAAACACGGGATTTTAATTTAAATTTTATATAAAAGTTTACCTTGTCATCGATGTAAGCAGCCCAGAAACGAGCCATGGCCCGGTCGTATGGATCAACTGGGAGGAGAGAGGGACGACCGTTGGCACCATAAACCTCGTCGAGGTACTGCACGATGATCTGGGTCTCGCAGACGGGCTTGCCGTTGTGGATGAGCACGGGAACCTTCTTGTGCACCGGGTTGGACTGGAGAAGGAGCTGGCTCTTGTTCTTGAGATCCTCCTCGACGTACTCGTAGCTCAGACCCTTGAAGCTCAGCGCAAGCCTCGCTCGCAGAACGAACGGGCTCCCCCAAAAGCCCAGCAGCTTCAGCTCATCTCCTCCAGCCATTATTTGCTGCTACCTCAAGTTTCCCGAGTGAGATTAGTTGTTGCTTGTGCTTTTGTATATGGAGATAATGGAGGTGGTATCCCAAATGACTACAAAATTAGAGCATCCTCGGCTGAGACGACGACTCCTTTGGGCATCATATTTGGTTCTTCAGGAACCTTGTCGTGTGGAAGAATTCTTATTTTTTAGCATCGTCGTGGAATCAAATGATGCGCGCGGATTTGACTGGTTGCATATCACATTTTTTTCCTGCTGTATTTTTTCTTCAGGTGCATAATTAGACTTTTGAACAATCTGCGCGCGGGTCCTTTTACGTGGATATGAATCAAAGAAAAATGCGATGATTAATTTTTCCATTTCGTCAATACATCCAGCTAGCTATTCCAATTGGTTGCAAGAGACAAGTCATTGTCGACGCATTTGTTTGTCAGTGTGTATGCCGCATGGTGCAAGTCATTTGACTAAATCAACTCTACCATATTTCCACGAAATGTCTGAGAATGGTACAAACTACAGCGACTTCATCGACTCTCGAGTAAAGTTGCAGGAATCGTCGTTAGTAAGACATCGTCCGTGAAAGAGCGACACGTAGAGCGTGTTTGGTTCACTTTCGCCAAGCCTGGCCAGTAGAACTAAGATAGGCTAGCTCTAACAAGCTTTTGTCAATGCAAGAAGCACATGTTTAGTTGACTATGCTTCTAGGAATCGATCGATGTGTTAGGTTGTCTGATTTAGTTTGCATAGAATCATCTTTTTCTTCCACCATACCCCTTTGAGGACTTCAGTCAAACAGGTGGCGAGCATGGCAGCATGGGACCACCTCCTCTATGCAGGACCTTGACACAACACGAGACCTCAGCCGCGCAGGATGACCTTGGCACAACATGGGACCTCTGTCGCGTAGGACAACCTTGGCTCCACACGGACCTCCGCCTTCGTGCCGTGCGGGATCTCTGTCGCACAGCAACTGGCTAACAAGCACACGGTTGTGGCGGCGCGAGCCCACCACCGCGTTGTAGCACGTACCTGGCCGAGATCTCGGCTGGGAGCGTGAATATAGTGGGGTGGCTGAGGAGCAAAGCTCGCCAGGCAGTGGGTGGTGGAAAAGGAGGAGCAGGGCTTGTCAGGCGCAGTAGGGTGGAGGACGAGGAGGATGTGGAGGAGCATGGTTGCGCGCCTGACGAAGTGAAGGAGTGTTTCGGCTGTCCCATGGGCCATGGGCCGCCGACACGGCCTGTCCCGCGCCAGTGCCAGCACGACACGACAACCGGTGCGTGTCATGGGCCGTCGGCCGGGCCCATGACATGACACGGCCTGGAGGCCGGCACGGCCCCTCCCAACGCGCGCCCTAGCCGGCGAGGCCGTATAAAACCGCCCCGCGTCGGCGCCCCCCCCCCCCCACCCTAACCCTAATTCATTTCCCCTCCCACTCGGCCGTCGCTGTCACCTCGCTTCGCTCTCGCTCTCAGTCTCTCTCTCGTCTCTCTCTCAGATCTGAGATCCACCGTCGCCGCCCGCCGGTGGCCTGCTCTCGGGCCTTGCTGACTGCTCTGGTGACCTCGCCGGCTCTCCACTGCCACTCCTCCCTCTCGTACCTCCTTTCCCTCTCCTCCTCCTCCTCCTCCTCCTCCGGTTTAAGCATGTGAGTCTTTCCTGGTCCTGTCTGTTCTTCCACCGTCGCTCGCCGTCGGTCTAACGGTGCCTCTCTCGTTCTCTGCTTGGGCCTTGGATGCTGGCTCCCTGTCCTCTTCTCCGGCACTGGGCTCCGGTGGCGTAGGTGAGTCGAAACCCTAACCCTAGGTCCCTAGTTCTTCAGATCTAGTGGTGTCTGATTTGATCTGACCCTTCCCCTCTTCTTTTGTTCATGTTGTTCGCAGGTTGCCTTTGGTCCCTGATATCGAGTCGTCCTCCTCTGGAGGCGCCATGGCCAGGCCACCAAAGCGCCAACCGCCACCGTCGAGGGGTGGTGCTGGAGATGTGGGTCCATCTGGTTCGGTTCCGGTGCTGATGCCAGTAGCTGCGAATGTGTACAACCACCGTGGCGACGGCGACCACCCCGAGCTGGCCGAGGAGGAGCTGGAGATCGAGAACGATGACGACATCCGTGATGACGCTGCCGGGCTATTCGGCATCGATCTCGGTGACGGCGATCACCCGATCGATGTCGACGCCGGCAACGACGGTGGGGTGGACGGCTCCGAGGACACCAATGGTGCCTCATCTGGTAAGCTCACTTTTGCTTATTGGGAGGATTTCGTTCCGATCTTGGACGAAAATTAGGTTAGAACTCATGCCATCTGTAAACACTGTGGTAAGAAATATGCTGCTAGGGCTTCAATTGGAACTGGATCCTTGAGAAGGCCTATGGAATCATGTAGGAAAAAACATGATAATGATGGTAGGGTCCAGTCTAGGCTTTCTATGAATGCTGATGGCTTGCATAACTGAGTTTATGATGCTTCTCGTGCTCGTAGTAAACTGTGCTGATTGATTGCTAGGCTTGATCTTCCATTAGGCATTGGTGAGACACAGGCCTGGGAAGATTACATTAAGCTTGCTCATAATCCTAGATTCCAGAAAGTTTCTAGGCAAAGCACTACTAGAGACATGTGGAAACTATTTCAAGAAGAACGTGTTTTGCTTATAAATTCTTTGTTGCTTGCTTGTTCATCTGTTTCTTTAACATCTGATATCTGGTCTGGTAATGCTAAGGAGGATTATGTTTCTGTTGTTGCTCATTATGTTGGTGTTGATTGGGAGTTGCATAAAAAGATTATTGGTTTTAGGCTAATTGAGGAATCTCATACTGGTGAGAACATAGCTGAAAAAATTGCTGGTGTGATTGAAGAATTTGGTTTGATAGATAAGGTCTTTGTTGTGTCTCTTGATAATGCTTCAGCTAATTCTAGGGCACGCTTTTGATATCTTGCAACCTATCTTGTTTGGTTATTTAGGCTCTTATCCTACACCTACTCATGATGATCCTCACAAAGTCAAGTATTTGCTTGTCCATCAGCGATGTGCATGTCATATTATTAATCCGATTGTTAAGTCTGGACTAAAAAGGTTCAAGCCTTATCTTGATAATTTCAGGACTCCAATAAACTTTATGAATTCTTCTAATCTAAGAATTGCATTGTTTAAAGGATACTGTGATGCTCAGGGTATTAAACCTAGAAAGTTTGGCTTGGATATGGATGTTAGATGGAATTCAACATATTTGATGCTTAAACATTTGCCATATAAAGATGTGTTTTCTGTTTGGGTTCAGTCAAATTATGGTGAGCCATTATTGACTCCCCAACATTGGTATGCTGCTGACCAGATAATGAAGTTCCTGGAACTTTTTTATGATGCAACTATTGTGTTGTCTGGTGTTTACTATCTCACTGCCCCACTTATGATGCATCATATCCTTGACTTTGCTGAGCATTTGCATAAAGCTAAAAATGATGCTGGCTTTAGGAGTATTGCTGCTCCTATGAAGCTTAAGTTCCTTAAGTATTGGGAGAACATTCCATTGTTGTATTCTTTTGTATTCATTCTGGATCCTAGAGCAAAGATGAAAGGTTTCTATAATGTGCTTCAGTTACTTGAAACACATACTGGTACCTCTTATATTGTTTACTATGGTGATGTGAAAACTGAAATGACCAGGATGTTTAGCAAGTATGAGCAGAAATTTGGTGCTGCTAGGCCTGAAAGGCCTACTATGCCTGTTGCTCCTTCAAGTAAAAGGAAGCAGGCATGGGGAAAGATCTATGGTGGTCCTATTGATTCCTCTAGCTGTCAGCTGGTGTCAATGAATTGACAGCATACCTGGACAGTGACACTATTACTGATTGGGGGGAATCCTTTGACATACTACTATGGTGGCGAGACCACAAGCAAACATATCCCATCTTATCGATAATGGCTCACGATATCATGTCTGTTCCTGTGTCAATTGTGTCTTCCGAGCCTTGTTTTAGTTGTACAGCCAGGATACTCGAAGACCGGCGGCGACGCTTGTTACCTGAACATGTGGAGATGCTCACCTGCATGAAGGACTGGGACCAAGCAACAAGAAAGGAACAACATGCACCTGAGGACATAGAACTGGAGGACTTATTCAACATCCTGTACCTGGATGGCGGCAACGGCAGCGGAAGCAGCACTGGCACCGGCAGCGGCAGCGGCGCTACTGTTGGTGCAGGATAGAAGAAGACATGAAGAGAACCTCTACAACAGGAGAGGTAATTTACATTGGGCAACTTGTTTAGAGAATTTGCTTCTTGCTTCAGTGCATCAAAGAACTCAAGAACATTTGCATCTCTTGCTACTGGTGGTGCAGGTTGCTGGAATTTTGGGTGGTGGCTGCCTGCCAGGCTTAGTCAGTAGTCACCATGATGCCACATGCCACAATTGTTGGCCTTTTGTAATAGGATAGAACTCAAGAACATTTGCATCTCTTGCTGCCTTGTTGTTTGCTGGAATGCTGGTTGCTATTGCCACAGATGTTGGCTATTGTAATAGGATAGAGTACTAAGACTTATGATTATGATTATGAACTAAAACTTAAGCTGGCTGTACTCTTTTCCTTTCTAGGGTTTCTCACAAGGGTGAGTTTTACCTAGAAAGGCTTTTAATGAGATAGCATTGCACAACAACTCTTTTTTATAACTATTTACTGTGTTTGTTGTGTGACTGTGTGTGTTTGTATTTTTGTCCTTAAGAATTTTCTGTTGAGAATGAGGTTAGTCTTGGCTGATGGGCCATGGGCCGGCACAGCACGGCCTAGATGGCCGTGGCACATGGGCGGCACGACACGGCTAAACGGCCCATGTGCCGTGTCATGGGCCGATGGTCTGGTCCACGACACGGCCAGACACTGCGGCACGCATGCGTGCCGTGCTGGCATGACACGGTCGTGCCGCGTGCTGTGCCATGCCAACACGGTGGCCATCTATATCAGTGTGATGGATGATGATAATAATGAGGAGAAGCAGCTCACAGGTCAATGAGGTGGAGAAGGAAGAGATGGGTGCGGCGACCGACATGACCACGGGGGGTGAGTGGACTCCGCTCACGCTAGCATAAGCTAAGCTCCACGAAAACGTATGAGCCTCGCGTTCCCAGAAAGCTACCCTCGAGGATCCTTTTTTGGTTAGCTAAACCTAGATAGGAAGCCAAACAAACAACCAAACAATTAAAGGCTACATCTTGGAAGCCTGGCTACGGGCTAAGGCTTCCAACCAGACACTCTGCTAGACTCCTCCAAGTAGAAGCTTGGCAATACGTGTTAATAGAATATATATATATATATATATATGCTACAAGATAGGGATTAGTTTTGATAGATCAATCTGTAAAAGCTATGGCTGTTAGCTTCTCCCGAATCGTAGCTAGTCTGGTACGGTTTAGTCTTATATATGTATACGCCACGGTCAAGGCTTTTTCGACTAAGATAATTAACACGCATCACCGGCGAACCCAAGCTAGGGTCACGGTGTTCCTCCTATACTGCGCCTCTGATTTTCATGGTAATCGGAGCCTACCAAAACTAGCATCATGTCTTCCTCCAATTCCGCATCCAATCTCCTCTCCGGCCATGCTGTTACGGAGAAATTAGGGAAGCTGAATCATGCGTTGTGGAAAGCACAGGTTCGCTCAGCCACACGTGGCGCCCGTCTTCAGGGGTACATCAATGGCCACCGCAAAGCTCCAACGAAAGAGTTGGTCGTCACCACCGACGGGAGGCAAGAGAAGACGTTGAATCCGGCTTTTGAAGAATGGGAGGCTATGGACCAAACTGTCCTGAGCTTCCTCCTGTCGTCTCTCTCCAAGGAGGTGGCGACTCAAGTCTCCAGATGTGAGACTGCAGAAGCGGTGTGGAACGCCATCGAGCAGATGTACGCTTCTCAGACGCGTGCACGCACCGTCAACCTTCGCATCGCCCTCGCCAACACCAAGAGAGGGAACTCCACTATCACCGAATACTACGCCAAGATGAAGGCGCTCGGTGATGAGATGGTAGCTGCTGGGCGCCATCTAGATGATGAAGAGTTGGTCGAGTACATTCTCACCGGACTTGGAGAAGATTACTCTTCTCTGGTCACAGCCCTTACAACAAGGGTTGAGCGCGTCACAATGGGGGAGTTGTACTCACAGCTTCTCAACTTCGAAACCTGCATGGATTTGACCTACGGAAACAGCTCCGGGTCAGTCAACGCCGCAAGCCGAGGACGCAACAGCTTCTCCAGAGGTGGTGGTCGCGGCCAAGGAGGGTACCGCGGCCAGAACAACCAGCGTGGTGGCGGACGTGGACATGGTGGCTCGTCGTCATGTGGTCGTGGCAACTCCAGTCGGGGGTGGTGGCTGTGGTGGGTTCGGCAACAACAATCACCGCGCCACGCCATCTGAAGATGATGATCGCCCGCTTTGCCAAGTGTGCTTCAAGCGCGGGCACACGGCTGACAGGTGCTAGCACCGATTTGATGAAGATTATGTGCCAGATCCGAAGCTTGTCGCTGCTGCCATGAACACCTACACCGTCGACACCAACTGGTACACCGATACCGGCGCCACCGACCATATCACCAGTGACTTGGAGAAGTTGTCTTTCAGGAACAAATACCATGGGGGTGATCAAATTCACACCGCCAATGGTGCAGGTATGCATATTAGCCATATTGGTCACACTACTTTTCATACCCCAAATCGTGATATTCATCTTAAAAATGTCCTACATGTTCCTCAGGCCACAAAAAATCTTGTATCTGTTCATAAGCTAGCTTCTGATAACTTTGCATTCCTAGAATTTCACCTGATTTTTTTGCTATTAAGGATCAAGCTACGAAGAAAACCATCCTTAAGGGACGATGTCATCAGGGGCTTTATCCTATCCCTGCCACTCCAATAAAGCAAATCCATGGTGTCTCCAGGGTCTCGGTGTCCAAATGGCATAGCCGCCTAGGACATCCCTCGTCTAGTATTGTGAAGCAAGTTATCAGTAGTCATAATCTTCCTGTTTTAGATGAATCTCCTAGTGAGTCAGTGTGTGATGTCTGTCAACAGGCTAAGAGTCATCAGTTACCCTATGCAAAATCATCTAGTGTGTCTTCTGCTCCTTTGGAACTTGTATTCTCTGATGTCTGGGGTCCTGCTCTAGAATCAGTTGGTAGAAAAAAATATTATGTGAGTTTTATTGATGATTATAGCAAATTTACATGGATTTATCTTCTGAAATATAAATATGAAGTGTTTCAGAAATTTAAAGAATTTCAAGCTCTAGTTGAACGGATGTTTGATTGAAAAATCCTTGCTATGCAGACTGACTGGGGAGGCGAGTATCAAAAACTCAACTCTTTTTTTGATCAAATAGGCATTACCCATCTTGTTTCATGCCCACATACTCATCAGCAAAACGGCGCTGCCGAACGCAAGCACCGTCACATAGTAGAAGTTGGGCTCTCTTTATTATCTCACGCCTCCATGCCATTAAAATTTTGGGACGAAGCCTTTATTTCTGCAGTCTATCTCATTAATCGCACACCTAGCCGTAATAATTCCACTCCCTTGAAACTTCTTTTTCATCATGATCCTGATTACTCCTTCCTTAGAGTCTTTGGGTGTGCCTGTTGGCCTAATTTACGGCCGTATAATTCACATAAGCTTGAGTTTCGTTCGAAACGCTGTGCTTTTCTTGGATACAGTCACTTACATAAAGGATATAAATGTCTTGATATTGCCACTGGTCGCATATATATTTCCAGGGATGTTACCTTTGATGAAAACATATTTCCTTTCTCTGAACTCCATCCCAATGCTGGTTCACGTCTTTGTTCAGAGATAAATCTCTTTCATCCAACGTTGTCAAATTCTGGGGGAGAAAACATAGTTGACCAATATGCTAATATCACTAACACTTTCTCTGGTAGCGTTACTGGAAATGCAGGACAAAATACAGGAGCACACTCAGCCGGCAACATGCAATGTCCAGATGTTAGCCTCGGCGTAGAACCTGAAGCTAATCCACCTCTGCAGTCTGACGTGCCTGCGACCGAATCAGCACTGGGGTCGGCGTCTGCTCCGCCCTTGGCCAATCCTGCGTTGTCGCCTGTCCGCGGCCAAGGGGGGACCAATTCGCAGCACCAGCAGGCTCCGGCCCTCGACGCCAGCGTTGCTGGTCCAGCCCTCGATGTCAGCGCTCCGGCTGCTCCTCCAGCTTCTGGTGTGTCGCGTCCTCACACGCGTCTACAAAGCGGCATTAGGAAAGAGAAGGTATACAACGACGGTACTGTCAGATATTCTTTTCTAACCACATCTGGTGAACCATGGAGTATAAATGAAGCACTGTCAGACAAAAATTGGAAAGCAGCTATGGACATAGAATATAGAGCTCTTATACACAATAAAACATGGCATCTAGTTCCACCTCAAAAAGGAAGAAATGTCATCGGGTGTAAATGGGTTTATAAAATAAAGAGAAAGAAAGATGGAAGTCTGGACAGATACAAGGCAAGACTAGTTGCCAAAGGTTTCAAGCAGAGGTATGGAATTGATTACGAAGATACGTTTAGCCCAGTTGTAAAACATTCCACTATTTGTGTCATTTTGTCATTAGCCGTGTCTAGAGGATGGAATCTTCGACAACTTGATGTTCAGAATGCCTTTTTGCATGGATATTTAGAAGAAGAAGTTTATATGCAACAACCACCTGACTATGAAGATTTCACAAGACCAGGATATGTCTACAAGCTTGATAAAGCTCTCTATGGATTGAAACAGGCTCCTAGAGCTTGGCATGCAAGACTTAGTAACAAGTTAACAAGTCTTGGTTTTCAGCCGACACGTCGTTGTTCTTTCTTAATAAAAATGATCTAACTATGTTTGTCCTTATGTATGTAGACGATATTATAGTAGCCAGCTCTACAGAAAAGGCCACAGATGCGTTGCTCAAACAACTGCAAAGTGAGTTTGCACTGAAGGACCTTGGAGAGCTCCATTATTTTCTTGGCATTGAAGTGTCAAAGGTACGTGATGGTCTAGTGCTAACACAGGATAAACACACATCAGATCTGTTAAAAAGAGTAGGGATGACAGATTGCAAACCAGTTTCGACTCCTCTGAGCACCAGCGAAAAATTATCTCTCCATGAAGGGTCACCTCTTGGGCCTAAAGATTCTACACATTATAGAAGTGTTGTTGGTGCTTTGCAGTACTTGACTCTAACCAGACCAGATATATCGTACTCAGTAAACAAAGTTTGTCAGTTTCTTCATGCTCCAACTACAGTTCATTGGGCTGCAGTTAAAAGAATATTAAGATATTTAAAACAGTGTACATCACTGGGATTAAAATTGCATAAGACATCTTTTACTCTGGTGAGTGCTTTTTCAGATGCAGATTGGGCTGGCAGTGGAGATGATAGAAGATCCACAGGTGGTTTTGTTGTATTTCTTGGGTCCAATCTTGTGTCATGGAGTGCTCGCAAGCAAAGTACAATTTCTAGATCGAGTACAGAATCAGAATACAAAGCAGTAGCTGATGCAACTGCCGAGGTGATGTGGATACAAACTTTACTTAGAGAATTAAATATTAATAGTCCAAAGGCTGCCAAACTATGGTGTGATAATATCGGTGCCAAGTATTTATCAGCTAACCCGGTGTTTCATGCAAGAACAAAACACATAGAGGTTGATTATCACTTTGTCAGGGAACGAGTTGCACGAAGGTTATTAGACATTGAGTTTATTTCATCAGGAGATCAGATTGCAGATGGCTTTACAAATGCATTGTCAGTACGACTTCTGGAAAACTTCAAGCACAATCTCAACATGACCAAGTTGTGATTGAGGGGGAGTGTTAATAGAATATATATATATATATGGTACCTAGGTACCAAATAGTTATTCGATACTCAATTTCATCTATATCTGGCCCGGTCTGCCGACCTAGTTTTTTTTGGGCCACCACCCTTCCCGCACGACCGCCCGCCCGCTCGGTCCCACGATCCCCAACCCCCGAGCCACGACTCTACAGTCCACGCACACACCTGCGGTTGATGATCAAATAGAAAAAAATCAGCTCGCCTCCTTATCCCCTCCGGCGCCGCTCCTTCCTCAAGGGACGATTCCACGCCGGCGCTCCTCCGACGCCGGTCCCACCGCCTGCCCCGCTCGCCTCCTTTTTGCATCTCCTCCAGCGCTGCTCCCTCCTCAAGCGACGGTCCCACGCCGGTGCTCCTCCGCCGCCGCTACCACCCCCTGCCCACCCTGCATCCTCCCTCTCGCACCTCTGGCGTCGCTCCCACCGCCCGGCACCCTGCATCCTCTGGTGCCGCTCCATACCCTTGCGGTGCGGCCGCACACACACTCGCCGGCGCTGCCCCCATCTTCCTGCCCACGCCGGCGCCGCTCATCTTCTGGCGCACCGCCGGCGCCGCTCCTCTGCTGCCCCACCGCTGGCGTGCGTGTGTGCGGTCGTGCGGCATGCCGCTCCTTTGCTGCCCCACATTTAGCGGGGTGGACGTCGACAACATCTATCTTGACGGACGCACGGCACTGCACATCGCGGCCTGCGAGGGACAGGGGGAGGTCGTGCGCCTACTGCACGACTGGAAGGCCAACATCAACGCCCGCGACCGCTGGGGTAGCACGGTTCGTCAACTCTGCTGCTACTACTGGTCTACTTCTGTTGTATTGTCCACTTCACTGAATGGGTGGAGCCTTTGTAGTTTCTGATTCTGATGTGCTTCACAACTTCAGTTCATACTAATGGAAAATATGAAGGGAAAAAAACATCTACTACAAAGCAACGTTAGATCAATGCCACGCTAGCTGAACGATTTTTTTTATGGTTTAACCTATGCATCTGGTTATTTATAGAGAATAGTCAACGTCCCAACAAGGTTGATTTAGACCTACATGATAAGAGGAAGTACCTTATCTAACTGAATTTTATATCTGTCTTCCTGCATTTTGTGGACGATTTTCAGCCAGCGGCAGACGCGAAACATTACGGCCATTTTGAAGTATATAATGTTTTGAGAGCAAGAGGAGCAAAAGTTCCGGTAGCGGCAAGAGCAAAAGTTCCTGCCCCACATTTAGCGGCGTGCGGTCGGAGACGAATCGTGCCGCCCGTTGACTGTCCAGCATAGCTGCATCATTTTGGATGGAATCGTCTGGCCCCTCAGGTTTGCTTTACCCTCTTTATTATTCTGTAATTCATAAATTTCGTTTTGGAAATATGGCGAGACCACCAAAAAAACTGTTCATCTGTTCATGCACGTGCCTGATCTTCCTGAGCGTAACCAAATGTATGCTCTTGTCACCTACATTTTTTTACTGTCAACAATAGTGCTACCAGCTTGGCCCTTTAGGTTAGTTTTACTTGTGGAAGGTCATGTGCGTTTGTTAGACTATGGACTGACCGAGTGACCGTGAGTTTATATCTAAACTCATGTTGCAAATTTATGAACTCGAAATTGTAGGAAAAAGAGGAAGAAATCGATATACTCATTCATTTTTTCCACCAAATACTGTCTCAGACGTATGTTTTTACTTATGACGTGATTATTGTTTTATAAATCAATTCTATTTATTATGCATTTGCAGACGATGCCCATCCCGGTAAAGGCCATGGTTCCTCAACTAAAAGGTTCTTTGTTTCATATTCCTTTTATTATCTTATTTTTACCTTAATTTAGACATTCTCATTGACATAGCAGTTGCAACTACATTGTTTCGTGGACTGACTAAAATTTAAGCCGTACATATATACGAATGCGGTGTTATTAATAGATTTTGAATCAATATATTCAGATTCCGGTTGGAGTTGGTTGATAAGATGCCTGACAACCCTAAAAGGCTTGTTTTTTAGAGCACTCAACAACGGTCTGTACATGTTTTTTTAAGTGGCCATTTTATGTGCGGTAACTCCTTTCTTCTATACAATGATGTTAATGTGATTATTTCCCATTTAGGTACGAGGTGCCTCTGCGACAAGATGACACATTACCCTCCTCGCCAGGTAGAACTTCTGCATCGGCTCCATATGGAGTTAGTATTTTCTAAATGAGTCCACAAAATTGGATACGTTTATTTGCAACTTATATAATCTTGTTTCTGATTCTTTTTATAAAAAATATATATTTGTATGGTTTAATGCATGCACACATAATCAGAGTTCAATTTAATATACATGGTTCTTAAAATTCGCTATCCTATAGTTCCAGAATTCTTTCATTGCACTTCAGCTTGTTGTTATGACCATACATGATTCCATTATGCTACCGCATGATCAATAAAAGCTTATGCCTTTGGAACCATTAAAATTATTTATTTGTTCTATCAATAAACAATGTTCATTTAAATCTTAAAAACTCGTGTATCATGGCTGCAAACATAATGAATCTTTAGAAAGTCAGTTTGGACCATAGATTTTGTTATGGCACCAATTGGACTCATAAAAACTATTTATTTTTTTATACTGGAGCAAATCATGATCTCATTATATTATTGCCACCATGCTAGATGCTATTAGTAAACCAAGTTAATCTGTTCTGTTTTTTGGCAGATAATGCAAATTATACCAGCCTAAACCATGCTTGGGGAGGCACACATCTGGCGTGGATCATGTACATCATTAGTAAATTTATTTCATATTTGACGGTGATATTTCTAGAACACATTATATTTACATTGTGAAAGGTAAGCACCATAATATGTTCACTCTATGTTTTAAGGGCACCTGAATTTTGTTATCGATCGGTCTAGAGAACATCTTATAGGTGCATCAAGATTGTCTATTTTATCCCAGCTAATGTAGAAAACACTGCAATATATTTTTTGTGTTTTTAGCATTGAATACATAAGTAAACACATGTTTTCTTAACGAACAATAATGCCAATTTTGTGTATATATGAACTTTTCCATTTTGACCATAAAATCCTTTGACCTCAAGAACAAAATCCTATAGCATAAATTTGATTGTTTGAACTACATATTATCACTCCTTCGGATCATAAAGACAATTTCATGGGTGCAACATTTTGCAGAGATCACAACATATGAACGATCATGTTGCCTTGATAGTTACACATCACTTTTGTGCATTTTCTCACAACTGAATGAAACATCAATCATGGACCCATGGTTCATGCTCTGCAGGATTCATTAGTTCAGTAATCTAGCATTCTGTGCATGCCCTTTTGTTTACTGTTTTTCGTAATATATAGAAATTTAGTGCACATGAAAAATAAGTAATCTGTGCATCCAGTCATTTTCAGCATGCATCCTGTAGCAGTTCGAGAATAAAAGTATGCATCCTGTATGTTGCAGCTCAATTTTTTCTTTGGCATGAGTTGTGTGCATGTTAGGCATCATCTTGTGAGAACAAAATATGGTCCAACTTCTAGTAATAGTGAGGGACTGCAGGTAGCAGTAGGAATATTAGTGGTAACAGAAGCAATTTTTTTTTTTTTGCTTAATTGCTTTCAGAGTTTAAGATAGAGCAGAACTTACATAGAAAGCAGAGAGAGTTTCAAACCCTGCTTTAAAATGCATCTGTTCTTGGAGCGTGCATGCAGCTTCAATTTAATATTTCAGTGTGATTGATCTAAACATAAACATGGCATTGTGTTAGCATGCTGCGTCCATGTGAATATGTTTTAAGTTCTCTTTTGGCTGGCAATAACGAACTGGTTTTATCAAACCTTGATCTTTGCTCCCTCTGATTCCATCTACAATCTCTGTTAGCAAGCTGACCACCATCTTTACGCTGGTTATGTGAGGGGTCCTAAATTGACTGCCCCACTGGAGTGAGGCATTGTGTTAGATGGTGACTAGAATATAGAAAAAGATATTCAGAGGTGTTTTATTTATTACATCGTTTTATTAATTATCTAGTTAAACCTACCAATGTTTACATGCACACAAATGCCACTGGTTTTCTAGAGCTATATGACATACCTGTGTATTTCCAGTTTGTTTTCAGCTGATGTTTCTGAATATTTGAAACACTCATAAAGATAATTCTTTATTTCCAATTGAATAAAAAAATACTAGTTAGCAATAAGAGAGCAATGGATACTACTGAGCTGACCATACCAGCATCTTTGTTCGCATTACCAATGGTTATACTGTTCCCAACCATGTCAGAGCAGTATTGGATTATGTCCCATCACCAGAACTCCTTTTCTAGTTCTGATTGATGTTTCCACTAAAGTAAAAAAAATATGAAATATGGGAAGAACCTGTGACCTGTGTAGTTTGAATCGAATCTCAGAAGTTCCCATTTTCTTAAATAAATATATCCTAGAGCATTAAATCTTATTGTTCAAAGCATAAATATTATTCAGTTAGATCATAAAGAGTAATTTATTATGGCTACCTATTGGTTCATAAAAACTTGTTTGTAGTTGGACAATAAATTCCTTTGGTGTCATTTGTAAATAATTATCAAGCCCTGACTATTGATTGTTGGAACGATATAATTAGGTGTGCTATTGTTGTATCCATTTCCTTGATAACACTGAGTCCACTGATCGAGTCTGTTGCAGTTGGACTATTTCATCATCAGGCTCTAGATTAAGAGTAGTGGAAAAACATGGTTGTGACATGCAGGTGGCTATCTGCACAGTCATGATAGGATGTACTCGCGCATTGTCATTGGGCAGCAAGAGGTGGGTATATCAGACATGGCATTGTGTTACTGCCATCCCTGACTCATTTTGTAATTGTTTCACTCTTGACATTTGTACTGTAAATTTGTATTTATTAGATGGGTTCAATAGATAGGATTTGAAGGCCTGTTTCCTAGTGAGCTGTCTTGTTGTGTGGCAAGTAGAGTTGCTAGCATTGACAATTGCAATTATGAATCCTAAATCATCATCTAATACGTAGTTCTAGAACCTTGATGGCTTCGATTTTACCTTGTTAACAAACTAAAAACCTGCATGCTCTTATATGGAGACATAGATTGATGGCACTTGACTTTGCAAACCAAGAAATAGAGGGGGCAAGGGGTATTAGTAGTTGTCTTATTCAATATTTCATTGTTATAGCTACAAACAAATCCCGAGACAATGTAGTATAACAAATTGTAAATTATATTTTTAAGTTCACATGTGAAATCATTTGATAATAGACTACGTCTTTGTGTTCACCTCGTCATTTTTCATAGTGAGTGGAGACCATCTATTATTTTATGATTCATATATTGCTTATTTCATTAATTTTTGTATTTCAAGTGGTAAATTTATTTGTGTCTTTTTAAGATCGAATGTCAAATCATTTACCGTTAGACTTGAAGTATTCACACATATAATTATTTATGGCCATAAAAGTCTCTGATACCTTTTTCGATTTATGCAGCCTTAAGGAGGCAAGACCATATTTTGAGGGCTTGTTGGGGTTTCATTGACCAACGACAATTGCATTCTTCCAATGAATCACTCTTAGCTTCATCTTCAAGCAGCAATGTCCGCAATCTTTGGTGGATTTTAATGATCTGTTCTCTAGTGTTTGTAAAGGGTGCCACATTTTATAGCTTTAGGATCCATGTGGCTCGTTTTGGCATGTGCAAATGATTCTAGGATTTTTTTTAGCCTTCTTACTACACAAATGTAACATAATGTCTTCGTCGTAGGTCAATTATCAAAATATATAGCATGTTCCAACGGAATCATGATTTAGTTAAACTAAAATGAGTTCTACTGTATTTTCATGAATGTGTTGCAGCAAATTTGTATCAATTTATAAATTTCGTCGATTTAATAAAAACTTATGGTGATCACATGGTTAGTTGCTTTTTAATATTAAATTTTGGATGCATGATTTGTTGGAACTATAAAAGGTTCTCATTTTCAAATCCTTGGTGAATGAAGAATTAAAAAAACCATAACTCACACATGGCAAGCAATCTATTCTACAAGACTATTTTCTCAAATGACGGATGCCAACGAGTATGGAAAAAAATCAAATCAAGGACGTCATAAAACTGCACGGAGGAGGAAACAAATATGCAGAAAAAAATGTACGCAGAAAAAAACGCACTATGGAGAAAAAACTGTACTGAGAAAAATATAGAAAATCAC
This sequence comes from Coix lacryma-jobi var. lacryma-jobi, assembly GCA_009763385.1. NCBI lineage: Eukaryota > Viridiplantae > Streptophyta > Magnoliopsida > Poales > Poaceae > Coix > Coix lacryma-jobi. The sequence goes on along the minus strand of CM019823.1, from coordinate 42,470,253 downwards.
AGTGGACCGCATCAGCTGCGTGCAGGAAAAAAATTCGTCCGGAGACGTACTCTGTAGGCTGCCAGATGAATTTGGGTACTGAATAAGTACTCGGTACCCAGGTACCAAATAGCGGAGTCATATATATATATATATAGAACTACTATTTAGGATATAACACTCTAAATAATATTTAGAGCGCCGGTGGAGCATCCCAAATCCCACAACCGTAAATGTTGTTACCAACAACCATTTTTCTGTATGCACTAGCAAAGCGATCCCGCAACCGTAAATATTTCAACCCGCAACCGTAAATGTTGTAGAAGGAAGAGAATGATCTGGATAACATTTACGGTTGTGGGATGAGAATTAGCAGTAACTTTTACGGTTGCGGATGGAAGAGAGAATGGTGTGGCTGCCATTTACGATTGTGGGATGAGAATTAGTAGTAACTTTTATAGTTGCGGAAACTGATGGCTAGTGATGCTCTAAATAATATTTAGAGCGCTGCGCTTGAAATAATATATATATATATATATATATATATGCGTGTGTAACATAAACATGTGTACCAGAATACCTACAAGATAGGGATTAGTTTTGATAGATCAATCTGTAAAAGCTACGGCTGTTAGCTTCTCCCGAATCGTAGCTAGTCTGGTACGGTTTAGTCTTATATATGTATACGCCACGGTCGAGGCTTTTTCGACTAAGATAATTAACACGCATCACCGGCGAACCCAAGCTAGGGTCACGGTGTTCCTCCTATCCTGCGCCTCTAATTTTCAATACGCAACTTAAGTTTTGGTGCACCTGTTTCCTCAATGCCTTTACGACGTCTCTTGTAAAAAAAGTTTTTATGACCTCGAAATCCTCAAAATCTAGATTTTGAGACTCATGGGTTGATGCAAATGTTTTTTCGCACTTAAGTTGAAAATATTGTGTTTAATACATTTTTTTATTCAAAACTCCATTAAAAATAATTGTTTCATGTAGTACTAAACTTCGCTCTAAACTACTTCGATGATCTAAATTGTCCTTCATGACCCTTTATGACCCCACCACTGCGAATAATTGAGGCATACTAGCAGGTTGAACTGAAATTTATGGGAGTACTAGTTACTCTGCAATTGACTGTTCTTTCTCTTATCTCTAAATCAATTCGTTCTGTCTGTGTCTATGATTAGGGTTGGCTAATTGGCTAATAAGTGAAGATCTTGAACTGATGGACCGTATAAAATCCAGCACAGCAGCTTCGATGACGAAAGCGATCACCTCAGCTGGAAACACAAGGTACTACGACTAGTAGACGAGACGCTGAAAAAAGAGGCAGGCAGCTGTCCCGGAACATGACGCACGCAAGGACGTCTAGATAGACCGTACAGAGAAAAAGAAAAAGAAAGAGCGAGAGCTTGCTGATATTGTGTTATAGGGTGTGTTTAGTTGTCCAATTTTGCAAAATAAATTCTTGTAGCACTTTCGTTGTTATTTGATAAACTTTATCCAAACATGGACTACGTAGACTCTAAATATTCGTCTCGACATGTACATACTAAAAATACAATTAATTATTTTTTACCTATATTTATTTTTTCATGCATATATTTAAAAATTGATGTGACGAAGAATCTTGCCAATTTTGCAAAATTGGGGGAAACTAAACAAGACCATATATAAATATATATATATATCCACATACATGCAGCAAAGCAAACTTCAGTCACGACTCACGAGTCACTACTCACTACTCACGCAGAAACAGTAGTACTGTCAGCAGAGAGCTCTCCCGTGTACGTAGGCCAAGAACTCCGAGCAAAAATGTCAGAGGCCGTGCGTGTGATCGGCCTCTGGCCGAGCCCGTTCGTGATCCGCGTCCTGATCGCGCTGAAGCTGAAGGGCGTCAGCTACGAGTTCGTGGAGGAGGTGGTGGGCAAGAAGAGCGAGCTGCTGCTCAGGTCGAACCCGGTGCACAAGAAGATCCCCGTCCTAATCCACCACGGCAAGCCCATCTCCGAGTCTCCCGTCATCGTCCAGTACATCGACGAGGTCTGGTCCTCCGACGCGCCGCCGCCCTTCCTCCCCGCCGACCCTTACACCCGTGCGCTCCAGCGGTTCTGGGCGCAGTACGTCGATGACAAGGTAAAGCTAGCAAAACTAGTAGCTAATAAGCTAGTCGAGCTCTTTCTCTGACAAAAATTCTCATCAGTTTTCAGCAGAAATTTATAATGATAATGATGGTGATTGACACGCAGATCCCTTCGGCGATCCGCATACTGAAGGCGACGGATGACGGGGGCAAGGACCAGGCAGCTGAGCAGCTGTCCGCGGCCCTGCAGCTCTTGGAAGAGGCTTTCGTGAAGCTCAGCCAGGGGAAGCACTACTTCGGCGGCGACAGCGTCGGGTACCTGGACATCGCTCTGGCGTCGCACGTCGGCTGGGTGAAGGCGGTGGAGAAGATCGCCGGAGTCACTCTCCTAGACAAGGCGAAGGTGCCGAACCTGGTGGCGTGGGCCGATCGGCTCTGCACCCACCCGGCCGTGGTGGACGCGATGCCTGACGCGGACAAGTTCGTTGAGTTCAGCGTCACTTATGGGTCGTTCTCGAAGCCAATCAATGGTCCCAAGTGAGCAAAAAGGATCCGTGCTGCTGCGTGATTTTCAAATTTCACTGCGCGTGTGCCAGTGCGTGTCACTGTCAATAATAAGCTGTAGTTTGTGTCCTTCCTCTGGAAATAAAGCTTTCTTTATCTTTATTAAAAAAAAAAAAGCTTGTGCCCCTCGAAGGGAAATCGACGCAGACACTGGTGGCTATGTATTCTTAAGTGCAAACACTTGCTGTTAAGAACTCGTCCACATTCCATTCGGTTTCAAGGATCAAATTTAACAAAACAACAACACGAAGTAGCCCCTTGTGTTCTCACAATATGCCACCATCTGTATAGTAGGTGTAAACAACTGGATATGCCACGATAATCTAATCATCGTTTTTTTGCTAGGCCTCATGAGAAGATTGTTTTTATCCGATGGTTTTACCTTAAACCCGATGTAATATAATTAGGCTCGCCAACCATCCAAACACTAAATTCTAGATTGAGTTAAAAAAAAATATTAGGAGCTACACACACTCCCAGGCCACGCGCACACCCTCTTTATTTTCAGAAACAAACGTGTTAAGTGATGTCCAAAGAAAATGAAAATATCCATCGGCCGACAGCTCGGCTTCGACCTTCAATTATTAAGTACTAATTTGTTGTGGAGCCATTTGTTGGGACTTGGGTGCTTGTTGGACCCTGCATATGGGTTGGTGTAGTTGGCCGACATTTAAGAAACATCCAAGCTAGAGAGGAGGCCTGGGGCTGATGGAAGCCTGGAACGATGAAGTTGAAGGGTAGGGAATGCATATATTGTTCTGGTATATATTCTCTAATTTGGATAAGTCCCTTTGCAAAATTGTGTACGTGTTTCTTTGGACAAAATAAGTCAAACCGCATCAGCGAATGATGAGTTCAACGTTTCTTCTCCAAAAGAGAACGATGAGTTCAGACTACAAGGCGTGAGGTCTCAGCTGTCAAACTGCATGCATGCGTATGCTGTGCTAATTGAGTTCAGACACCTGGTGCCTCATACGGTACAAATTGAATACGCATCCTACAATTTATACTAGGAAGCCAGGCGCGCTTCGCCGCGCCCATAGACATTGGCAGAGTGTGACAATAACGCTTTATTGCATTGTCAAGCACATATATATCCAGACAAAAAAGATGGCTAAAGTAACATCCGTGGGTGAAGGACGTCATCTTAGATGCAAAAGAGCAACTTTGAATGTTGGAGACGGGAAGCCAGCGTCATATACAACACACTCAATTTATGTGATTCTAAATATAGAGATAATCCATTAAGAAGATGGCAATAACTGCCATCAAAGCAAACTTGTGCAAGAAAATCCGAACACCTGATGTGCGGCCAGAGCATTTTTGCAACAACATAGTAGAGCATTGTCGCTACACTATTCATGGTGGCAACTAATATGACAGTCCTTAATAGGCAGCGCGAACATTAGCTGATCCAGAACCTAATAGACTAAGCATCTACATTGGAGTGGTTTGATCATGCATGAAAATTGTAGCCTTGCGGTTCGTTGATTGTAGTGTAGGTTAGTTACCCAGCAGGTAGTTCAAGAAAATCTTTATCTGTAATGAGAATAAATGTAAAGGTGAAAGCTTTAAATATCAAGCACAGGGAGGGCCATTTGCCCATGTATGCACATATATTACTTGCAAAAATGGAAATATGAGCAACGAAGAACAAAGTTTGTCAAAGCAAAACAAACATTCTAAATTGACCATTATATTAGTAAACTAACCTTGTCTCTTGATAAGAGTGCAATATGCTAGTTCATCAGTGCTTGATGGGGAAAAAAGGCGGCAAAAAAGCGCCACAAGGAACAACCATTGTTATATTATATAAAAAGGAGGAATTAAGCATAACTGCCAAGGGCACACAAAGCAGGGCAATATTACTGGGTTAGAAAGATATGAAACCACCTCATGTCCCTAGAGGACTCACACTTATAAAGGTATCGACTGCAGCATAAAAAAATTATGTATTATTGATAGTAATTACTCTACAGATATAACAAGCATATATATAAACAGTTATATTACTCTATATGGAATGGAATATTTAAGAATATCATGGTAAAATTAGGCAAATGACTGGAACGTACCACTTGCAACAAAGGCATCTGAAAAAAACCGAGGTCGTGAAACAGGAACAGGCAAAGCCTATTTGAAGCTACTTCGAGGCCATAATTAAACTCTAGATGTAACTTATCTATAAAATGCGCACAATCATAGATAATGTAATCACAAAAAATCACCTGAGACATAACAAAATCTGCCCTAGTAATCCGATAACATATGGAAACCCATCATCACTCTACTGTCTTTAGTCCTCCGCTTTTATTATTCAACTATGAAATGAAAATACATGGGAAAGATGGTTCAATATATTTTATGTTAACCTAGAATGTGATAAAAGTTGTCATATTGATCTGATAACATATGGAAACCCATCAGCACTCCAGTGTCTTTCTATTATTAACCTCTGAACATACATAAGAAAGATGGTTCCGATAAATGTTTTTACTTGGAAATGGTAATTGGTAACAAATGAAACATAAACAGATTGCCGCATACATGCAAGTTTGTCAGATAACAATCGATACTATTAAGCAAATTATGAAACAGAACCATGATAAGAGAGATCATTTAAACACAGTTCTGCCCACTGAACTCTACACAGTTCTGCTTCTTACAGAAATGGTCTACTAAACCTAAATATACTTTCTCACTGGTTGATCATTACATTCCACGGAGCATGAAAGGTACCTATACCTAACTAAATGATACATTCATGTTCAACCTTGAAGCCGAGCTCACTCTCAGATGATTGATCTAAGCAATATGAAAAGCACCTTAAATCTGAGCTTACCATGAATGAATACAGCTAAAAATTAATAAAAATAAAGAGTAGGGAATGCAATGAAATTTCTAAAAATAGAAACTGTAAGTATAGAACACTTCTGAAGGATCCATGGTCGGTTCCCAAAATATATTGGTGCAATCGTATGTTGTTTGACCACTACTTTTTGAAAGGAACTGAAAGTGTGTTGTATGAATCACCATAAAACCAAAGCCTATATATGAACCACACTTACATATGTAGTTGGTCACTGAAATGAGGCTTATTAAGAATGGAAATTGATATTTTTCAGACTATGAAAAGAATGTCAGCGCCATGAATTTCAAAATGATAAGAATAAGTAATAGCAAAGATTAAGGCTATGCGAGCATGGAAGATCCTCAAACCTGTACATGTGGTACTCTGAACAAAGTGACAGGCTATCAACGTACAACTATATAGGAATATCCATATGTATGAATACATTATTATGGTAAGAGGGAAGCACCATTGAAATATAAAGGCAAATTGCAATGAGCAAACCAACTCCGAATTAACAGATACCATGTACTCCACCATTTGTATATTTATCAAATCCAAATTTACCACAGTCGAACTGCAACCAACCTGCAGAACTCTGTTTACCCAGACCATAAAACTATGGATATCATTTGCAAATAGTAAAATAAGCTAGCATTCTAGAAATTCATCAATTGACACAAATAGTCCTGTATAACTAAATTAACGACATTGTAACTACAAAAATTTTGGTTTGGCATCAGGTTTTACTAACTATAGAGTATAGAGTACTGAATACCAGGCCAAGATATCCATGGAACAGAATACATAGCAAAATAATCACATAGTAACGTACCTTGGAGCTGGCGATACTATTGCTGAATGCAATGCTCAATGTTGCAGAGAGGCTGAGGGAGGTGGTAACAACTAATCGGCGCTTTGGAAGGCAGATCTCACTAATGGATGCCTCTATATGTGTGAATTTCACATCGATTAGAGAATGTGGTGAACAATGGTTGAGGCATCAGGCATGTCACCGTGGATGTACGGATGCGGTGGGCCGATGATGAACAAATCCATCTAGGAGAGATGCGAACCCTAGATCAAGAACCAAATCGATCTGAGGGAGAGGAGAGCCTGTACCTGTACCGGCTCCATCGGCAAGGGGCACATGGATATCTTGTGCTCCTCCACGGCCGTCTGACCGCCATCCCTATCCGTGCGTGCCTGCTACGTCACCCGACCATAGCAATGGAGGAGGCGAGGAGCGGGTGATGCCGTGCACCGACGGCGGCGCAGAAGGTAGACGGAGAAGGTGATGGCTGCATGCGTGCGGCAACTGTACAACAGATCGAGTAGCGCGACGGCGAAGTGGCGGCATTTGAGGAGTAGAGAGAGGAGGCGACGGAGCACTCGAGGAGTAGTATTTTTTTTTGAATCACGGAGTAGAGTTGGGAGAGGACGACGAACCAGAGCAGGAGCCCGCAAATCCCAGAAGGCCAAAAACAGACCTGGACACGCACGAGCCCTCGGGGGGTCGTCCAACTCGACTGGCCCAATACGCGTGGTCCATGCACCGTGTGAATGTGGGAGCCCAATAAGAACATGAGCACAAAACGCAGCAAAGCCACGCGGCACTATTGCATTGGAGCACCGTAAGTAAACAGTAGTTAGAGCATTCTCAGGGCGCGGAATCTATGAGCTATATGGAGGGCTTTTTTATTTTTTAACTTTTTTTAAAAAATATTTCAATAATAATCCCACCCAAATAAAGTTTGTACATTCTAGCCCTTTTGGTCGCGCCAGCCCCACTGGCGCGACCAAATAACGTTGTCGCGCCACCGAGAGTGGTGTGACAAGGTCTTACACGTTGAACATCGTTTCCAACGTATCTTGTCACGCCAATGCATGTGACGTGACAGTATGGTCTTGTCGCGCCACCGGGAGTGGCGAGACAAGACTGAATTTTTGAAAAATCATAACTCTTCAATACGACGTCGGATGAAGATGATTTTTATATGAAAATTGTAGCTCTCGATGAGATCTATAACTTTATAGTTTTGAGTTTTTCATTTCAGAACGTTAATATGCTCAAAAAAATTAAATGCTTTTTCAGCACCATAATAAACGCATATAAGACTTCGTCACTTTTGAAAATTCATATATTTTTTACATGTATCAAATAAAGATATAAAAAATATGTTTTTTTCAAAATCATATGCTCAAAAAGTATCTTTATTTGATACCATGCAAAAAATATATGAATTTTTAAAAACCACGAACTCTTATATGCGTTTATTATGGTGCTGAAAAATGTATTTAATTTTTTCGAGCATCTTAATGTCTTTAAATGAAAAAAAATCAAAACTACAAAGTTGTAGATCTCATCGAGAGCTACAATTTTCATATAAAAATCATCTTCATCTGACATCGTATTGAAGAGTTATGATTTTTCAAAAATTCAGTTTTGTCACGCCACTCCCGGTGGCGCGACAAGACCATACTGTCACGCCACATGCATTGGCGTGACAAGGTTTTCCACGTTGAAAATGATGTCCGACGTTTAAGACCTTGTCACGCCACTCCCGGTGGCGCGACAACAAAAGGGTTAGAATGTACAAATTTTATTTGGGTGGAATTATTATTGAAATATTTTTTAAAAAAAGGTTAAAAAAAATAAAAAAAAACCTATGGAGTAGTATATTTTCTCTCAGGAACAACGCAACCTAGATAAAAAGGCTAGCAACCACGTCAGTTTGCCTAGCTAGTCGCTAAAATTTTGCATTCTCTTGTCACTGTGCTTTTTTTTTTGCGAAAATTGTCACTGTGCTTTTTTACTTAACCTCAGTAGCCGTTTCCATTTCTGGGTTTTCCACAGGCACATTACACATGCAGAAGCTAACATATGTATAAATGCAGCCACATCGTACCCTAAGTTTTTCCGAAAGAAACTAAACCAACAAATTTTAAAAATGATATTGTTAACCCTGAAGATGTTAAAATATTAGTATCCGTATCAAATCAAGGACTTAAAATCTTAAACACAAATGAGCAGGTTTTCCTATAAAAAAACTAACAAAAAAACCAAAGCTCAGTGTGCAATTACTCCCCCCGTCCCTGAAAGAAACAATTTCTAGAGTTGTCTTAAGTCAAACTTTTTGAACTTTGACCGAATTTCTAGAAAAAACTATCAAGATTGATGGTACCAAATTCGTATCATTAGATATATCACAAAATATAATTTCATAATATGTCTATTTTATATCATAGGTGCTATTATTATTTTCTATAAAGTTAGTCAAAGTTTAAAAAGTTTGACCGGCACGGATCCTAGGAATTGCTTCTTTCAGGGACAGAGGGAGTATATTTTAACAGAGGCGAATTTAGATGGATTTATTAGGGTCCGTTGACCCTGATAAATTTTATAAATCCTTTAGCAAAACACTGTTCAAGTTTAAGAAAAATTATATCATCTAATGAAGCTGATCTTGATGCTTCCCTCTTAATGAAAAACTTGTGCTTCAGCACATGTTCACCAAAATAAATCTGATTCCGATAACTCCAACGATGTTTTAGGCTAGATTCCCCACTGCATTTCACGATAACTCCAACGATGTTTTCAGCTAAATTCCACACTGCATTTCAAGTATACGTAGTTGTGTACTGCCGAAGCCATCGTTTGTTAGACCACCCATGTGCCCTGTTCCTTTTTCTTTTTCATGTGGCTCTCTGTTTCGACTCCCCCAGGAAGAAAGCACATGGCAGCACATGCACATCACACAGGGGTTACGCCTTGCAGGCCTGCAAAATTATTAAGCAGAGTTTTCGATACATCTTGCTGATCGTATCGATCCAAAATGGCGCTCCCGGCCGGCAGTTTTGCTTCTTTGTTAAGCTGTATGATTAAGACATTCATAGGACGTACGGAGTACTGCCGTATCATAACACGACCACGAAGCGCTATCGGGGAAAACCGAAAAAAAAAACAAAGGAAAATCCTGTGTCTCGCACACACCGATAAGCGCTGTCACCATCCTAGCAACCTTGTTCCGTTCGTGACAGAATCAAGATTTCACCTTGAAATTAACTTTACTCGGCCGGCGATTTATGTGGCTATGTGTCAAATTATCCAACAATGTACCGGAGCCAGGTTCAGAATGTTGGTACGAAGTTTACTCATCACGTATCGCGTGCCAAACATTGGCTAAACATCCAGTGTAATAAAATAATACTCCCTCCGTATAGTCACGAAACATGTCGTTTAGGACAGCGACACGATCTCTAAAACATAACTTTAACCTCTTATTTTTTATAAAAATATTTATAGAAAACTGAAAAGTATTCTTCAAGACAAATTTATCCATATAATTTTCACATTTGCAAACTCAACAACTAAAAAGTTATTGATGATTTATATTCTTAATTTTTGACTTAAACCTTGTCTAAAACAACATGTTTTATAAGTATGGAGGGAGTATCTAGAGTAACAACTTACTGTACTCGTTATTAATTGCCACCGAATATACAATTCTCATATGCATTATCAGTTTCCATTAGTATGTGATTTATTAAGAAAATAATTAATATGATTTCGATACCATGGAGAGGTGTAATTATAGCTCATGCGTGCACGTTTAGGCCCTGTTTGGATATAAAGTTTTTTTGGAGTTTTAGATTAATACCGTGGTTTTTTAAAATACCTAGGTATCTGAAAGATAGAAGGTGTTTGGATGTAATTAATTTGGAGTTTTAGAAACTACAGTATTAACAAAACCACAGTTTTTTTGCAGTCTAGAAAACTCCGGCCCGAACCTCTTTATGTTCGACAGAGGTTGCCGCGCGCGCGACGCGCGTCTTCCCGCGTGTCTCATTTTCCTTCCGCGCCATTTTTTCTTTCCACACGAGCTGTCCTTTTATTTCCACATTTCTCTTTCTTTGGTCCAGCAAACACACTGTCGCACCCTTGGCTTTGATGGCAGGTGGAGAGATGCACGGGAGAAAAGGGCAAGGTAAGTCTCCCCCTGGTGATTTGCTTCTTGAACCTCCGATTTGGATCCCCTCCTTCTACGTAGTTGAGTCTGTAGCATGCAAGCGAACTCCGGAGGAGGTTTCTTCCGTAGTTGAGTCCGATTTGGATTTCATCGATCTGGTGGATTTTTCTTTTTTTGTTGTTGTTGCGAGCAGACTCTGGTGGAGGTCATTCAGATCTTGGCCCTTCAAATATATCCTTCTCGATCTGTACTCCTACATTAACTTAAGTTTAGATGGTTGATCTAGTGTTTGGCCAACAGAATACAGATCGATTTGGTACATGCTTTGCTGATCTGTTTCCTCTTTGATTCAATTATTTTATCCAATAGATGAGTCCAAGTGTATCTGATCTACTTAGAAACAAATGAGTCCGAGTGTTTTTATATGGAGTGTTAATTTATATAATTGATATTGATATGTGTGTGTCTATTCCGTCAGGGGAAAAAGGAAAGCCAAGAGCACATTGGAATGATGCGCAAACTAGATTTCTTGTTTCCATGATGAAGGAATATCATCTTTCAGCAAGATACCGTGGCCAAAATGGATGGACCAAAGAGGGATGGACCTGTATGACTGCTCGGCTGAACAACAAATACCCTGTTTCCAATTTCACTGTGGCACAGCTCAAGGACAGGGAACAAAGACTGAAGAAAGATCACAATATTGTGAAATCAATTGTGAGCAAGAGTGGTTTTGGTTGGGACCCAGATATTAAAGTGCCAACAGCCATTGATGAAAAGTGGAAAGAATTATCTGAAGATCAACAGAAGTGGAGAAATAGACCATTCCCATATTATGATGATTTATATGACATTTATGATGGTATGTACACAATCTGAGAAACATTAGGCTAATAATTTTTTTGGTGCTCACTTTACTAACCTTGGTTTTCTTGTACATTATCAGGGAAGGTAGCAGAAGGGAAGCGTTGCAGAAGGACAACAGATTTGCAGCCAGAAAAGCAGACGACAAATTCATCCTCACAGGAGCATATTATCAATGCAGTTAGTACTGATTTTGGTTCGGAGTCACCTGATAGAACCAAACAAGGTACAAAATTTGGTTTAAGTTTTGGATGTGAGGATGGGATGAACAATAATGCTCCTGATCCAGCATATGGTGACCCTGTTGATGTTCTAGAAAATAGCCAAAATCCTAGTACAAATCTAGAGGAACAAATCCTTGCAAATTCTGCAGCAAGTTGTAGGATGCAGCGTGCTAGAGCAACTGAGAAAGTTCCTGAAAAAACTAGACCAAAGAAGAACAAGGATGTTGTGCTTGAGAGTCTGGTTGCCTTGAGGAAAGAGGAGCTTGAGAGCTACAAGGATCTTAAGTCAAAGCAAATTGAGAGCTACAAGCAAGTTAAATTAGCCTAGATGGAAAGAAATGACCCCAATAATGATCCTTACTCGATAGCCAAGTGTGTTGCAACGTTACAGGAATTGGACGTTCTGCAAGCACCAGAATTGATGAAGACAATCAACTATCTCAAGAAGGACAAAATGAACCGGGAGATATTCATGACACTGTATGGCATGAACTTTGAATTACTTGAAATTTTGAGCGGAATATTGATGGTTGGCAATTGTATAAGGCTTCCTGTTAACCTCACGATTGCTCTTAGTACTGATCCAAAGTGTCTACTTATTGTCTCGCCGCTATGTTGGAAACGCCATTGCAGATCTCTATTGCTTGCATTTTTTGATATAGCATACATGAAAATAGCTACCTGTTCTTCAACCGCAACTCCTCTTGTATCTTGCAGAAGATTCTTATCTCGAACCAAATCCACCAATCTACAAAAGATTGCTTTCTCCATCCTAAATTCTCGCTTGCAGCCTAACTCAATGACCCTTCAAAACTTCAGATACATATTCTTCTCCTGAAAGAATAGAATCATGGATTGGTGTACGCTCAGATGAAGAATCACTCCCAAGATTATATCCTGTGATGACAGCAAATTCATCATCATCTTTTTGCTTTCGCTGGATAAAACTTCCTCACATTGTTGATAATTGTTGAACCATGGCGTTTGGATGTAGCTTTCTGTATATATAGAAATTCAGATAGAGTTGTTAGTTTGCATGCAAGGTCCTCAAAAGACCCGATCAATAGGAAAAAACTACGGCATGACAAGGAACAGAAATATTGTGATCCGTGGATAACTTTGCATGACAGTTGCATGGCCAGATGCACGAAATAAGGATCAATTTTGACTACTCATAGTTTCATTATTTAAACAATAGATTTCTCATGTTGTATAAGGAGCAGATGTTGATATATTTGTACGCTTGCATGCACCTGGACTATTTGAAATTGTCGGCGAAAATACTGCAATTGCCAAACACGTCAGCGCGTCATGGTTTTTCCTAACACAGAGAAAAACTATGGTTTCTACGTACTATGGTATTATATGGTTGTGGTCTTTAAAACTGTAGTTTGTATATACTACAGTTTAAGAATACTGGAACATCCAAACGGGGCCTTAATGGTTTGCTTGGTGGCACACGACATTTCTATTCCAATTTTTTTTTCATGTACAGTGAAATTTAAGATCTGTCGAATTAATGCTTAATGTTTCTATTTTTATGAGAATTTCTAAAAAATGTCTAGAGACGTGAGTTTTAATGTGAAAAAAAAATACTAATATGGTATTCAAACGTCTCAAAACACCCGATCTCTCAATTTGCGCACCTGAGCCCCACTACCTTCTAAATAAAGAATAAAGAAACTCCTCTAGATCTGGCAATGTTTTTCTTCATATTTTTCTAACCCCGCCAGCAGCCGTTTACGCTGTCTGCTGAAAACTAAAGGGTGGACAAGGTCCGTGCTTCTCCATGTGCACAGACGTAACAAAAAATTGTTGACGGCAAAAAAGATACATCCGGTGCAAAAAATTATTTGAATAGACTAAAACTAACTGATAGACTGATAGTATGTCCTCAATAGAAATTATGTTACATATGTTCCAAATTCAGTTGGTCTTTATATTGGTCGACTTTTGACGAGCGAAGCGGAGGCCCGTCGCCTGAGGCTTTGGGGGGGGAGCGTAGCGGAGTTTGAAGTCGGCCCATTGAACGCGACCCCGAGGACGTTGGGGGGGTGCGGGGGGCGAGCCCCCCGCGGAACGGTATACATACCCGTCGTTAGGGTTTCGCCTTGATTTGATTCACTGGTAAGCCGCCATACGGCGTTGTACTCGAACTCTTGATTACAGTGAGGAGTGTTTGCTGGCTGGCGCCCGTGGTTTTTACCTTCCGCATTGGGAGGGTTTTCCACGTTAAATCTTGTGTCCCTCTGTGGTTTGATCTTGTGTTCTTCCTCGTTTGTTCGTCGTCATTTACAACAAATTAGCTAGCTAAAAGCGTGTCTAATCCCAAGCCGACGGGCGAGCTAGGGTGGGGGTGGGGGCTCCATGGCCGGATCTCGCTGGAGCTCGCCGGATCTCAGAGTGGGCGCATACGGAACAGAAAGGTAGAGAGGGGGGAGAAGGAGGTCACCACCAATGGTAAAGACCTCGTCGGTCGTAGCCGCAGGGCCGATGCCAGGGCGGTGGGCGGTGCTGGATGCGGGGGCAAGGGTGAGGAGGGCGAGCTACATCTGAAGGTGCAGGGGAGGAGGCGCGGCGGAAGGAGAACGAGAGAATGCTCAGGTTGCCGGGTTTAGACCGAAGGAGAGGAAGCGGCCAGAGCCGTGCCGAGGGGTGTGCAAAAGGTGTGAGGGAACATGGCCTCTAATTACCAGGGGCCTTTGGATTTACTAGCTACCAACCATCACTCCATCATGTTATCAAAAAACCCATCACTCCGTGATTAGTTCATCACTAGGTGTGTGCAAACGGCTAGTGACTACCAACTATAGGCCTAGCTAGGGGATTAGCACTAAAACTGACATGAGTCAACACTGTTATAGAAAAACTCCTAGATAATTTTAATTGTTTCCTTCAATTTGAATTTACTATCCTTCATATCATTGTATAACTTCTTTTTCTTGAAGCAATCATTATATGAACTATAATTATCTTTCATCCGATTACAAATAGTGTTCTAAGGTTAAGACATATACTATCTCTGTCGCTTTTTAACTGCCGCTATGAAAAGTGTGCTAGTTAAACTTTCTTAAGTTTGACTAGGTTTATAGAAAAAAAATAACAATATTTATATCTCTAAATAAGTTTATTATGAATATAGATTCAATGATCTATCTAATATGGTACTAAACATGTATTATAACCGTTAATATTTTCTTGTGCATATTTGATGAAAGTTTATATTTGATTTTTCGGTAAGAAGAACTAATGTTAAAAAAGGAACGGAAGGAGTATGTAAGATATGTATGTAAAATTATCAAAGGATAAAACCTTACTTTATACTCCTTCTGTGCACGAATAAATAGATTTCTAAAGTTGTCCTAAGTTAAACTTTTTAAAATTTAACCGAATTTCTAGAAAAAAAAAAACTATCAAGATTGATGATCTTAAATTTGTATTATTAGATATACCATAGAGTATATTTTCATAATATATACATTTTACATCATAGATATTATTATTTTTTTATAAAGTTAGACCAAGTTTAAAAAGTTTGATTGACACAGATTTTAGAAATTGATTATTTTATGGACAGAGAGACTAGTTTCCTATCTACAGTGCCTCAAATTTTACCGGCATGCGAGGACGAATGAAGGTGTGCGAGCGATATTTTCCTATCCAGCGCAAGCACCTTCTAGTGAAGTCCAGGAGTGGTATTCTTGGATGACGAATTGATGACGAGTGAGGATCACGCCTATATAACGACCATCCTGCAGGTGCAGCTGCCTCGCAGGAGACGGAACGGAACCAAGTATTTTAGCCAACCCAAACTCTCTAGCCTGTGGCAGGCAGCCATGGGAGCACAAGACTACTCCTCCACGGCTGTGGCCGCCGCCGCCGTCCTCGCGCTGCTCGCGGTCTGCTCGTACTACCTCCTCGTCGGCGGCCGCCGCGGTGGCGGCAAGCAGAAGCAGCCCGTGGTGGGCACGGTGTTCCACCAGCTCTACCACGTCCGGCGGCTGCACGACTACCACACGGACCTGTTCCGCCAGCGCAAGACCTTCCAGCTGCTGGTGCCCGCCGGCCGGCGGCAGATATACACGTGCGACCCGGCCGTGGTCGAGCACATCCTCAGGACCAACTTCGCCAACTACGGCAAGGTGAGCACAGTAATAATAATAATAATCACGGAGGATATACGTATGCGCTTCTGTGTTTTGCATGTTATTTTTGTGCGCTGCAAGTCTGGCCGAGGGTCTTAGAAGTTCGCCTAGGAAGACTCCCTCCGTCGTTGGCTTTGGCCTTTCCTCCGACGTCGCTCTTGAAGTTGAAGCCTTGAGAAACTTGTGGAGGCTGAGCGGTCTCACAAGATTGCGTTGGGGGCGCCCTCCAGCCCTCCACCACACCATTCGCTTAAATTTATCAGCCATAAATAGATTTATTCTTTTTCATAAAACACTATTAAAACAGCTTAAATCAGGCGTAAATAAGCTCACGAACATAGCCTTTGTAGCTAGCCGGAACCGAGCTTTGATCGATGTTCGATACACGTTGGCTAAGGGCCGCCAACCTGTGCGTTAATATGACAAGCTTCCCAATACAATAACGCTTTGGTGGTAGCTACTAGCTACTGATTCCTCTTCTCCTCCTTGACACGTTGACAAAAAAATGTATTCCCGTCATATCGAATTTTATGGCCCTAATTTAGTCTATTAAAAATAAAGCAATAAAAAACTATTTTGTCAGCCGAAGACTATTTCTCAAGACGAATCTATTAAACTTAATTAGTTCATGATTGACAATATGATGCTACAATAAATATTTGCTAATTATGGATTAATTAACCTTAATAGATTTGTCTTGTTAATTAGCATATGACCATGTAATTAATTTTATAATTAGTTTATTTTTAATAGACTAAATTAGTGTCGCAATATTCGATGTGACAGACTAAATTTTTTGAGGAAATGAACATCTGTGAATTAATATGATAAAGGTAAAAAGAGTTAATCTTCAACGGTTTTGCATTTAGATTTGGCAAAACTAAAAAATTGTACGTCCGAGAGAGAAATATTTCATAGGAGTAGCACACGAGGACGATTGTCAAGCGAACCGCAGCTTGACATATATATCAAATATCACCTGATGTTTGCCGAGTTGCTAAAAATACTAAGCTCATTTGTCAAACCATTGGATAGGAGATTTTTAGACGTTTTTGCAAAAACAAGAATACCAAACTCAGGCCATGTTCAGTTGGCCAAAAGAGCCAAAATATTTTGCGCAGTGTAATCTTTAGACGCATGTATGAAGCATTAAATGTAGATTAAAAAAATAACTAATTGTACTTTTAGTTTGCTCATGTCGAGACGAATCTTTTGAGTCTAGTTGGGTCATGTTTGGACAAAGTTTGTCAAATAACAACGAAAATGCTACAGTAACTTTTCGCCAAATATTTCGCGAACTGAACAAGGCCTTATTTACAAAACTGTTGAAGTTACTTTTAATAGGAAAAAATATACTAAATTTTGCAGGCTAAAACACGAGAATCTCACTTTAGGACAAGAAGATTAAAATTTTAGTTGTACGGGTGAACTCGCCTATGACGGAAAGCTGAAAGCGCACTACTGTACTATACATGTAGGCCCATGTCCATATAGGGGTCTGCCGCATCTGAACGCGTTCTCCTCAACTTTTTGTTTCTTGCGTTTCCGTTTTCCTTCTCAAAGCACGGGAAATTTTCGGCGAAAAGTTACTCTAGCATTTTCATTGTTGTTTAACAAACTTTGTTTAAATATAGACTAACTAGACTCAAAAGATTTGTCTTAACATTTATAGATAAAATATGTAATTAATTATTTTTTATCTATAATTAATACTCCGTACATACGTTTAGAGATTCGATACCACGAAAAATCTTAAAAAATTTAGAAAACTGAACCTGGTCTCAACTTTTTTTTTTCATATAAAGTCCGTCAGGTTGTTTTTGGCTGATGTGATGTCTATGTTGTGTGGGCCAGATAACGAGGCCTCTGAAGTCTGAATCTCGACCCATACGCAAAAGCACGGAAGCGATTCCATCCTTTTTTTAGTGAAAAAAAGTCCACTTTCCCTCTGTAACTTTTCCGTAACTTTTGAAGAAGTCCGTTTTTCCTTTGTTAACTTTAACTTTAAAATCAAACAAACAACATCTCTTAACTTTTAAAACCGTGCATTTTACCTCTCTGACTGGTTTTGAACGGTGATTTTGCTACACTAACTGTGGTTTTATCTTTTTTTATTTTCACTGAATCTTTGATAAAACATAGTAAATCATAAAAAATCATAAAATAGAAAATCTAATTTTGTTGGACTCCACATGAGTAGATCTATACTGTAAACATATAATATAGTATACTTTAGTATAAAGGTTTTGTTGTAACTTTAGAACTATGCTTTTCTGTAACTAAAAAAATTTATAACTAAGTTATACATGATCCAATGAGTATAAATTTTTTAATACACTTGAAGCATACAATAATTAGTCCACCATAAAAGTTTGACCACAATTAAACTATAGAAACTACAGCTATAAATTATTACAATTAATACCATACAATAATATGTTTTTCTGTAATTATTTGAAATAATTCATAGATACAGTTTCTATAGTCTAATTATGGTAAATTTTTTACGATGGGCTAATTATTGTATGCTTTAACTGTAGTAAAAAAATTATACTCATTGAATCATGTATAACTTAGTTATAAATTTATTTTAATTACAGAAAAGTATAGATCTAAAGTTGTTTTTGCATTAAAGTATACCATATTATATGTTCATAGTATAGATCTACTCATGTGGAGTTAAACAAAATTGGATTTTTTATTTTATGATTTTTTGGTGATTTGCAATGATTTTTTTAAAGATTCAGCAGCGGTAGCAAAACCAAGGTTACTGTAGTAAAACCGCCGTCTAAAATCGGCCAGAGAGGTAAAATGCACGGTTTCAAAAGTTGAGGGAGGTTATTTATCCGGTTTTGAAGTTGAAGCAGGAAAAGTGGACTTCCTCAAAAGTTGACGAAGGAAAAGTGAATTTTTTTTTCTTTTTCAGTTAGACAACAAATGGGCCTTCATAAGCATGTCTTTTTGTGTGGAGCTTTAATGGGCCTTCATAAGCATGTCTTTTCGTGTGGACCATTAATGGGCCTTACGATTCAAGCGCTACCTTGCGCGTTTTCCGGCCGTTGATAACGCGCGCGCGCTTCGTCTGAACCGTGCACCGTGCAGGGCAGCTTCAACTACGAGAACATGGCTGTGTTAAATCCAATCGGATCACTTAGTGTTAATAGGCTCGGGATTAGGTTAAACAATGGATGAACAAAAGCTTAATGTGCTAGACAGTGAAAGTAAAGAACAATAGGGTTAGAGAATCGACCATCTCCGGTGGGTTTGGAACTTGATCCGGCGTCCGCCATAGGTCTCTGTCGTCGGTCTTGCGGATCCGGATGAGGGCGTGGGGAAGAGCTCGGTGCAGTGAAGGTCGCGCCGGTTGAAGTCGACGCAGCGGCGGCGGGGAGGGCTTCCCGTCACTGGCTGCGAGACCCTAGATCGGATTAGGGTTGGGGAATATCGGTGGGGTCTCTGACGGCTCAGACGAACCTCGTGTTGAGTGCCCTGGCACCCACCTCCCTTTATATCCCGCAGTGTGACAGGGGCCCTCCAACCATTAGTGGGTTGGGCTCCCCGATCAGGAGCGGATCAAGTTAGATCTGGGCCGTTGGGCCCAGTAACTAGGGGAGATCAAATACTAACATTCTCCCCCTTGATCTCCTAATTTCTTATCTTACGCTTAACTTAAATACTCAACTTATTTAGCTCTATCTCATTATAGAGAAATGCGTCGAGCGCGTCTCGTCGTCACAACCAAGCGTTGTTGGACTTGACGGCTACAATATATCTCCCTAATTTGAAACAGAGTTCTAACTTGGGCCCTAAGTGTTCAGGAATCATAGGCTTTCCCTTAACCCCATGCCGGCTACGTGTCTTCTAAACACGTTGGGTGGTAAGCCTTTTGTCAACGGATCCGCTAACATCTTATCTGTACTTATATGCTCAAGACTAATGACATGATCCCGAACTTTATCTTTCACAACATAGTACTTAATGTCAATGTGTTTGGCAGCACCACTTGACCTATTGTTGTGAGCATATTCAACTGCAGGATTATTATCGCAGTATAACTTAAGTGGTTTCTGAATGCTGTCTACCACTGCTAATCCGGGTAAGAACTTCTTAAGCCAGTTCACCTGCCCCGAGGCCTCATAACATGCTACAAACTCCGCATACATTGTGGATGATGTAACGAGAGTTTGTTTGGAGCTTTTCCACGATATAGCCCCACCTGCAAGGGTGAAAATATAACCCGAAGTGGATTTTCTTTCCTCCCCCGCATAATCTGAATCTGAGAACCCTACTATCTCAAGGGAATCTGATCTCTTATAGGTTAGCATGAAGCCTTTTGTGCCCTGCAAATAACGCAAGACTTTCTTTACTAATTTCCAGTGCTCTATGCCTGGTTTTTTCTGATATCTGCCAAGTAACCCGGTAACAAAAGCTATGTCAGGGCGAGTACAAATTTGAGCATATTGTAAACTTCCGACAGCGGATGCATAAGGAACTGATCTCATTTGCTCGAGCTCTATCTGATTCTTGGGACACTGATGTTCCCCATACTTATCGCCCTTGACTATGGGTGCAGGTGATGGACTGCATTTATGCATACTATATTTCTTAAGAATCTTATCTATGTATGCATTCTGAGACAAACCTAATACCCCTTTGCTTCTATCACGGTGAATCTCTATCCCCAGAACAAAAGAGGCTTCACCGAGATCCTTCATATCAAAATGCGAGGACAAGAACTTCTTTGTTTCCATCAGCAGACCGACATCATTGCTTGCCAGCAAAATATCGTCCACATATAGAACCAAAAAGATGAACTTACTATTCTTAAACTTTGCATACACACAATTGTCCTCAACATTAGCCTTAAACCCAAAACGTCTTATGGTGTTATCAAACTTCAAGTACCACTGTCTCGAAGCTTGTTTTAACCCATAAATGGACTTTCTTAGTCGACATCCCATCTTTTCTTTTCCTTCCACAACAAAACCTTTCGGTTGTGCCATGTAAACATCTTCTTCTAGATCCCCATTAAGGAATGCCGTCTTAACATCCATTTGATGTAACTCTAAGTCATAATGTGCCACTAGCGCCATTATAATTCTAAAAGAATCCTTACATGAGACAGGAGAAAAGGTCTCATTGTAATCAATTCCTTCTCTTTGGGTAAAACCCTTTGCCACAAGTCGCGCCTTATATCTCTCAATGTTCCCTTGGGAGTCACATTTGGTTTTGTAGACCCATTTACAGCCTACTGTTTTGGCTCCTTTAGGAATTTCCACTAAATCCCAAACATTGTTGGAATCCATGGATCTTAGCTCATCTTTCATGGCTTCTAACCACTTATCTGAGTGCTCGCTGCTCATGGCTTGTTCATATGTAGTGGGATCATCCTCCATATGAAACTCTTCGGCCTCATAGACTTCATAATCATCTGAGATAGCTGATCTTCGAACTCTATGTGACCTTCTAATGTTCTCATTATTTGGCGCCATTTGGGGCTGTTGTTGTTCTTCCCCATGCACGACAGGTGGTTCTAATGGCTCCTGAAGGACAGGTTCCAGATTTTCTGTCGGCAAGGGAGGCTCAACAACAGGCACTGACACTACAGTGCTTGACACTGTTGGCACAGCAACAACAGGTAGCATGAAGTATGGTTCCTGAAACATTGGAGTAGGGGCGTGAACCCGTTTCTCCTCTAAGTTAACTTCTTGAACCACCTTGCTCCCCCTGATCACATCATGTTCTAAAAACTCAGCATGTCTTGTCTCTACAAACTTTGTATGCCTGTCAGGGCAATAAAAGCGGTAGCCTTTTGATCTGTCTGGGTAGCCAATAAAATGGCAACTAACAGTCTTAGGATCTAATTTTCCTGAATTTGGGTTAAAGACTTTAGCCTCAGCTGGACAGCCCCACACCCTTAAATGCTTAAGTGAGGGTACTCTGTCTGTCCATAACTCATACGGTGTTTTAGGCACCGACTTACTGGGTACACGATTAAGGATATGAATGGCGGTTTTTAACGCCTCCATCCACAGACTTATCGGTAAAGTGGAGTAACTGACCATGCTTCTTACCATATCCATCAGGGTACGGTTTCTTCTTTCAGCCACTCCATTTTGCTGAGGTTCTCCTGGCATTGAATACTGAGCAACTATGCCATGCTCCTGAAGGAACTTTGCAAAAGGTCCTGGAACTTGACCATACGGGGTATGTCGCCCATAGTATTCTCCACCACGATCTGATCTTACTATCTTAATTTTCTTATTGTGTTGATTTTCTACTTCTGCCTTAAATATCTTAAACTTATCTAAAGCTTCTGATCTTTCTTTAATCGGATAGATGTAGCCATAACGTGAGTAGTCATCAGTGAATGTTATAAACGAGTCATAACCATCCACACTCATGACGGGAAACGGTCCACATATGTCGGTGTGAATTATTTCTAAAATCCCCGCACTTCGTTTGGCATTTTTCTTAATTTTCTTAACGTACTTACCTTTAATGCAATCAACACATTGGTCTAATTCTGATAGTTCTAATGGCGGAAGAATTTCAGTTTTGACTAATCTATCAATTCTCCCCCTCGAAATGTGGCCTAATCTACAATGCCACAATTTCGAAGAGTCAATCTGAATATTCTTACGCTTTTTACTTACATTCATAGACGAGGAAGCAATCTTATTCTCAGAACTTATAACATTAACATTCTCAGAGATGGATAACAAATAAAGTTTGTCTTGTCGGAAGGCAAGACCAACACACTGATTATTAAAAAATATCTTACACTTGCCATCTCCAAAATGACAAGCCAATCCATCATCATCTAACTTAGACACACTTATTAAGTTTCGATGCAAAGAAGGAACATAGAGTACATCATGAAGCCTAAGTACAAAACCATTTACTAATTCTAATGATACGTCTCCAATGGCTTGGACGTCGGCTTGTACTCCATTAGCCACCTTAATGGTTCTTTCTCCTCTTTGCAGGATCTTCCTCGTAGCGAATCCCTGAAAAGAATTAGCAACATGAGTAGTTGCACCTGAATCAACCCACCAAGTGGATTTGTCATAACTTAGAAACAAGGATTCATCTACAAATGTAATAATATCCTCACCATTCTTACTCAGGAACTTCAGGAATCCAGGACAATCTTTCATCCAATGGCCCCTTTCCTTGCAATACATGCACTGATCTTTGTCTACAGTGATCTTCTTTCCCTGCTGGGACTGAGACTGAGCTGGGAACTGAGGCTGAGGAGGGAACTGAGGCTGAGGTTGGAACTGAGGTGCCTTTCCCTTGGCATTAGTATTAGAGGATGAGCTGCCATCCCACTTTGGTTTCCCTTGTGGTTTAGCATTCTTATTAAAAAACTTTCTCTTATTATCCTTCACATAGAGAGCAGAGTCCCCACGTGAATCCTTAATGCGCTCTTCCTCTTGAACGCACATACTAATGAGCTTGTCCATGTTCCAGTCATCAGGCAACATGTCATAGTTGACACTAAAAGTGTCAAACTCACTTGGCAGTGAGGCAAAGATCATGTGAATGACAAAAGGATCAGGTAACTTAATTTTCATGGACTCAAGCTTAGCAGCTATGGTGCTCATTCTTAGTATGTGGTCTCTAACGCCACCACCATTGTATTTCTTATTGCAAAGCTCTTTGATAAGAGCACTTGCCTGAGACTTAGTAGTTGCATAGAACTGATTCTTAACATGATCTAAATACTCAGCAATGGTGGGTGTCTCAGGGATGGACCCTCTGATAGGCTCTGAAATAGTAGCCTTAGCTAAAGTGAGACATTTCTTATTGGAACTATCCCATTGCCTTTTCTCAAGGTCATAGGACATCCTCTTATCAGCATGATCCCTTTTGCGTGTCGCAAAAGCGGCATCTTCCTCATTCTCCTCTCTCACGGGCTCCTCTGGAGCAACGGGACACGGTGATGAGAGAGCAAGGTCATTGTTCGTCATGACCAAGGCTAACTCAAGCTGCTCGCGCCACTTCTTATAGTTGTTCCCAGTCAGAGGTGGAATCTGAGCGATCCAGTTGATTCCTGAAAACCATTGACAGAATAGTGAGATACTTTAACACAAATAATATCTTATCCATAAAAAAATTGCATGTTTTAAAACAACGTTGGTCAGTATTAAAACATACAATTCCTTCTGCATTATTTCTATATCACCGTTGGGCAGAAAATAAAAATAATGCATAAAACTGATGAAGCTAAAACATTTATAATATTGATATAATCAACGTTGGTCAGAATATATAACAATATTACAAATTTTCTGAATATCTTATTTTAATAATTGTTCTAACAATTAAATTCTCCCGTTGGTTCGAATTTAATTAAAGAACAAAAATAAACTTTGCAGCGGAAAACGTGACTGAATAAACTTATACTTATTTTCTGATGTTCTCTGAAAATTTATTCCGTTGGTTCAAAATTTACAGAGATTTTAACTTAAAATTTCTCTGAAATTGGAAAACCTTTTCTTAATTCTAATGGGCCACCAGAGAGGAAAATGGCCCACGGCCTGCCTCGCGCGCGCACGGAGGCGACCCCTTCGCCTGGGCCGTCGCGGCCCGCTTCGCCAGCGCGAGCGCGGACGCCCGCATGGGCCAGATCGGGCCCAACCAACCCTGGCCGTCCATCGCCATCGGACGGCCAGGCGCGCATGTCGCGCGAACAAAAAAAACCGGTCCCGGCGGCTCCTCCCCCAAACCCTAAACTCATTTGCTCTCTCTCCCTCTCCCTCTCGCCTTCTCTACGCGGAGCAGAAGAAAACGGGGGCGCCGCCGCCGGACACGACGACGGCGCAGGAGAGGAGCTGGTGCCGCCGCGGAGCCCCTCGCCGGTGCACGCGCTCGCCCGTTGGGTTGAGCGCGTTGCCGTCGAGTGGTTTCGTGTCGGCACCCTTAGGACGAACCCGGCGGCTGCCTGTGCCACGCCGCGGGTTGCGAGCACGACGGCGGTGGAGCACGCCGTCTGATCTCAGGTAGGTTTGGGCGAAACCACTTCTCCCCTTCTGATCCTTAGGGTTAGGGATTTGGGTGAAACCGATTCTTCCCCTTTCTGATTCTTAGGGTTAGGGTAAATCGATTCTTCCCCTTTCTGCTCCCGATCCAGAACCGGATCGGATTTCTGAGTTCTTAGGGTTTGGGGAAACGCCATTTGGGTCGCTGATCTGAGTTGGGGATGCGGTTCCCTCCCCTGGCCCGGGACGATACTCATGGTATGTCGCTCGGCGGCCAAAACCGATGTGGTTTTCTTAGAAATCCCGATCTATTTACTTAGAGTCTTAGTCCTCCGATACCAATGTTAAATCCAATCGGATCACTTAGTGTTAATAGGCTCGGGATTAGGTTAAACAATGGATGAACAAAAGCTTAATGTGCTAGACAGTGAAAGTAAAGAACAATAGGGTTAGAGAATCGACCATCTCCGGTGGGTTTGGAACTTGATCCGGCGTCCGCCATAGGTCTCTGTCGTCGGTCTTGCGGATCCGGATGAGGGCGTGGGGAAGAGCTCGGTGCAGTGAAGGTCGCGCCGGTTGAAGTCGACGCAGCGGCGGCGGGGAGGGCTTCCCGTCACTGGCTGCGAGACCCTAGATCGGATTAGGGTTGGGGAATATCGGTGGGGTCTCTGACGGCTCAGACGAACCTCGTGTTGAGTGCCCTGGCACCCACCTCCCTTTATATCCCGCAGTGTGACAGGGGCCCTCCAACCATTAGTGGGTTGGGCTCCCCGATCAGGAGCGGATCAAGTTAGATCTGGGCCGTTGGGCCCAGTAACTAGGGGAGATCAAATACTAACAGGCTGACCTCTTCGGCGACGGCATCTTCGCCGTGGACGGCGACAAGTGGAGGCAGCAGCGGAAGATCGCCAGCTACGACTTCTCCACGAGGGCGCTGCGCGACTTCAGCGGCGCCGTCTTCAAGCGGAACGCCGCCAGGCTGGCCGGCATCGTCTCCGGCATCAGCGCCGCGTCGGGGCAGCCCACCATGGAGTTCCAGGGCCTCGCGCTGAGGGCGACCATGGACTCCATCTTCACCATCGCCTTCGGCCTGGACCTGGACACGCTGGGCGGCGGGTCGGGGGAGGGGAGCCGCTTCGCCGCGGCGTTCGACGACGCCAGCGAGTACACGCTGCTCCGCTACGTCAACGCGCTCTGGAAGGCGCAGAGGCTCCTCGGCGTCGGCTCCGAGGCGAAGCTCAGGGAGCGGGTCAAGGTCGTCGACGAGTTCGTGTACAGGCGCATCCGCGACAGGGCGCAGGAGCTCTCTAGCAGCAGCAAGGCCACCGAGGACGCTGTCCCTGTGAGTGTATAAAGCAATCTGCTTCTCTGCAATTCTGAATGAACTACTGACACATCCGTCCCTCGATTGCGCGATTATATATGTGTAGGATTCGAGGCAAGACATGCTGTCCAGGTTCATCCAAACGGCCACGAACGAGTCCGGGACGGTGGACTACAAGTACCTGAGGGACATCATACTGAACATTGTCATCGCCGGCAAGGACACGACGGCGGGTGCGCTGTCCTGGTTCCTCTACATGGCGTGCAAGCACCCGGAAATCCAGGAGAGGATCTGCCAAGAGGCCACCGAGGTGACCAGCGGCGCCAGCGAGACGGCAGCCGTGGAGGAGTTCGCGCAGAGCCTGACCGACGAGGCCCTGAACAAGATGCACTACCTGCACGCCGCGCTGACGGAGACGCTCAGGCTGTACCCATCAGTTCCTCTGGTGAGTGGAGGAGTACAGTACAGTACTCCGTTCCGTTCATGGCTGAGAATGTGGCAGGTACTGACTACTGACCATGTGTTTATTATCGATGGCACGTTCAGGATAACAAGCAGTGCTTCGGAGACGATGTCCTGCCCGACGGTTCTAGCGTCAGCAAGGGCGACATCGTGTTCTACGTCCCCTACGCCATGGGCCGGATGGAGTACCTCTGGGGCAAAGACGCCGAGGTCTTCCGGCCGGAGCGGTGGCTGGATCAGAATGGCGAGTTCCAGCAGGAAAGCCCCTTCAAATTCACAGCGTTCCAGGTACAGTACGATGTGACTTCAGTTTCTCAACCAATTGCAATCCTTCAAATTTCGCGTCTTGCACAGGCTGGTCCGAGGATATGCCTGGGGAAGGAGTTCGCGTACCGGCAGATGAAGATCTTCGCGGCGGTGCTCCTCCGCTTCTTCGTGTTCCGCCTGCGCGACGGCGAGAAGGCGACCGTCAACTACCGGACCATGATCACGCTCCACATCGACGAGGGTCTGCATCTGACAGCGACGGCGAGATGAGGTCGCCCGCCTGGCCGGCAGCCGACACGACGTAGCCGCCGGCGCCTGCAGCTACGCGAGCGACAGGTCCTTGACTCCTCCTTTGTGTACACTGTACATATGCAAAAAAACGAAACGAAAACGAGCAGCACGCGTCTTGTTGGGGAACAAATAATAACATGCCATGGAATAAAAGTTGCGGCGCTGTTGAATTGCAGTCAGTGTCGCGGCGGTGAGGGTGAGCACAGCACAGAAGAGGTCGGTGTTCCACGCCATGCGCCCGTGTCTGAAAATATCGGACTTGTCACCTGAATCTCAGTTGATCATCGTCCCTACTTGAGACTTGAGAGCACGTTTTGGGGGCATTGGCGCTCACGGCGAAACGCCACGTGTGCGCAGTTTCCCGGGATCTCTGTCGCGCACACCAAGTCACCGGCCGCATCGGTCGGTGTTTCCTGTCAAACTAGTGCCGACGAATGACTAACGTGACATCCTCCTGGTCAAGACGATGGGCAAAGGAGTCGTCTCGGACAGCTACTCGTGTCAAAATTGGTCGTACGTGATCGATTTAACGGATGGAGCCGGATCGAGACATATTGTACGACTTTCCTTTAGCTGTTCAACCTTCTTGCGTCACAGGAGCGGTGCATGAACCATGAGCGTGCCTCGAAATAAATTAGGGAATAAGAACAGAAAGTCCAAGTGACACTCGTGTGTTTTTGCGTCCTTCAACACACGAATTTAGCGTTCGTCGGATGTGCATCGTGCGTTTGTCTTCGTCCCGCGTGGGTTGGTCTTCTTTGTTCGGCTGACGTGTGGGTCCCACTTCAGGCGAGTACTGTTCAAAATTATCGGGAGTCCCGGCCTGAGTCACGGGCATGTCCATTTCGCGTCTGTTCCCCTTCTCTCCTCCCTCATCCCTGGCTCCCTGGCGATTTGGGCGGTGAGGACGACGACCGCGGCGATTTGGACGGCGAAGGCGACGACGAAGTCGACGCTCTCCGTCCCGGGGATTCAGGCGAGTTCCTCTCCATTTGTGTCCTATTTGTAGCTTCGGTTCCTCTTCATGGTTCTAGGGTTTCGCACCCTGCAATTATCGGGCGATTCATGTTCTTCATGGTTCCTATTTGTAGGGTTCTACGGTTTGTTCTAGATCTGTGTTCGTTGTCTTTGTTTGTGTCTCCTCCCAGTCTCTGCAGACCTTGTAGTGTGAGTGCTGGAAGTAGAGGTTGGTTGAGCCGTGCGGACAGGAGTTCTGCACGCCGCCCGGGACCCGGAGACGGACATGTCGCCGTCGACGCACCCTGCAAGGAAGTGAAGGGGTTAGGTCATGAGATCATGAGTGGAAGGGGGAGGGGAGTGGTTCCTGTTTTCATCCAGTTGTTCTATACTGAATGCAGAGCATGAGTTGTTCAGTTACTGAGGTTTAGGCTCTTGTCCTCATATGAAGCCATGCTACAATTAGTTAAAAATCCAGAAAAATTTGAATGGAGAGGATGAGTAGTTTATGCAGAGCATGTGCTGTAAATAGGGTGGTATTGGGGTTTAAGTTATGTTTTGATTTGTTAAGTGGCACTGATGGTACTAGATAGTGAAAGAATTTGTTGTGCAGTGCATGAATAGGAAAAAAATCTGAATGTTATTCACGCTGATATGTCGATGAAACATCTATTTTTGCTTTGTTGACGTGCAGTGGTACTAACAGTACTGAATGGAGAGAATGAGTTGTTCAATTATTTTATTCAGTTATACATATGTAGATTCTATTTTGTTGGATCCAGTGGCTAGCTTATATTTTTTTCAAGCCTTGAGTAGTAATTTGCCTTGTTTGTAAAGTTCTTTGTAGTCATATGAAATGGATGCTAATAATTTTATGTTCTGATAAACTGAACAGTACTGTACATCTTTATGATTTGTTAGGCTTGTCTTCAATCCAGTATGACCATGTATCTGATGATGCTATTTGTTTCAGGCTGAGTTGTTTTCTGAATTTGTTGGGATTATTGCGATTGGGCTGATTAGTTCATTACTTGTCAACCTATCAGTTAACTGATATCAGGTAATTGTTAGTTATTGTGATTTATTTGTTGTCTTTGTTTAATTAGTACATATTACATTTTTGTTGTGGTCCTCATATAGAAATAATAGAATATTGTTTAATTATCTTTGTGGCTTGTGGAAAATTGTATATTGCACATACTGTAATTGCAATGAACGAAACATGCAATTTTAGTAAAAAGTATAGATATGCAAAGAGGGGCCCATAGTAAGGGCATTATTAGTTACATTGTCCTATATATATATTTTTTCTTTTTTTTGCAGACTGTTTTTAGGAGAGATGGAAAGAGAGCATTTGTCACGTCAAAGGAGGGGCCCATACATGAACAGTCATCTTTGGTTGGATCGTTTGAGTGCAGCTTCAGAACCTCCTCCTGAGCGTTTGCGTGCAGCTTCAGAACCTCCTCCTGAAACTCAGCCACTTTTACCTGAAGATATTGAAGATAGTGGAGATAGCTATATCAAGTATGAAGAAGTTCCAGAGTTTCATGGCCCTGGAAAAGATAAATGGTTGACTGGAGTGGACCTTGATGAAAAGTGCAACATTTGCTTGATGAGGCTTTCAGAGCCATTTGAAGATGATGTGTATAATTGTTTAGAGTTGGTTGAGGAGAACCTTCGGGCCATGCCATGTCATCATATATTCCATAAGGATTGTATCTACAAGTGGTTGAGTGAAAGTCCTACCTGTCCTGTTTGTCGATGGAGGCCCCCTGAGTTGAGTGAAGAAAAGAGAGAGGAGTAGGGTATTAGAATAGAATTGTTATTAGTGTATTAGAATCGTTGAAGTTGGAGTTTTTATTGATGTAAAGTTATGTTTAAGAACAATATTATTTGACGTTAAATTTTAAGAATGATATGGTGTTAATTATTCATTTATTGTTAATAATCCTTTGTATTGGTTGTTGTATAATAGGAGGTGTTTTTGCACTATTTTTGTAATAATTAGTTGTTGATTATTCTTCTATGTAGCTATGGATGTTGATGATGAACAATACAATTCTGATTCTACATTTGGTGATTCTAAGAGTTTGGATGAGTCTACAAGAAACTCTGATTCTGTGCATGAAGTTGAGGTAATAAGTTCATTTTGGCTTGTCATTTTTTCTTTGAACTTTGTGTAATCTTTAATAATATGGATGAAAATTATTGCTTTTGTTAGGAGGAAAAATCTGTAGGTGATGATGATATTCAAGATCCTCAAATTGCGGAGGCATTGAAGCATATGCAGCAAGCTTTTAGTGGAGTATGTTATATAACCCTTATGTATTTTTACCTTATTGAGCATTTTGTTGGTACTTGCACTGATTTGTTTTTTGTTTTAGTTCTCTAAGGTTGTTGGTAAGCAGTGGAAATCAACCCGATCTGGTGTGCAGAAGCGTCCTGAAAAGGTAAATTGTGTACCTTTCCTATGTTTTTGTCCCTAGCTTATTTAGTCAATGTAGTAGCCTAACTACATTTTGTTGCATTTGTTTGTAGACTTTGAGAGGAAAGGGTAAAGGAAAGTCGATTCATGGTCCAGGTACATCAGATAGACCTGCAAGTAGGTTCAATAGCTTGTACTTTGGATAGAAGATTATAGCCAAATTGGATGATCGCAAGAAGCAGATTATTCGTCATCATGGCTTTGGAGACTTGCTGGAGTATGATGGTTGTTCTGCTCCCAGAGGATTTGTGCGGTGGATAGCTGATAAAGTCGATCTGAATTGCAGCGAGATTTTAGTTGAAGGTAAAATGATACCTTTGGATCCACTGTCAGTACATTTGTTCTTGGGTATGCCTATTGGTGGTGCAGATGTCAAGGAGAGCTTTAATGATACTACAAAGACCAGATTCCTTAAAGAAATTAAGCAATCATCTCTGCTTTCAATCAAGTGGTTTGGTCAGAAGTTGATAAAAGACACGTTATCTGATGACGATGTCTTTCGTTACTTTATGGTTGTTGCTCTATCAACTTTTCTATGTGCCAATTCAAGTACTTATCCTAGCCCATACTATCTAGAACCTTTGATTGATATATCTAATTTGAATTGAAATCTTGGGATTGGTCCAAGCTTGTCTTCAATTGTTTGATGTCTTCCATTAGAAACTATCGACAAAAGGGTCGGGGAACTATTGGCGGATGCCTATATTTTTTAGCTGTAAGTTGTATTGTGTTTCTGCTTAGTCTTATTTATTTATTATGTTATTTTGTCTTGGTTATGCAGCACGTCTTATTCATGGGTTTTTCAATTGATATATAGGGTTATTATCTAGATTGGTTGAACTTTGGAGTATTCAAAGAGCAATTGCTTCCCCAATGTATTCCAAGAATTAATTGTTGGAAGGGCTTGATGATTAAAAACTTTGCGTCATATGATTGTGTGTCTGGTGATGTCTATGGAAAGTGCCCGGTGAGTGTAGGTCAAATATGTTGATGACACTTGCTATGCTGTAGAGATGGTCGATGAGACTATTTAATGCGCATCTGTTGATATTTGTGTAGGTTAAATCTGTTGATGAGACTTGCTATGTTGTAGAGCTTGTACCAGAAGAGGCCTGTGATGCTTTTAGGTCAACCATTGATAGACATTGTGCTTTCATACATGATGAGGTAGACGCCTTGTGCAATGTTTAAGTTTTGTCAATATTATTAGATATTATTATTCTTGTATACTGAAATTTTCATTGTGCATTTCTTTTGTATTATTGGCTTGGCATTTCAGGACAGGGATAGTATGAGTGAAATTTTTGTTAGGCACCACAAAAAACTAGGATTTAGGTCCCCCGGCACACTTGTTGCAAAGATGTTCAAGTATATGCATGACACACATGTAGTTGGTCGTGGTGGTGATGTCAATGCTGGTAGTTCAGCTGGCAGAGTACCTCGTACT
The DNA here is from genome assembly GCA_009763385.1 of Coix lacryma-jobi var. lacryma-jobi. Lineage (NCBI taxonomy): Eukaryota > Viridiplantae > Streptophyta > Magnoliopsida > Poales > Poaceae > Coix > Coix lacryma-jobi. Next base: position 42,438,350 of record CM019823.1, on the reverse strand, counting down.
AAACGAGCCCATGGCGATGATGAAGGTGTCGGTGATGCTGCAGCTGAAGTGGATGTCCCAGTGCCTCATCCTGTTCATGTTTCTGTTAGTGTAGATGTATTGGATGCGACCATGCCTCCTGTTGCAACTGTAACAGGTGCGAAAAAAGTTGTCTTGGATGCTGATGTTGAAAAAGGTATTGCTAAAGATGGAAATGTGAAATTTGCTGAACCGAAGAATGCATCTGCACCTAATAATCATGAAGAAGGCTCTCGGACAGAGGTGCTTGAATCAGAAGGTGTTTTGTATGAATCAGAGAAATGTGGTGCTTCTCAGTCAACTGAAATTCTTCCTTCTGCTAACTCATCTGCTGAAGGTATATGGATTGTTTTGTGTTCGTTTGTTTGATCCCAGTGATAAGATTTTGTATTCCTTTTAATCATGTGCAGAATCAGGTGCAAGTAAAGGGAAGAGAAAACAAATTGTACCACCTGAGGCATCTGAAATTTTTTCTTCTCAAGACGGTGCAGTTCAAGGTAGTTGAAGTGATCAATGAGTTGGCTGTTGATTCTGTTTGCCATAATTATTTGTTTACAATTTTTTATGCGCTTCTTTAGTTACAAATAAAAAGAAGAGGAAAAGCAGCAGTTTGCACCTTAGCCCTGACATTGATCGGAAGATGCGGTTGAGGATGTCTACAAGACTTTCCCGATCATGTCCAGTATCTGGAGCTGGAGCTACTGCAGAGAACCCTCTTATTCTTGAAGATGCCTCTCCACAAAAGGGTAAGTGTGCAATTAAAGAGAGGAATATAAGCAGTTTATCGTCAATGCTTAGTATTTGTAGCCTTCAATATTTTTTTGTTTTCCTATATTTTAGTTGCTGAATCCAAGATAGGTGGGAAGAGGAAAGAAAGTACACCTGAATCTTCAATGTCTGCCACTGCATCACGTAAGTGTCGACGTGCAGTTAAGAAAAAACTTGTCAAATCACCACTTAGCCGTGCGGATGCTGGTAATGCTTTTGGTGATAAAGCTGAAAGTGCTTCTACTTCTGTTCGTCCATCTTTAGTGAGTGACTATGCATGTTTCAATTTGTAAAATTTTATTTTATTTTTGATCTATTCATGGTACTCAATACTAAATTTACTTGTAGTCACAGTAAATAATTGCAATTAGGAATAATGTAAATTTCAGGTATTGAGTAGTGCAATTTTAGTATTTAGGACATGCAATAAATAACCTATACACTTTTAATTGACTTCACGTGCCTAGTACTCAATTTGCAATTGTCTATTTCTTTATAGTGCAATGAGGAGGTGATCTTGGAGCCTGTGAATGAAGAGCATGCAGCACCAATTTCAAATGAAAATGAGTTGGTTGACAATATTTCTGCTGCCTTGGATACTTGTGGTTTGTATGCATGTTTGAGTTTTGTATTACTGAATTAGTAGATGTGGAATTCATAATTATGGTTGCTTATTTGGTTTCCATTAAATTTAGGAGGAAAAGCTCCTCCTCGGAAATCTTTGTCAACAAGGACTCCTTATTTCAATAGTCCTAGCATGCCTTCGTTCAGGATTCTAGAAGATGAAGATGATTTGGGCAACTATATTGAAGATCCTAGACTTAGGCGCTCTATTGGTAGTGGAGTTCACTCTGATGTAAATGTCGTAATATTTATTTCTGTGGTAATTGTTGATGGTGCATGTGCGTATTCATTGTCTGTACCCTTAATTATTGTCATTTGTTTGGATTTTTCTTAAGGTGCAATCTGAAAGCCATTTTCATTTCCAATTTTGTGCTGGACCCGAAGGATTTGTTGTTGTTGTTCCTATCATGGATAATCCATTACCTACAGATTCTCTTCCTAGGAATCTTGAAAGTGCCAATATTGTAGAGGAACAACATCATAATAATGTTACAAATATAAGATTCTTTAGCAGCATAGTAGGAAAATTGTGTTTGAAATCTTTTCAAATGTTGTGTCCTAATATCATGTTATCCTGATGTATAGGAATGTTTCACTATGGAATCTTTGCCTTTGACCGAATATGATAGTACTGATGCTTCAGCTAGTGTTCCTCCTGCAATGTATGAGACAGGTGCTACTGGAGTTAATCAGACTAGTGTTGCTGCAGAAGATAAAGATGTTATTGAGCCAGTACCACTTGCTGTTGTTGTTCCTCCTGGAGTACGACAAGATTCCTTGAATTGAGGTTTCTAGTTTAAGCAAGTTGCAATAATTTGGTGGTTTTTTGATTAGCCTGTGTCCTCTATTAGATGAGGAATGGTTGTAGCTGGGTAACTGATGTAATATTAAAGTAACTATTATGAGTAGTTGGATGATGGATGTGTGTATCCAGAACAATGACAATGCATTCGACATGGATGTATAGTGTGGTTGTTGGTGTTGATTTGTTTTATAGTTTTTTTTTTCTTATGACCACTTTTATTGAGCCTCTTCGAACAATTTTATGTGCTTTTCTGAATTTTTCAGGTACCTTCTGGCACACCAAGTCCTATGCATGAAAATTTTATGTGCTTTTCTGAATTTTTCAGGTACCTTCTGGCACACCAAGTCCTATGCATGAAAATGTTTCAAATGTTCATGGGACTTTTTTGTCTTCAAGGAGTAATGGTTCGTGCAATGGCTCTGGCTTCTTATTCAACCAAGATGCTGTTGAAGCTTCATATCAGTGTTCCAGCTATAAGATTGCAGTTCATCGCCCAAGGAGGGTTGTCATCCCAAGCAAATTCAAGCTGAGTCCTTATATCAAGGCCCATGCTAATATTAGAATGTCAAGTCTGGAGGCCGATGTCTATGATGTTGTGTTGAGGTTGTCTGAAAGTGAATTCTCAGAGTAAGTTCTAGTCATTATAGTGGCTTGTTAGTTGTTGATGCTTTAGAAGCATGTGGATAACTGTTTTGCTTTTTGTTCTTTGCAGTGTTGCAGTGATTGACTATGGACATGTCATTGTTAAGTTTAGTGCGCTTGGAAATTCTCTGAAACCATATGGCAAGGTTAATTATTTTGTAGTTAATGCACTGTGCAAACTCTTATTCCATAAGAGACATCCCAGGACCTCTTACAACCACTACTTCTTCTCAAAAGTTGGGGTAAGTATGATTGAACTGTTGATTGCCTTCGTGCTGCAATACGTTTTTGTGACTATGTGATCGAATCTGTTTCTTTAGGACTACTTGATTGGAAATCATGGTCCTAACGACATTAAGGAACAAGTGCTTTGTGATAATGCTAAGAGGTGCTTTGAGGGTGCTTCTCGTGCTAGTCCTTTATCAAATTCCAGCTTGGTTAGTAACATATTATTTTCTGTTATTGTTGTGGGCATAGTATAAGTATATGAATATGTCTTATGGTATTTCTTAATTTGGCAGCTTTACTTCCCAATTCTATTCCATGAGCGGTGGTATGTAGTTGTTGTGCACATAAAAAGAAGGTTGTTTGTTATCTTGGATTCGTGGTCTGGAGTTGACTCGGATTTCCATAGAGCTGTGCAAGATGAATTTGTAAGTAGGCATACCCCTTGCATTGAACTTGTAGATACTTTTGATCAAACTTAACAACATTTTGTTTTGTGCAAGGGAAAACATAGACATGTGGTGTAAAAGTTTTGATCAAACTTGTTTCAGGTGGAAAACTTTGCCACACTTTGGAAATATGTTGTTAAGATTGATATGGGCTTTCATTCGTATTCTATCATATTTGGAAATGTGCCTCAGCAATCTGAGAAGTATGTTTCCTATTTTGTAATTTTTTCGTATATATGCACATTATACAAACTCACATGAAACTTGTTAACATTTTTTTTCATTTATATCTTGTTTCAGCTTTTGATAATGATAGTGGTGTATTTGCCATGAAGTATCTGGAACTGTGGGAACCAAATGTATCTCTGAATGATAAGTTTGCTGAGGCCGATATTCCTCACCTTCGCATCAAGTATGTCAGTGAGATGATCTTCAACGAATTCAACCAATCTGTCGATGGTCGACGTAAAGTTATGGAATATGATGCTGAGGTAAACACTAGCAGAAGAGTTGCATTCTGTTTTTGTGTCATCTGGCATGTTGTAGTTATTTTGTTTTAATTATTTGTTATCAGGTCTATGAGAAGTACTACAAGACGACATGAGCTTCATATAATTAGCTTTATAGGGTGTTTTAAATGGAACATGTTGATGGATATGTGTATGGAACAATATATAAACAGACCCTATATGAATAATGTCTAGAGTTGTTGCTTGTATATGTTAATTGTTTTGTTTATATGGCACAACTAAGCTGACAGGTGGGAGCATATACATGAAATCTACTAGAAGATAAGTTGACATTTAAGGATGGGCTAAATGGAACTAAGGTAACTCTGAATTTGTCCTTGTCTCCTCATAAAAAAAATTGTTACTTGTGAGTTTGTGCTACACTGAAAATTGTGACTTGTTTTGTTCTGTGCCAACACATTTCATTATTTTGTCTTTGATACCCTCTGTCCATGAAAGACATGAAAGAATCATTTCGTAGAATCTAAGTTAGTCAAAAAAAATTAACTCCGCCTATGGTGTGTGACCTATGTTTGTCCCATCATAGCAGGTCCTAAGCCCTGGTAAAGGAGGAGGGTTGAAAATATTTTTTTTTCTGTTCTGATTGGTGTGATTTTTGCTAGCTGAAACTAATTTTTTGTCCTTGTCCTTACATAGAAAAAAATTGTCATTTATTGTTTATTGTGTTTTGTGCTAGCACACACCACATCTCTGTTATTTTTTGTTTTGTGGCGAGGCATAATTTTTTTTCCTTGTCCTCTCATAGAAAAATATTGTTTGTTGTTGTTTCTGGGAGCAAACACCGCATCTTTGTTGCATTTGATTTGTTCATCTCTCAGTTTTTCTATTTTGTGCATGGTTTTATCACATTGTCTTATATTGTGTTCACCACAAATCACTTCTAATTTTGGCAGGTTGTTTTGGATTCAGGATATCTAAAGTTTTAATCCTTGTAATTTCACTTCATTTACTTCAGATGGCAGCAAACCAGCAATTTCTTATTTCATGTTCCTGCACCTGTCTCTGCTGGCTGTCATAGTGCAATGTCATTGTCATTGCCATGTAGCACTCCGTCAGATCAGAGACCGTTCGTCCTTGTCTTCTCATGGTGTGGCAGCATGGAATGATCACCGAGCGATCGAGCTTTAGCTTGGTCTTTCCATCATTGATCACTAATAGTCTGCTTAGGTACTATGTGTTTTCCTAGACAGTATATTGTATATAAGGAAAGAACTAGTTGTGAGTCTTTCTAAGTTAATTTGTGTGAATTGTGTTTGCACTCTTCTTTCTCCATCTTTGTTCAGTGGTAGCGTTATGTTTGGTCAGTGTTTAATGGTAGCTTAGTCTAGGTGTTGCCTTTAGCTCAATCTCGAACTTGCTGAAGTGTCTAATTACTGAGAAGGAGTACTATCTTTATTTTTTTTATTTTGGGCCCATTTTCAAAGAGGCCCATATAATTTGGGCTCTGCTTTTTATTGGGCCTTTTTTCTATATTATGAAGCCTGTTGCATCTTTTTATTATTGGTACACGTGTATTGCATGTGAAGAGTCAATTTTTTACCTATTTTGTCTTGATCCCCTTCTCCTGCATTCACTCCCCACCTACTGTTATTAATGGTTCTGACGCTTTCACTCCCTCCTCTTTCTCCCATTCATCTCCTTGCCTATATAGTTCCTTTTCGTCTTGTTCCATTCATCTATTGGCTTATATGCTTGTCCTTCCTCTTCTCCTCACATTTGCTTGCATCTCTCCTGTATTATCCCCTTTTCCCCTTCATTTGTTTCATTTCTATGAGTTGTATCTTTGAGTTGTTGATAGTAGTTGGATGACTTCTATGGTGGGGAAGTTTATCTTTGATGAGAGGAGCGTTTCCAAATATGTCTTTGAGATTTTTGGTTCAGATACTGGTGTCCAGGGTTTTATGATGGCAGTTAGGTGGATTAGACATTATCCAGACAAAGTTATGGCTGTTGCACGTGCTTTCAAGCATCTTCGTGGCAAAGAATTTGTGAAGAAATTGAGATTCTGTGTTGATGAAGCTGATGGTGTTGTTTATGTTTTAGCTGATGAAGCTGATATTGCTTCGTACTATCGTGCTTGGAAAATTAGAGTTGGACTTGATAGTATTGGGATTTATGAAGTGAAAAGTACTGTCCTCAGGAAGGACTCTTCCTCTGAATTTATGAATATTCCTGTAAGGATCAAGGTATGTTTATTTAATTTTTTTTAGTTTATAGTCACAAAAGAAGAAAATATTTGCATGTAGATGGATTTGGACACCTTGTTTTCTATCGTGGCTATCTAGCTATAGATAGCTGATGAAAATGCTGCTGCTGAATGCTGCTATACTATTACTCACTCTCCACTCCTGCTTAGATCCCTTTCTCGATCTCTCATATTGTCTCTCTTCCATATCACACGTACAGCCACACATACACCTACATGCATATTGTAGCAGAGTAACAAAAACAAGCAACCCAACAAATTAGTAACCCTTGTTCCATTTATTTGATGCCCCTTCAGGTTAACTAATTAATGTAGTGCTCACTACTGTCACAGCATTAATCCTAGCCCCTTCATATTATTATATTACATAAAATTTTAAAGTTTATCATTTGCATAATTGATTGCTTCCCTTTTTTTCTATTTTTTAAACTTGTTGATATGGTAAGTTGCTGATATTGCTTGCTTCCTTTTTTTCATAGGTTGTTTGTCCACAAAATTCTCTAGTTCCTGATGCTGCAGTTCCATTCTCTTTAGAGAATGAAGATGTGTAAAGGTGTGAGCAGTGTTAAGCTTGTTGCCTGAGTTGTTCGACGGAATCGAGGCTACGAATTTCTTTCTATGTACAAGTTTGTTTTGGATTCAAAGATTGCTACTGTTTTTATTTTGGTGAAAGATGACGAAGATGCTAATTTGATGTCTGGGCGTTCTTTTGAGGTTGCCGGTCAAAGGATGTCATTATACCGTGTTATGAGTATCAATGTTAGATCCAAAGATGAAGATTTCTACCAGAATGTTGATGTTGATAGGCTCTGGTCTTTTAGCTCGCAGGGTATTCAGTCTTCATCTTAGTATGTGTTTTCCAAGCTTTGTTGATGGACCTGTTTTATTTGTGGATGTTTCAATGTTGTTCTCTTAATTTCAAGTGTATTATGTGAACTGTTTTGGTTACTTTGATTTTCATAAACATTTTATATTTTGTTAATTACCATGTTTGTAATAATATAATTAGCATGTTGTTTTTCTTTAATTGTTATTTATATTGATGGTGGTTTTTAACTCTGCCTATGGTGTGTGACCTATGTTTGTCCCATCATAGCAGGTTCCAAGCCCTGGTAAAGGAGGAGGGTTCAAATTATTTGATGTTTTATTTGATATGCAGGTTGGAGTACATTTTTTTGTGACTTTCGCAGGGGCATAGTGTCATACAAGGTAATGAGTACTTGTGTTTACAAATGAGCTATTGATATCTATTTTAGGCTTAACCACACTACTGTACATTTTATAAGGTACTGCAACTGATGAAATTGTTGATTTAGAGTTGATAAATGTTCAGACATCTAACACATATGCATTCAGTTCATTAATTGCAAAATTTGGTAATATAAATTGCCACACATTAATACTGCAATTGTAGTTGTCATAAATTGCAATTATATGTATGGTCATAATTTAAAATACTGATCCTACTATAATTCTCATTACATAATATCCATAAATATTTTGATTCTACTTCAGCACTATTGCTTTTGTCTATTGTCTTCGTATAGATGTCTCTGCTGTCTATTGTGTGTGGCTTGTAGCTTTTGTAGTTTCCTTCCTTTTCTTCCTTTGAGGTTTCATAGGAGATCCTCCTATAAAAAAACATATAAATAGGTTTTATAATATATAGGTTTGTAGTCAAATTCTAGCCATATTTTATATTTTTTTTGCAAATAAATTGTTCTACATGTACTATTACTTGCACTTTCAGTGTCATTGGCCTTCTTATTTTTGTTTCGTTCTGCAGCTTCTTTCTTTCTCTCTTCAGCAACTTTCTTCCTCTCTTCATTAGCTTTCTTTCTCTCTTCAGTAGCTTTCCTATTTTCTTGTGCCGCTATTCTCTTCTTCTCTTTCTCTTTCTCTTTTTTTCTCAAGTCCTCTAAGAATGTTTTGAATCTCTTTGGTTTAGCTGGCCTTCCCTGTCTCTTAACCACCTCTGGTGCCTCTATGTCTGTATCTGTAAATTGTTGTGTCTGTGTTGCAGGCATACTATGCCTTTCTTCATCTCCTGGTGGTGCAGAGCTCTGTCCTTCCTCAGTGGCTTGATTCTGATTGTCATCTTGTGTTGATTGCTCATTCGCTAGAATTATATCAAGATTCTTGTCAAGCTTGTCTAAATGGGTCATTAGGTAGTCCATAGCATTTTGACTTTTGGATCCTTTATCATTGATGATTGCTGATTTTCTAGACAGCACATTGTACCTAAGCAAAGAACTAGTTGTCAGGCTTTCTTGTTGATCATTTCTAACAATTGTGTTTGCACTCTTCTTTCTCCATATTTGTATAATGTACTTGTCTGGAATTCTGCTAATCTCCTTCTCAATGATTATCTTTAGGATGTGGGAGCAAAGGATGCCATCTTTGCTGAACTTTGTGCAAATACAGGAAAACTCTTCTTTGTCTTCTGTTAGGTCAGTGGTTACTGTGTACCTTCTGACTCTATGCACTATGTGAATCTGGTTGCTCTTTGCCCACACCTCAAATCTTTTTTCTTGTTCTGTCTCCTGGTAGCTTAGTCTAGCTGTTGCCTTTAGCTAAATCTGGAACTTCCCGAATATAGCTCTATTGTATAACTCTGCTCCTTGCATCTCTATTGTGTATCCAAAAATGTATTCCTTTGGTGTTTTCTCATTGCTGTAGCAGTCCTCTTGCTGTTCATTTCTGTTGATAGTCTCTATCAAGCGGTCATACTCTGTTATGAACTTCATAAAATTGTATGTAGGGCCAACGTTGTTTTTCATCCTTGAGTTTAGCGACTCGCTTCTTGTAGTTGTATGAATGAATGGGAAGAACTCATTCTTGTAATACACTGGAATGAATCTATGCCTCATCTCCCACATCTTTGTTATGTAGTTGTTCCTGTCAAGCTGTCTGTCTCTGATCAGCTGAACCCAATCTCTTTCAAAATCTTCTATTGTGAGGCTGTTGATAATGATGTCCTCAAAATCTTCAAATAGGCCCTTGTTTACCTTGGCTGCAAAAATTTTAGCATTCTTGCTGTAACACTTTGTTTTGATGTGAAAGAGGCAGTTCCTGTGCCTTGTGCCCGGAAAAACCACCTCGATTGCAGTTCTCATAGCTTTGTCCTGGTTTGTGATTATGGTTTGTGGGTGTTTCCCACCCATTGCCTCTAGGAAAGTATCAAATACCCACTGGAATGTCTCAATAGTTTGATCATGTAGGAATGCGCAGGCAAATAGATAGCTCTGTGCGTGACCTGTAATTCCAACAAATGGAGCAAACGACAAGTTGTACCGGTTTGTCATGAAGGTTGTGTCGAAGCTGACACATTCACCAAATTCCTGATAATACTTGATTGAGCAAGCATCTGTCCAAAATAGGTTTGTAACCCTTTTGTCATCATCAAACTGGAACTTGTAGAAGAATGTCCCATCCTCTTTCTGCCTTCTTCTGAAATAGTCCATAACATTTGCCATGTCTGATTTCTTTAACTCTGAGTTGATCTTTGTTCTATAATTGGCAATGTCCTTCTTCTTCATCGGCAGTGCTGCGACACCTCCTCTTAGGAATGATAGGATACTGACCATCTGCCTGGTTGGTATGTTGTTTGCATTTAGTGTCCTTATTAGCACCTTCTCCATAGCTGTCATGTATTTACGACCTGAGAAGAGCATATCTCTGTCACCTGGCCTAAATTCGTGGTTGTGGTCAAGATCTAGTTTTACAACCACCCACTTTCCTCCTTCATACTCTTCTTTGGCCAACATTACACAAGGGCAATCTGTTTTGTTGTGCATATTAGTATTTCTTTTTTGTACAGGCTTCTTTCCAATTTGCTTTTCTACATCAGCCTCTTCTTGCTCAATGAATTTAGATTTCTTTGGTTTTCTTGCTCTTGTGCACTTCATTTCAACCTTGACAATTTTCTGGTTTCTCTTCCTGCTAGTTGTTCGTGTGGCGTGTGTGATTGCTACCCTGAAACCAGCAAGGAATGCGTAAAAGCTGAATACATACTGTGCATCCTCCTTGTTGTTAAATTTCTGATGGAGTTGTGGGGTGTATAAGCTATCAACTGAAGCATTGTTTCCTTCTGACGCAACAACCTCCTCTATCAAGAGGAATTCATCAATTTCTTTCTCTGTTAGTACTTCATTTGTATCGTCATTTGCTGCTTGATTGCCATTGCCATTTACAGTTTCATCCGTAAGACCTGATGCAACCTCTGTGCTTGCTGATGCTTGCGCATTCATTGTGCTGAAGCCATTTTCTGATATTGAGTTTTGTGCCTGTAAATAGATTACTAGTTCTTGTGAGCCATTGCTTTCTGACATTACAATATCATAAATATTGATCCCTCTGAATACAATAGATTGTGACATGTTTACTTTTGAAATTGATGTATTACCTCGTCATAGCTGATGTTGTTAAACAAATGTTTTTGCCAGTCTGTGTATTCTTCGTTAGAAATGTCGTCCTCATTGACGCTAGACAGTTGTCTATCGTTGTCGTCACCATATTCCTGTGTTGTGCAAAGGTAAGTTTATTAATTTTGTTTCAAGACAGCAGTACAGTGCATTTATTTAAAAAAAATATATCAGTCAAGTTGTTGAGTTGTATTTGTACCTTGTATGCTAGTGTTGAGTCCGTTTGTGTGCAATAATTTTTTGTTCCAAATGTTTCATCAAGAGCATTTGTGTCATTTGATAGTAGCATCTGTATCAAGGGTCCTGTTATACCTTGTTGTACCTGCATAGTCCGTAATTATATCTTCTATTATACTTGTATTAAATTCTAACTATAGGTACTTTATTTTGTAATTTACAACAGTTGAGGAGGTAATTGTCTACCTGCGTTGGAAGTCTATGTGTTGCATCATTTTCTTCTTGTGAACTCATGATTTGTTCATAAATGAGGTCAGTGTATCCTCCCTGCAATGAAATTGAAAATAGGTCAGATCTCAAATAATTTATCTTGATATTTATTCAATCTATGTAGGCTTTTTAATGATCAATATTGAAATGAGACTTAAGGTTCTGATTTGCTCACCCTCTTGATTGTCAATGTGTTTGAAGGACTAGCTATTGATCCGGTCACTAGTGATGTAGGAAAAGTAGTGTTGCTACTGCTTGGATTTCCTTCATAGAAACTAGGGTTACCAAAATATGTAGGCTGATTCAATACCATCATAGGGTTACCAAAATGATTGTTCTGGTCTGATTGGAACATGTTTAGGAAATCTTGCTGCCATTTATGCATCCCTTCTGGTGTGCTCAAATCATAATTTGGTGTTGATTGGCCTTCCATATTTCGAATTGGTACCTGAAAACATAATAAATGCATAAGATATGCATGGATTAGTCTTTGAAGGTTTTGTCACTTGTAAATCTGTCATCTGTAAATATTGAATGTAATAACCCAGCAAGCAGCTATACTTGATGCAACTATGAGTTAAAAAAATTGCAATAGATAATACTATGAATTGCATTTACTTGGCACTGCAATTTTATTTCAGGGCAATATATAGTTTTCCCTAATTGTTGTGCAGTATTAATTGTGTTTACAAATTATTGGTCCTGCAGTGATTGTTAACTTTTTGTCATTGCAATTCTGGAAATCATCAGTTTTACAGTGAAGTGGTTGAAGTTACCTTGATGGCTTGAATAACCTACAGGTAAATTGACTTAATCTGTCAGTAACAGATGTCTACTAGGCATACTGCTGAGTTCCTTGATAAAATTAAAATTCAGACACGGAATTGTAATCCATTATGTTATAAATTGCATGAAATTTGAACTTCAATTGTAGATTTGAGAACATGCAAACATGAACTGCTGAAAATTTAGTTTGTTTCCAGTTTTGTTATTCTCTTTGATGAACTGATAGTTTCTGATGAAGAAATGTATAATTGAGGAAACAAGTTATCAGGGGTTCATTGAAATCAAGGAATCAGTTGACCTTAATGAAGGATGCATGGAAATCATTTTGTGCTGACCTTGGATGATCTTGAGGTAACTTCTTGTTCCCTCCCTTTGTTGATTTCTTCTGGATTCGCCTGCTTTGATCTAGGGTTTTCTCCCCCTTTGCCCTTCTTGGGTCGAGCACTGCTCATCCCCAGAACAGATCGGGGGATCTGTTTCTTCTTTCTTGTTTCTCAAGTTGGTCTTATATAGGACCAATTAGCTGTTGGGCTGAGTAGTTGTTGTAGTATATGACATGGGTCTTTCATTATGGTCAGGTTTGGTGGGCTGGAAGAATTGGACAAGTAACAAATAGGACAGTCGGACCTTCATGATAGATTGTGGGCTTTTTTTAAAACAGAGAGGCCCAAAACGAGTTCAAGTACAACTCCTAGTACAAATACAATTACAACTTGTACATATACATATTTGTGTGCTAGTTGGCTACATAACACACGGTTTTATTCTTTGTGGTAGCCTAGGAAAAAATCGTGTGTAACAGAGAGGAATAGCACATGAATTTGGAATTGATGGCTGCTACTTCCTTTTGCTGCCAGGCTGGCAAAATTCGTGTGTTACGACAGCCTAAAACACTCGAATTCTGGTCCAGCTGTCATTCGTGTGTTTTTGTCCACGTAAACACTAGAGTGTTGGTAGCCCCTAAAACACACGAGTTTCAACTAGACAGGCCCGTGTTTCCCTTATAGACACGCTTTCTGGACAACAGTTAAAAAGAGACGGAGGGAGTATATAAATTGTAAGAAGGGGGGAGATGCTCCACTAGTTAGACGCTAGAGGCCAATGATCCGCTTTTAAAACATGCATAATGTTGTACACTCCGAACAAGTATATTATGAGGAGGGCACAATGTCCCCCAGCAAATTTCATTTACAAACTGATCTTATTTAAAAAGAAACAAAACAATGCAAACTTTCAATAGATTTTCACGAGCAGGTTACATATGCAATCTTCCGTCACTACTAGAGAACAGCCTTTTGGACGATCTATCAATTGAGATTTAGTCTCAACCAAAAATTGTGTCCGGGGCTAAAGACCTTTAGTCCCAGTTGGTAACACCAACCGAGACTAAAGGTGAATCTTTAGCCCCGGTTGGTGTTACCAACCCGGACTAAAGGTCCTGGACCTTTAGTCCCGGTTGGTAATACCAACCGAGGCTAAAGGGTGAACCTTTAGCCCCGGTTGGTGTGGTCCTTCCGAGTGGATTCAAAAGGAAAATGTCCAGAACTACATCACGTGGGTTGTGTAGCTCAGTTGGTAAGCGTGCCTGAGAGTGCTAGCCCCGGTTGGGAAACCGGGGCTTAGACCGACCATCATTGGCATCCTTTTTTCCCGTATATGTGGAAGAAAAAGTTAGTCCTATACCCAAATTTTAAGGTCACGTGATGTTGTAATATAGATCTAATCACTAATTATATTATAAGAAGCTGGTAAAAGTTGATATTATTGAAGAAATTATCTTAAAGCCGGTAACTAACTCATATTGTTGATGGCGGTGCTCTAATCTATGGTATGCACCTCTTATTTTAGAGGAATCCTTCGACAAGAGCGATCAGTTGCTTCTGACATAATATGGGTTCATCAGCAAGCTCTTCTAAGGGCAGCTGCAAAGCTAGCTCTTAGAATATTTGTTGTATTTTAATAAGAGAAAGAGAAGAGTTAGCTCTTGCTCAAGAGTTAGGCTCATACACACATTCCAAGACCATGTGTGAATGAAATGTGGGTCTAATTATACTATGAGTTATTACTAAGAGTCAGTACTATTGAAGAGGTTGACTTAGAGCTAGCAGCTAGCTTATACCACTACGAGTGCCCTAATGGGTGCTCTTGAGTGCGGTTGTGTCCCAACTCACTTTGTCTCGAATATGCAAAAGACCTATGTATCACTATCATTGCATTAATATAGAAAAGGAGCACACAAACATCTTTGCACTACAGTGTCGCGACATCACACACAACTCTGGATCACTCGCGTGGTGGCACATCTTGTCCATGCTCAGGAAGGTCGTGCAAAGTTGCTCGAACGGTGACTCCGTCCTCAACCAACAGACTTGGCTACAGAGGCTATGGATTATGGACTAGTGCTAAGAGGGAAAGACTTTGACTCGTTATTCTCGTAGCTCTCATGGATGATTTGGAAGGAGTAAAATGCCCGATGCTTTCATGAGGTTGAGAGACAAGTCCTCTCATCTTCTCCAACTCAGCAAACACGAGCCTAAGTTTTGAGTGTGTGTGGATGCTGCCAATCTCTTAAGATATGACGCGCGACAAAGTATGGAAGAAGGAACACATGAACGATTGGGGCGACTGAGCTTGAAGCGAGGTCGTCTTGAGCTTTCTTCTGGTGACCTTGGCCCATAGTAGAGTGGGCCCATGTGTGTTGTCCGTCTGCCGTAGTAGATCTTGGAAGTTGTAACTGTGGCGGTGACTAACCGTTTATCTAACTTCGTTCTTCTGAATTGTTTTTTCCAACCTATCCACGACTCCTACCTTGATAGTTGATCATGTACTCTGATTTCGTAAATTCTACCAAATCTGAGTATCAACTGAGTGACGCAACCAAGGATAGTGTTGACGTCGGAAGTGATCCGAATCAAACACTAGCAGGGTTAGAACGCCCGAAGAGGTTGCAAACCAACCTAAGACAGCAAGGAACCTGGCTAAACTAACGAAAACCAATCTAGAGACCGGTTTAGATCAGTTTAGGGTTTGATCTATTATGTTGATAACTCTAGAACTCCTCCCGGGAAGACCCGTCGGGGAGAAGCACGTAGAGGTTGCTCTAGGACCAGCAAGGCCGCCTAGAACGCCGCCGAATCTTGTCGGGAGATACTTCGAACAACAAGATAGAGGGAAAAGGGGGCAAAAGGGTATAGTAGATTGATTTTGATCGATTATGGTTGGATACCTCAATCGGCCATAATCCTCTCATATATATAGAGGGAGTTGGTCTTATCCCAATAGGAAACATCTTCAGATACGATCTCTAAGTTTCCTATCCGGACTCCATTAAAATATGGAATCTAAGAGTCCAACCCGGACTAAACCTGATTAGGCCGATTCTCAAACCAACTAAACCGGTCTAAAGGGCTTTGTATGTCACATCGATTAATAGACCTTCATAACTCCATCATAGAGAAAAGATCCTTAGATCGGTACCTAAATTGATATTCATCACTATTTTAATACTTCCGCCCAATATTACCTGGTCGGAAATCATGCAACTGGTCGGAAGATACTTATGATGTATCAAGCGACCAGATCAATCTTACTTGGAATATTCAACTTAATAAACAAAAAATATTCGACGATAAATTCGGTTTCAATATGTAACCCGAATATGTTCTCTAACCTTTATTATGTGTTCATGACACTTTTGAGTGTCAACAGATAGATAGTAGCACAACCTTTGTTTCGTGCTCTAACTCACTTAAAAATTAAGTTGAAATAGATTAGCGTCTAAGTACAATGTTGGATACGACTCAATAATTGGAGTATACGTACAAATAATACAATCTCTACTCGCGGGAGGATTGGCGCCCTCCCGCGGGCTAGGTTACTGTAGCTTTTTTTTTTGCTTTTTTCCTTTTTTTCCTTTACGTTTACTTTTTCTACTTTTTTATTTTTTTCTTTTAAGTTTTTTAAGGTATCTTTTTCTATTAAAAACCAGTGTGATGATAGTGCGTCCAATAATACAAATTCTAATTGTGGGACAACGTCCTCTCAATACTTGTGTGTGTTTTATGCTTATATAGTGACTGATATATTTAGAGATTGTTTAGTTCTAAGTTAAAAAGTTTTGGGATGTCATATCAGGTGTTTAACACTAATTTAGAGTATTAAATACTATTAACAAAACTAATTGTATAAGTGGAGAATAATTCGTGAGGCAAATTTATAAGTCTAATTATTAATAATTATCAAATGTTTAATGTAACACCATATTATCAAAACATGAATTTATTAGGTTTAAAAAATTAGTCATTTCACAAATTATTTTGAATTTATGTAATTAGTTATTTTTTAGTCTATATTTAATATTCTATGTAAGGTCAAAACATCCGATGTAATAAGTGGAAAATTTATAGGATAAAAACTAAACACATTTGTATTTTTAGGCCGATCAAGTTTTTCGTACATCCATACACAGCAAACAGAGGTATTTATGAGACTTTGACAATCGTACCAATAGCAGGCGCGACGAAGAGCGTTAACCACCCTTGTAAAAATCTATACTCGTGGGAGTATTGGCGTTCATTGAGCACATCTCCTGTTATCTACCAATGGCCATATGTCACCTGGCTGCTCCATTGCACATGCGTTGTGCCAGGAAATATGTCATCATCCCGATAAATTAAAGTATATCCTCTAATCTAAGACAATCTGCGCAGCGAAACGCGCCTCACCATCCTAGTTTTATCTACGAAGGGAGAATCTAGTAGCCAGAGAGTCAGAGACGCCACCACCGCGCGGGACGCGTAGATCGACGTGTGCCAGCAAGAAATCCTAAGGGCATGTACAACCCGTCTGCAAACCCCGTCTGTACGTCTATATTTTTGCAAAAAGAACCCCGCATCCGAGGAGACGAGCTCGCCCCGTCTGTTCGCGAGACGACGAGCGTGGCTCGTGGTCCAACGAGCCCTCGTCTCTCTACAGCCCCGTTGTATGGGGGAGTCGACGAGTAGGATCCAGCGATGTGCTGGCGCGCGCGCGGAGGAAATTGGGGGCGTGCGGGAATGGATTTTGCGCGCCAAATCCACTGTCGTCTCCAATATATTGTTCATTGGAGGCAGATCGAGAGAACCGGGCTTCGTTGAGGGCGAGCGAGATGGATTCAAGGAAGAAAAGTACAGGCATGGCAGCGGCGGCGGGGGGGGGGGGGGGGAGAGCAACATCAGCAGCGGGCGGACCTCATCGTCCATTGGTCGATCCAGTAGGGCGGCGGGGCTCTTCCCCGTTGGAGGCAGATCCGGCTCGATGGCCGGCCTTCTCCCCTTCGGCCGCGGATCTGGGCCGGCGGTGCCTCTCTTCCCCATCAACGGCGGCAACGGCGAAGCACCGACATCGTCCTCATCCATGGCTGTGTCTGGTGCGGTTGAATCCTCCCCTACCGGTGGCTTCACTAGCCACGGTGGTGGTGTCTTTGCCGGATCTACATCCTCACCGCCTGCTGGATTTCCATTCCCCTCATCTCCATCTCCATCTCCAGCTTGGTGGGGCTTGGATGGCGCTAGTCCAGGGTCTTCATCAGTTCGTCATTCAGATGCAACATGGTAAGACATTGTCAGTTTATCAGTCCAGGGTCTTCATCTGCTAGTGATTTTGTGATGGCGTGATGCAATGGGCTTCGTAGGCAGCAGGCTAGGCTTGGTGCCCTGTTAAATTTGTGCTTTTATATCTTGTCGAGTACTGCAGTACCTGTGTGGTTGTGTCTTACTGTATTTGACTCTTTGTGAATGTTCTTGGCACCTACGTTGCAAACTTATTATCAGTTTTTAATTAATCTATCCAGTATGTGCTATTAGTACATATATCTAAGTGTTATCAATACAGTATATGACTACTTATCTTATTCAGTTTCAGTGGCACTGCATTTAGTCAGTTTCAGTAGCACTGATTGTCAGTCTCAGTAGCACTACTTGTTCATGTTAGTTATTCAGTTTCAATTTGCAGTTTCAGTGATTTTACCTGTATCTTTATTTAGTGAAGGTGGAGTTAAATTACCAGTAGCACCGACATCGTCCAGTACATGCAATTGATCATTTGATCCATGTGATGAGCTCTCACTAGTTTTAGTTTCTTCATTAGAAAGCTTGTTAGTGAGAAAAGCATGGTCTTTTACCAAGTTGTCATGAGCAACACTAAGTTCCTCGTGAGTCAATTTAAGCTCCTCATGTGAACAAGTAGTAACATAAAGTAGATGTTTTTGTTGTTCACATGTGTTCTTTAGAAATGAGTTTTCATTTTTCAATTTCATTGTTTTTGCCATCTCATTTTCTAAAGCTTTAGTGAGTCTACATACAAGCTCAAAGTTTGGATCATCACAATCAACTACCACATTACCAATAGATACCTTTGTGTCACCATGTGACATGAAGCAATGTGATGTAGTAGAAGAGCTTGTGGAGACATCACTCTCATAGTCGTCATCATCATCATCATCAAGTGAGCATGGAGTAGAATCATTAATTGCATCACTTGAGCTCGGCCCATCATCAACAATCTTGTCAAGTGAACTTGCGGATTGATCATCATCATCATCACTTGAACATGAGGTGGAGCAATCCTCTACAACCATCAAGTTGTGGTCATGCTCAACATCCTCATGCGCCTCCTTCTTGGGCTCATCAACATCATCATCGGAGATCACCCCATATTTCTCATTGAGATAAATCCAAATCTCATGGGCGGACTTCAAGTCCATGATCTCACCAAATATGTTATCCTCCATAGATTGATAGAAAATGTTAGTAGCTTGGCAATCGAGATGTAGGCATTTCTTTTGCGCTTGAGTTGCATTCTTTCTATCCAACACAAGAGAAAGGCCCACATCTACGATCCACCACATTTGAGGACTAATAAACTTAAAATTACATATCATCCAATTTTTCCACCGTGCAAAGTGTGTGCCATCAAAAATGTGTGGACACTCAACATCTAGCCCATAAGTCGCCATCCTCTCGGGTCGGTGAAGACCACAAATGAGAGACCTCGGCTCTGATACCAATTGAAGGGTCGAGATGGCGGACTAGAGGGGGGGTGAATAGTCCTTTCTAAAATTAATCGCACCGGCTAACCGAAACAAATGCGGAATTAAAACTATCGGTCTAGCCAAGACTACACCCCTCTACTTATACTCTATGACACCTTATAAAAAATCCTAAACAATGCAAATAAGGTGTCGGGCTAGCTAGAGCTCACCTAAACAATTCTAGCTTGCAAGGTTACACAAACCTAAGCAACTAGTACTCAATCAACCGGGGAGCTCCTACACATGCCACTAAGCAAAAGCACAAAGCCTAAGCTCACTAGCAATGCTCAATAACAAGGCTACACAAGCCAAATTAGAGAGCTCAACTTAGCTACACAAACTAAGCAATGTGACTAGCAAGACTACAAGTCAACTAGTCACTCATGGGATCAACTTCTATGCTACACAAGCAAGGAAGGTAACTAGCAAGCTACACAAGCTAACTAATCATAAGAGCAACTACACTAGCACATGTATACGAACAAGTAAATACAAGCTAGTGAAAGGAGTTTGCAAACCACCGAGAAGATGAACACGAAGATGACACGGTGATTTTTCTCCCGAGGTTCACTTGGTTGCCACCAAGCTAGTCCCCGTTGTGTCGACCACACACTTTGGTAGTTCGGCGGCTAATAGGCACCACACCTAGCTCGACACTCGAGCGCCGCAAGAACTCACCCACAAGTGAGGGTAACTCAATGACACGCTCTACTAGAGTTGCTCTTCGTGATCCCCGCGGGGCGAGCACAATGCCCCTCACAATCCTTCTCCGGAGCCACGCACAATCTTCACGCGGGCTTCACGACGGAGACTCGATCACCAAGCCGTCTAGGAGGTGGCAACCTCCAAGAGTAACAAGCACCACCGGCTTGCAACACGAACACCTAGTGCCACTCGATGCAATCTCTCAAAGCAACGCACTAGGATCACTCTCTCACACAATCGGATGAGCACTAAAGCATATGTGTGTTAGAGGGCTCACAAGCACATCCACACAAGCCACCAAGGCTTTGGAGTGCTCCAGCAGCTGGCCCAAAACCGGCCTCAACGACTATATATAGCCCCAAGGGCCAACTAGCCGTTATGCCCCTTCACTGGGCATTCTGCGCTCCGGTCGGTAGTACCGACCCCTCCTGGGCGGTACTACCGGCTTAGTCAAACTAGCCGTTTACTGACATCCCGCTGATTAAGGCGAAGCACCGACTCTCTGGTCGGTACCTCCGAGGTCGGTAGTACCGAGGTAATGGCGGTACTACCGCCAAGCCAAAATCGGCCGCGAACAGAGAGCTCTGCGAAAAACAAGCCACTACCGACCTTGCGTCGGTACCACCGCGGGCGGTAGTACCGAGGTAATGGCGGTACTACCGCCAGGCCATTTTCAAATCTACAGAGAGCCTCGCGAAACTTGGTTACTACCGGCCATAGGTCGGTACCACCGCGGGCGGTAGTACCGAGGTTGTGGCGGTACTACCGTCAGGCCAAACCAAGCCACATCCAGAGAGGCTGCAAACAGCCCTCTTGGGTCGGTACTGCCGACCACTAGGGTCGGTACTACCGACTACACCAGCCTGCACTCCCCGCGCTAGAACGGTCATAACTCTTCACTCCAAACTCCGATTTCGATGATCTTGGACATTTTGGAAAGCTTATTCAGAGGGCTACACATCCCACATGAATTCAAGATCCAAATCACAAAGGATTAGAACAGAATTCCAATCCAAGATCCATCACCTCTCTTTTTCAACCAAAGCTTTCTCCGAAACTTCTCCGAGTTGATCCAAATCAACTCCAACACCTTCTCCTTTGCAAATGTGCCAACACCACCAAGTGTACACCATCATGTGCATGTGTGTTAGCATTTTCACAAACATTTTTCAAAGGATTTTCACTTGCTCTCACCACGCCACTCGATCCTAACAACATCGCAAAGTTAGATCGCTCAAGTGGCACTAGATGACCGATATGCAAACAAGTTTGCTCCTCTTAATAGTACGGCCATCTATCCTAAACCCGGTCATAATCTTCTCTACACACCTATGACCGGTGAAATGAAATGCCCTACAAATATACCTTTGCCTTGCGCATTCCATTCCATCTCCTCCGGTGTTGATGCAACACATGCACCAATCTCTTCATCAAATGATATGATCCACTTCATATCATCACATGGCCTCCATGGTCCATCGATCTTGACATCACTTGCTCTTCACCATCGCTTCGGTCCTTCGGCGCCAAGTCTTGCTTAAGCCTCCCGACACTCGGTACCAACGGCTTCAAAGCCTCCAACTTGCCCTTCACCTTCGCAACTGGTTCGTCAAGCCAAGTCTTGCCTTGATCTTCACCATCTTAGCCACATGACCACATGTCATGTCACATATGCAATGAGCTCCTTCTTCACATGTGCGAGCCTTGCAATATCTTCCAAGCCATTTCTCCTCTATGGCATATGTTGCTCACACATGATCACCTATGGACTAATCACCTGTGTAATTCACTTCAAACACCATTAGTCCACCTAAGTTGTCACTCAATTACCAAAAACCAAACAAGGACCTTTCAGTGGTTTCATGAGATACTTTGACAATCAGCCACGTAATTTTCATTTGGTTGGTACGCCTGCTCACAATACCCATGTCAGCATACCTATTCCTGAAACCAATGGACGAAGTTCCATTTCGGAAGTGGAAATCTTATCATAGAAGCAACATGTTATAGTCAATGATGAGACTGAAATGGTTAGAACTGAGAAGCGGATTATGTGGACACCAAAAGAAGATGAAAAATTGATGAGTGCTTGGATTGAAAATTCAACAGACTCAGCCCCTGGAGCCGATAGGAAGGGCGAAGCGTATTGGGGTGATGTTATCAAGGCATACAACAAGGACACTCCACCGCAGAGGAAAAGGAATGCAAAGCAGGCCAAGGATCGATGGCACAAGATCAATAGGTGGTGTGACCTTTTTGAATCAGATTATTTGAAGGCTCGCAGGGTGTTTACAAGTGGCTACTCCGACCAGATGTGGATGGATGCAGCTAATGAGTTCTATTTGGATCACAAACTTGGACCTTTTTGATAAAAAAATGTTTGGAAAATATGTCGTGAAGTGGCTAAGTGGAAAACATACAATGAAGAACTGAAGAACGCTCGTAAAAGAAAGTCATATCACGTCGAAGACGTGGAAAATGTTGAAAGTGAAGATGAGATGCCAAAGCGACCAATTGGGCAAAAGGCAGCAAAAAAGGCCGCTCTTGCTGCAAAAGGTAAGTCAAAGGTAACAGATGATGATGGAAGATCAAAGGAATCCGCAATTAATGTGGAAAAGCTTGATAAATTGAGCAAGATCCAAGAAGAAACTCATACAAACCGTATGAAGGTGCTAGAGCTGCAGCAAAAGTTGTCTTCTAATAAGATGGAGACAACAAAGCTTGCCCATTTAACATCACAAGAGAACAGGGAGTCCAAGAAACTTGAGATGGAGGGAAAAAAGCTTGAGATGGAGTCAAAGAGGCTTGAGATGGAGGGAAAAAAGCTTGAGAAAGAATCAAAGATGATGGATGCATATAACAACCTCATCTCACAAGATACTAGTTCAATGACAGATGACGAAAAGTCTGAGCGAATTGCTGCCATGAAGTGTTTGCGCAAGATGCTTTTTCCTGAAATTATATAACTTGGTATGTGCTCTTCCTATATACCTTTACACTATGTGTCTAGGAATTCATCAAGCTCATGGCAATTTTGCTTGTTTCTAGAAAAAAAAAATGACAAGTGATATCTTTCCTGTAGCATGTCTATCTGCTGCTACTTTTCTGAAATTTTGCTTGGTGTGTGCAGAAAGGAGGCCATGATGACTGTTCTGGACAGCAAGGAGACCATGAAGCTGTTGTGATCATGGCCATGGTGACTGCTGCTACCATTAAGTCTTTTTGTATCGTTGAATCAAATATCTTTGAATGTATTCTCAGATTGCTGGATGTCATCTATGAAACCTGATAATGGTACTAGAGTTTGCTGTGATCAAATGTCTATTTTGGTTTGATGAGAGCAGCAGGAAATTGTTTCAGTCTTTTTGTATCGTTTGTTGTGATCAGATTTCTGCTCATGGCATATTCTCATTAGTAATCTCAGTTAATAATCTGAATTTTTGTGAAATTTTTGCAGCTAGTGAACTTTGATCTTATCAGTTTAGTTTGATCCTGTAGTTCTGCAGGTACCATTTTCAATCGTGTTTGGCAGCTAGTACAAGTGTGTTATTTCAGTTAGAATGTTGAGAAAGTTTTCATGATGATGTTTTAGTCTGATCTCTTGTATCTTCTTGTCATTTCTGTTATCATTATCCAACCGCCAAAGCTTTATGTAGACGGTTGCATGTATACATTAAATACTCTCCATATGTATTGTTGTATGTATGTATTAAATACTCTGCAGACGGTTAAATAGACAACCATTGTATAGTTGTTTGTTTAGTCGTCTATGTATAAACTTGTAGACGGCAACCTGTCTGTGGGTTGTACATGCCCTAACAATAAATAATCGGTCAATCTTAAGACAGCAAAAAAACTACTCCCTTCATCCTAAATAAATGTTGTTCTCGCTTTCAAAGAAAAACTGTCAACAATTATATATTAAAATATATTAATATTTATGCTAAGTAACTAGTATGATCAGAAAGATCTTTACATCTAGTTTTTTAACAAAATTATTTGGAGATATAAATATTGCACATATTTTTTACAAATCGAGTCAAACATGTGGCACGCACACCAACAACGACATTTATTTAGGTCATCCGCAATGGTTGTCAAATAGCTAGCTAGGAAGAATTTTATTGGCGTTCAATATGACTTTACAAATAGCTAGCGAGATAACGTATAAAAATAATAAAAAAGTAGCACTCTTATTGACTATCGAGAAGAGAGATCAAATAGCTAGCGACTTCCCAATAGCTAGCGACTCATAAATAGCTAATCTAGCACGATCTCCTAAAAATACATCTCTCACAATAATATTTATTTATATATCTCATCTAGCTAGCTATTTATAACTTGTTATTGCAAGTCAATAGTATTCTTTATAGAGATGAAATAGTAGCGATTTGAACACCATTACGGACGGAAGGTGTACTAGTACGGGAATGGGTAGACCTAGTATTGGTGGCCACTGTGGTCTACTAGTAGCGCTTAGGTAGGCCATTAGACCGTTAGTTAAAGCTGGCCTCATCAGTCCATTGTTTGGCGGGAATATGATACGAGGACCGGGAACGGGAACACAGGGCACCGTCGATTCGATGATATGCATCGACGTCGACGTGCCCATATCTGGCACTGCCGCGGCATCGGCGCGCACCTCCGATAGATCTCAATCTGCATGCTGGTCCGGTGCCGTGCCATGCATGACACCGCTCACTCAGGCAGGGCTCCCCCGAGCCCCGGGCCGTCGCCATCCAACGATAGCTAGTCGATAGATCATCCACCCATGACACCGTTGGGGGCTCCAGCTCTCTGATTCGCTGCGGCATTGACTTGCCACCGGAATTTTCTCGCGTGACTGTACTAGCAAGCAGTAGCCGCCGCGCGCAGGGGACGTCGTGTACCGTGCCTGCTTTTTTTTTTTTTTGTATCACACGCTTGCCAATCTGATCGATGCGTCCAAATCGCGGGCATCTACGGACGGACACGACGGCGGCACTGGTGCAGGCGGGATCACGTTCGCGCCTTGGATACTGGAGTACAAGCCAGAAGCCACCGACCACTTTGTTCGCGGGGAACTGCGAAATAAAAATACGGGCCACCGGTACGTACTTAAAAACTGAAGAACCCGCCCTGACCCCCGGCGCTTTTGCCCAGCTTAACATACAATTCCTCACGAACAACGCTTTTGGAGGTAGTTTGATCCTCGGGGACCGGGCAATTAAAAGCGAAAGGTTAATCTGCTCGAGAGCGCACAGCGCAGCAGGAAACAAAATAAACCTGCTGCCGCTCGTGGGCGCGCCAGTGGCCTAGGAGGCGGTGCGTGACTGACTGACTGTGCGCCTCTGTTGCTTGCCTTGCCGGTGTGCGTGCCAGACGAACGACGAAACGAACGAAACGAGCCGAGCGGGCACTACCAACAGTGGTGATGGCCACCGCCGGAAAGAAGGAAAAAAGATATCCTCGGCGGCCACCGCGCACCGCGCACCGCGACCGGCAGGCACCGCATTTGCATTTGGAAGCTACCGAGGCCGCGGGGGCGTGGGGGCCTGGAGGAGGAGGTGGAGGTCCCAATCCCAACCCGTGTGTGGTGTGTGTGCCCCCCCCCCCCCTGGCCACCGAATATGCGGAGCGGAACAGGCGTCGCCTCCCTTGGTTGCATTTGAAGCCCCCTTCCCGCCGTGCCCATGCCGCGTTCAAAAACTCTACTGGACTAGATAACGACTCCTTTGCCCAGTGGCTCCGGCGACGGCGTAGTCCTTCCAGCCAGGCAGACAGCGCTCCACGTCGTGCCAGGTGCGGAGCGCATCATGCGTAAAACTTGACCTGACTAACCAACTAAGCTAGGACAGTTAAATCCTGGCTCTAACAATACAAGACACGCTTGTTTGGTTGAGTAGGCTATCTTAACTTGTATAAAAAAAATAGTGTGTTTGGTTGCTTATTTTACGTTGTATCTCTAGGTACCGGCACAACGGGCCAACCTTAGTCAAACTTTATAGACGTCGGTTAGTGCATACTCCTACTCAGTATTTTGGCATTACCGTAGTCTGGTCAAACCTTTAGCCACCAGTCCAAACAGCCCCGACATGGTTAGTGCATACTCCTACTCCGTATTTTGGCTCATGCTTGTGCCATCCAGCTAAGAGCAAGTATAATAAGAGATTTTAGACAAGCTGGATGCTAGGTGGAGCAAAGAGAAAAAAAAGAATCAAACAGCAAGTTTACAGCTAGCATATGCCTCTCTTGAATATAGAAATATATTTAAGAATTATGTAGAATTTTATGAGAAACGGTTTTCTTTTTCCAAAGGACCCTTAAGGGCATGTACAACGGCCGTCCTTTTGTCGTCTCCAGATCGCTAATTTTACAAAATTCTCCTTTGTTCGGCTCGTAGACAGTCTTCCCGTCGTCTCACGAAGCGACGACGAAGGCTCATGCTCCGAGGCCCGACAGACGAAGAGAGCCGCGTTGTACGTCCTTGCCCTCACCAGCCGACGATGGGCTTGGATTCTACGTGGCCGCGTGCAGGGCGGTGCTGCATGCCAAAGGCCCCATCTGCTGGCTTCGACTAGCTAGGAACGGCACGACGACGGTGGCTGTGGCCGCCAGCACCATGGTCACGGTGGCGGCGAGCTGTCCCCATTGGTCGTGGCGGCGACAACTTCCTCGATGCTGCATCTAGCGTGGCCGATTTGCCGCTAATCCATGGCAGAAGCTGATCATGGCAGCGCCAACTTCATCAACGGGAGCACGGCTTCACCAACTGCGTATCTACAGATTGCTCCTGCTTAGTGTGAACTGTGCTTTGTATCAGTGGCGGATGCAGAACACAATCAAAGGGCGGGCTGATCTCTTTTTCTTCCTCTATTTCTTTATTTTTCCTTCTTTTCTCCACTTATTTTTTTCCTCAATCCTTTCATTTTTACACTGATGTACTAGCTTTAGGGGAGCTAGAGCCCACCCAGCCCCCCTTGTAGATCCGCCACTGCTTTGTATTGATAGAGACTGCAGGTCTTCAACCAAACTGTAAATTTCAGCATGCGTTCTGAACAATTTCAGCTTACTGAAGTGACTTTCCTTCATGTTTGTGGTGTCTGCACTTGCTTGAATGCAGCATGTGTTCTGAACAATTTCGACGTGGTGAACTGGCTTGCCATCTTGTACTGGCTGAACGATGACATGATCATGGCGCATGTGTTTTGAGTATTGCTTTGTTAGACTTTTATCCATATATATATATATATATATATATATATATATATATATTATTCTTCTCGTAGAGGACCTGGAAACGGTTTTACATCGCAACGCTTCCATTTCATCAGGTTGCTGGTGGCATGGGGCCTTGGGGTCTAGTCCTAAGCAATGCCTAAAGTTCCTTTATGAACATGAACTCAAGCATTTGATTACTGCAATGTTTGATGGGTCTGGTAACAGACTACACGTTTTCAACCAAACGGCAACATAATAGTGTACATAATAATATCCATAAGTATTAAACTGGTTGTAGACGACTCTCTGTCTGTGAGTTGTACAATCTGTCTTTTTAATTGTCTCTATGCTAGGTTTTAGTTTTGTAGAGACGATCTTTGTTTGTGGGTTGTAATGCCCTAACCTTGATCTAAGAGCGTCCGCAATTGTGTTCAAATCGCTAGCTATTTGATCTTTAGGAAGAATGTTATTGGTTCCTAGTGACAACTTATAAATAGATAGCTAGATGAGACATATAAATAAATACTATTTTGAAGAGACAACTTACAAAAGTAGTACTCTTATTGACTCGCTAGTTATTTGATCTCTCTTATCGATAACCAATAAGAGTGCTACTTTTTTATTATTTTTATACGTCATCTCGCGGTCCATAAGTGTACATAATAATATCCATAAGTGTTATTGATAACCACTGTGGATGGCCTAACCAGCATTGGCCCCGGTCAGAACAAACCTGTCAACACGCGGCGCATTCACACCTCCATCTCCGACTGTTGGGGGACCCCACAGGTCAACCGTCCATTGACCTCTCGCCGGCCGTCGTGATGGAAGGTAAAAATTGCCTCGACCGCCGCCGCGTTTCACCGCCAGATGGGGGGCCACGGAAAATATCTGCCCTACTAGACAGGCTTTTGTAGGGTAGTACTCCCTCCGTCTAACAAAACATGCCATTCTCGCTTATCGATGAGTTAAACATTTCGAACTTTGACCGAAATTATATAAAAAAGCACTAACATTCTTGATAAAAAAATATATCATTAAATTAGTAATAGAATATATTTTCATAATAATTTTATTTAACGACATAAATATTAATACTTTTTATTATAATCTTGGTCAAACTTGAATCACTTTGACTTGCACGGATCCCATAATTGCATATTTTTACGTAGGGAGGGAGTACGTACTACTGTACTCCCTCCATTTCAAATTATAAGGCATTTCAAAAATCTTGGAGAGTCAACGTTTTTCAACTTTGACCAAAATTATAGAGAGAAATACAAAGATTTATAACATCAAATATATATTATGAAAATATAACTAATGAAGAATCTAATTACACTTAGTTGATATCATAAAATTATTATCTTATTATATAAATTTAATTAAAGTTGAAAAACTTTGACTGTCCAAGATTCATGGAATGCCTTATAATTTGGGATGGAGGGAGTGCATGCTAGCGCGCTCTGCTGAAAGAAAGACAAGTTCCGAAACGTGGGGGCATCGGAATCCAATTCCGCCGGACCCCATTCCAGCCCAGCCATCATAACGAGACCGGAGAGACCTGGCACAGCCGGGGGACCCGAACCGCAGCCGCACGGTGTGGACCACGGAGGAACGCCGGTCGGACACCGGGTACGCCCGCCCCCACGCCGATGCGTTTTTGGGTTTTTCCCATCATTTTAAACCAGCTGCGCTGACGCCTCTGGCCCTCTCTGCCCTCCAGCTCACTGCCAGTGCCACTGTTCGCCCATCACTCCACTCGCCCACACATTGCAGCAGCCTCTACTGTGATGTGAGCCAGCAGCTGGAGCTGTGCCACTGCCACCCTTCCTCCCCGGCCAGCCATAAAAACTCCCGCGGATCGCCTCGTCGCCGCCACCCACGCTGCCCCCTTCGCCCCGCATACACATTGCCCCACCAAGCCACTGGCGGCCGCCTAGCTTCTGTCCTCCGCTCCGCTGATGGAGATGAACAAGTCCCGGTGGTGTCGCGCCACCCTGCTTCTGCTCCTGTCCCTAGCTCTCCGCGGCGCGGCGTACCTGCAGGAGCGGAAGAACTACATCGTGCACCTCCGGCCGCGGGATGGCGCCGGCGGCTCCGTCGAGGAGTGGCACCGCTCGTTCCTGCCGCAGGCGGCGGCAGGGCTGGACTCCGCGGCCGACGACGGCCCGCGGATCATATACTCCTACAGCGACGTCTTCACCGGCTTCGCGGCGCGGCTCACGGACGAGGAGGCGGAGGCGCTGAGGGCCACGGACGGGTGCGCGCGGCTGTACCCGGAGGTGTTCCTGCCGCTCGCCACCACCCGCTCGCCGGGCTTCCTCGGCCTCCACCTCGGGAACGAGGGCTTCTGGAGCCGCTCCGGGTTCGGGCGCGGGGTGGTGATCGGGATCCTCGACACGGGGATCCTGCCCAGCCACCCGTCCTTCGGCGACGACGGGATCCAGCCGCCGCCCAAGGGGTGGAAGGGCACCTGCGAGTTCAAGAGCATCGCGGGCGGCGGGTGCAACAACAAGGTCATCGGGGCGCGCGCGTTCGGGAGCGCGGCGGTGAACTCGACGGCGCCGCCCGTCGACGACGCGGGCCACGGCACGCACACGGCCAGCACGGCCGCGGGCAACTTCGTCGAGAACGCCAACATCAGGGGCAACGCGGACGGCACGGCGTCCGGGATGGCCCCGCACGCACACCTCTCCATCTACAAGGTGTGCACGCGCAGCCGCTGCTCCATCATGGACATCATCGCCGGGCTGGACGCCGCCGTCAAGGACGGCGTCGACGTGCTGTCCTTCTCCATCGGCGCCTACTCAGGCACGCAGTTCAACTACGACCCCATCGCCATCGCCGCGTTCAAGGCCATGGAGCGCGGCATCTTCGTCAGCTGCGCCGCGGGCAACGCCGGGCCGGAGCCCGGCACGGTCGGCAACGGCGCGCCCTGGATGCTCACCGTCGCCGCGGGCACCATGGATCGCGCGATACGGACCAACGTCAAGCTCGGCAACGGCGAGGAGTTCCACGGCGAGTCCCTGTTCCAGCCCGGCAACAACTCCGCCGCGGGCCCGCTCCCGCTCGTGTACCCCGGCGCCGACGGCTTCGACGCGAGCCGCGACTGCAGCGTGCTGCGCGGCGCCGAGGTCACCGGCAAGGTGGTGCTCTGCGAGAGCAGGGGCCTCAACGGCCGCATCGAGGCGGGGCAGACCGTGGCGGCGTACGGCGGCGCGGGCATGATCGTGATGAACAAGGCGGCGGAGGGGTACACCACCTTCGCCGACGCGCACGTCCTCCCGGCGTCGCACGTCAGCTACGAGGCCGGGGCCAGGATCATGTCGTACCTCAACTCCACGGCCAACGGGACGGCGAGCATCGACTTCAAGGGGACAATCATCGGCTCGTACCCGTCGCCGGCGGTCACCTTCTTCTCGTCCCGCGGGCCGAGCAAGGCGAGCCCGGGCATCCTGAAGCCGGACATCACGGGCCCCGGCATGAACATCCTGGCGGCGTGGGCGCCGAGCGACTCGCACACGGAGTTCTCGGACGGCGGGGCCGACCTCTCCTTCTTCGTCGAGTCCGGGACGTCCATGTCGACGCCGCACCTGAGCGGCATCGCGGCGCTCCTCAAGAGCCTGCACCCGGACTGGACGCCCGCGGCGATCAAGTCGGCGATCATGACGACGTCCGACGCGGTGGACCGCACCGGCCTGCCCATCAAGGACGAGCAGTACCGGCACGCCACCTTCTACGCCATGGGCGCGGGCTACGCGAACCCGTCGCTGGCCTTCGACCCCGGCCTGGTCTACGACCTCCACGCCGACGACTACATCCCCTACCTCTGCGGGCTGGGGCTCGGCGACGACGGCGTCACGGAGATCGCCCACCGCCCCGTCACCTGCGGCGGCCTCCGGGCCATCACCGAGGCGGAGCTCAACTACCCGTCGCTCGTCGTCAACCTGCTGTCCCAGCCCATCACGGTGAACCGCACGGTCACGAACGTGGGCAAGGCAGGCTCCGTGTACACCGCCGTGGTGGACATGCCCAAGGACGTGTCGGTGATCGTGCAGCCGCCCATGCTCCGGTTCTCGGAGCTGAAAGAGAAGCAGAGCTTCACGGTGACGGTGCGGTGGGCGGGGCAGCCCAACGTGGCCGGCGCCGAGGGCAACCTCAAGTGGGTCTCCGACGATTACATCGTGAGGAGCCCCCTTGTGATTCCACCCAAGGGAGAGTAGCGCGCGAGCAGCAGTGCTCTTCTTTTGTACAATTGTACGTGCTGCTCGTTTTCAGAACGCTAATTTTGCAAACCATGGTACAGAGTATGTACAGCGGCGTCTCTAGGCTACTACTACGGCAGGCTTGTATAGGCTACGAAACTGGAGTGGGGACTGGAGTTTTTTCTTGCTCGACGTGTGCTATCTCAGCTGCGATTTTGTTCTGTAAATACCGGAGATCAATAAAGCTGTGTCATTGGGATATCATAATGCATTTTCTTCAGCTCTGCAAGATGCCGCTGTTCCATTTCTGAAACTCAGAGAATGTAGCCAAGATCTGGTGAGGATATGATCACATGGTCGGTCTTGGATCATGCCAACAAAAATAGGACATGATCGACAACAACGTGTTCTTCAGCAACAGCAAATATTCCTTTGTGGCTACTTCATCGCTACTACACTTCGCGGAAAGCCATGCAATGATGCAGTTCTACTGTAACACGGTTGATCTTTTTTTTTTCTGTTGCTTAACGAAGAAGTACTGCTATTGTTCGGTACTCCTTCCCTCCCTGAATAACTGTCTCTTGTTTCCCTCACAGACACGTTTTCCGGACGACAGATAAAAAGGGACGGAGGGAGTAAGTGCTACAAAGATCATGCTACTTATTGCGACCTTTTGCACCTTTGCTTGGCTGCCTCGTGCAAATGCGGCCACTCCGTTTCAGAATTCAGAAAAAACAGTCATGTCTTCTACTCCAATCAAAAGTGCCACAGGGCGGATCATGTAAAAAATCAGAGGTTCTAGAGCTTCTAGCTGACCTAACAACATGTTCGATGCCAACGAACATGAGTTGCTGATTGCCTTTTTCCAAAGATCACAGCTTGTACTGTGCCAAAAGCGATGACGCAGTGACCAAAGGTGCGTTGCTTGCCGAAGATGAAGTGCTCTTGTTCGGCAAGTACAAGGATCATGCTACCTATTGCCACTTTTCAAGACGTGACTAGATTTCTTAGGCACCGGTTTCCAGCCTGTAATCCAAGTTTATATTTTGTGGCTTGGCTCGTGTGAATGTTGGCCAAACAGTAAGCAACAAAGCACGTACTCCCTCCGTTCCAGAATAAGTGTCGTCCGGAAAGCGTGTCTGTGACAAAAACACTTATTTTAGAAGGAAGGGAGTAGATACTATGTAGTAGTACAAATGCACATGATGCTTTTTGGCTGTCTGTCACATGACATGCCTTCTAGCAACTTGCCTACGCACTACGGGCACAGTGTTAGATCTACTGTACAGTACACACAGTTCCCATTTTGGAGTTACTGGGCTGCTGCAATACGGAGTACAACGCAGCATGTTCGGCAGGAATTGCCCGTAGCAAGTGTGTGAGTTCAGACAGTAGAGTTATTACTGTTGGTAAAGGTAGCACAGCGGCAGCTAACTTTCATTGGGACTTCAATTCATTGTCCCCAAGGACACTAGTACTAGCATTCAGCCACGCACTCTCAAGAGATGGAACTACCGTGTTCAAGATGCTTCCTGAATGCTCTTCGTATAGACCAGGAGGAGTAGTACTCCCTCTGTCCGGATAAGCATGCAATTCTAGCCTCTATATCATGTCCGGCAAAGAATGCAATTATAGCTTCATAGGCTAGCTGTGCAGCGGTCCCACTTGTACTCCCATTCATTTCTGTCCACACAGCTGTCTGAGCTCCATACGGAGTACTAGTTCGAAGCAAATAAAAGCGAACTGTGAGTGACAGGATGAGCACCAGTATAGGGGTAAACGCGGCCTTTCTTTGCTCTGCTAAGTATGCCTCGGGAAGCTAGGATTGCAAGCTTTGAGGGACGGAGGGAGTATATCGTTAGACAAATGATGTAGGACAAGCGTGCCATCTCTCCCTTGCGGCTTTTCTCCCCTTTTCGATCAAAAGGGCTACAAATCTGAATGGTCAACACAATGCAGCATCTTCAGGTTCAGGATGCACACTGTGAAAGATGTGAGACAGACAATCAAAATACTGTTTGTGACTTGTGAGCATCTTCATTTGCACCACAAGTGTTCCCCCGTTGACACAAAATTATCAAAGACGAACCTGTTAATAATGATACCATCAGTCCATCAGCGAGGTCACAAACCAATCGGACACACAGTTACAGAATTGATCAACTATAACGGAACATATCCTGAATACTGCAGGCGAACGTACAGCAACGATTCAGATGTACTCCGTCCAAAAAATGTATTCACTCCGTTCTAAACTCTCAAACTCTCTTGCATTTCTATATACATAGATTTTGGTATTCCAACTATAAAATATAATTTATGTCACATCTAAACCCAACTAAGTTTTAGTTAGAGGCTCAAATGTACATAATCTATTTAGCTATTTCAACCCAGATATAACCAACTAAGGCCCGTTTGGCACATTTCAACTTCACTAGTGAAACTGTTTTTTAAAAATAGTTTTATGAGCAACCTCTTAAATGAAGCTGAGCTGTTTTGGAAAAAGTGTTTGGCAAAACAGCTTCACCAACAACTTCATGCATGATTGTAAGAGAGAAATGAGGGTGTAAGCTGTGAATTTTTTTTTTCTCAGCTTCATCTCACCTTATGGTTCTGTGAGGAAAATAAAACAGTTTTATATGTGAAGCTGTTTTTAAAAAAATTGTTTGGCTGAAAAATAGCTCACAACACCTCATAAAGCAAGAGGATCCAAACACCATTGGAAGTTTAGTTATCTAATCTTTACCTAAATTTTAACTCTAACAATTAGCTAACTAAATTTTTGTTGGAGTGGATCCAAACGGGTTCATAATAAAAAAATCAATGCAAGGGTTGTTCGACAGGATTTATTACGGTTGATTCTGTGGCTAATGTTGTTTTATTGTGACAGAGAAACACATGGCTAAAAATATAGCTGTTTTTGGCTGATAAGCTCAAATGAATACAACGATAAATGTCAAAATATGTTATAATTTGAAATAGAGGAAGTATATTCCACTCTTGGTAAACATATTAACTTTTGTATCTTTAAATAAATTTAGTATAAAAATCATTACGATTCTAGATAACACTCTAGATAGTTTGGTAGCGTTACAACGAGTGGTGATCACGAACCGCAGCTTGCTGCCAATGGCCAGGTCATCCAAATCAAGTACCCATTCTACAACAAGCTGTTCTTATACTGATACAGCTGAGCCAGCTGGTGTACACGTTTTGTCATCGCGCCGGATCAGAGTCGTCAGTCGCAGCATCCAAACCTTCGCCAGTGGCAGCATTCGAGCCCTCAGCAGGTGCTTCATCCGTCGCCGCCTCTTTTACGTTAGCTTCTTCAGTCACCGGAGCATCCTCAGACGAGGGTACCTTCTCCGCTGGTGGAACCTCCGCAGAACTGGGCGCAGGAGCAGACTTGGAGCGTCCGGCAACATCCTCAGTCGCGCTCGGCGAAGGCAGTGCATCTTTCCGAGCCTACAAAAATAGACCACCAAATTAAATAACAATATGATCATCCATGAAATATAAACATGAAACAAACATCTCATACAAGTTGATACCTGACGAGTAGCTTCCGCTGCCTCTTCGAAGGCGAGGGCGCGTCCACCTCCGTTGATCCAAAACCTCCGGAGCAAGCGCATCGCGCAGTTTCGAACCTCCGCATCATCAACCTTCATTTGACGAACCTCGTCAACAGTTGGGAAGACGTGTCTCGGCTTCCTGACTTTCCGAAGGTGCTCACAGCCTGCTTGGCGAAGGGTCCCAACCATGGCCAAAGCTCCGGCGTAACATCCGAAGTCGGTTGCGTTATCAACCAAAGAACTGAAAACATCCAGCTCATTTTTAAGCCAAGCTTCGAATGCCACAGCATCAACGGCAGGTAACGGCTCCCCAGCAGAGCCGCCGGCCTCAGTCAAGCAGGTGTCAATTTTACTTTTCACCATGAAGAACCGAGAATGCACTAGCAAGGCGACCAGAGGGGGGGGGGGTGAATGAGAGCTCAAAAATTTCTCTCGAAACTTTGGCCGAATGTCCCAAACTCAACCCCAAGAGTTATGACCGAAACCGTGATGTCCACGACCCTTGGAAGAGGGTGGATGATCTCTAGGATCACAACGAGGCACCACAAAGCGATAGCAAACCAAAAGCCAAAAGCACCAGCTCGAATACGACCCCAAAAACCAAGTCCCGAACGTAGATAGACAGCTACGTCGAGAAACTCCCAAATACCTATGCTAACAAGTAGCAAAGATACCTAGAGAGCTTCCTTGATCAACTCTAGGGCCAAACGAGAAGTCCGGAAACCAAGCGAAGAAGCCGGGAGAGCAAACGCACTAAACCGGAACAAACAACCAAATCCCAGACTGTCTGCCGGTACGGTCTCGGACTGTCCGGCTCAACCGTGGACTGTCCGCGGGGGAATGGCGGACTATCCGCCGGCAAAATCCCCAAAACAACACAGTTGCTGAAGTCTCCCTGCTCGGGCCCGGACTGTCCGCGCCTGACAACGGCGGACTGTCCGCCGGTCACCCGAGGCAAAAACAGTCAAGCCACGCGACCACTGCTCGGTCGAAGCCCGACGCGCAGACTGTCCGCCGGTCAAACCGCGGACTGTCCGCGAGTGCGCAGAGAGGGCGATTTCAGTCGCATTCTCCCCAAATCTCTCCAAATTCGATCCAAATCAAAATCCCACGTCCCCAAACTTGCAGAAGATGATCACAGGGTAGTTAGGAGACTATCCCCAAGAAATCATCCGCTCAAATCGATTCAATCACCGAGAAATCGAAAGGGGAAGATCAAGGACGAAAAAGCGCCACGAAAACGAAATCAACCTGATCTACTTGTTCGTAAGGAGTTAGATAAATTCCTTCGGTGGAAATGATCTCCTTCCAAATACGAACAAGTTGATTCAAACGGATTTCGCAAAGACGCAGTGAGGAGAGAGATCGAGTGACGGGAAAATCGCGAGCAAACGAAGAACACGAACCAAAACGCGAATCAACACATCGATCTGCAACCGTGTGGCTAGCACACGCTACAACAGTGAGGTTACGGCTTCACTTCCTCAAAATCTCCAGTACACAGAGGTATGGTTCTCTGCGGATCTCAGCTAGCTACAGCAGGGGATTGGGAGAGCAGGAAACCCTAAGTGCAAAGAGCAAATGACTGAGATAGTTGGGAAGGAGGGTGTCTCCCCCTACTTAACCTATTCCTAATTCCTACTCTATTCCTATTCTACTCTATTCCTATTCTACCCCTCTCTACTTACAGAGCGAACCAGCTAAACCCTAAGGTTATTCTGGACCAACTCGGTGGTAGGTAGATCCGACGGCCACGCCCGCATAACTCGTAGCGTTGCCTCGACGCAACCTCCCGATTGCCGCCACGTGCCGCCACCGCTCTGCGTCCTTTTCCTGGACGTCGCACCCCCGGTTTTGAGGCCCAAACCGGGAAACCAGCCTTCACAGCCAACCCCCGGTTTTGAGGCCCAAACCGGGAAACCAGCCCACCAGCATCTGAGTTTTGAGGCCCAAACTCAGCAAACCCGCAGCGCCCAGGTTTTGAGGCCCAAACCTGGAAACCGTCCTCAGCCCGAGTTTTGTGGCCAAACTCGGAAACCCTCAGCACCCAGGTTTTGAGGCCCAAACCTGGAAACCGTCCACCCGATGGTTTTTCTCTGGCTCTACCACGAAACCGACGTCGTAGATGGGATGCACCGCCCGTGCACCCCGTCCACCGACATGTGTCCCCAAGTCCTCGACTCAGGCAACACATGACCGCAAGTCTTCACTTGTTGCTGTCACAGGCTGCCAGCCACCACAGCTGATCCTCGGGCCATCAGTCCCTCAGTCCAAGCCTCACGTCCGCCCTTCGCCACTCTCGGTCCATCGGCACAACACGTCTCTACTTGACCTTCACCTTGCCTCTGATCACTGTATCCGTGCTCGACACCTGCACAACACAAGCCAAAGAACATGCGCATCATCCCAGTTGACAATCACTCATCACTCAGAGACTCGACATACACCCATGTATTCGCAATCTCCCCCTTGATGAGTGCATTGCCAACTACCAACACAAATCATAATGGAAATAGAAGGAGGAAGAAAGGGAAGAGAGAACTCAACCAAATGACCCAAAAGCATAGCAAAGCCGAAGAAGGTCAAGTGGAAAGAGCGAAACAACTTGGTCCCCAAAGACATGGGCAACGGCTCGACGCAATCAAGCAAAGCAAAGCTAGCCCTCAAGAAGAGGTAGAACAGGCTCAACACCGCTAGCAAATACCAATTGAAAATATCAAAGCAAAATGCTAGTCCCTCAAGATAGAGGCACAGAGGCTCAACACAACTAGAAAAGAAAGCTCGATACCAAAACCGGCCAACAGGAAGCAGCAAAAAACTCCCCCTTGAATAGTGCAACCAACCAGGAAAGCTCCCCCTTAGTTCAAACGGAGGGTAATGATTTGCAATTTCTCCCCCTTAGTTGAAAATGCACTTATCAAGAAACAATGCTCCCCAGAAAATGCACCATCAAAAAGTGCCAACCAGAGAAGTTCTCCTACCAACAAGAGAAGTTCTCCCCCTTCCAAAATGCATATGAGTCAAAATGCAAGCTAGGAGCTTCAGGAGTATACTCAAAAGAGTGCAAAGATGCTCTACAGAGTTCTGATCCGATGACTCAGAAAATGCACAGAATGCTAGCAAAGGCTCAAACTGATCACTAAGTCGAAAATGAGAGCACAAAGAGCAGTTTTTAGCCAAAAAGGTATTCACCATCAAAATAGCACATACATGTATAGACAGGAAGTCAAACAAGTGCTAAACATGTATACAAGGTGAACTACCCCTAGCACAGTTCAATCATCATGCTGATACCAATTGAAAAATGAAGTATACACTTGTGATTTCAAATTTTTAATCGGAGTTGCAGCGGTGAAATTACACAAGTTCAGAAATCAGCATGTGACTGCGAGAGGTTGAATGCTTGTTATTGCCTAACTTTCCAACTGTGCGAAGCCTATGCACAAGCAATCAGAAGCTTAAGGCAACAGTTTCGGTCATACACTACACAGCTCAAGTTTAACTCAAAGTGCAATGAGAAACAGTCTCGAAACTGTGAGGTGCTAACAAGCAAACCCATCTCGATCCTTTCAATTCACTTAACTTGGTTCAGATTTTAAACAGAATATGACATACCAAGCAAGTGAATGACTCAACACTAGAGACATAGCAACCTAGCATATATGAAAAGCACATGTGACTTCAACACATTCTACACATGCTAGTTGCATATCTCAATGGTGAACATGTTCAAGTTTTAAGTTCATTAATCAAATTCACCATTTCAAAAATAGCTCAGCTCACAGTATGTATCAGTGATCAGAAAGAGCATAAGCTACAACATTAACATAAAGCATCGGAGCAAAGACTACACAGAGCATAGTTACATTCTTCAGACTATATTCATGAAGCTCAGAATGTAAAAGCGTATGCAGAAGTGCAAAGATGCATGAAGAAAATAAAAAGAAGCAAAAACAACTGAAAAACACAAAGTCAGTGTATCATACAAGAGTCAAAATGTTTCCCCCATCTAAAAGGGGAAACACACACCAAGCTCACCCCTCAACCGATTAAAGGTTGATTCGTCCAAAGGCTTGGTGAAAATATCAGCCAGTTGATGATGAATATCGACATGACGAAGGTCGATATCACCCTTCTCCTGGTGGTCTCGCAAAAAATGAAAGCGCACATCAATGTGTTTGGTCTTCGAGTGAAGCACAGGGTTCTTAGCAACGCTAATCGCACTCGTGCTGTCACAAAGCAAAGGAACACGAGAAAAGCTCAGACCAAAATCACGCAAAGTGGCCATCATCCAAAGCAACTGGGAACATCAGCTAGCCGCAGCGACATACTCAGCCTCTATGGTAGACTGGGCGACACTAGACTGCTTGCGAGAAGACCACGATACAAGAGAAGATCCAATAAACTGGCAAGTCCCAGAAGTGGACTTGCGCTCAATGCGACAACCAGCAAAATCGGCATCGGAATAACCGCAAAGGGAGAGGGTGAAGGGAGCTGAATACCAAATCCCGAACTCAGGTGTGAAACAAAGGTACCTGAAAATGCGCTTCACTGCCTGACGATGAGAAGTGCGCGGCGACGCCTGAAAGCGCGCGCACAGACACACCGCGAACTGGATGTCCGGGCGTGTCGCCGTCAGGTAGAGCAGCGACCCGATCATGCTTCGGTACTCCTTCTGGTCCACAGCTTCTCCATCCTTGTCCGCATCCAGGGCCGTCGTGGTTGACATGGGTGTTGGAAGAGGCTTGGCCTCACCCATATCGAACCTCTTCAGCAAGTCCTTGGTGTACTTGCCCTAGTGCACAAACGTCCCTTCTTGGGATTGCTTAATTTGCAATCCGAAAAAGAAAGTCAGCTCGCCCATCATGCTCATTTCGAACTCCCTGCTCATTGTATCTGCAAACTTGGCAACCAAAGCGTGAGAAGAACCACCGAAAATGATATCATCCACGTAAATCTGGACCAAGAGAGTGTCTTTGCCTTGCCTGAGGAGAAAGAGCGTTTTATCTACACATCCCATTTTAAAACCCTTAGCAAGCAAAAAGGTTTTCAACCTATCATACCAGGCTCTAGGGGCTTGTTTCAAACCATACAAAGCTTTGTGAAGTTTAAAGACATGGTTTGGAAACTTCAGATTTTTGAAATCGGGGGGTTGTCTAACATACACCTCCTCTTCTATGTAGCCGTTTAAGAAGGCACTCTTGACATCCATTTGAAAAAGTTTGAAACCTTTGGATGCAGCAAAAGCCAAGAGTATCCTAATAGCCTCCAAACGAGCTACAGGAGTGAAAGTCTCCTCATAGTCTATCCCCTCCTTCTGACTATAACCCTGGGCTACGAGTCTGGCCTTGTTTCTCACAACATGGCCATCTTCTCCCTGTTTGTTTTTGAAAACCCATTTTGTTCCAATAGGATGACACTCAGAAGGTGGAGACACTAGAACCCAAACCCGATTTCTCTCAAAGTTTTTTAACTCCTCATGCATGGCATTGACCCAATCCGGATCCGTCAAAGCGTGTCCAACATCTCGGGGCTCAAAATCAGCAACAAAAGCAGAATGAGCAAAGTGAGAGATTTGAGACCTGGACCGAGTGACCCGTTCGTCAATGTTGCCGATCATCTGCTGAGGGGGGTGTTGGCGCTGGATGTGTCGTGGCGCCTCTCGTGCAGACGTGATCTCCCCCTCAACAGCAGCTGGTGCCTCCCCGGGTACAAACGGTACCGCTCGGGGTGGCGGATCCCACGGCCCCCAGGAAGAAGACGTGTCGGGGCCGTGAGTCGTCGTAGAAGCTGCTCCTTGCGGCACAGCAGGTGGAGGAGGAGGTGCTGGGTCATCCATGCCTTCAGCACCTTCTCCTTCATCATCGAAAAGAGGCTCGCCAACCTCATGATCACCTGCACGCTCAAAACGAGAAGAAGGACAAACCATGGTCTCGTCGAAGGTGACATCGGATGTCTCCATGACTCGGTTAGTGTCAAGGTTAAGTACACGATAAGCTCGAGTGTGAGTGCCATAACCCAAAAACACACCGTCAGAAGAACGAGACTCAAATTTGTCCAGGTTGCCCTTTTTGAGTATAAAACAATGGCAACCAAAAACTCTAAAATAACTCACCTTGGGGAGTTTTCCAAAACGCAACTCATAAGAGGTCTTTTTCAAGAAAGCTCGAAGAAAAATGCGATTGGAAATATAGCATGCAGTGCTCATAGCTTCGGCCCAATATCGCCTAGGAGTCCTATGCTCATCGAGCATCATCCTGGCCATCTCTACAAGGGTCCGATTCTTCCTCTCTACAACACCATTCTGAGGTGGTGTGTAGGGAGAAGAAAACTGATGCTCCAAGCCCAAAGAGTTACAAAACTTCTCAAAATCCGAATTCTTGAATTCGAAACCATTTTCACTCCGAATTGCTCGCATTGAGTTCAAAGGGAACTCATTCTGAAGACGCAAAATCATATTGCGAGCAAAGGAGAAAGTCTCGGTCTTCTCAGCTAAAAAGAAGACCCACGAATATCTCGAAAAGTCATCAACAACAACAAGCACATACCACTTCCCCCCAACCGAGCTCACCCGAGCCGGACCAACAAGGTCCATATGTAAAAGCTCTCCAGGGTGCTTGGTCATGACCTGAGTCACTAGATGGTGGGGAGCGGCAACCATCTTCCCATGTCTACAAGAGTGGCAAACAAGATCCTTCTCCATGGATAACTTGGGCAATCCTCGGATTAGGCCAAGTGAACTAAGTCTTGCAAGCAAGTCGAAGCTCAAATGTCCTAGTCTCCTATGCCACTTCCAAAGATCAGAAGAGGAAGGTCCAGCCACCAGACAACGAGAAATTCCAAACGACTCCGAGAAATCCGCACGAAAGACTTTTCCAACGGGCGAAATCACACATACAAGATTGCCCTGAGGATCCAAAATGCGACTGAGATTCGGTTTAAAACAAATCTCATAGTCATCATCGAAAAGTTGCGAAACAGAAAGAAGGTTAAAATGCAAGTTAGAAACAAGAGCAACATCGCGCAACACAAAGTGCTCATTAACTCGCACCGACCCACGAGACAACACTTTACCTTTGCTATTGTCGCTGAAGGTGATATACTCCTTTCCGACGACCGGACTAAGACTGGAGAACCACTTGGTGTTTCCGGTCATGTGCCTCGAGCAACCGGAATCCACCAACCAAACGTTCTCCAATCGTTTTACCTACATCAATAAAAAGACATAGGGTGAGCATACGGTCCAACACTGGGGTTAGTGAAGTAAGGGGAAAACCAGTGTTGGGCCGATTGCTCAAAAGAACGGTTAGCAGAAAAACCATTCCTAGCATGTCTACGAGAGGAGCGATCGCCACGCTGAGGAAAATGTGGTCCGCTTGGAAAAGAGCGCTCACCACGATACTCAAAACGCGGTGGGGGAAAACGCTCAACTATAAAGCCACCGCCACGGGGTCCATAGCCCACAACCGCAGGCTCCCGCCGGGCACGACCTCATCGCGGCCTAGGACCTTGAGGTGCTGCACCTCTAGGCCTAGCAGCTCTCCTCGGAGCTCTCCTCTGAACATTCGGCACACGTACATCATGGAAAGGATGGTACATGTCCGGGTTGTTCATCTCCCTTGCACGGCGCGCCTCTCTCTTGCGCCAAAAGCAAAACTCACTC
This sequence comes from Coix lacryma-jobi var. lacryma-jobi, assembly GCA_009763385.1. Classification (NCBI taxonomy): domain Eukaryota; kingdom Viridiplantae; phylum Streptophyta; class Magnoliopsida; order Poales; family Poaceae; genus Coix; species Coix lacryma-jobi. The sequence goes on along the minus strand of CM019823.1, from coordinate 42,396,009 downwards.
AAGTGTCCATTTCGCCCACAGTGCTCACAATGATACCTCACCGCTCTCAAAGGGGGTTGTTGGTACACACGGTTGTGGGTGTGGATCACTTTGCCCTTCTGTGGCATAAGCTCCTCCTGGATAGGTGGCATTGTGTCCAGCTTGTTTTTCAGGTGCTTTGGTTTGGGATGCCACACTTGGTTCTTGGGTGGAGCTCTCGGAGGTTCCTCAAACACTCCGTCCTTGGTGTTAGGCTTGAGAGGCTCTTTGGGTGGAAGCTTGGTAAGTTTGGGAGTAGTGGTGGAGTTGGGCTTCTCACATGGGTTCAGACCACTCGACTCTCCAATCTTCCCAAAAGCAGAAAGATCAACACCCGGAGCAAAGCCTACACCGGGACCTCCAGCAGCTCGCTTAAATTGGGAGATCGTCATCCCGAGCTGCGGCTCACCACAAGACACCCATGACAAGATGGTCCGAAGGTATGTGTTTTCTTCCTCGGTTTGCATCTTGTCATGCTTCACATTTGCAATCTCCATCTCCAAACCCTCGCACAAAGCACACCTAGTCACACAAGTGCTACCTGAGTTGGCCTCTTCAAGAGACACAATATTGGCATTCTTCTCTGCCAACTCAGATTGCAAGACAGGACAAGTCTTGCACGCACCCAACAGCATGGGTCTAGCCCGGAGCTCATCCACCTCTCCAACCAACGTAGCATACTTACCTCTCAAAGTGAGAAGGTCAGTCATGTGCGTGGTGCACATCTCGCACTCGGCCTCCTCAGACACGACCACGGTGGAGTTGGCAAACTCAAGTTCCCTCACCGTGTCCTCCCACTTCTGCCTAAACTCCTTGCGTTCTCTAGCGGCACGCCTAAGCAACTTATCCTGACTAAGGAGCGCGACAGTAAGCTTCTCGACCTCGGCAGAAAGTTCATCGGGGGTCAGAGATACCTGGGAGGTGTCGTCGACGTCGTCGTCGTCGTCTCGAGGAGTGTCGCCGCCGACCTCCTTGCCGAGGGCCATGGTACAGAAGCCCTCGTCGTCGGCGAAGAAGCAGAGGCTGTTGAGCTTGTCCTCGATCCTCTTCTTCTTCTCGGACTCGTCGTCGCTTGAGGAAGCGGAGTCGTCATCTGAGTCGTCGACGTCGCTGAGCGTGGCAAAGAAAGCACACTGCTCAGCCTGGGCCTTCTCCAAGTACTTGGTCTTGATGTACTCCTTGTTGAAGCCGCCCTTCCGCTTGTGCTTCGCGGGGACGTACTTCTCCTTGCGCTTGCTGGAGTCGTACTTGTGCCCATGGTCCGCCTTGCCGAAGGTCTGCTTGTTCTTCTTCGGGCAATTGGCGATGAAGTGGTTGGGGTCGCCGCACTCATAGCATCCTGAGCGTCCTCCTCCGCGGCGATGGTTCATGCGGTTGTTGTGGAACCGCAAGAACCGGTTGGCGAGCATAGCCAACTCGTCATCCCCCAAAGACTCCAGCTGCTCCTCTATGACAGAAAAGAGAGAAGAGAGTGCAAAACCTCCAGAGGGGTTAGCAGAAGAGCCAGAAAGCAAAGCCATCGATGGGCCAGAAGGATTTTCATAAGAAGCCATCGCCATGGCATCGATCTCACTGGACTTGAGCTTACTGAAGAGCTCGTCGCACGTGAGGGTCTCATAGTTAGGTGATTCGATGATCGCCTGAACCTTGGAATCCCACACCGACCGATCAAGAGTATGGAGTAGCTTCAAAGCTCTCTCATGATCGTCGAAAGGCAACAGCTCCTTGTTAGCCCTCATCCTGTTGACAGTCACCTGAAAGCGAGCGAATAAACTTTCTATGCTCTCGCCAGGCATATGTTGAAAGTTCTCATACTCTCGCTTGTGCGACTCGTAGAGACGGGTTTTGACTTGAGAGGTTCCCTCATGGAAACACATGAGGGATGCCCAAATCTCCCGAGCCGCAGCGAGGTGAGAAACGCGATCAAATTCCGTCATGCTCAAGCATGAGAAAAGAGCATTACGGGCTCGGCTATTGGCATCGTGATCATCGATCTCACGTTGAGTCACACGAGCAGCCAAGACCACGTAATCAGCAGAGTTGCAAATATCCCAAATGGAAGCACCCATACTCTGCAGAAAGGCCGACATGCGTATCTTCCAATACGCATAGTTCGTCCCATCAAAGAACGGCGGTTTGCCCACGCCGCGATCCATGTCGCCTTCTGTGGATCTGGAACCGGCTAAGGTGGAAGATCCTTAACCCGCTCCGATACCAATTGAAGGACCGAGAATGCACTAGCAAGGCGACCAGAGGGGGGGGGGGGGTGAATGGGAGCTCAAAAATTTCTCTCGAAACTTTGGCCGAATGTCCCAAAATCAACCCCCAAGAGTTATGACCGAAACCGTGATGTCCACGACCCTTGGAAGAGGGTGGATGATCTCTAGGATTACAGCGAGGCACCACAAAGCGATAGCAAACCAAAAGCCAAAAGCACCGGCTCGAATACGACCCCAAAAACCAAGTCCCGAACGTAGATAGACAGCTACGTCGAGAAACTCCCAAATACCTATGCTAACAAGTAGCAAAGATACCTAGAGAGCTTCCTTGATCAACTCTAGGGCCAAACGAGAAGTCCGGAAACCAAGCGAAGAAGCCGGGAGAGCAAACACACTAAACCGGAATAAACAGCCAAATCCCGGACAGTCCGCCGGTACGGTCTCGGACTGTCCGGCTCAACTGCGGACTGTCCGCGGGAGAATGGCGAATTGTCCGCCGGCAAAATCCCCAAAACAACACAGTTGCTGAAGTCTCCCTGCTCGGGCCCGGACTGTCCGCGCCTGACAACGGCGGACTGTCCGCCAGTCACCCGAGGCAAAAACAGTCAAGCCACGCGACCACTGCTCGGTCAAAGCCCGACGCGCGGACTGTCCGCCGGTCAAACCGCGGACTGTCCGCGAGTGCGCAGAGAGGGCGATTTCAGTCGCCTTCTCCCCAAATCTCTCCAAATTCGATCCAAATCAAAATCCCACGTCCCCAAACTTGCAGAAGATGATCACAGGGTAGTTAGGAGACTATCCTCAAGAAATCATCCGCTCAAATCGATTCAATCACCGGGAAATCGAAAGGGGAAGATCAAGGACGAAAAAGCGCCACGAAAACAAAATCAACCCGATCTACTTGTTTGTAAGGAGTTAGATAAATTCCTTCGGTGGAAATGATCTCCTTTCAAATACGAACAAGTTGATTCAAACGGATTTCGCAAAGACGCAATGAGGAGAGAGATCGAGTGACGGGAAAATCGCGAGCAAACGAAGAACACGAACCAAAACGCGAATCAACACATCGATCTGCAACCGTGTGGCTAGCACACGCTACAACAGTGAGGTTACGACCTCACTTCCTCAAAATCTCCAGTACACAGAGGTATTGTTCTCTGCGGATCTCAGCTAGCTACAGCAGGGGATTGGGAGAGCAGGAAACCCTAAGTGCAAAGAGCAAATGACTGAGATAGTTGGGAAGGAGGGTGTCTCCCCCTACTTAACCTATTCCTAATTCCTACTTTATTCCTATTCTACTCTATTCCTATTCTACCCCTCTCTACTTACAGAGCGAACCAGCTAAACCCTAAGGTTATTCTGGACCAACTCAGTGGTAGGTAGATCCGACGGCCACGCCCGCACAACTCGTAGCGTTGCCTCGACGCAACCTCCCGATTGCCGCCACGTGCCGCCACCGCTCTGCGTCCTTTTTCTAGACGTCGCACCCCCGGTTTTGAGGCCCAAACCGAGAAACCAGCGCCTGGAGTCACACCAAGTATCCACACCTGAAATCAGTTGACTCAAGCGCCTAAAGCAACACATCCTATTATTCCTATTAGTCCTATGCACCTATTTACTAGGTTATAACCACCGACTCTGTAGAAAAGTAACCACACTCGGAGTCGCACCGAGCAACCAACACCTGGAGTCACACCAAGTATCCACACCTGAAGTCCATCAGGCAACCGCACCTGAAGTCCATCAGATGACCCGAACCCAAAACCAACCAGTAACCAACTAATCTCGAAGAAGTCCAAGCCGCTCGTGACCGTGAGCACGGCTGATATATCAGTTTTACACTCTGCAGAGGTTGCACATCGTTACCCATGAGTCGTGCAGATCCCGTCACGCTAAACACTGCCAAGGTGCTTAGCAGGTTGCACTGCAAGGCCTTTACAAAGCCCCTCCAAGCCTGTGTTACACGTACTCTAAGGTTTCTCCCCTGTCCATAAGTCAACGACCCCAAGGGACCCCTCTTGAGTCACTAAACAAACCCCGTGTAGCATAACTTAGAGGAAACTAATTAATTAGCCAGGTCCAGCCCATCCAGATCTCATGGTTGCGCTGTTAAGCCGGGTTACATGCTTCGAGAACCGGGTCCTAGGGATCCAGGCAGGATATGTCTAGCACGAGCCCCGAACCAAAAACCAAAAGCAGCTGCCGAGTCCCACGGCACAAAACCACCAATACGGGTCCATCCTGCCGGATTTACCTAATAAACATGTTACTACAAAATTACCATGTCCACATTCGTTTCATAAATCATTAATCAAGATTATAAACATTTTAACTCCCATCCCAACCATGACTGCAGGGCTAAGCAAGACACCTACCCGAACATCCCAAAACAGGCGACAAGGAAAAATAGAGCAAGATCTAGTAAACCATAATATAGGATTCAAATTTGACATTGCATGCATCTACTAGATCTAAACTACTCTAATACCAAAAGTAAAATAAAGCAGGTGCAAGATGTTCAAGAACACTTGCCTTCGGACTGGGTCGAATCAACTGGGTCGCAAGGATGGTCTGGAGCGTCCTCGTACTCCGCACTCTCTGGCCCAAGCAACATACATGGCACAATACATTGAAATAAATAACAGTACAACAAACAGTACCAAAACAGTAAACTAATAGATCTACTGCGTAGAGAACGAAATTATGAATCTAACGCAAGTTGAACGGGTCGAATCGGAGTTAAAACGCAAAAGTTATAAGCATTTGAATATGGATGGCAAAACTGTAATTAGATTGAACTCATTTTCGTATTTAAAATAAATCAAAACTGATTTTAAATGCTAACTGGACCGGGCCTCATTTATCCAGGTCTTCAGGGGCTAGATCAAAAGAAAGTATAGACTCGGCGCACAGTACAGGTGGGAGTGCGGGTTTATTATTGAAAAGGACAGGGTCTCTTTAGCAAAAGTGCATCGGCGAAGGGGTACCGGCGGCTCTCGGCCGTCGATCTGGCGATGGTCGGCTAGGATTAGATCGGGGCGGTCGGCTATGGGTGGATCGCGCCTCAATTCGGCAAAACACCGAGGGCTAGATCGAGAGATTCCGACAGACTCAGATTACTATACAGATGGAGTGCGGGTTGATTCTGGGAAAACCGAGGGGCCTTTCTGCAAGGTGCCACGGCCGGTCGGCGTGGACGTGTTGGCTGCTGAGCTGGCGCCACGTGGCACCGTGTGACTGGTGCGGTGCACCACGCGGCCTGTGGACGTGGGGGGTGCATGGTGTGGACTGAGTCCACGGTCCCATGCGCCCGGTCCATACCCCTTCGGGGTCGGATCTAATCTCGGCCACGGAATCAAGATCGGACGGCTGGGAACGAAAAGGGAGCCAGGGGTTACCGCCGGCGGGGAAGGGCACAGCGGCGCCCGGGCTCTACGCGGTGGCGCCATGAAAAGGACTCGCCGGAGTACTCGAAACGGCCCTAGAGGCTTGTAGAGACCTAGGGGAGAGGCGGGATCGGACGGGGACCTTACAACGGATCCGTAGACGTGCTCCCTGTTGCCGATCGCGGTCCAGAGTCGGCGAACGGCGTGGGGGTCGCGGCGGCGGCGTCTGGTTGCTCCGGCGTGGTCGAGGGAGGTGTGCTCTGGCTCGGTTTCGCCCCGAGAAGAGTCTCCTGGGCGCGGCGTGGCTTTGCGATGATGATGGTGTGTGGAGAGAGGCCGGTGGTGACTTCCCTGCGCGGTGGTGAGCTCGAACCGAGCCCAGCAATGGTGATGGTGGCGATGGGTCTCGGTAGTGCTCTGGATCGGATGGGATCTCACGGAGAGGCGTGGGGAAGGAGGCGGTGCAGTGTGGCCAGGGTTCTTGTAGGCCAAGGGAAAATATGGGGGGGGGGTGGCGGCTGGCTTTCGGATCGATCCGAGCGGCAGAGGACGAGCGTGAAGGGCGGGGAGGTCTGGTGTGGTGGGAGAGAGAGGAAGGGCCAGCGTGGGGAGCGGGGAGGAGAGGCGCGCGCGACGCGGCCGAGCTGGGCCGTGTGCAGGGGCTAGGGGGAAGAGGGAGTGGGCCGCGCGGCTCTGGGCCGATGCGAGGTGGGAGAGGAGGCGGCCTGCAGCGTGGCCCAAGAGGGAGGAGGCGGGGAGCGCTTGAGAGGGGGGTTGGCGGGCCGGCCGGTTGGGTCCAAGGGAGAAGGAGAGGGAAGAAGCCCAAATTGCTTTTCTTTCTTTCCTTTCTCTTTTACAAATTTTGCAAAAATCATTTGAACTTCAAATTCAAATCAGTTTCAAACCAAAACAGTTTGCAAACTTTTCAAATTAGTTTCCCTAGGTTTTGGAAATAAAACTTTGAGTTTGATTTGATAAAATTTTATAAACCTTTTTATTTGTTTTCTAAATAGAATAAATCCGATTCGCGCTATACGGGTTTAATAAATTCTTTTTCACCCAATAAAAATATGCAATGGCATGAATGCAACATGAAAATGATATATAAATTTTATTTTCCTCCTCTAATAAACTAGCCAACCTATTTAATTTCTAATTTCTTTAATTAAATTGGGGAGAAATTAAATCAGAGTGTTACAAACCTACCCCCCTTAGAAGAATCTCGTCCTCGAGATTAGGAAGAGTCGGCGAAGAGATGAGGAAAATCTGCCCGAAGATCATCTTCTTTCTCCCATGTGGCTTCTTCTTCGGAGTAATGCTTCCATTGCACCTTGCAGATTTTAATCCTCTTGTTGCGAGTACCTCGTTCCATCGTGTCCAGAATCTTGATCGGCTCAGAGAAAGTCAAATCATCCCGCAGATCAAGCTCCTCAAGTGGCAACTGCTCCTCTGGAACTCTGAGGCATCTCTTCAGCTGGGATACATGGAATACATTATGGATACCTGCCAGACGTGCAGGCAACTCCAGCTGATATGCAACTGCGCCTTTTTTGTCAATCACCTTGAAAGGGCCAATGAATCTCGGGGATAGCTTCCCTTTGACATTAAACCTCCGAAGACCTCTGAAAGGTGACACCTTCAGATAGACATAGTCCCCAATCTGGAACTCCAGCTCTCGTCGTCTGACATCAGCATAGCTCTTCTGTCTAGTCTGAGCTGTCTTTAGGTTGCTTCTGATCTGTCTGACCTGTTCTTCAGCTTCTTCTATAGACTCGGGGCCAAAGACCTTCCTTTCTCCAACCTGATTCCAGAACAGGGGAGTTCTGCACTTCCTGCCATACAGTGCCTCGAAAGGTGACATCTTCAGACTGGCCTGATAGCTGTTGTTATATGAGAACTCTGCATATGGTAGACTCACATCCCAACTCTGGCTGTTCTGAAGCGCACTGGCTCTCAACATATCCTCCAGAATCTGATTCACCCTCTCTGTCTGACCATCAGTCTGAGGGTGATAAGCCGAACTGAAACTGAGGCGAGTGTCCATAGACTCATGCAACCGCTTCCAGAATCTGGATGTGAACTGTGTACCCCTGTCAGATACTATGATCTTAGGTACCCCATGCAAGCAAACAATGCGGGACATGTACAACTCTGCAAGTCTATCTCCCTTATATGTTTCCTTGACAGGAATGAAGTGAGCCACCTTGGTCAAACGATCAACTATGACCCAGATAGAATCATATCCCGACTGGGTCCTGGGCAAACCAGTGATGAAATCCATGCTGATCTCTTCCCATTTCCACTCGGGAATCTGCAGAGGCTGTAGCAAACCAGCTGGTCTCTGATGTTGGGCCTTAACCCTCTGACATGTGTCACACAAGGCCACATACTCTGCTACTTCCCTCTTCATCCCATACCACCAGTAATACTGCTTCAGATCCTGGTACATCTTGGTACTGCCTGGGTGAAGAGAGTAGGCTGAATCATGAGCTTCTCTCAAGATCAACTCCTTGATAGCCTTCACATCTGGAACACAGATCCTGCCTCTGAACCATAAGACACCCTGATCATCCTCTGTGAACCCTGGGGCTTTGTCCTCCTTGATCGACTGTCTGATCTCCAGAAGATACTCATCAGTGAGCTGTCCTGCCCGGATATCATGCTCAAGTGTCGAATCAACCTCCATGGCTACTGCATCAGTGTGGCCGAGAATACCCAAGTTGAGCTTCACAAACTCTTCATGCAACTCGGGCTGCTGCTCCTTGATCTCTAGCACATTACAGTAAACCTTCCTGCTCAAGGCATCTGCAACAACATTCGCCTTGCCTGGATGATAGTTGATACTCAGATCATAGTCTTTGATCAACTCGAGCCATCTCCGTTGGCGAAGATTCAGATCTGGCTGGGTGAAAATATACTTCAAGCTCTTATGATCAGTGTATATCTCTGTCTTCTTGCCCATCAGATAGTGCCTCCAGATCTTCAGAGCATGAACAACAGCTGCCAACTCTAGATCATGTGTAGGGTAATTCAGCTCATGCTTCCTGAGCTGTCTCGAGGCATAAGCAATCACCCGACCTTCCTGCATAAGCACACATCCCAGACCCTGTCGCGAAGCATCACAATACACAGTGAAGTTCTTCTGGACATCTGGCATGACAAGAATAGGAGCAGAGGTCAATCTCGCTTTCAGCTCCTCGAAACCAGTCTGGCATTCAGGGGACCAAACAAACTTGGCACCCTTCTCAGTCAGTCTCGTCATCGGCTTCACGATCTTGGAGAATCCTTCAATGAATCTGCGATAATATCCTGCCATACCGAGGAAACTCCGAATCTCAGTAACGCTCTCAGGTACCTTCCAGTCCAATATATCTTGGACCTTGCCTGGATCCACTGATACACCACCCTCTGAGATGATATGCCCCAAATATGCAACCTTCTTCAACCAGAACTCGCATTTGCTCAGCTTTGCATACAACCGATGCTCTCTGAGCTTCTGCAACACTAATCTCAGATGCTTCTCATGTTCTTCTTCAGTCTTCGAGAATATCAGGATATCATCAAGGAACACCACGACGAACAGATCTAAAAACTCCATAAAGACCTTGTTCATCAGATACATGAAGAAAGCTGGGGCATTAGTCAAGCCGAAGGACATCACTGTGTACTCATATAGCCCGTATCGAGTCACAAACGCCGTCTTCGGGATATCAGCTTCACGAATCTTCAGCTGGTTATAACCTGTTTGCAGGTCAATCTTCGAGAACACATGAGACCCCTTCAACTGATCAAACAGATCATCAATGCGAGGAATCGGGTACTTGTTCTTGATGGTAGCTTCATTCAATGCGCGGTAATCAACGCACATCCGTAGGCCTCCATCCTTCTTTGGAACAAAGATTACAGGGGCTCCCCATGGGGATGTACTAGGACGAATATGCCCCTTCTCTAACTGCTCTTGGATCTGCGTCTTCAGCTCAGCTAGCTTTTCGGCATCCATTCTATATGGTCGCCTGTATATAGGTGCAGTGCCAGGAACTAAATCAATAGAGAACTCAATCTCACGATCAGGTGGCATACCTGGCACCTTCTGGAAGACATCTGGGAACTCCTTGACAACTCGGATATCAGGTACCACGACAGCCTCATATGCTCTGGCTTCTTCTATCATCTTTGTCGGTGCTCGATACACAATCTCCGTGCCATCTGGATGCTTCACTGTGATGAGCCTCTGAGCACAATCAATGACTCCCTGGTACTTGCGTAGCCAATCCATTCCCAGAATGACATCAATACCTTGGGAATCCAGAACAATAAGAGAGGTGGGAAAGACTACCCCCCTTATGGTTAAGCTCACATTCGGGCACACATGCCTCGATATCAGTTCTCCTCCAGGAGAATTCACTAGCAGATGCTTTTTCATCAACACTCTATTCATATTATATTTAGATGCGCAGGGTGCTGATATGAACGAATGAGATGCTCCAGAATCAAACAAGACTGTAACTGGGTGAGAGTCAACAAGGAACGTACCAAACACCACATCTGGTGCCGTCTGAGCAGACTCCGCTGACACGTGGTTCACACGACCACGAGTGTAGCTCTGGGGCTGGCCTGCGGGACGTGACTGCGGTGGAGCTGACTGCCTCAATGGACACTTGTTGGCGAAGTGTCCCATCTGGTTACACTTGTAACACGGGCCAATCTGACCTGCCCCCTGTGCTGGACGGGGCTGCTGCGCAGCTGGAAGACCCTGGCGAGGTGCCTGAGCCTGGCGAGGCGGCTGCTGCTGCTGCTGTTGAGGTGGAGCCTGGTACTGTGGAGCTGGGTGCCTGTACTGAGGAGCGGGCTGCCGGGACTGGGGCGGGCGGTACTGCTGCTGCTGGGGAATCTGCCTGGAAGCTGAGGCAGGTGGAGTGTAGCGGGGACGGGCGGAGCTGCCGGAGGACTGTCCCTGGAACGTCATCTTCCTCTTGCGATCTGCATCGAGGTCCTTCCGTTCCTTCTCCACTGCGAAGGCACGGTCAACCAGCTTCTGAAATGAGGAATACTCATTTGAAGCTAGGGCATAGCGGAGTCCTGGGTTAAGCCCATGCCTGTAGCAGATAACAATTTTATTATTTATCAGGCAGCAAAAGGAATGGACAAGGGTGTATGAAGAATTTATTAATATTAAAGAATGACAGAGATCTTGCCTGAAACACTCCTGCTTCTTGTCGTCCGTGTCCACATCATCTGGGGCGTAACGGGACAGCTGGCTGAACTGCGTGAGATACTCACGCACTGTCATCGCGCCCTGCCTGAGGTCCTGAAACTCTCGGCGCTTCACCCTGATCTCGCCGAAAGGGACGTACTGGTCGCGGAATGCCTTACGGAAATCCTCCCAAGTGATCGAGTTGGCGTCCGCATGAGCTGGGGTGTAGGCAGTCCACCAGTTCTTCGCCGGGCCCTGAAGCTGGTGCGCGGCGTAGAGGGCCTTATCAAGGTCCCCGACATGGGCAAGCTGCAACTTGCCTGTAATCGTCTCGAGCCAATCATCTGCATCCATTGGCTCTATGGCGTGGTGGAACACTGGAGGGCGCGTCGTCATGAAGCTCCTGAGAGTGTCATCCGGTCGGAGTGGCTGTGCAGCTCCTGCACCCTGAGCACCCTGAGCAGCCTGCGCCATCTGCTGCATGTGCTGCATCATCTGGGCCATGTTCTGCATCATCTGGTTCTGCACCTGGGCCATCTGGAGCGGGTCGTACGGAGGCGGAGGTGGAGGTGGATGAGGATGAGGCGGCTGGTTGCCACCTGCCCCGCTCCCGCCAGCGTGACCGGCGTTACCCGCGCTGCTCCTGGTGTCAACCATCTGTTACATTTTCCAGGAGTAAGAGTGAGATATGATAAATAGATATATAACAACCCTGGTTTGGTTAATTAATTCGATTAGTAAAACATTTTAACAAATGATGTCGCTGCAACCTGATGGTCGCAACACACCAACAATCATTACAAAGAACCAAAACATTACATATGCACAAGTACATGTCATTCAACGACCTACGAGATCTCATAATTATGGAGGGCTTCTTACGAGTTTGGAGGACCTACTTTTAAACAAAATTTGAATTTTCAGCAGAGACAGGCTACAGAAGTGGGAAAAGGGGTCAGACTTTATAAAAATAGTTTTGTAAATTCGACGACTGACTAGGGTAGCGTCCTACGGTCAACACGGCTCCGATACCACTCTGTGACACCCCAATTTTAAGAACAAAATTGGAGCACAATATATGTATGCCAGGATTAATTTTCATACATATATCCACATCATAGTAAATATCAAAACAATGCTTTATTAATAATATCGGACTTTATAACAAAAATGACCCTCGGGTCTGAAAGAAAAAGTACAGACTCTCATGAAACTGACTCTAAAATAAACTCTGATGAAGATGCGGAAGATCTGGACTCCATCTCCACAGGATGGTCGACCGGGGGTAGCGCCATCCTAGTACAGGTCGTCAGGGTCGTAGCCTCGGTCGTCTGGATACTCCTGCTCCTCGTACGTGTAGTCTCCAGCGTCTGGGTGGGGTAGCAGGGGGACAAAGAGGAAGGGTGAGTACATCGAAATGTACTCCGCAAGTGTAGGAAATATATGCTTATGAGGCTTATAACAAAGGTAGGCTGACTCTGCTTGACTCAAGCGCCTAAAGCAACACATCCTATTATTCCTATTAGTCCTATGCACCTATTTACTAGGTTATAACCACCGACTCTGTAGAAAAGTAACCACACTCGGAGTCGCACCGAGCAACCAACACCTGGAGTCACACCAAGTATCCACACCTGAAGTCCATCAGGCAACCGCACCTGAAGTCCATCAGATGACCCGAACCCAAAACCAACCAGTAACCAACTAATCTCGAAGAAGTCCAAGCCGCTCGTGACCGTGAGCACGGCTGATATATCAGTTTTACACTCTGCAGAGGTTGCACATCGTTACCCATGAGTCGTGCAGATCCCGTCACGCTAAACACTGCCAAGGTGCTTAGCAGGTTGCACTGCAAGGCCTTTACAAAGCCCCTCCAAGCCTGTGTTACACGTACTCTAAGGTTTCTCCCCTGTCCATAAGTCAACGACCCCAAGGGACCCCTCTTGAGCCACTAAACAAACCCCGTGTAGCATAACTTAGAGGAAACTAATTAATTAGCCAGGTCCAGCCCATCCAGATCTCATGGTTGCGCTGTTAAGCCGGGTTACAGGCTTCGAGAACCGGGTCCTAGGGATCCAGGCAGGATATGTCTAGCACGAGCCCCGAACCAAAAACCAAAAGCAGCTGCCGAGTCCCACGGCACAAAACCACCAATACGGGTCCATCCTGCCGGATTTACCTAATAACCATGTTACTACAAAATTACCATGTCCACATTCGTTTCATAAATCATTAATCAAGATTATAAACATTTTAACTCCCATCCCAACCATGACTGCAGGGCTAAGCAAGACACCTACCCGAACATCCCAAAACAGGCGACAAGGAAAAATAGAGCAAGATCTAGTAAACCATAATATAGGATTCAAATTTGACATTGCATGCATCTACTAGATCTAAACTACTCTAATACCAAAAGTAAAATAAAGCAGGTGCAAGATGTTCAAGAACACTTGCCTTCGGACTGGGTCGAATCAACTGGGTCGCAAGGATGGTCTGGAGCGTCCTCGTACTCCGCACTCTCTGGCCCAAGCAACATACATGGCACAATACATTGAAATAAATAACAGTACAACAAACAGTACCAAAACAGTAAACTAATAGATCTACTGCGTAGAGAACGAAATTATGAATCTAACGCAAGTTGAACGGGTCGAATCGGAGTTAAAACGCAAAAGTTATAAGCATTTGAATATGGATGGCAAAACTGTAATTAGATTGAACTCATTTTCGTATTTAAAATAAATCAAAACTGATTTTAAATGCTAACTGGACCGGGCCTCATTTATCCAGGTCTTCAGGGGCTAGATCAAAAGAAAGTATAGACTCGGCGCACAGTACAGGTGGGAGTGCGGGTTTATTATTGAAAAGGACAGGGTCTCTTTAGCAAAAGTGCATCGGCGAAGGGGTACCGGCGGCTCTCGGCCGTCGATCTGGCGATGGTCGGCTAGGATTAGATCAGGGCGGTCGGCTATGGGTGGATCGCGCCTCAATTCGGCAAAACACCGAGGGCTAGATCGAGAGATTCCGGCAGACTCAGATTACTATACAGATGGAGTGCGGGTTGATTCTGGGAAAACCGAGGGGCCTTTCTGCAAGGTGCCACGGCCGGTCGGCGTGGACGTGTTGGCTGCTGAGCTGGCGCCACGTGGCACCGTGTGACTGGTGCGGTGCACCACGCGGCCTGTGGACGTGGGGGGTGCATGGTGTGGACTGAGTCCACGGTCCCATGCGCCCGGTCCATACCCCTTCGGGGTCGGATCTAATCTCGGCCACGGAATCAAGATCGGACGGCTGGGAACGAAAAGGGAGCCAGGGGTTACCGCCGGCGGGGAAGGGCACAGCGGCGCCCGGGCTCTACGCGGTGGCGCCATGAAAAGGACTCGCCGGAGTACTCGAAACGGCCCTAGAGGCTTGTAGAGACCTAGGGGAGAGGCGGGATCGGACGGGGACCTTACAACGGATCCGTAGACGTGCTCCCTGTTGCCGATCGCGGTCCAGAGTCGGCGAACGGCGTGGGGTCGCGGCGGCGGCGTCTGGTTGCTCCGGCGTGGTCGAGGGAGGTGTGCTCTGGCTCGGTTTCGCCCCGAGAAGAGTCTCCTGGGCGCGGCGTGGCTTTGCGATGATGATGGTGTGTGGAGAGAGGCCGGTGGTGACTTACCTGCGCGGTGGTGAGCTCGAACCAAGCCCAGCAATGGTGATGGTGGCGATGGGTCTCGGTAGTGCTCTGGATCGTCACATTCGGGCACACATGCCTCGATATCAGTTCTCCTCCAGGAGAATTCACTAGCAGATGCTTTTTCATCAACACTCTATTCATATTATATTTAGATGCGCAGGGTGCTGATATGAACGAATGAGATGCTCCAGAATCAAACAAGACTGTAACTGGGTGAGAGTCAACAAGGAACGTACCAAACACCACATCTGGTGCCGTCTGAGCAGACTCCGCTGACACGTGGTTCACACGACCACGAGTGTAGCTCTGGGGCTGGCCTGCGGGACGTGACTGCGGTGGAGCTGACTGCCTCAATGGACACTTGTTGGCGAAGTGTCCCATCTGGTTACACTTGTAACACGGGCCAATCTGACCTGCCCCCTGTGCTGGACGGGGCTGCTGCGCAGCTGGAAGACCCTGGCGAGGTGCCTGAGCCTGGCGAGGCGGCTGCTGCTGCTGCTGCTGAGGTGGAGCCTGGTACTGTGGAGCTGGGTGCCTGTACTGAGGAGCGGGCTGCCGGGACTGGGGCGGGCGGTACTGCTGCTGCTGGGGAATCTGCCTGGAAGCTGAGGCAGGTGGAGTGTAGCGGGGACGGGCGGAGCTGCCGGAGGACTGTCCCTGGAACGTCATCTTCCTCTTGCGATCTGCATCGAGGTCCTTCCGTTCCTTCTCCACTGCGAAGGCACGGTCAACCAGCTTCTGAAATGAGGAATACTCATTTGAAGCTAGGGCATAGCGGAGTCCTGGGTTAAGCCCATGCCTGTAGCAGATAACAATTTTATTATTAATCAGGCAGCAAAAGGAATGGACAAGGGTGTATGAAGAATTTATTAATATTAAAGAATGACAGAGATCTTGCCTGAAACACTCCTGCTTCTTGTCGTCCGTGTCCACATCATCTGGGGCGTAACGGGACAGCTGGCTGAACTGCGTGAGATACTCACGCACTGTCATCGCGCCCTGCCTGAGGTCCTGAAACTCTCGGCGCTTCACCCTGATCTCGCCGAAAGGGACATACTGGTCGCGGAATGCCTTACGGAAATCCTCCCAAGTGATCGAGTTGGCGTCCGCATGAGCTGGGGTGTAGGCAGTCCACCAGTTCTTCGCCGGGCCCTGAAGCTGGTGCGCGGCGTAGAGGGCCTTATCAAGGTCCCCGACATGGGCAAGCTGCAACTTGCCTGTAATCGTCTCGAGCCAATCATCTGCATCCATTGGCTCTATGGCGTGGTGGAACACTGGAGGGCGCGTCGTCATGAAGCTCCTGAGAGTGTCATCCGGTCGGAGTGGCTGTGCAGCTCCTGCACCCTGAGCACCCTGAGCAGCCTGCGCCATCTGCTGCATGTGCTGCATCATCTGGGCCATGTTCTGCATCATCTGGTTCTGCACCTGGGCCATCTGGAGCGGGTCGTACGGAGGCGGAGGTGGAGGTGGATGAGGATGAGGCGGCTGGTTGCCACCTGCCCCGCTCCCGCCAGCGTGACCGGCGTTACCCGCGCTGCTCCTGGTGTCAACCATCTGTTACATTTTCCAGGAGTAAGAGTGAGATATGATAAATAGATATATAACAACCCTGGTTTGGTTAATTAATTCGATTAGTAAAACATTTTAACAAATGATGTCGCTGCAACCTGATGGTCGCAACACACCAACAATCATTACAAAGAACCAAAACATTACATATGCACAAGTACATGTCATTCAACGACCTACGAGATCTCATAATTATGGAGGGCTTCTTACGAGTTTGGAGGACCTACTTTTAAACAAAATTTGAATTTTCAGCAGAGACAGGCTACAGAAGTGGGAAAAGGGGTCAGACTTTATAAAAATAGTTTTGTAAATTCGACGACTGACTAGGGTAGCGTCCTACGGTCAACACGGCTCCGATACCACTCTGTGACACCCCAATTTTAAGAACAAAATTGGAGCACAATATATGTATGCCAGGATTAATTTTCATACATATATCCACATCATAGTAAATATCAAAACAATGCTTTATTAATAATATCGGACTTTATAACAAAAATGACCCTCGGGTCTGAAAGAAAAAGTACAGACTCTCATGAAACTGACTCTAAAATAAACTCTGATGAAGATGCGGAAGATCTGGACTCCATCTCCACAGGATGGTCGACCGGGGGTAGCGCCATCCTAGTACAGGTCGTCAGGGTCGTAGCCTCGGTCGTCTGGATACTCCTGCTCCTCGTACGTGTAGTCTCCAGCGTCTGGGTGGGGTAGCAGGGGGACAAAGAGGAAGGGTGAGTACATCGAAATGTACTCCGCAAGTGTAGGAAATATATGCTTATGAGGCTTATAACAAAGGTAGGCTGACTCTGCTTGACTCAAGCGCCTAAAGCAACACATCCTATTATTCCTATTAGTCCTATGCACCTATTTACTAGGTTATAACCACCGACTCTGTAGAAAAGTAACCACACTCGGAGTCGCACCGAGCAACCAACACCTGGAGTCACACCAAGTATCCACACCTGAAGTCCATCAGGCAACCGCACCTGAAGTCCATCAGATGACCCGAACCCAAAACCAACCAGTAACCAACTAATCTCGAAGAAGTCCAAGCCGCTCGTGACCGTGAGCACGGCTGATATATCAGTTTTACACTCTGCAGAGGTTGCACATCGTTACCCATGAGTCGTGCAGATCCCGTCACGCTAAACACTGCCAAGGTGCTTAGCAGGTTGCACTGCAAGGCCTTTACAAAGCCCCTCCAAGCCTGTGTTACACGTACTCTAAGGTTTCTCCCCTGTCCATAAGTCAACGACCCCAAGGGACCCCTCTTGAGCCACTAAACAAACCCCGTGTAGCATAACTTAGAGGAAACTAATTAATTAGCCAGGTCCAGCCCATCCAGATCTCATGGTTGCGCTGTTAAGCCGGGTTACAGGCTTCGAGAACCGGGTCCTAGGGATCCAGGCAGGATATGTCTAGCACGAGCCCCGAACCAAAAACCAAAAGCAGCTGCCGAGTCCCACGGCACAAAACCACCAATACGGGTCCATCCTGCCGGATTTACCTAATAACCATGTTACTACAAAATTACCATGTCCACATTCGTTTCATAAATCATTAATCAAGATTATAAACATTTTAACTCCCATCCCAACCATGACTGCAGGGCTAAGCAAGACACCTACCCGAACATCCCAAAACAGGCGACAAGGAAAAATAGAGCAAGATCTAGTAAACCATAATATAGGATTCAAATTTGACATTGCATGCATCTACTAGATCTAAACTACTCTAATACCAAAAGTAAAATAAAGCAGGTGCAAGATGTTCAAGAACACTTGCCTTCGGACTGGGTCGAATCAACTGGGTCGCAAGGATGGTCTGGAGCGTCCTCGTACTCCGCACTCTCTGGCCCAAGCAACATACATGGCACAATACATTGAAATAAATAACAGTACAACAAACAGTACCAAAACAGTAAACTAATAGATCTACTGCGTAGAGAACGAAATTATGAATCTAACGCAAGTTGAACGGGTCGAATCGGAGTTAAAACGCAAAAGTTATAAGCATTTGAATATGGATGGCAAAACTGTAATTAGATTGAACTCATTTTCGTATTTAAAATAAATCAAAACTGATTTTAAATGCTAACTGGACCGGGCCTCATTTATCCAGGTCTTCAGGGGCTAGATCAAAAGAAAGTATAGACTCGGCGCACAGTACAGGTGGGAGTGCGGGTTTATTATTGAAAAGGACAGGGTCTCTTTAGCAAAAGTGCATCGGCGAAGGGGTACCGGCGGCTCTCGGCCGTCGATCTGGCGATGGTCGGCTAGGATTAGATCGGGGCGGTCGGCTATGGGTGGATCGCGCCTCAATTCGGCAAAACACCGAGGGCTAGATCGAGAGATTCCGGCAGACTCAGATTACTATACAGATGGAGTGCGGGTTGATTCTGGGAAAACCGAGGGGCCTTTCTGCAAGGTGCCACGGCCGGTCGGCGTGGACGTGTTGGCTGCTGAGCTGGCGCCACGTGGCACCGTGTGACTGGTGCGGTGCACCACGCGGCCTGTGGACGTGGGGGGTGCATGGTGTGGACTGAGTCCACGGTCCCATGCGCCCGGTCCATACCCCTTCGGGGTCGGATCTAATCTCGGCCACGGAATCAAGATCGGACGGCTGGGAACGAAAAGGGAGCCAGGGGTTACCGCCGGCGGGGAAGGGCACAGCGGCGCCCGGGCTCTACGCGGTGGCGCCATGAAAAGGACTCGCCGGAGTACTCGAAACGGCCCTAGAGGCTTGTAGAGACCTAGGGGAGAGGCGGGATCGGACGGGGACCTTACAACGGATCCGTAGACGTGCTCCCTGTTGCCGATCGCGGTCCAGAGTCGGCGAACGGCGTGGGGTCGCGGCGGCGGCGTCTGGTTGCTCCGGCGTGGTCGAGGGAGGTGTGCTCTGGCTCGGTTTCGCCCCGAGAAGAGTCTCCTGGGCGCGGCGTGGCTTTGCGATGATGATGGTGTGTGGAGAGAGGCCGGTGGTGACTTCCCTGCGCGGTGGTGAGCTCGAACCGAGCCCAGCAATGGTGATGGTGGCGATGGGTCTCGGTAGTGCTCTGGATCGGATGGGATCTCACGGAGAGGCGTGGGGAAGGAGGCGGTGCAGTGTGGCCCGGGTTCTTGTAGGCCAAGGGAAAATATGGGGGGGGTGGCGGCTGGCTTTCGGATCGATCCGAGCGGCAGAGGACGAGCGTGAAGGGCGGGGAGGTCTGGTGCGGTGGGAGAGAGAGGAAGGGCCAGCGTGGGGAGCGGGGAGGAGAGGCGCGCGCGACGCGGCCGAGCTGGGCCGTGTGCAGGGGCTAGGGGGAAGAGGGAGTGGGCCGCGCGGCTCTGGGCCGATGCGAGGTGGGAGAGGAGGCGGCCTGCAGCGTGGCCCAAGAGGGAGGAGGCGGGGAGCGCTTGAGAGGGGGGTTGGCGGGCCGGCCGGTTGGGTCCAAGGGAGAAGGAGAGGGAAGAAGCCCAAATTGCTTTCTTTCTTTCCTTTCTCTTTTACAAATTTTGCAAAAATCATTTGAACTTCAAATTCAAATCAGTTTCAAACCAAAACAGTTTGCAAACTTTTCAAATTAGTTTCCCTAGGTTTTGGAAATAAAACTTTGAGTTTGATTTGATAAAATTTTATAAACCTTTTATTTGTTTTCTAAATAGAATAAATCCGATTCGCGCTATACGGGTTTAATAAATTCTTTTTCACCCAATAAAAATATGCAATGGCATGAATGCAACATGAAAATGATATATAAATTTTATTTTCCTCCTCTAATAAACTAGCCAACCTATTTAATTTCTAATTTCTTTAATTAAATTGGGGAGAAATTAAATCAGGGTGTTACAGTCATCATGCTACAATCCACAAAATCTACCCCGTTACGACGGTCTTACTGACCCTTGCCAATTCATCATGAGCTATGAGGCGGCAGTCGCCGCAGCAGGGGGAGATGAATCAACAATGGCAAAGTCCTTCGTAATTATCCTTCGCGACATTGCGCAAACTTGGTACAGCAACCTTCGCCCCGGAACTGTGGACTCCTGGGCCAACCTCAGAGATAGGCTCTGCACAAACTTTAAGGGTATCACAGCAGCCCCATCAAACCCCATCGAGTTGTTCAACTGTAAACAAGAAGAGCGCGAACCACTGCAAGATTACTGGCGAAGGTTCATCTAAATCAGAGCAAGAACTCCGGGAATATCCGACGAAGCCGTAATCCTCGCTGCAGTCAGTGGTCTGCGTCCAGGTCCGTGTTCCTCAAAGTTTGCCAGAAAACCAGCAAACACTATCGAAGAACTCCATGAGACAATGGAGAGATACTGTAGAGCAGACATGGACTTTAGGGCAAAGTCCGACGCTCGAAGATCACAACAGAAGCCACAATCGAGGCCTCAACCGAGAGAAAACAACCCTCACCAAGAACAAAGCAACATTGGCGCAATCAACAAAGCAGGTCCCTTTGAGGACCAAAGAAGGGGTACTCAACCTTCGGGCAACCAAAATCCACTAGGATTTCCACCCCCGCCGGATCAAAGAAACCAACAGAAAGATCCCGCGAAAATGTACTGCCATTTTTGTGGTCCAGGGAAAGGACATACCACCAAGCAATGCGAGTGCTTCGCTAAGGGGAAAGAGTACCAGGAGTCCAAAAGAGCCGTTTCGGTAGACAACCGAACCATCAATCACACCAGAAAAACAAACTTCAACCAACCCAATCCCCCATACCATTACACCCCCATAAACTATGGCCTATCTTCGCACCAACCTTTCTACTCACGTCACCCACACTACAACCAAGCCTCTTATCAGGCAACCGCCATCCCACAACGCCAAAATGCACCATATACCGTCACATACCCAACAACCCCCCAAACCCAAACCCAAACCAACCAACAAATAAACAATACTTTACCACCACCACCACCACCAATACCAGCATTACCAGCTCCCCAACCCGTCAAATCCGAAGCCCAAACCCAAACAACCATCAACAACCCAACATCAACCTTCGGTGTTAGCCTAGCCATCACCGGAGGCTCGAACGAAGATCACGGCAATAAGAGGCAAAGGAAAGAACATGCTAGAAGAGTACATCATGTAGCCGTCGAAGGACCGCACAAGTTCGGCCGATGGTCTCACATCCCAATAACCTTCGATTCTAGTGACATGAGGTTAAGGGATTACCCTCACACTGATGCAATGGTGATCGAGACTAACCTAGCAGGGTGGACAGTCACCAAAATTCTCGTCGATACAGGAAGCTCCGCTGACATCCTATTCGCCACAACCTTCAACAACATGAAGCTTGACAGAAACCTCTTGCAACCTGCCGACAACCCATTATACGGTTTCGGCGGACAACAAGTAAGAGCTGTTGGAAAAATATCTCTGCCTGTTACCTTCGAAGATCAACTGAACTGCAGAACTGAGCATATAGCCTTCGACGTGGTTGACATGTTCTATCCTTACAATGCAATATTTGGCCGAGGTGTCACCAATGCATTCAATGCTGTAATCCACCCTGCATACCTCTGCATGAAGCTTCCTGCTCCGAAGGGGGTCATTGCGGTATACGGAGATCAAGACATTGCAAGAGCAGCTGAAGGAACAGTAGCACCGGGGCAACGTAATGTCCACAATTTGTCAAAGACTCGAGCTACAAACCTTAGCGACGAAGGTGAAGTATGCATCGACAAAGTAAAAGCATCACCTATAGAAGAGACTAAACAAGTCCAACTCTTTGAGAGCAACACCAAAAGAAGAGTGATCATCTCAGCCAACCTAGACCCCCAATCAGAAAATGACCTCGTCTTTTTCCTCAAGGAAAACTCCGACACCTTCGCTTGGTCTGCAGAGGACCTAAAAGGGGTAAACAGAACTTTGATAGAGCACAGCCTAAACATCAAACCAGGCTATCGCCCAGTTAAACAAAAGCTTCGCAAAATGTCAGAAGAAAGGAAAGAGGCAGCGAAGGCAGAGGTAAAAAGACTTTTGGACGCAGGTGTCATCCGCCCAGTCAAATATCCGACATGGCTCTCAAACGTGGTCCTAATGCAGAAAAAGAACAAGAAATGGAGAATGTGTGTAGATTTCACGTGCCTGAACAAAGCCTGTCCGAAGGATGACTTTCCCCTACCTAACATAAGCACCTTGGTCGACAGAGCAGCTGACTGCCAAATGCTTTCTCTCCTCGATTGTTTCTCAGGGTACCACCAGATCTGGATGAATGAAGAAGATGAGGAAAAAACAAGCTTCATTACACCTTCGGGCACCTTTTGCTTTTGAAGAATGGCAGAAGGCCTGAGAAACGCAGGATCAACCTTCGCTCGCATGACATCTGAAGTCTTCAAAGATGAACACGCCATCTCTGCCTACGTCGATGATTTGATTGTCCAAAGCAAGCTAAAAGAAAATCACATATCAGACTTGGCAAGAGTGTTCAACAACCTTCGGTCCGCCAGACTAAAATTAAACCCCAAAAAATGTGTTTTTGGGGTAAGCGAAGGAAAATTGCTAGGTTGCATCGTCTCAGCAAGGGGAATTGAAGCCAACCCTGAAAAAATTGATGCCATCATCAATATGGAACCACCAACAACCAAAAAAGCAGCTCAGCGTCTGGCAGGCCGCTTAGCAGCACTCAGCAGGTTCATCTCCAGGTCCGCTGAGCGAGGGTTACCTTTCTTTGAAACATTGAGAAACACAGCTCCATTTAATTGGGGACCTCGGCAGCAGAAAGCTTTTGAGGATCTGAAAAAGTATCTCATTGTCGGGGGACTGCAAAAGGGGTACCCCCAATCAACGCAAAACAAATAGGTTAAACCTAGAACACCAATTAATAAGAAACCTAGCTAGACTAACCTTCCAAAAACCAACCCCTCGAGGCTTGCAACGCTGGCCCACCGTCAGGGAACTTAGGCTCGCCAAAGCCTTACCGACCGCCTCCTGGTAGCCTACCCCTCGAGCCCCGGCGCATAGGCCTCGAGCACGCTATAGCCGTATACCGCTCCTCGAGACCCCACGGGGGGACCTCGAGCCTCCCTAACACAGAAACCTATCCCTCGAGGCTCACCACACCCCAGGCCTCGAGCTGGCGCCCGACCTCCGCTCATCCGAGCCCTCTGCGCCAGGCCTCGAGCGAGCGTGCCACTGCCCTTCGAAGCCCCCCACGAAGAGGAAACTTCCTGCTCCCCAGCTCTGATGACCGTACCAACCCCATGCAGCGCATTTAATGCTTTCACCTACTCCGGTCACATCCTCTGGCACACGATGCGTGCCACAGCAAACCAGGGTCAGGGTCAAACCTCGTTTTCACCACAAGTATGGTCAAAAGGGCACAAGTACAGCACTGTTGGGCCATACCCTGCACTGTAGCACGCTCGAGCCACATCTCGAGACCCGGATTCCCGCTGTGTGGACAGTCCTACCGGGACTTACCCATACCTGTGGGGACTCGAGCCCCCCGTAGGCGCCACCTCGAGGTCGGTTCTACGCCCCTCGAGCCCCTGGCTACTTTCATGCTATTGGAGGACAGGTACCCCCAAGACCCGGAGGGACCCTGCCACGTCATGTACGTGCCGGGATGGGCGCTGCATGACCTCCACGTCGCCACGTCTCCACGTCCGCGCCCGGGAGAAAGGCCATGCTTCAAGGACGCCTCAACAGCAACCCCCACGTCGGCTCTAGTGACTCCGACAAGACAGAATTCCTACCCTACGTCGTATCAGGCGTTGTACACTCCGCTCCTATGTAACCCTGGCCTCCTCTTGCTCTATAAAAGGGGACGCCAGGGCCCTTCATGCGCACGGATAGACGGCTACACAGGTCTAGACGCACACACACACACGTACGAGTCCGGACTCCGGTCCACGCTCCTTGAGCTTGTATTCGCCCCTGTACAAGCACTTAGGTGCAAGTAATACAAGAACATCCTCCCCCCGCTGGACGTAGGGCCTTCTTTGCCCGAACCAGGATAAATCCTTGTGTTATCTTGCATCAACCATCCAGAAAGACAGCACACGATCATATTACTAGTTAGTGCCATACCCCCGGGTAGAAACACCGACAGTTGGCGCGCCAGGTAGGGGCCTTCGCGTGTCGGAGTCGATTTCTCGCTGTTTTCTGGATGGCTTCTCCCCCTCCTCCGTTCTCTGTTGGTGCCATCGTCTGGTTCGGGAGCCTCGAGTTCCTGGCCACCGGCAGCGGCAACGAGCTGACTTTGCTCTCCACAGAGAGCCCGAGCGGAGGGCGTGTCACGCCACCCCGCGCGGAGGGCGTGGCGCGTCGCCATCTCGTGAGTGGCGCCGTCGTCATCATCGCCGTCAGGCACAGGTGGTGCCCGCGGCGTACACCCACTTCCCCGTGGCCCGCGCAGAGCCCCTGAGGGGAAACCTGCCCAGCGCGCGGTCGGAGACTTCCAGGGCGCACGCGCACTCCCCCAGCGAGTTCGTGTTCGTCATGCGCACGGACCGGGAGCCTGGCCAGAGGCCCCCGAGCCGTGCTCCGACGACACCTCCTGGCCTCCTCCCGCACGGGGTGTACCGCGCTCGACGCCAGCGGCCCCCGTTCGGCCTCAACAACTCCGCAGCTGCTCACACCCACCACCTCGACGAGCGTCATCAGGGCCGGACGGCGGCAGAGCGGGTGGAACGTCTGGGCGTGCTCCTACGAGCCACCACCAACCTGGAGGTCGTCTACCCCGCGCACATCGACCGCGGCTTCTCTCAAGTCGTCGAGCCACCCCGGCAAGCCACCATCGGAGAGTGGTACCGCGAGCTGCAGTCCCAGCATGGGCCAGGGCAGCGCGACGTCAACAGCCCCGACTCCGACGAGTACGACTACCATGACCCTGACCTCTGGGATCCCACCAGGGAGTGCTTCCAGCTCGAGGGGGTCGTGAGCAATGCCGACGATGACGACGACGGCGACGACAGGCCGACGCTCGATCTCGAAGCACCCAGCGATGTGGCAGCGGCGGGCGGATCACGAGTTCAGGGGAGGAACAAACCCTCGGCACCGGATGCGTCACCTCAGCACAATGACGACCGGGCGGTGCAGCTCGCGCAGCTGCGGGAGGCGATCACCAAGGCTGAGGAGGAACGACAATGCCTGCAGCAGCTCGAGAAAACTCTTGTGCAGGAACAAGCCCAGCCTCGAGGCGCCGGAGCTCGTGGCCGCGCTCGAGAGGTCCACCGGCGGATTCTCGAGGATGGGACACCGGCGCGTCCCGAGGTGTGCTTCCCGCGAGCCGGACAGAACGTGGTGGCGGCCGCAATGCTGCTCCGCGATCTACCCGCCGTCTCCAACCCTGACGCCAGGCGCATGCTCGGGGAAATGAAGAACCTCCTTGAGACAGCCGCTGTGCAGCAGGCCGAGAGCTCAGCCTCACGCCGGCGCGGAGCGTCCTCGGGGAAACCAGCGGACGCGCCCCGCAACGAGCGCGAGACGTCCGTCCACCAGCCGGACGCCTCTCGAGCTAGGCCAGTCCGGGAACGGATCGTCGACAACCGACCACCTCGAGACCCCAATGACGCCCGCAACAACATCAATCGCCGGCGCAAGGACA
The DNA here is from genome assembly GCA_009763385.1 of Coix lacryma-jobi var. lacryma-jobi. Lineage (NCBI taxonomy): Eukaryota > Viridiplantae > Streptophyta > Magnoliopsida > Poales > Poaceae > Coix > Coix lacryma-jobi. The sequence goes on along the minus strand of CM019823.1, from coordinate 42,370,394 downwards.
AGAGGGCCGAGGAGCGTGGCTATAACGCCCATCGAGGGGGGCGCTATGACAGTGACGAGGACCGGCAAGCCCTCGAGCCCCAGGGTCTTCAGCCGGGCCATCCGCAGCTCGACCCTCCCCGATCGCTTTCGACCACCGACCAACATCGTGAAGTATGACGGGGAGGTCGAGCCCAAGCTCTGGCTCTCCGACTTCCGCCTAGGCTGCCAACTGGGCGGAGCGAAAAGCGACGACCGTGTGATCATACGCCAGCTCCCACTCTACCTCTCGGACACCGCCCGCCGGTGGCTCGAGGGGCTCCCGCCGGATCGGATCCATGACTGGGCCGACCTAGTCAGGGTCTTCGACGGTAATTTCAAGGGGACTTGCGTGCGCCCAGGCAACCCCTGGGATCTAAGGCATTGCAGGCAGACAGCGGACGAGCCCCTCCGCGACTTCGCTCGGCGGTTCTCGAAGCAGCGCCTCGAGCTCCCCCACGTGCCTGATGAGGATGTCATCTCAGCGTTCCTCGCGGGCACGACGTGCCAAGAGCTAGTTCACGAGCTAGGGCGCTACCGTCCCAGGACGGTCGAGGACCTGATGGATCGTGTCACCAGCTTTGCCTCAGGCGACGAGGCAGTGGGGGCCTTCTTTGGCCGCTCCATGGACAAAGGTAAGGCGGTGGCCGCGCCGGAGGGCTCGAACAAGGGAAACGACGTCAAGAACCGCAACAACAACAACAACAAAAAGAAGAAGAACAAAGGCAAAGGTCAGAAGGCAAAGCACGACGCCGATGACGACGACGATGAAGAAGTGCTCATGGGCACCCTCGATCATAAGAAGCCTCGAGGCCCCCCTGACGGGGCTGTCTTCGACCAGATGCTCGAGGACCCCTGCCCTTATCACAAGGGTCCCGTGAATCACAAGTTGAAGGACTGCCGATTGCTGAAGGGCTTCTACGCCAAGCTCGGCGACAAGAAAGAAGACGTGCCTAAGGGCAAGGACAACAATCGACGCGGTGATGGGGACACGGACGGCAACTACCCCCCCGGTGCGCGACTGCTACATGATCTACGGGGGGCCAACCGTCGGGCTCTCAGCTCGAGAGAGAAAGAAGGAGCGCCGGGAGATCCTTGCACTCTGCCACGACGCCCCCCTGGTATCTTCATTGGCCTGATGCGCCGATCACATTCAACCGTGACGACCATCCAGACCGTGTCGTAAATCCGGGGGCATACCCCCTCGTCGTCGACCCCGTCATCGTCGACGTACGGTTCTCCAAGGTGTTGATGGATGGGGGCTCGAGCCTCAACGTCATATACCTCGAGACCCTTGACCTCCTGGGGATTTCGAGGGACCAGCTCCGACCCAGCGTCGGGGGGTTCCACGGAGTCATACCAGGGAAGAAGGCTCACCCCCTCGGGCGCATCGACCTGCCGGTTTGCTTTGGCACGCCGGCTAACTTCCGCCGGGAGACGCTCACCTTCGAGGTGGTTGGGTTCCAAATGACCTACCACGCCATCATCGGCAGGCCAGGCTACGCCAAGTTCATGGCGGTCCCCAACTACACGTACTTGAAGCTCAAGATGTCGGGGCCGAAAGGGGTCATCACCGTCGACACCTCCTACGAGCACGCGCGTACCACTGCGACGTGGAGTGCATCGAGCGTGGGGATGCCAACGTCCACCTCGACTTGCTCGAGGCCCTAGCAGCCCTGGCCACCGAGGAGGCCCCTGAAGCAAAGCGCCACGCTGGCACCTTCAAGCCGGCAGAACACACCAAGCAGATACCCGTCGACCCGACCTCGACCGACGGCGGGACGCTGGCCATCAGCGCCAGCCTCGAGCCTAAATAGGAAGCAGTGCTCGTCGACTTTCTCCGCGCGAACATCGACATGTTTGCGTGGAGCCCCTCGGACATGCCAGGCATACCGAGGGGAGTCGCCGAGCATGCCTTGGAGATCCAGGCCGGGTCCAGGCCGGTGAAGCAACGCCTGTGCCGCTTCGACGAAGAGAAGCGCAGGATCATCGGCGAGGAGGTGCACAAGCTTTTGGCGGCTGGATTCATCAAGGAGGTATTTCACCCGGAGTGGCTAGCTAACCCTGTACTAGTTAGGAAAAAGAATGGAAAAATGTGGATGTGTGTAGACTACACTGGTTTGAATAAAGCATGTCCAAAAGTTCCATTTCCTTTACCTAGAATTGATCAGATTGTCGATTCCACTGCGGGGTGTGAAGTACTTTCATTTCTCGATGCGTATTCTGTCTACCACCAGATTAAAATGAAAGAATCCGACGAGCTCGCTACTTCTTTCGTTATGCCTTTCGGCATGTATTGCTACGTTACAATGCCCTTCGGCCTTCGAAACGCCGGGGCAACGTACCAACGTTGCATGCAGCATATATTTGGCGAACACATAGGCAAAACCGTCGAGGCCTACGTCTATGACATCGTGGTTAAAACCAAGAAGGTCGGGGACCTCATCAGCGATCTTGAGACCATGTTCGAGTGCCTCCGGACCAAGAATGTGAAGCTCAACCCCGAGAAATGTGTCTTTGGCGTGCCTCGAGGCATGCTACTGGGCTACATTGTCTCACAAAGGGGGATCGAGGCCAACCCCGAAAAAATCTCAGCAGTCACGAGGATGGGCCCAATTTGAGACCTCAAGGGCGTACAGAAAGTGACAGGCTGCCTAGCCGCTCTCAGTAGGTTCATCTCGAGGCTAGGGGAAAAGGCGCTACCTCTCTACCGCCTGCTGAAGAAGACGAAACGCTTTGCGTGGACCCTTGAAGCCGAGGAGGCCCTAACCAAGTTGAAGGGGTTGCTGACTTCCGCGCCAATTCTCGTGCCACCACGACCAGCCCAAGGTGACGATCCCCCCGAGCCTCTCCTCCTCTATGTGGCCGCAACCACCCAGGTGGTCAGCGCGGTCATAGCCGTCGAGAGGCACGAGGAGGGTCACGCGTTACCGGTCCAACGGCCGGTGTACTTCATCAGTGAGGTGCTCTCCGAGGCCAAGGTCCGGTACCCGCACATCTAGAAGCTGCTCTACGGCATCATCATCACGAGGCGCAAGCTCCAGCACTACTTCCTCGCTCATCCCGTAACGGTGGTGTCATCCTTCCCCCTCGTAGAGATCATCAACAATCGGGAGGCCACGGGGCGCATCGCCAAGTGGTCTGCCGAGCTAATGGGGGAGGCCATCACCTACGCTCCGCGAAAAGCCATCAAGTCGCAAGCGTTGGCGGACTTCATTGCTGAATGGACCGACACCCAGCTCCCGCCGGCACAAATCCAAGCCGAGCTCTGGACCATGTACTTCGACGGATCCCTCATGAAGACGGGGGCAGGCGCAGGCCTGCTCTTCATCTCACCCCTCGGAGTCCACATGCGCTACCTGCTATGCTTGCACTTCCCCGCCTCCAACAACGTCGCTGAGTACGAGACCCTCGTCCATGGGCTGCGCATCGCCCTCGAGCTCGGGGTCCGACGCCTCAACGTTCGAGGGGACTCGCAGCTCGTCATCAACCAGGTTATGAAGGCTTCGAGCTGCATCGATCCCAAGATGGAGGCATACTGCGGAGAAGTGCGCAAGCTAGAAGACAAGTTCTACGGCCTCGAGCTCAACCACATCGCTCGAAAATACAACGAGGCCGCAGACGAGCTGGCAAAATTGGCGTCCACGCGCGGCACGGTTCTACCATATGTCTTCTCGAGGGACGTTTTTGAGCCATCCGTTAAAATCGGCCCGGGGGCTGGCCCCTCGACGCCACCCCTCGAGCCAGACACGGGGGCTCGACCATCAACGCCACCCCTCGAGAACGACCCCTAGACATCCGCTGAGGCAATGCAGATTGACACGCCCGCCTCTTCCTCATCACGACCCCTCGACTGGCGGACGCCCTTCCTCGACTACCTGACGCAAGGCGTGCTACCGGAAGACAAGACGGAGGCCCGACGCATCGCTCGAAGGGCCAAGACCTACGTCATCTATGGCGACGAACGAGAGCTGTACCGTCGAAGCCCATCAGGGATCCTTCAACGCTGCATCCCCCTCGAGGAAGGACGCAGGCTCCTCGACGACATGCACTCAGGGGCTTGCGGCCATCACGCAGCGCCAAGGACCCTGGTGGGGAACGCCTTCCGACAAGGCTTCTACTGGCCAACCGCCATCGGAGACGCCAAGCGCCTAGTCCAAGCTTGTCAAGGGTGTCAGTTCTACGCCAAGCAAACACACCAGCCCGCGCACGCCCTGCAGATGATCCCCATCAGTTGGCCGTTTGCCGTCTGGGGGCTCGACCTCGTGGGTCCCCTCAAGATGACAACTGGAAAGTACACGCATGTGCTCATGGCCATCGACAAATTCACCAAGTGGATCGAAGCTAAGCCTGTAGGCGACCCTACCTCCGAGAAGGCCGTCGAGTTCATCGCCGACATCATGTACCGGTTTGGGGTGCCTAACGTCATCATCACCGACAATGGCACCCAATTCACGGGTAAAAAGTTCACCAACTTCTGCGACGACAACAACATTCGCGTGACCTGGGCCTCGGTCGCATACCCTCAATGCAACGGGCAGGTCGAGCGCGCCAACGGCATGATACTCCACGGGCTGAAGCCGAGGCTGTTCAAGACCCTCAAGAATTTCGGGAAGGGGTGGGCTGCAGAGCTCCCCTAGGTGCTGTGGAGCCTCAGGACTACGCCGAGTCGAGCCACCGGGTTCACTCTGTTTTTCCTGACCTATGGTGCCGAGGTTGTCTTGCCTACGGACCTCGAGTACGGCTCCCCTCGACTTCGAGCCTACAACGAACAAACTAACGACGAGAGGCTCGCCAACGCCAAGGACCAGCTCGAGGAGGCCCGAGACGTGGCGCTCATCAACTCCGCGCGCTACCAGCAAACACTTCGACGCTACCACGACAAGCACGTGCGCAAGAGGGACCTGGCGGTGGGGGACCTCGTGCTTCGGCGTCTGCAAGATAATCGAGGGCGCCACAAGCTCACCCCTCCGTGGGAGGGCCCATATACCGTAGCCGAGGTGCTCAAGCCAGGAACATACAAGCTCCACGATGGTCCAGGCAGGATCCTAACGAACGCGTGGAACATATCTCAGCTACGTCGCTTCTACCCTTAAAGGCCTCGAGGCCTTGTTCATTTTGTTGCTTTGTACAAACATGATTAATATGAATGAGCAAACTCGTGCACCATCTTTCATATTACTTAGCAACTTAAGGTAGCCTCGACCCTGCCTTGCTCAGGGTCGAGCCTCCCTCGGGGGCTGACAGGGGGACCCCCCCAGACTCCGGAAAAAGCGCATTTTTCTTTTCAAAAATTCGACCCTTATCTCGATTCGCATCTCGAGCGCACTAGCAACGTCTAAGCCCATAGATACCTCGAGCCTCCGAGAGTCGGGAGGCGTCGACGTAGACGGCCACCCACGCCCCAGGGCTACGGTACCCTACCTACGCCTCCCCTCGAGGGACTCGCGACGCATATCGAAGGAACACAGACTAAGCCAGTAAAAGCTCGAGCTTGCGATAAAGAGAAATGATCGGATAAATTTGAAAAGAAAACAGCTTCTTTAAACAAATGAGTCGTATGCACATGTTGGCCTCGACGGGCCATAAGTCATAACATAAATTTTTACAAGGGCCTCGATGCCCAAATTTGGCACGCAGGCCTCATTCTTCATCCGTCTGGAATTCTTCCCCAAGATCTTCCGCCGCGGGCTCAGCCTCGACGTCCGGGCTAGGAGGAGGGGGGCCACCTACACCACTGTCCACATCAGGAGGCAGCACGTCCTCCTCAAAGAGCTTCGCGAACGCCGCCCCTGGCCTCTCCACCTTCTCCAAGATCTTGTCGACGCGACGGTCGTTCCACTCCTCGTCCTTCCCCTCGATCTCGATGAAGCCCTTGGCAACGATGTTGACCGGGTAGCGGAAGCCGGAGCGGACGGCCGCAAGCGCCTGCTTCACGCCATGGAGGAGAGCGCTCCTGACGCGGTCCCGCGCGGCCACGTCAAAGAAGCAGAGGGCGTCGACCAGGGCGTCGCCCCGAGCCACCGCGCCCTCTGCCGCGGCCACCGGGTCGGCACCCCACATGGAGCTGAGCCTGTCGAGGGTGACACGCGCTCGCTCCGCCACCATGGTTTCACCTCGGAGTTGCTCCACGAGAGCCGTATTCGTCTCGCGGAGCTCCTCGGCGGTCTTCTCGACACCTATGCAACAAACAAAAAAGAGTGAGTCCGCAGCGTGACAAGAATCTCGAAATCAAAGCAAAATGAAGCACGAAAATTACCTTGGCAGTGCACGCCCAGAGCGGCGAAGTCGCTGGTAAGGACCTCGACGCGCTGCTCGAGTGTACGCTTCTGGGACAGCACGTCGAGCTTTTCGCCCCTAAGGTCCTCGACCAGCTTGCCCGTTTGCGCAAGGGCTAGGTCTTTCCGGATCACCTCCTGCCGCGCTGCCTCCTCGGCAGCCAAGGCGGTGGTGGCCTCGCTCTTGGCCTCCTCGGCCTCTTTCCTCGCCGCCTCCGCCGCGGATCGGGCGGTGGCGGCCTCGCTTCGGGCGTCAGCGGCCTCCTTCCTCGACGCCTCCGCCGTGGCCAGAGCGGCGGTGGCCTCCCTCCTAGCTTGGGCGGCCTCGTCGCGAGCCGCCTGGGTCTCCGCCTGCGCCGCGTTGAGCCGGCTCGCCATCTGCGCATTCCGACCCAGCTCGGCGCGGAGCTCCTGGAGCTCCCCCTCCACCTTCGCAAGGGCGGCCGCCACCTGCGCGAACTTCTCCGACTCCTCAGAGAAGGACCTCTCCGCCTCCGCCACGAGCTCGACCACCTCCCTGAAGATGGACCGCGCCTCCCGCGGAACCCCCTGCCGAGCCGGCCGCTCGACGGGGATCATGGCGCCGGACGGGCTCGGCGCGTCAGGATACGGCCACGCCGATCGATCGATCTCAACGAGGGGCAGGCCCTCCTCCTCTGGCTCGAGCGGCGCCAGTTGCGGCCCACCAACCGGCAGCACAGGCTGCGGCTCCCTCCGCCTCTCCGCCTTCTCCTCCCGCTGCTCCGTCCCCTCCTGAGGCGACGACACGGCCTCGCGTGGAGGCGGGGACTCGAGCGGAAGCGGATCACTCGAGGGGTGGCTCGTCCCCAAGCTTTCCTCCCTCACCGAGTCTTCCGGCGTCTTGTCGTCCCTGGCCGGCGCCTCGAGCGCCTCCTCCAGCGTTGAGCCCTCGACCGGGGGCGGCACCTGCTCCAGCTCGTCCAAGAGCTCTTCCACCGTCGGTGTCCTCGCCGCCGACACCTCCCCGTCCTTCTCCTTCTCCACGGGCGCGAGAGGCTCCGGCGGTGGGGGATCCTGTCCAGCGGGCTGGCTCGCGGCGTCCGGGGCCCCAAGGGCCGCTATCCCCTCAGACTCAGGCGCCGACGAAGCCGCGCCTGTCTCCGGTGCTCCCCCCAAAATGGTCGTCGTGGCAGGGGGAGAAGTGGCCCTCTCGGTAGGCGCCACTAAAGGAGGGGGAGGCGGTGCCGCGATGGACGCGGTGGCGGCAGGCTCGGCGCCATGAGCCGTGGTCCCTGCTGAAAAAGAAGAACAACGTCGTCAGAAACAGGAAAAAGCCTCGACCCCCGTGGTCGATGGCGTCGGCCTCACCAAGGTCCGCGGCGGCCATCTGGCTTCCCCGAGCCATGGCTGCTCGAGCCTTCACCAGCCAAGCGGCCTCCTCAGCGGAAGAAAGAGCCATACCTCGAGGAGCTTGGACCTCAGCAGAGCTCGAGGTCTTGGCCTGCTTGGACACCGCGGTGTCTGCCTCCTGCTGGGAGCGCTTTTCCTAAAAAACCAGAAAACAGCACATATCACCAAAGGTAAAAAGGTAAAGCTTCGCTACCCACGAGACTGAGAAGTGTTACTTACCCAAAGCGACGGCGGGGCTTCTTCCCCGAATCACCGGACCCGCTCGGGGGCTTCGAGCCCGCCCCTTGGCTCGAGCCGCGCCCCTGAGCCGTCTCGACGTGGCTTGGATGGGGGGAAGGCTCCCGATGCATCCCGTGGCTCGACCCCGGCGGAGAGCTCTCCTTTCGTCTCCTGTCCCGGGGGGGCGATCACGTCTCCTTCGAGCGGTCATCTTGACGCCTTTCCCGGCGCGGGCTCCGGGACCTGCTCCGGCGCTCGTGCTGACGGTCATGCCCCCCCGCGCCTGCCTCCTTCTCCCGGCGGCGGTGCGGCGACGGGCTCCGGGGTCGCTCGCGACTCTCGTCACGAGACGACCGGGGGCTCCCCCCTCGACGGTCATGGTGGCGCGGGCTCGACGCCCTCTCGTGCTGCCCGCTCCTCCGCGGGCTCGATGTCGCCCTTGGCGCCTTGCGGTGGTCGAGCCCGGAGTCCTTCTCGACGTATTGGCCGCTCCTCGACGACCGGCCCTTCTCGAGACCCCCCCACCTAGGTCGACGCGGTCGTGGCCTCCTTCTGCGCCGCGACGATGATGCTCCTGGTTCGAGGCTTCCTCGCGTCAGCGGGCACGTCCGGCACGGAGCTCGACGTGCCCTAAGCCTCCGACGAGGCTGGGCCTGACACAGCCTTCCGCGGCTGCGTCCCGCGCGATCCCTTCGTCGGGGGGACCTCCAAGATATTCTCCTGCACAGAGGAGCGGTCAGCCCTGACGTCGACGACCCCCGCGCGCCTCAAACGCGCATCCATCCCTTCGTCATCACTCTCCTCCTCATCATCGTCCTCCTCCTCCGAGCTCGAGGAACTGAGCTCGGGGGACTCCTCTCCAGGCTGCTGGTTACGACGAGCCTTCGCGAGCTTCTGTTCCCGGGCCGACCGGCGCAAGTTCCTCTCTTTTTCTTTCTTTTTCTTTGCATCCTTACTTTCCTTATCTTTCTGAGCAGAAAGGCGCCTCACCTGTCTTTCCGCGGCGTCCTCCCTCACCGGGGGCCTCGACGCGCGACATGTGAACGCCCCCTGCAAAAAAGGAAACTTGATAAGGAAAACCACAAGGAGAGCAAACAAAGTTCGAAGAAAAAGGAAGGGGGGCTCGAGACAGTCTAGCTCGAAGGAAGCTTACCGGGTCGAGGCACCCCTCGTCGGGTGCCATGGCGATCAGGGTGGCCTCCTCTGGGCGGAACGACCCGTGGACCGTGACCGTCACCCGAGAGGTGGCCTCGTTGCGAGACAGCCTCTCCTCGGCCATCCTCGACTGGTTCAGCGCCTCGGGCGAGGCGTTTGGCCCCATCTCAAACATGAGAACGGGGCGGTCCGCCAGAGGAAGGACCCTCCGCTGATGGAACGCCCAGATGACCGCCTGGACAGTCAGCTTCTTCTCCTCCACCAGCGCCCTCATCGTGCTCATCAGCGGCACCAGGTGGCTCTGCCTGTCCGCCGCGACGCCCCAGTTCCACTTCTCCGGGCGCTGGGTGATGACCCTGCCGGTGTACTGCGGAAGGAGCCCGTTCTCGTTCCGCAGGTAGAACCAGTGGTCGTCCCACCCCGCCTGGTTGGTGGAAAGCTTGTAGCGGAGGTACTCACGGGGGACGTTGGCCGACGAGGGACCGGTCCTCACGGTGATGGTGAGGGAGCCCACGCGCGCGAGCCTCCTCCTGCTCGGCTTCGCGGCCTTGTGGAAGAGCTCGCCCCGGAAGAGGTGGACGAACATCTCCCAATGTGGCTCGATCTTCAGGTATCCCTCGCACACCGCGGCGTAGATGGCGGCGTGCGAGATCAAGTTGGGGGAGAAGTGCTGGAGCTCCACCTCGAAGTGGTGAGCCAGCCCCCGCATAAAGCGGCTCGGCGGAACGCCGAGCCCCATGCGGTGGTAACGTGTAAAGCTCACCACATACCCCTCCGGCGGGTGCGGCTCCTGGTCGTCCGCCGACGGGACAATCCACCACGCCGGCCCCTCCTGCGGGTTGGGGCGGAGAAGCCCCCGCTCCACCAGCGTCTCCAGCTCTTGCTGTGTCGTCTTCGTCGGGTTCCAGTCTTCGGGCGGCAGCACTTGGGATGGGGCGGCCATGGCGGCGACGGCTCGGATCTGAGCGGCGAACGGGCGGCCGGGAAGATTCCCAATTGCTGGCTCGGGAAGAAGGCGTGTGGAGGCTACGGCAGCGGCTGAAGGCAAAGGCAAAGTAAAAGAAACCCTCACCCCTCTTTCGATATTTATAAGAGAGAACCCTAACGGGCGAGGTCTCCCACGACGGCGAAAAGGTAACCGCACGCATTTAATGTGCCGACCTAACCACATCTCGAGCTGGTCGACAGGTACACGCGGCAACTCTGCACTCGCTTCGCTCCTCCGGGCCCACCACGGCCGCCGCTCCGACTTCTTGTCAGTCGCCCTAGCGCCACGATCTCTACTACCTCGCCTAAAAAGGCGCGCCCAACGGGCAGAAGGATTCCAAGCGACGGAGGCTTCTTCAAGAAGGTAAAAACGGGCCCTGGCCCTAAGCCTCGAAGCAGCGAAGGCTGGCCCTCGAAGAGGGTTCGACAGCCGGCTTCGAGCACCCGAGTCAGGGACACCAAGGGGCACCACTCGCTGCATCGCTCGAGGGCCAAGCCCTCGAGGCCCCTCACATGTATCCAAGGCAGGGAGCACGACATGCAGTGAGATCCCCTCGGAGGGAGGCATCGAGCCACCAGGTCCAATCGAATGGACCCGGCATTCCTGCAGACCGAGCACCCATGCTTTATGAGATCGCCTCCGGGCTACAGTCGACCCCATCGAACGGGGCACGAGGTCTCACTTGGATTCCCCCGCTACCAGCTCACCGGGAACCTCGATACTCGCCCGCTCGTGGTAGTACGAGGCATCCCCCCTCACATCCGATCGAAAGGACTCGCGGGATGACAAGCCAGGGCAACCGGCGTGCCGGACAACTCGAAGAGCCGGCCGGTCGGTTCAGCCTGGCACCCCTCGACGAAAGAGGGTCTAAAAACTCGGAGGCTCGACACTCCCGAACCTAAAAACACAACTAACGCTCACACAAGAAAAAGCCCACAAGGGAGTCCTAACCACTCCCCCGTCGCCTCGGGGGCTACACCCGCGGGTGTCGCTCGCGCGACACCCACAGAATCAAAGCAACAAAACCCTCTAAAACCGGCTAGCTAACCCTCGAGATCTTAGTCGGGAGCCCCTGCTCGAGTGCCAGCACTCAAACAAGGGCTCGGGGGCTACTGTCGGGGGACCGCAAAAGGGGTACCCCCAATCAACGCAAAACAAATAGGTTAACCCTAGAACACCAATTAATAAGAAACCTAGCTAGACTAGCCTTCCAAAAACCAACCCCTCGAGGCCTGCAACGCTGGCCCACCGTCAGGGAACTTAGGCTCGCCAAAGCCTTACCGACCGCCTCCTAGTAGCCTACCCCTCGAGCCCCGGCGCATAGGCCTCGAGCACGCTATAGCCGTATACCGCTCCTCGAGACCCCACGGGGGAACCTCGAGCCTCCCTAACACAGAAACCTATCCCTCGAGGCTCACCACACCCCAGGCCTCGAGCTGGCGCTCGACCTGCGCTCATCCGAGCCCTCTGCGCCAGGCCTCGGGCGAGCGCGCCACTGCCCTTCGAAGCCCCCCACGAAGAGGAAACTTCCTGCTCCCCAGCTCTGACGACCGTACCAACCCCATGCAGCGCATTTAATGCTTTCACCTACTCCGGTCACATCCTCTGGCACACGATGCGTGCCACAGCAAACTAGGGTCAGGGTCAAACCTCGTTTTCACCACAAGTATGGTCAAAAGGGCACAAGTACAGCACTGTTGGGCCATACCCTGCACTGTAGCACGCTCGAGCCACATCTCGAGACCCGGATTCCCACTGTGTGGACAGTCCTACCGGGACTTACCCATACCTGTGGGGACTCGAGCCCCCCGTAGGCGCCACCTCGAGGTCGGTTCTGCGCCCCTCGAGCCCCTGGCTAGTTTCATGCTATTGGAGGACAGGTACCCCCAAGACCCGGAGGGACCCTGCCACGTCATGTACGTGTTGGGATGGGCGCTGCATGACCTCCACGTCGCCACGTCTCCACGTCCGCGCCCGGGAGAAAGGCCATGCTTCAAGGACGCCTCAACAGCAACCCCCACGTCGGCTCCAGTGACTCCGACAAGACAGAATTCCTACCCTACTCCGTATCAGGCGTTGTACACTCCGCTCCTATGTAACCCTGGCCTCCTCTTGCTCTATAAAAGGGGACGCCAGGGCCCTTCACGCGCACGGATAGACGGCTACACAGGTCTAGACGCACACACACACACGTACGAGTCCGGACTCCGGTCCACGCTCCTTGAGCTTGTATTCGCCCCTGTACAAGCACTTAGGTGCAAGTAATACAAGAACATCATCCCCCCGCTGGACGTAGGGCCTTCTTTGCCCGAACCAGGATAAATCCTTGTGTCATCTTGCATCAACCATCCAGAAAGAGAGCACGCGATCATATTACTAGTTAGTGTCATACCCCCGGGTAGAAACACCGACACTCATCAACTTGACTGTCTTAACCAGCCCAAACAAAGGGGACCTGCTACTGCTATATGTCGCAGCTTCGCCTCACGCAGCAAGCGCAGTTCTAATCAAAGAGTTACACAAGAACAACAAAACCTGGCAAGCCCCAATCTACTATGTATCAGAGACCCTCAAGGGTCCCAAACGAAACTACTCAGAGCTCTAGAAGATAGCGTACGCCGTGGTCATGGCGTCAAGAAAGCTAAAACATTACTTCCAGCTCACGAGGTCCATGTACCTTCGGCATACCCACTCGACAACATTTTCAAGAACAATGAGTCAGTCGGCAGAATAGCAAAGTGGGCAGTTGAACTCAACAGTTACACAATAACCTTCGTGGGTAGAACAGCGATCAAATCGCAGGCACTAGCAGATTTCATAGCTGAATGGACCCCAGACCCTCGCAGTGATGGAGCCCAATCAGAGCCGTTTTGGACAGTGTATGTTGATAGAGCCTGGGGAGCAGCTGGAGCAGGAGCCTCGTCCATTCTGGTTTCGCCATCCGGGTCGAAGCTAAGGTACGCAAAAAGACTCAACTTCAAGTGCACAAATAACTCTGCAGAGTACGAAGCTGTGATACGAGCACTCTCAAAGCTCTAATCCTTATCAGTCCGAAGGGCGGTCATCAACACGGACTCCCAAGTTATTGCAGGACACATTGAGAAAAATTACAAAGCAAAAGACCAGAGCTCCAAAAATACTTCCAGTATGTTCGAAGGTTAGAATCTTTCTTCCTCGGCATAACAGTGAAAGCAATACCGAGGACAGAAAACAACGAGACAGACAACCTAGCTAAAGCAACAGCACAACAGCTACAGCTGCCGCCAGACGTGTTTCACGAGGTAACAACTCAATCAGCATTCGAAACCTCCGAAAAGAATGCCAAGCTGATCAATGCAATCCAGAACGAAGACTGGAGAGCACCCATCATGGCCTATATCAACGGGCTGCACGAACCTGAGTCTAAAGAGGAAGAAAACAGACTAAAACAAAGAGTTCGAGGGTACAAAATTGCGGACAACATCCTGTTCAAAGCTTCGGTAACCTCGCCATGGCTCAAATGCGTGTCACAGATTGAAGGAAATGACATTCTCAAGCTTATTCACGAAGGTATCTGTGGTTCACACAACGGCCCAAGGGCGTTAGTTGGGAAAGCCTTCCGATAAGGTTTCTACTGGCCAACAGCATTAAAAGATGCAGAAGGCATTGTCAAACGTTGCGAGGGTTGCCAACTAACAGCAAAAACGCAAAACGCCCCAGGGGCTCCAACAACTCTGATATGCCCAACATGGCCTTTGCAAAGATGGGCAATGGACCTCGTTGGTCCACTACCAACAGCTCTAGGAAACCTTCGCTACGCAGTGGTAGCTGTGGAATACTTCATGAAGTGGATTGAAACTAGACCACTGGCTTCCATCACCTCCCTAGCCTTGAAGAAGTTTTTCTGGCAGCAATTAGTTTGTCGGTTTGGAGTCCCCAAATACCTAACTGTCGACAATGACACTCAATTTGACAGCGAGGTCTTCAAAGAATTCTGCGCACAAATCGAAACAGTCTTGTGTTTCGCCTCGGTCCGCCACCCTCAATCCAATGGCTTAGTTGAAAGAGCCAATGCAAAAATTTTGCAAGCCATATCAAAAAAATTGCAAGGCAAGCCCAAGGGAAAGTGGGCAGAAGAACTAACCTCGGTCACCTGGTCTCATAACACCTCGGAATGCAGAGCCACAAAATTTACACCTTTCAGGCTCCTGTTTGGGGAAGAAGCTGTGTTACCAGAAGAATTGAAGCATGCATCACTCAGAACGACCCTCGAAACAGATGAACAAAACCAATTGCTTGACAAAGACTTACTCGAAGAAACAAGATGCAACGCAGTGCACAACCTTCGCAAGTATCAGGAAGAAACAAAAAAATGGAGAGACAAAAAGGTGAGAATCAAAGAACTAAAGATGGGTGACCTCGTTCTCATTCGGAAGCAAAACGCCAACATGGCGGGAAAGTTTCAACCAAAGTGGATGGGTCCATACCTAATAGTAGAATGCAAGCGTCCCGGTTCCTATCACCTCTCTGACAGCGAGGGAAACATCCTACCTCACACCTGGAATGTTGACGACCTTCGTAAATACTATCCATAGCAGAGCCTTAGCGAGCCCTCGCAATATGTAATTTGTTTTTTTCACTTACTCCTTCTTTCATTTCCATGCATGTAACAAAAACTGAGGAGCTGCACTCTTTTTCCTTACGAAGGGGCGTAAGGTTTTTTAACGAGGCAGCATCCAAATCTTTAATACAAACTAGAACCCCCGAAAAATCAAAACTCCAAATTGTTACTTTGGTTAACAAACATCGAAAAAAGCAGTTTTCCTTCAAGAACGCTATAATCGATGATAACCCTCGAAGATTGCTTCAAAAAACAAACTTCTTCGAAGCAAACTTCACCTCCACCTAAGATAAGGGGAGGCGCGAAGTACAAAAAGTCGAGCACCCTTGCAAAACACGTCAGGGACTCGCGAAGCAAACTTTACCTCCACCTAAGACAAGGGGAGGCGCGAAGTACAAAAAGTTGAGCAGCCTTGCAAAACATGCCAGGGGCTTGCAAAGCAAACTTTACCTCCACCTAAGGCAAGGGGAGGCGCGAAGTACAAAAAGTCGAGCCCCCTCGCAAAACACGCTAGGGGCTCGCAAAGCAAACTTCACCTCCACCTAAGGCAAGGGGAGGCGCGAAGTACAAAAAGTCGAGCCCCCTCGCAAAACACGCCAGGGGCTCGCCAAGCAAAATACACCTCCATCTAAGACAAGGGGAGGCGCGAAGTACAAAAAGTCGAGCACCCTCGCAAAACACGTCAGGGGCTCGCAAGGCAAACTTCAACTCCACCTAAGACAAGGGGAGGCGCGAAGTACAAAAAGTCAAGCACCCTCGCAAAACACGCCAGGGACTCGCAAAGCAAACTTCACCTCCACCTAAGACAAGGGGAGGCGCGAAGTACAAAAAGTCGAGCACCCTTGCAAAACACGCCAGGGGCTCGCAAAGCAAACTTCACCTCCACCTAAGGCAAGGGGAGGCGCGAAGTACAAAAAGTCGAGCCCCCTTGCAAAACACGCCAGGGGCTCGCCAAGCAAAATACACCTCCATCTAAGACAAGGGGAGGCGCGAAGTACAAAAAAAAAGTCGAGCACCACGAAAAGCGAGCCTCGCTAAAAAGAAAAGGGGGCGTCGCTGTTTTTCTCAAAACATCTCTCATCAACCAAAAGCGAGCCTCGCTAAAAAGAAGAGGGGGCGTCGCTGTTTTTATTAAAACATCTCTCTTCAACGAAAAGCGAGCCTCGCTAAAAAGAAAAGGGGGCGTCGCTGTTTTTCTCAAAACATCTCTCATCAACCAAAAGCGAGCCTCGCTAAAAAGAAGAGGGGGCGTCGCTGTTTTTATTAAAACATCTCTCTTCAACAAAAAGCGAGCCTCGCTAAAAAGAAAAGGGGGCGTCGCTGTTTTTCTCAAAACATCTCTCATCAACCAAAAGCGAGCCTCGCTAAAAAGAAAGGGGGCGTCGCTGTTTTTATTAAAACATCTCTCTTCAACGAAAAGCGAGCCTCGCTAAAAAGAAGAGGGGGCGTCGCTGTTTTTCTCAAAACATCTCTCATCAACCAAAAGCGAGCCTCGCTAAAAGAAAGAGGGCGTCGCTTCTTTACTGAACATCATACACAACAAGCAACGCAAAAGCGAACAGCTAATGGACCTCGTCAGTATTCATCAAGGACCAAACATCCACCACAAAATTTACAAAAGTGAATCGTTTTTACACAAAACAAACATACAATTTTCCTGTTTCATTTACAAAACAACTTCACAACGTCACACAATCAATAAAGGTTACAAAATTGCAAGGAACCATCACCTCCTTCAATTAACATCAAATCATCAAAACCCTCGCTACCCTCCTCAAATCCCGTTTCCGCCAAAACAATGGGTCCCCACAACAAAGGAGTTGCAGGAACAATCGGAAGCTCCCCGGTTAAAACCCTCGCCCTATACATATATCTATGATTCACATCACTAACTTCCGAAGGTTCCTCTTTCGGAACCACAAGTGATCCATCCGAACCTAGATCTAGATTGCTTCGCCCAAACAAGTAATCCAGAGCCATATTCTCATCGATATCATCATCAATAACAGCTTGCGCGGACAAAGAAGAACCAAATAAATGTCGTGTGGCCTGTCGATCAGTATAATCTGCCTCGCGCCAAAAACGATTCGATCTGCTGTTCTTCAAATCGTACCTTCGCACCTTCAACCACCAAAAGCGTTCAAAAGACAGCTAAGGGTGTTTAAGCCTAGCCCGAGCCCACGATTCACCAGTTATAAAAGTATCTTGATAATTTAGCGTCAGTGGCATCACATCAAATACTTCTAGCACGGTTCCATCAGGAACCTGCATTTTCACAGAATTAAAAAGTATCTTAGTGTCATCAAATTCTAACTACACGACATATTACAAAATAACCCTCTCGTTCGAGCAATCCTAAGTTTTTACACCTGCTCGGCTCCCCCCTGCTCATCCGCCCCAGCTTCGCCAGTCGCAACATCCAAACCTTCGCTAGTGGCAGCATTCGAGCCCTCAGCAGGTGCTTCATCCGTCGTTGCCTCTTTTACGTTAGCTTCTTCAGTCACCGGAGCATCCTCAGATGAGGGTACCTTCTCCGCTGGTGGAACCTCCGCAGAACTAGGCGCAGGAGCAGACTTGGAGCGTCCGGCAACATCCTCAGTCGCGCTCGGCGAAGGCAGTGCATCTTTCTGAGCCTGCAAAAATAGACCACCAAATTAAATAACAATATGATCATCCATGAAATATAAACATGAAACGAACATCTCATACAAGTTGATACCTGACGAGTAGCTTCCGCTGCCTCTTCGGAGGCGAGGGCGCGTCCACCTCCGATGATCCAAAACCTCCGGAGCAAGCGCATCGCGCAGTTTCGAACCTCCGCATCATCAACCTTCATTTGACGAACCTCGTCAACAGTTGGGAAGACGTGGCTCGGCTTCCTGACTTTTCGAAGGTGCTCACAGCCTGCTTGGCGAAGGGTCCCAACCATGGCCAAAACTCCGGCGTAACATCCGAAGTCAGCTGCGTTATCAACCAAAGAACTGAAAACATCCAGCTCATTTTTAAGCCAAGCTTCGAATGCCACAGCTTCAACGGCAGGTAACGGCTCCCCAGCAGAGCCGCCGGCCTCAGTCAAGTAGGTGTCAATTTTACTATTCACCTCTCCCATGCTTTTTTTGCCAAGCCTCGGAATGAGAAGCCAACTCAGAGGGCAGCTCTTGTATGCGACTGTTTGCTGCTAACAAATCCTTGTCTTTCTGTCGGCAAGCAGCCAGGAGTTCAGTATTACTATTTGCAACCCCCTGTGCTTCCTCTCGGGACTTCTTATCTTTCTCTAGAGCAGCTTTGAGCTCAATCTCTTTATTCTCCAAGCTCCGACGAAGGTCCTTGTTATCTTTTTCGACTTCAGCCAACCGGTCATTCAAATAATGAAGATTATAACTCGCCCTCCGGCGCGCCGAGCGATTCAGGAGCATTAACTCAGCCACCTTGACATCGATGTCACCATGAAGGTTCTCCAAGGGCTCGTTGGCCAAGCGAAGCTCCGCTTCGGGCACACAAATACGACTGAACACCCGACCCAGAAAACGCCTTTCCTCTGGAGCACACTGCAAGTGGCACTCTCGAAGGTCCGGACTCGTGAAAAGCTCGGTCGCCGGGTCACAGACCCCAAGCTTCTTAGCAAAGTAAGGAAGGCTCGATCGGCTAGCCTCGCCATACGGTCTCTTCCCGGGGGTCCGTTCAGATTCAAGATCACCAGAAAACTCGAAACCATCGACCCATAAGTGCGAGCCAACAAACTCGGGAATTGACCCTCGCGGAGGACTCTCTGGCTCGAAGTCCCGAATAATATCATCGATACTTCGAGCAGCCGTAGCGCCGGCACTAGATGAGGCAATACCTTTCCCACGATCATCTTCGATAGACACATCATCATCAGAGTCATCTTTGCTGCTCGAGGTGCCGTTAGCCTCGTCAGATGAGTCATCTTCAGTATCCGCCTCTTTTTCAACATCTTTCTCCTCCTCCTTCTCGGCATCATCGGAGACGTCTTCATCGTCCGAAACTTGGATCAGGGCACCAATCCCCCCAACGCGGGGTACCCGCCCTCCAACCTTCGCAAGGCCTCGGCCACTCCCTAACGAAACAACGACCGAGGAGGACGAAGTACCGGTAGCGCCCGAGTCAACAGCGACTTTTGTCGCAAGAGTTTTCCTTCGGCCACCGACGCCACCGCGGCCTCGACCACGACCCCTCTTCGGCCGCGATGCAACATCTTTCTCCTCAGCGGCAGCATGTTTCCGCTTCTTCGGCGCATCATCGCTCGAGGGTGCGGGCCAGTCCTGATACTGGATCCCAAGAATGTCGAAAAGCCTATTTACACGACCTCCGCTACCCACCTAGCTGTGGATAGCCTTAACCTCTAGTGTGGACAGCTTCCCAACAAGGTCCTCTGCCCTCTGCTGAACACACTTGTAGATAGCTTCGACTCCATCTACACGCCTGGGAAATTTCTTAAGAACATTATCCCAAACTCTGTTCAACTCCAACTTAGGTTTCTTTAAACCTTTACCCTCGTACCTGGGGTCGTCCTCGACTGCAAACCATACTTGTCTCCGACTCAGAGGCCAAATTTTAGCGCAGCAGTACTCCTCGACCAAGTCGCGAGCACATTGAGACCGCGCAACAACCCTCAGACAATTAACGGCGGCATGCGCCTCGACATTCATCTTGGCCTCCGCACTCACATCGCCAAGTATAGGAAGCTCGCCGCAAAGCTCGGCATTACCACCAAGCTTGTAGTAGAACCAGAACTCTTGCCACCTGCTGGTCCATTTGTTCTTTTGCGTCTGCACTGGCAACTCTGATCCGGCGCGATGACAAAACGTGTACACAGCAAACTGACCCAAACTGGCGTTACCTTCGCGATCTGAAATCCTGCGAGGCTGCATATGAACGCGGTGAGTCCGAACAAAACCCTCGACATGGGGGACAACGCCCTGTGAGCGGCAAGCCCAAACGTACACCGAAAGCTTCGTAAAGCATGATGGTGTGAGTTGATGAAACTTCAGATTAAACCTTTGTAAAACCGAAGTCACAAACGGATCAACCGAAAATCGCATACCAGCTGTGAAGAACTCCTCAAAAACAACAACCTCGTCAGCATCAGGCTTCGGCACAGTCTCCCCAGCGCTGGTCCTCGCTTTCCCATCCTCGATCCAGCCCCGCTTGACATAAGCTGCCAACTCCGAGCCACAAACCCGGCTGAGTCCGAACTCCAGGGTCACCCCTTCATCCGCAGCAGGAGGGGAAGCAACACGGGCGGTTTGCTTTGACCTCGCCATCTCTCAATCTAAAACCCTCACAGAACACAATACGCACAACCTTTGAAACTGAAGAAAAACAAACCCTCGCAACAAGCAAAAAGCATCAACAGGATGGCTAGAGCAAAAGGATGGCACAAGTTCAAAACCCCCACCTACCCGATGTATTTATAGGGGCGCGGAGACGAGCCACCCCACCTGACAAAACCGACACGAAAACCGAAATCCACGGCGCAAAAAACAAGGCGGACCTCAACAATACAAACAGAAACATAACGGCCCGGCCCAAGCCTGCCGCGGGCGTCGCTGGCAAGGGTCCCGTTACTTCAAAGAGCGCTGCTTGGGCCCAAATACTGTTCTTGAGATCTAAGGCAACGAGGGGATACTGTTGGGGGAGGGGACCCTCGGCAATGGCGCCGCGCAGGCTGGCTCGAAGAACGACCCTCGCGCGACTCGCGCTCTCTCTCGAACTCTCTTCTCTCCGTTTTTTGGACCCTTCAGACCGGTTTCCTAACCTTCGGATACAAGTTCGACCCTCGGGTTTCGTTGCATGTCTTGCAGGCGAAGGCGCGCAAGAACACAGAAGGCGACCCTCGAGCGTCCTGATCACGGTCCGGGTCTGACCTCGCAACCGGCGGAGCCGAGGGTCTGACCCCGCCTTTCCCGCGAGGGCGAGTCGGGCCAGACCGTGCTTCCAACAATGAGCAGGACCAGATGGCGGCGGGTAGGAGGAAGGCAAGCTAGGGCTTTCCACTCTAGTTGTGTTTGTACGGTCCTACCCTTCCCCTGTACGGTGCCGGAGAATCTTTTCTGTACCCTTTTGTAATTTGACCGGTGTCCCTTGGTATCCCCTATAAATACCAGGGGATGAACAGTGTAAACGGGGATTTTTTGGGAGGCAATAGAAGAATTCCTCAACCAACTAACTTTCCCGCACCTTCGCTTGAGTACATTTACGTAAACTTCTTTACGCAAGTCTGACAGTTGAACACCCTCGCTTCGTACCCCTGCTCTGCAGCGGAGGTTGGGCAGGTGTGTTTCCAACAAAGAGCATCTTCAATCCTATGATACTAAGCTTGTATGAAAGCAATGAATGCGGCTTTATGAGGAAACAAATACTTAAGCATTAGGTATGTAGATTCCACCTAACATCCATGTTCAAACAAAATTTTCTAGGTCTAACACCAGTAGCAACGTAATAACTTTTATGTGCAGTAATTCTCTTATTAGAAGAGCTTGAGAAAGATTTTGTAGTGCTAAATGTTTCAATCAAACACTTAATTGTAAGTAGGGCCTCCTTATTTAACAATAAGTTTGGTAATATAACAAACACAACATTGATACAAGGATAGCTCACCAACATCAATGTATCTAGAGAACATAGGTTCAAGTTTATCCACACCTAATGCAATAGATGATGCATTTTCTAAAGTAACATAAAACACCTTTTTAGTCAAACTATAATCAGCTAGCACACATGCAACATGGACACAAATCAAGCAAAGTTAGAGGCAGAGAAACATAGCGAAAGAGAAAGACAAGCAAGACAGGAAAATGAGCTCTTATCCATGAATCCAGAGCTCAAGAGCTATCAACATCTGACGAGGTTAACAACATGAAGATGACGAGGACGATGGGACAAAGAGGATGAGGCTACATATACGACGGTTTTGGATTAGGAAGAGGGGAATAGATGGTCGTGATGTCGTGAGCCTGCGCTAGCCAGTGGTGGCTTGACAAGTCACTGAGGGTTAGAAGGAGGAGGCAAGAGATAAAGAGAGGCGTTCACAAAGAGCCGAGAGCCACCAAAGTGAGAGATCAGCGAGAGAGTGGTGACGAAAATGAATTAGGGTTTCCACATGAGGGGAGAGTGGGGAAACCCTCCCCCAATGGGTAGGTCCAACGACCGAGGGGAACAATAGGAGGGCATTGACGATAGGGTAGCCCGATGGGACTGGCCCATTTAGGTATGTGTGCAACAGAAAGCCGAAGGACAAAGGAGATGAGAACATCTTCTTTTGGCAATTGTGGTTTGGCTACAATAGAGAGGTCTATTACTTATTGAGTGATTATGATAACAAACCATTCCACTAATATAGTTTTATATGTTTGGTTAAATTTTGCAAATTGTTTCTACTACCAAAAAAACCTCGGGCGGTTGGGTAGAGCTTGCAACTTGTGCGAGCGTGTAGTCGATGTGTATGTTGGTGCTAGATTCGATATATCTAAGTAGGAGAGGTAGAAGAAGATGCGGTGCAAGGAGATAGAGGAGACGAAAATACAGTGGTCGCCAATAGAAGGAGACGGGGAAGACACAAATACGTTAGTTCGATCCGTAATCGTGAGAGGAGAGAAGATGGAGCATTGAGGCCCCGTTTAGTTCTCACTGTAAAAACTTTTCACTTATCATATCGAATGTTTAGATATATGTATGAAGTATTAAATATAGACTAAAAAATAACTAATTAAACAGATTGCGATAATTTTGTTACACGATTGTAAGCTATAATTTAATAATGTTGTGCTACAATAAATATATGTTAATGATAAATTAATTAGTCTTAATAAATTTATCTCATGGTTTGCAGACAGAATATGTATTTTGTTTTTTATTAGTCTATTTTTAACTGAATTAACATTAGATGTTTTTTTAATAGAAGTCCAAAATCGCACCCTTTGCCGAACTGGCACCAGCGCACGCGTTCATGTCAAGTTGCCATTGCCAATAGTGTGTATGCCGTATACTCCCTCCGTCCCTAAATAAGTGTCGTTGTTGGTGTGCGTGCCACGTGTTTGACTCAATTTATAGAAAATATGTGCAATATTTATATCTCCAAATAATTTTGTTAAAAAACTAGATGTAAAGATCTTTCCGATGATACTAATTACTTAGCATAAATATTAATATATTTTATTATATAATTGCCGATAACTTTTTCTCGGGAAGCGAGAACGACACTTATTTAGCGACTGAGGGAGTAGTACATACTCCCTTCATCCCAAATTATAAGGCATTCCAAGAATCTTGGAGAGTCAAAGTTTTTCAAGTTTGACCAAATTTATATGATAAGATAATAATATTTTTGATTCCAACTAAGCACAATTAGATTCTTCATTAGTTATATTTTCATAATATACATACTTGATGCTATAAATCTTTGTATTTTTCTCTATAATTTTGGTCAAAGACTCTTCAAGATTCTTAGAATGTCTTATAATTTGGGATGGAGGGAGTAGCAATCTACGCGGTGAACGGATCGAGAGCCATTCGTGCCGCGTGGATTTGCTTCTCCACCTTGCAGGAACTGTTGTCCGCGACCCGCGAGCAGGTCCCTGGTATTACTAGAAAAGAGAGCGCTACTAATTTCAGAAAAAAAAATGATATCCGGCCTTTTGCTTACGGATAGATAAAGGTCCTGTTTGGTACAGCTCAGCTTCGTTGTTTTTTTAGAAAATAGGTTCAAGAACAACTTCCTAGGTGAAGCCGAGCTATTTTAGAAAAAGTGTTTGGCAAAACAACTTCACCAACAACTTCATGCATGGTTAGGAGAGAGAAATGGAGGTGTAAACTGTGAAAAACTACTTTTTTTCAGCTTCATAGGTGAAGCTGTTTTTGTGAGAGAGAGGATAAAATAGCTTCATGGGTGAAACTCTTTTGTAAAATGGTGTTTGGCAAAAAAAAAAAAAAAACAGCTCATCAACCTGTTGTGAGCTATACCGGCCCAAAGATTCCGGCCTTTTCACCACAAAAAGAAATAAGTATCCCGATCACGTCATCTTCTCCGTTCGTAGCAACAAGTCTCTCTTTCAACCTGACGGACAATACTCACACACACGGGCCCCACGACGCGCAGGTGCCTTCAACGATCAAACGTTAGGAACGAGGCGGTGATCTGGCGCGAAGTGGTCAGCGTCGCCGCAGCCCGCAGGGGTGGCGGATCGAATCGGCGGGCCGGTTCCGGCCAACTACCACCGTACTGCTTCTTCCGATCCCATTCCGATTCCAAAAGTTCAACGCCCATTTTTTTCCCCAATTTGTACCCGCAGCCGCCGTCGTGATCGTGGACGCCACCCACGACTCTTCCACCTCCGGACTGCAATTCAATCTCGGGCTCCGACCACAGGGAAGAGATCAATTGAAAGCGGAACCGTGTTGAGAGCAACCAAGGAACCAGGCGCCCGGGCGGCGAGGCGATGGACAACGGCAACAACGGCGGCCACCCGCCGCACTACCCGCCGTACCAATACCCGTACCCGCATCAGGCGCAGGCGCAGCTGTATCCTTACGGGTACCAGTACCCGCCTGCGCCGCCGCCGTCGTCTGCCGCGCCGGCCGCGCCATACCTCTCTCCGTCTCCATCCTTCCCGAGCTATGCCCCCGCGCCGCCCCCGCCGCAGCACCAGTACCAGTCCGGCCCGCTCCAGTCGTACCCGCCTCCGCCGCAGTACCACGCCTACCCGCCGCCGCCGCATCCATCGCCTTACGGCCACGGGTACGACCCCTACCCATCATCCCCGTACCCGTCCTCCTACCCGAGCACCAACCCTAGCCCCAGCCCCAGCCCGGGGTTCTCTCCCAGCTCCAGCTTCCACCACCACCACGCCTCCGCGCCCGAATCCCCGTCGCCGGCGCCCTCCGCGCCGTCCTACCCCATCGAGGATGTCCTCGCCACCATGCGCCTCTCCGACCGGCACGACTACGCGTCGTCGCCCTCCGTGCCCCCGCCCTCGACCCCCTTCTCGGGCGATGGGAGCAGCCACGGCGGCGGGATGCAGGCGGCGGCGGCGGCGCCGTATGGCGCCGCCTCGGGAGGGTCGCAGCACGGAGGCGGGATGCAGATGGTGCCCTATGGCGCCGCCTTGGGAGGGTCGCAGCACGGAGGCGGGATGCAGATTGTGCCCTACGGCGTGGCCGCGGGAGGGTCGCAGCACGGCGGCAGCTTCAGGGCGTCGCTCAAGGTGGTGCTGCTCCACGGCAGCCTCGACATCTGGGTGCACGACGCCCGGTGCTTGCCTAACAAGGACATGTTCTCCAAGAGGGTCGGCGACCTCCTCGGCCCACGCATCACCAGTGCTGTCGGCGTCAAGATGTCGAGCGCGTCCATGACCAGCGACCCCTATGTCACCGTCCAGGTCTCCTATGCCACCGTCGCGCGGACCTATGTCATCCCCAACTGTGAGAATCCAGTCTGGTCGCAGAACTTCGTGGTGCCGGTCGGGCATGAGGCCGCCGAAGTCCAGTTTATTGTCAAGGACAGTGATGTCTTTGGCGCTCAGATCATCGGTGCTGTGTCTATTCCCGCTGAGAAGCTTCTGACAGGGGACAGGATTCAGGGTGTTTACCCCGTTCTTGAGACCAATGGCAAGCAATGTGCTCCGGGAGCTGTACTGCATTTGTCGATACAGTACATCCCCGTCGCTCAGCTCACAATGTACCACCATGGCGTCATTGCTGGTCCGGACAGTCTTGGCGTACCTCATACTTACTTCCCGCTTAGGCGTGGCATGAGAGTGACCCTGTATCAAGACGCGCATGTGCCTGATGGTTGTCTCCCAGACATATGGCTTGGCAATGGGCTGCGCTACCAGCACGGGCAGTGCTGGCGTGACATCTATGATGCCATATGCCAGGCAAGGAAGTTGATTTACATCGTGGGCTGGTCTGTTTTCCACACAATCCACCTCGTGAGAGATGGCACTCAAGCTCCATCACTTGGGGATCTGTTGAAGATGAAGTCACAGGAAGGGGTGCGTGTGTTGCTGCTTGTTTGGGATGACCCTACATCAAGGAGCATTCTTGGATATAAAATGGTATGTATTATCTATTAAGTTAAAAATATGCTTCTTTAAGGTCTTCACGCTACAAGAGACATAATTTTGTTAACTTGAAGGTTATCCATGTTATAATACTTATTAGGTGCCTTTTCAAATTAGCTGCATGGTAGCACCAATGATATTTCTCTGTTATAGGAGTTGGTTCACCAATTTTATCATTAAACTTTATGACATTTAGCAAACTACGATGTAACCTTTGTATTTGGTTGCTGTTTGGTTGTAGCATTGCCAATGTTATCCTCGGTCACCTACCGTTTAGCCACTATTCAGGCAAAAACGGGTGTTTAAATGGGCAAAACGGCCGTTTAAATGGTAAAATGACCGATTAAACGGAAACGGTGTACCACTGTGTAACGTTTAAACGGTGTGTAAACGGGTTGAACGGTCATTTAGGTGAACAGTGAGCATTGGTAATATTAATGGAAAAGAATTAAAGCTGTGGGCATTACGGCAAGACATACCGTTTGAACTAATTTCTTTGTCATTTGCGTTACAGTTGTGGGAAACAAACAACACCTTGTTTCTGTCGTGTTCAAGTAAATGATTTGCAGAAATACTAGCTGTCATCTGTACCGTATGGTATTAAGTAGATATTCATAATTCATCAATGTAGTGTCCAGCTTCCCTATGATATACTCCATCCGTTCTAATTTATAGTTCACTTTAGCTTCGTCCTAAGTCGAACTTCTCTAACTTTAACCAAGTTTATAGATAGAAAAATGCGCCCACATCTATAACATCAAATTAGTTTTACTAAATTCTCCATGGGTAGTTTGGTAGCTTATCCACTAGACACTTTGTAACATGCTTTTCACATATTTCATGATGTTTAAGAATTGAGGGCCTCATGTTTATGAAAGTTTCACTCATAGGATGGTTTCATGGGCACACGAGATGAGGAGACACGCAGATTTTTCAAGCATTCTTCAGTCCAAGTGTTGTTGTGCCCACGATCTGCTGGGAAACGCCACAGCTGGGTGAAACAGCAGGTTATCTCTATTCTCAAATGTCAATGGTGATTGTGATGCTGTACAAATTTACCATTCATGATGGTTCATATTTGTTTTTTTTTGTCACAAAGTATTACATCAATCTTTACCATATGTGTACACTACTTGTGTACACCGAGCATGGTTGGAGCCAGCGACCCCCCGCCTCCGCCCTGCGGTGCCGCTGTTGCCCCTGCTCGCAATGTGTTTCTTGAGTGCCATCTATTTATGTAAGAAGTTTGTGTGGACCAGGAAACAGGAACCATTTTTACTCATCATCAGAAAACAGTTATTGTGGATGCTGATGCTGGCAACTATAGGAGAAAGATAGTTGCTTTTGTTGGAGGCCTTGATTTATGTGGTGGGCGATACGATACACCTTGGCATCCTCTATTTCGGACACTTCAGAATGAGCACAAGGAGGATTATTACAATCCAAACTTTAATGTAAGTCTCGTTTCTGCGCAGTTTCTTATATCATGATTCCTAGAATTTTCTTAATACTGAAAATGCAGGAACCGTTTATGATATTTTGTTTTTAGTTCATCAAAAGGAAAATATTTTAGCATAAGAAAAACAAATATTAACATTGACCTATTCTCTGTTTTTTTTCTTTGTGGTAAAACTGAACATAGTTCTTTGCCATTTTCTAGCAATGGAAAAAATATTAGTGCTTGCCCTATTTTCTTTATTTATTCTGTACTGATCCTGAAAACAATTCTTCTCATTAATTTGCAGACAGTTGATGCTCGTGGTCCAAGGGAACCATGGCATGATTTGCATTCTAAGATCGATGGTCCTGCTGCTTATGATGTTCTACAAAACTTTCAGGAGCGTTGGTTAAAAGCAGCCAAACGCCATGGGATTAAAAAGTTGGCAAAATCGTATGATGATGCTCTGCTCAGTATTGAAAGAATACCAGAAATTATAAACATAAATGATGCAATATATTTTAGCGACAATGATCCAGAGACATGGCATGTTCAGGTGTTGATAGCATTCCTATATAGTTGAAAAGGAAAACCAACTTTTGTCCCTTTGTGCTATTTTGCCTTGCAAGCACTGAATTTTCTTTTACTTTGGAATTCAGGTGTTCCGGTCTATTGATTCAAACTCTGCCAAGGGATTTCCAAAGGATCCACGAGCAGCAACCATGAAGGTAACTGTTATCTACCATCTAGTAATACTATATTTGTAGGTTTTTCCATTTTGATGTTGACTAACACTTACTTCTGCTTTGGCCAACAGAATCTTGTTTGTGGAAAGAATGTGCTTATTGACATGAGCATACATACAGCTTATGTTCATGCTATCCGGGCAGCCCAACATTATATTTATATTGAGAATCAGTACTTCATTGGTTCTTCATTTAATTGGGATTCAAACAAGGATTTAGGTAAATAATGAGTGTCAACTTTTGCTTTGTGTTCTTCAATATAGTACAATGGCACAATGCACAGTGTTTCTTCCAGAAAAAACATTCTACAGTCCTTTACCCTTTTCCTTTTTTTACTATACATCTCACTTGCAAAAACGTTTTCTACATATCAGGGGCTAACAATTTAATTCCAATTGAAATTGCTCTCAAAATTGTAAACAAGATTAAGGCAAATGAAAGGTTTTCTGCATACATAGTGGTTCCCATGTGGCCTGAAGGTAATCCAACTGGTGCTCCAACACAACGAATTCTTTACTGGCAGGTTAGATTCACAGCAGTCATTGTTCATTTCTTGTTTCATGTGTTCCTGTAGATGATATGTTTCATATGGCTTAATCACATCGTTTTTTATATTTACACTGCAGAACAAAACCATGCAAATGATGTATGAGACAATATACAGGGCCTTGAAAGAAGTAGGCCTGGATGATATGTATGAGCCTCAGGATTATTTAAACTTCTTCTGTCTTGGCAACCGTGAAGTTGCTGACAGCACTAGCGTTTCAAATGCTTCAAATACAGCAAATAATCCTCAGGTAACTACTTGTTTTTGTTCAACAAATTATGCTGATTTAAAGAGCAATTTTAAACATTTCGGTTAAGTACTCCCTCCATTCCAAATTATAAGACGTTTTGGCTTTTCTAGGTACATGATTTTTGCTATGTACTTAGATATACTGTTATGTAGCTGCTGGGGTTGAGGGGAGAGAGAGAGAGTCTGTACTACAGTACCCGCTGTTCTACAGTACCCATGGGTACTGTTCACAGTAGATGTACTGCGGCGACTAGGGCTGCGAGGGAGACACAGGGCCAACCGGGGGTCTTTGCCCACCGCGGGCAAGAGGGAAGAGTTTTTCTTTCTTAATTCTTGCTTGATTAGATTGATACATCTTCTCTCTTTATATAGAGATATTTACTTGACTTACAAGAAAGTCTTACTTGACCCCTAAGCGAGCGATCCTTATATCTAATTAACCCTAACGGGCTATACCACCAGCCCAGTCCTAATAGACCCATGACATACTGTTGGAATATATGTGTATTAGGCCTATGAGGCCCATGTAAGGCTACTATATAGTTACCCTTCTAGGGTTAGCCCAATAATCCAATCACAATTTCTAGCATGGTATCAAGCTAGGGTTTTTTTTTTTCTTTTCTCCTTCTTCCACCTCCAGCCTCCAGCCGCCGCCGCCTTCTCGCCGCTGTTGCCGCGGCCATGGCCGGCGGCCGGCCACCTCCTCCTTCCCTCCCCTCCTCTCCACCACCTGGGCCCAGCTCGCGATGCTCTGGCCCGCCTAGCCTGGCGCCGCCGCCTTTGTTGCGGGCGCGAGCGGCACAGGCGCAGGCGCGCTCGGCGCCGGCGGCTCAGGGACCGGTGGCTCCAGCCTGCGCGGCCCCGCTGCAGGCGACCACGACATCGGTGCGGGTGCTGGCGGCCCAGGCGCGAACGGCCCGGGCGCGACCGCCCTACTTCCCGGCGGTCGGGGCGCGTGCGGCACCGGCACGACCGCCCCGCTGCTCGGCGGCCAGGGCGCGGGCGACCCAGGCTCCAACGCCCCTCTGCACGGCGGCCGGGGTGCGGGCGGCAACGGCACGGCCACCCCGCTGCCCCTGCTGCCCGACCCGCCTCCGCCCCCCTCTGCACCCGGAGCCCATCCAGGGGAGGGCGCATGCCTCCTCGGCGCTGCTGGTGGCCTCGTCTCCGGCCCTCAGGCGGACCAGCAGCCGCCCGCCTCCTTCTACGCTGCCGGCCTACAGTCAGGCGCTGCTGCTGGTCTCTACGGTGCCATGGGCCCAGGCTGGGGTGCGCTGGCACTGAGCTTCGGCGCCGGCAGCTCCTTCCCGGCGCCACGTCCTCCACCGCTTCTTCCCCAACCCGACTCCGCCCTCGCTACCGCTCTCGTTGAAGCGCGCGTCGCTGCCGCGGAAGGACAGGCGCGGGTGCGTGCCGCTGCCCTCATCTGGGAGCGTGAGCATGCCGCGGCCGACGCCCTCGCTCATCAGCTCGCCGAGGCGGAGCAGCTCCTCGCCTGCCCTGGGCTCCCCGACACCGGTGCCACATCCTCCAGGTCGCGAGCTCCTCGACCGGCTCCTGCCCCGGTGCCCGATCTGGCTGATCCTCTCGTCGCACAGCTCCACTACCAGGTCTGGTTCCCGTCGTCCTCGACGCTGAGTCGCCCTCCTACGCCCGCTGGCGGGACCTGGTCCTCCTCACCCTCCGCCGCTACGTCCTCGACGACCACGTCCTCGCTGACACCATGGCTGCGGCTCGGACCTCTGCGTGGCTACGCCTCGATAGCATCGTCCTCTCCTGGATCCTTGGGACCATCTTCCTCGACCTTCACGACCTCGTCCGCGCCCCTCCGGAGGGTACCCCCGCCACCGCCCGCCGTGCCTGACTGGCACTCGAGGGTTAGTTCCTGGGCAACGCCGAAGCCCGGGCCCTGCGTCTCGATGCGAGCTTCCGCACCTTCGTCCAGGGTGACCTCTCCGTCGGTGAGTACTGTCGCCGGATGAAGGGCATGGCCGATGCCCTCGGTGACTTGGGCTGCGCCGTGGACGACCGGTTCTTGGTCCTCAACATCCTCCGCGGCCTCAGCGAGCGCTACGGCCACCTTCGGACTTGGATCACTCGGCAGCGGCCTTTCCCCACCTTCCTTCAGGTTCGTGACGACCTCGTCATGGAGGAGCTTACTCAGGGCATCCAGCCTGGGTCGCTCTCCGCGCCGGGGTCCTCGTCGTCTTCGACTGCCCTGGCCGCCACTCCTCCGCGGCGTCCCACTGCTCCGCCCACGTCGTCTCTACTTGGTCCTCCTCCCGGGCCGAGAGGGGTTGAGGGGCCGTGGTGGTCGCCGTCGCCGCGGGGGCGGGCGGGGTGCGGGGCCCGGCCGTGGGAGCACACCGGCGCCTCCACGAGGTGCACCCTGGCCATCCTACAACCACCCATGGTCAGGACACATCTCCATGTGGCCCTTTTAGGCGGTCGGCGACGAGTCTCGTCCTCCAGCGACCATGCTCGCTGGGGGGGTCCCGGGCGCCCAGTGGGCTTCGGGTACCGTCCCTCCGCTACCGTCGCCGTGGACTCCTCCCGGGGTCTCGCCCGGGCTTGTCGGTTGGGACCCGACAGCCCTGGCCCGTTCCTTCAACACCATGAGTCTAACTCCACCAGTCAGCCCGGACTGGATCGCCGACTCGGGTGCCACCTTCCACACCACAACTGACCCCGGTATACTCTCCTTAGTCCACCTTCCTTCCTCTTCTCATCCTTCGTCCATCATGGTCGCAAATGGTTCGTGTCTTCCTGTCACATCTGTGGGTGTTGCCGGCACTCATGGCTCCTTTCGTCTTCCTGACGTTCTTGTTGCTCCTATTGGTTCACAACCTTCTTTCTATTCGTCGTTTTACCACTGACATTTCCTGTTCTGTTGAATTTGACTCTTCTTGTCTTACTGTGGAGGATTTGGCTTCTCGGCGTCCTCTTCTCCGATGTGACAACGCGGGCCCCTTTTACACTCTTCGGTTTCCTCCACCGTCTTCTTCGCCTTTCACATCGTCCGCTGCCCTCGCCGCCGTTTCTTCCTCCACTACTTGGCACCGCCGGCTTGGACATCCTGGACATGCTGCTCTGACACAGCTTAGTCGTAGCTCTGCCATACCATGTACTCGAGCTCACGATGAGCATTTGTGTCATGCGTGCCAACTGGGCCGACATGTTCGTCTTCCTTTTCCTACTTCACATGCGACCCATATTTTTGATCTTGTACATTGCGATGAGTATTTCTGGTTATAAATACTATCTTGTCGTTCTTGATGATTTCTCTCACTACTTCTGGACTTTTCCCTTGCTTGCCAAGTCCGAGGCTTTTCCCACGCTCCACCACTTCTTTGCGTGGGTGTCCACTCAGTTCGGCCTCCCCATCAAGGCCGTCCAGTGCGACAATGTCCGCGAGTTCGACAACACTCTCTCTCGTGCTTTCTTCCTCTCTCACGGTGTCCAGCGCGCATGTCTTGCCCCTATACCTCCTCCCAGAACGGAAAGGCTTCACTTCTGTTCAGGGCCACGAACGACACCATGCGCACCCTTCTGTTCCAGGCTTCACTTCCTGCTCGCTTCTGGGCCGAGAGCTTATACACCTCCACCTACCTCCTTAACCGCTTGCCTTCCACTGCCTGCCCCGCTCCCACAACTCACCACGCTCTCTTCGGCACCCCTCCTCGCTACGAGCACCTCCGTGTTTTCGGGTGTGCGTGTTACCCTAACACCACTGCCACAACTCCCCACAAGCCGGCTCCCCGTTCGGCGTTGTGTCTTCCTCGGGTACTCTCCGGATCACAAGGGGTACCGTTGCTTTGACCTTGCTTCCCGTCGGGTTCTCGTCTCTCGTCACGTTGTTTTTTACGAGTCCGTCTTCCATTTCTCCACCACCACCTCCCCACCCACCTCCGACCTTGACCTCCTCTCTCTGTTTCCCACTGACGCGGTGGTCCAACCACCTTTACCGTTTTGTCCTGCAGGTTCTCCACCGCGCCCTCCGCCGGGCCCGTGCCCCGGCCCGCCGTCCTTCGGGGCTGTGCCTGACCCTGTGCCCTGCGCGGGTCCGGCGGCCACGCCCTTCGGTGCTGGGCCTGACCCTGTGCCCTGCGCGGGTTCGGGGGCTACGAGTGGCCCTGCACCTGCGGGTCCGGCGTCTTCGGCACCTCCCGCGCGCTTCGCCCAGCCAGTTCGTGTCTACCAACGTCGTGGGCGGGCGGCCTCGCCGCCCCCGGTGCGGGACCCGTCACCGTTGTCGCCACCTCGGTCACCTCCTGTGGCCGCTTCTCCGCCGTCGACGCCTACGCCGCCGCCTCCACCGCCACTGGCTGCTCGTGTTGAGCCGCTCGTGTACCACCCGCCTCTTCTTCACCGCCACTCGCGTCACGTTCACCCCATGGTGACGTGGCAGGCGGCGGGGGTACTGCGGCCTCAGGCTCTCGCCGCGACGCTCGGCGAGCCGCGGGTCTCTCCGGTACCCTCTTCCGTGCGCGGCGCCTTGGCCGACCCTCACCGGCGTGGTGCGATGGAAGAGGAGTACGCGGCTCTTCTCGCCAACCAGACCTGGGATCTGGTGCCCCGTCCACCTGGCTCCAACGTCGTCACAGACAAGTGGATCTGGACGCACAAGCGGCAGGCTGATGGCACTCTTGAGCGGTACAAGGCTCGCTAGGTTCTCAGGGGTTTCACTCAGCGACCTGGAGTTGATTATGATGAGACTTTCAGCCCCGTGGTGAAGCCAGCTACATTCTCTCACTGGCTCTCTCTCGCTCCTGGCCCGTACATCAGCCAGCTGGATGTCAAGAATGCTTTTCTCCACGGGACACTTGCTGAGACGGTCTACTGCAGTCACCCTGCGGGCTTTGTTGACTCTTCCCGCCCTGACCTGGTCTGCCGTCTCAACAAGTCACTCTACGGCCTCAAGCAGGCCCCTCGGGCATGGTACTCTCGGTTTGCTGCATTTCTGCTTACACTGAGGTTTCTGGAGGCCAAGTCAGACACTTCTCTGTTCATCTACCACCACGGTGGGGAGACTGCCTATCTGCTGCTCTATGTTGATGATATTGTGCTCACTGCCTCCAGCCCGACACTGCTGCGGCGGATCATCACCTCTCTTCAGCAGGAGTTCGCGATGAAGGACCTCAGTGTGCTCCATCACTTCCTCGGGGTCAGCGTTGAGACTCGTCCAGGGGGTCTCTTTCTTCAGCAGTGACAATACACTCTTGATATCCTGTAGCGAGCTGGGATGACTGACTACAAGCCCTGCTCCACCCCAGTTGACACTCAGGCGAAGCTGTCAGAGACCGAGGGCACCACAGTTACTGACCCTACTGCGTACAGGAGTCCTGCGAGGGCGCTTCGGTACTTCACCCGCCCGGGCATCACATATGCAGTTCAGCAGATTTGCCTTCATATGCATGATCCGCGCGAGCCTCACCTCACGGCTCTCAAGCGCCTCCTCTGCTACCTTCGCGGCACTGTCGACTACGGCCTACTCCACCGGTCTGCCTCCACCGAGCTCGTCGTCTACACCGACGCTGACTGGGTCGGGTGTCCGGACACTCGCCGGTCCACCTCCGGCTATGCTGTCCTCCTAGGTGGCAACCTGGTGTCTTGGTCGTCCAAGCGCCAGCCGGTGGTCTCCCGCTCCAGTGCCGAGGCGGAGTACTGCGCTGTTGCTAACGGCGTGGCTGAGGCCTCCTGTCTCCGGCAGCTCCTTGGCGAGCTCCATAGTCCCCTGGCCCGGAGCACGTTGGTCTACTGCGAGAACGTCAGTGCGGTGTACCTCTCCACCAACTCCGTTCAGCACCAGCGGACCAAGCATGTGGTCCCGACCACCTCCCAGTTTGTCGACATCTTCACCAAGGGCCTCCCGTCCTCGACTTTCTCTGAGTTTCGCTCCAGCCTCAACATCAGTAGTGGCTAGTTGTGTCTGTGAGGGGGGGGGGGGGGGGGGCTCGTGTGGTGTACTTCTTTTCGTGTTCAGTCTTGAAACTCCGCTGCGTCGGTAGTTCAGACTGGGGGGGTGGGGGTGGGTTGGAATATATGTGTATTAGGCCCATGTAAGGCTACTATATAGCTACCCTTCTAGGGTTAGCCCAATAATCCAATCACAATTTCTAGCACATACTCTAACACTACACCCCACTTGGACATGCAGCTTCTCCTCGAGCTGCAAGCTAACGAACTTATAACGATGACTCGACTCGATACAAACCTAACACCTAAAAACAAGTCTTTTACATCTTGACTTATTTTATTATTGTCAAACTAAAATGAACTAGGACTCTATTTTGACTCCTGAAGATAAGGTGGACACCATCCGCCTGCCGGATCTACACGTGTACAACCACCAGGATTCCATGGAGATCATCTGGACGAAAGCAGTGCATGCATATGGCCACCTGGAAGTGGTCGCAATAGCGACAAGCGAAGGCGTCCTCGTGGTGGCCGGTGGCATAATACAGAAGCGCTACGTGGTGCACTCCCGCCGGTGACCCCATGTCTTCTCCCCGCCAGACGGCCACTGGTCTACACCGCACGGAGAAGAGCAGTGGGTTGTCGATGGAGAACAGTGAGGCAGGGTGCACCTCCCCAATCGTCGTTGCCGCAGACTTTGAGTTAGCTGCCCGCAGGGAAAACAGCATGTCCGCCGCATGTGGGAGAAACTGCATGCCCAAGATCTCTGACACAGCAGATGAGATCGAGGTCCTTTGCGTGGCGTAGCACAACTTGGAGCAGCTGCGAAGAGGTGTAGGGCTGAATGACCTGCAGATCACGTATCTCCTGCACCCACCGACACGTTAGGAGGCCGCATGCAGCAGCCTGTAGTCGCACCCCCACTGACACCTGACGCGCAAACGACGCCTGACGGCTGTGTCTACCTTTGCGCAGCGCAACACAGCTCGAGGGAACTGCGAAGGGGTGCGGGTCTGAATCAGCCGCAGATCGCACAACCGCCGCACACGTTGGCGTGCTAGGAGGCCGCGCGCCGCCGCCTGCAGCCGCACCGCTGCTGACACCTAGTGAGTAGGCATCTTCCCTGCCGGATCCGTCGCGATATCCGTCGGGTTCTCTGTGAATTGATGTTGGTGGCGCAGCGCACCGTGGAGGGCAAGCGCCGCGCCGTTGGTGGCGGACAGCAGCGCGCCGCCCGGGAACAGAGTGTCGTCCACATCCCCATAGAATACGTCCGTGGCTTGGGGGGCCTCCTTGAGCAACGACGACACTGAAGGCTGCGATCGAAGTTGCCGTCGTTGCCAGCTGGTCGGAGGTGGCCGCGTAGACAGAGGCAGGGTCCGAGGAGAGGGCCCAGGACAGGATCGGCGATGGGAATTGCAAGTGGTGGAGAGGAACCCCCGCGACTGACGACCCGCCGTGGGGCAAGGATCCCGCGGCCGCCCCATCGTAGGGCATCCCGTAGGGGAAAGTCACGGCCATGGTTGACGGCGGAGGTGGCGGCTGCTGTTGGCTGATGAGGAAGGATCGGATGCCCGCCACGACCTGTCCGAGTTTGAGGACCGCCGCCGTCAATTGCGCGGGCGTCAAATTGATACATCTTCTCTCTTTATATAGAGAGATTTACTTGACTTACAAGCAGTCTTATTTGACCCCTAAGCAAGCGATCCTTATCTCTAATTAACCCTAACGGGCTATGCCACCAGCCCAGGCCTAATAGACCCATGACATACTAACATATACACTGCTAGTAAAGCAATGTATCTAGAAAAGCCAAAACATCTTATAGTTTGGAATGGAGGGAATTTTAAATAGTGTAGGTAAAAATACGAGTTATGTGACCTGTAGGTGGACTTAGCTCAACAGTTCTCCCTTTTTCCTGGCAAAGTACTGATATGGTTCCTTTAGACTGTATGTTACTATGTGAAACATTAAGATTTGGATTTTGTCCATCTGTCCACTGAATTTTATTGGGAATTTCCATATCATGATGATTCTTAAAGGATATTGATACAAGGTCTTTTTTTACCTACATTAAGGCCAAATGGCCACTTGACACTCAGGCTATATGGAAAACTAAGATTCTATGTAGGTTTTTGTTTGAAAAGAAATTCTTGGTCAATGACTGAAGTGATTTCACTTATTCATGTGGATATTGAACTTGTAATTGTTACCTTAGCATTACTTTCGCTCAGGTAATCAGTCTTGAAATTGACTTTCTTCACACTGTGTTGTTCTCCTGAATATGGCATGTATGTAAGCTTATTTTGCATTTAATGTTCAGGAACAAGCTAGGAAAAATAGGAGAATGATGGTCTATGTACATTCAAAAGGCATGATTGTGGATGATGAGTATGTCATCATTGGATCAGCTAATATTAACCAGAGATCCATGGAAGGAATAAGAGACACCGAGATTGCGATGGGAGCGTATCAGCCACAATATACATGGGCTAATAAGCTTTCTGCCCCACGTGGACAGGTTTTGCCCCTTGTCTCAAGCTGACAAATATTTGGTGTACCATATTTATCGGGACTTACAAAACTGGGCTGCTCCTGTTATGAGATTGTACATGGAATTATTTATAGTTTCATGTCCTCACTGCTACTGCCTTGCTGAGGCTATACACATTTGTTTCCACTTTTTGTCATGTTAGGGGTGCAATTGATTTCACGACGCATCTTGTGCTGCACACTAAATTTAATCTATTGATTTTCACTTTGTAGATTTATGGCTACAGAATGTCCTTATGGGCTGAGCATATTGGAAGCATTGAGGAAGACTTCAACTATCCAGAGAGCCTGGAATGCATGATGCGTGTACGACATCTTGGGGAAGAGAACTGGAAGCAGTTTGTTGCCGATGAGGTGACAGAGATGAGAGGCCACCTCATGAAGTATCCAGTAAGTGTTGACCGTAAAGGCAAGGTGAAACAACTACCAGGATGCGCAGCATTCCCAGATTTGGGTGGGAACATCTGCGGCTCATTTGTGGCCATCCAGGAAAACCTCACAATATAAATTTTAGTTGTGCAATTATATAATGTCTGATGGCCTCTGAGGGACCCTGTAGATCAAAGATAGAGCACTAACTTATCCTCTTTCTTGAGAGCGTAGATAGGGTGAAAGTTTTGCAAGGGCTACAGGTTGCAGGCAAGTAGGGGAAATGCTAATAGGGCTTTCCCCGCTTGTCCCTTTTCTCGATTCACTTAGTACATGTACCTGTATAGAGAAATTAAAGAAGTTCAGGAATATCACATTTGGACCAACTGCCAAGATTAAGACTGTCCATGTAAATCTGGAAAGTAAGTGTTTGGAGTGTAAATTGTCCTGCATTGTATTCTGAAGTGTTTTTTTCCCTTTTGGGGGTATTTGATGAAATCGCTAATTCCTTATTTCTTGATCAGCATAATTCTCAATGTTCTCGCGAAATGCTGAGCAATGCATCTCAAGGAGTCAAGGGGTGTGGAAGATTGGAATCAACAAGCGGAAGCAGTATGTCTGTCTAGAGAAAAATAAAACCTACTCTAAAGCAGTTACCCAGTTACAGAGATATTCCTTATCACAGCCTAGACCATCCTGAAACTCGATCATTTCCTCCACCTCTCGGACTGAATTTTGACACCCATATACCTTCCGAGCATCATGACGGTGGCCTGCGGGTTGGTTCCTGGGGAGTACTTGAAGGTGGAGCTGTCGATGACCCTGAGCCGCTGCACGCCGAAGACCCGGTAGTCGTCGTCGACGACGGCGCCGACCTGGCACCCGCCGTGGTAGTGCCAGATGGTCATGACGGTGTCCCTGCAGTACTGCTCGGGCGTCCGGGAGTCGTTGACGTGCCGCGGCAGGAGGTTGACGGGGAAGTTGGCGGAGTCGGTGAAGATAGACTCCACGGAGGCGTTGGCGTAGGTGAAGTTGGCGAAGGCCCGGGACTGGATCACCCGCTCGATCGTCTGGATGCCGTGCACGCACCGCTCCAGGTCCTCCGGCTCCTGGAAGTAGTTGAACGTCACCGCCGGGTTGGCGCGCGGGTCGGCGGACCGCAGCTCGATGTGGCCCGACGACACGGGCCCCAGGATCTTCTCCAGGATGAAGCCGCCCCGGAACGCCCGCCTGTCCAGCCGCCGCATCGCCTCCGCCGCGCGCTCCAGAGCCTCGGGGGTCCTCTGCTTCGGCGGCAGCGTGCCAAGCTGCCCGGTCTGACAATTGTTGTCTGTCAGTATCTATGGAGAAGCAAGCACCGCACCGCACCGGCCGTCGACCGACCGCGTCCGCACCTGTGGAGAGAAGAGGCCGAAGTTGCGAGCTAGGCGGCGGGCGCCGTCGGAGACGGGGATGCCGAACTCGGAGCCGCTGACGCCCTCGATGAAGCTGCCGGAGCGGGTGATCCCGACGACCTGCACGAGCGAGAGCGTGACGGGCACCGGCGACGGGATGAACACCGAGTTCATGGGGTTGTCGGCCACGCCCTGCCCGACCATGGGCTGGTCGACCAGCGCCTGGACGCCGTGCGCCTCCAGGTGCGCCTGCGGGCCGACGCCGCTGAGCATCAGCAGCTGGGGGCTCCCCAGCGTCCCCGCCGACAGGATCACCTCGTTCTTGGCGCCGTCGCGGAGGTACACCCGGTGCTGCACCCCGAGCGGGTCCGTG
This sequence comes from Coix lacryma-jobi var. lacryma-jobi, assembly GCA_009763385.1. Taxonomy (NCBI): domain Eukaryota; kingdom Viridiplantae; phylum Streptophyta; class Magnoliopsida; order Poales; family Poaceae; genus Coix; species Coix lacryma-jobi. Next base: position 42,331,100 of record CM019823.1, on the reverse strand, counting down.
AACACCACGCCGTACGCCACCGGGTACGGCGCGCCCTCCTGCTGCCGGAAGAGGATCCTCGACACGGTCGCGTAGAGGAACACGGCGAGGCCCCTGGGGCGCGCGTGCCGGAGGAAGTCGGCGGCCGTGTGCCGCTGCCCGCTGCCGTCGAAGATGGTGCCCCCGATCTTGGTGCCCGGGACGTGGTCGAAGGTGAAGCCGTTGTCGGGCGTCACGCCGGCCTCCAGCAGCGCGTCGCGGAGCGCCGCCTGCCACGGGGGCACGTCGGGGCGGAACACCAGCGCGCGCTCCACCCAGCGGTAGGACGAGTTGACGAGGCGCGTGTCCCAGCCGGCGGCGCGCACGTAGTCGCTGCTGGCCCGCGTGTAGAACCCGGCGTTCAGGCAGCTGCCCCCGCCCAGCACCCGCGCGCGCGCGTTCACCACGCCGTCCTCGGAGATGAACCGCTGCGCGGGCGACGCCGGCGACGTGTCCGCCAGCGCGTCCGTGAAGTGCTGCTGGTTGGACATGTTGCGGTACGGGAGGCCCCCGCGCTCCAGGAGCAGCACGCGCGAGTGCTCCGACAGCGTCGCCGCCAGCGGGCAGCCCGCCGTGCCGCCGCCGATGACGATGTAGTTGTACTGCGACACCAGCGGCGCGTCCTGTGCGTGGCGCACGAACTGAAGGTTCTCCAGTGGTTCTGCTGCACACATTGCATGCACCACCAATTCACACGTTGCAGAGCGGCAGAAATTAAATTCCTAAAAAACGCATGACCATATTCACAGCAGGCAGTCCGGCACGAACCATCCTCCGAGAGCGCTACGAGGCACGAGGAGCCAAGAACGATGACGGCCACGACCAGGGCGGCCAAGGTGGCACGCCCAGGCGCCATTTTCGCCGGGTGATTCAGCACCTGCAGTGATCAGATAGGAGAAAAGTTCGGCTCGCTTATATATATAATTATATATATTCGGAGTTAGTTCTTGGGTAGATCGAGAGTAGATGTTTGAATAAAATACTGCACGGTTGTTCTACGCTGCAAAGATGAGCTGCGAGGAATCGAGGAGGTGATAATTTTACAAAAGGATATATGGTTTGCATCATACTCGTGAGCTTTTTAAACAGAGCTGCTGGTTGTAGCATGCATGAGGGATGGTGAGCTTTTTAAACGGAGCTGGGACGACAATACGCGTGAGACGAATTTGATGTGAGCAGCAAGCAGGACCGAGTTTACCTGCCAATCTTGATGTGAGACGAATTATTTTGGAGCTTTTTACTTGTATGTCATTAAAAAAGATGGTGTAATCGTCCATGTCCCTCGAAAATGGGTTCTAACGTTCTTGTCCCTGAGTTTGAAAAGTTTTCTCTCTCACGCCATTCCGTCTGTTTTTAGCACTAATGGTGTTAAATATGGATGGCAAAAGATTTCAATGCCCCTGAGAACTTTGTTTCTCATGCGGCACTAGCTGCTTGGCGCCTCAATTTTTTTAAAAAAAATCCACGAGACGCGTGCGAGTTCGAGTAGCGCAAAGGCGAAAGTCGTGTGGACAACAATTTGAACCATTGATTTTTCATATTTTATGAATTATTAATAAATTTAAAAATCTAGGATAACAAAAAAAATGAAAAGATCATGTATCTTATGTCGTTTACCATGTACGTGCTGCCGCGACGACGGGAAGCTAGCTAGCGTGATGAGCTCACTGTTAGTGCTGAAAACAGACGGAATGGCGTGAGAGAGAAAACTTTTCAAACCCAGGGACAAGAACGTTAGAACCCATTTTCGAGGGACATGAACGATTACACCATCTTTTTTAATGACATACAAGTAAAAGTCTCATTATTTTGCAGGTAGCACGTGCATGCTTTTCATACATGTACAGGTAAGGTACTGTATATAGCATTTGAAATTTATGTTTGATTCGGTATACTCTCCCCCTTTCATCGGGTCGTTTTTCTGTTATTACTATGACGGCGAACATGGAGCAGACTGAATTTCTGCCCGCCCAGAGTCAGGCTGACTAGTGATTAGTTCAACTATGTTTGGATCCTATGGACTAATTCATGGTCGGGGTAGGACGAATGCGTACTCGTATTTATGAACGTATGCGTCTGTAACTGAGTCTCGCAAAAAAAAACTAGTTAGTTAAAATCTAATCTTTGAAAATCCAACATGTGAACTAGCAAATGGATTAACAACTAATCAACCTCAAGTAGTTGTGAGTTCACAGGTCTATACAACCAACTATTTAGGGCTAACAACTAGTACTAGTAGTGCTTATTAGTTCTTGAAATTAAACATGACTAAACTATAACTACTAACCAGCTAATCACTAGTCCTAGCTAGCTAATTAATAGTTCTAATTCATCCCAACAGGCCCTAATGATCCATCAATCCATGTTGGTACACGGGCTAGAATTTTGTAAGACATAAATTTATATATTTAATACTCTCTTTGAAATTATAAAACATTTTGATTTTTTTCACATGCGTAGATTTTACATTCACTTAGATATACACTATGAAAACAATGCGTAGCTTTTTATATATCGAAATATATAATAAAAAACAATTTCTCAAAAAAATCTCACAATTTAGAACGAAAGGAGTACCTATAAGCTAAATATTATGAATACTTACGCCTTGTTTAGTTCTCGTCTTAAAAGTTTTCATCCTATCACATCAAATGTTTAGACACATATCTGAAGTATTAAATATAAACTAAAAAACATTCAATCCATCCGAAATTCGACATTTGATTTTTTTGACACCAAGTTTGATCAGGTGTCTTAAATTTAGATATTCAAAATATATTTTGAACATATAAATTTAAGACACTTATATAAGTGTCTTCTAAGCAAATGACTTTTTAAGTTGCTAAATGAAGAAGGGTTTGGTAACAATTACTTAGGAATAAGTATCTAAAAGATAAGACCCTAACATAGGTCCAACATATATCTGGGGATTCTCAACTTTGGGCTGGCCTTACGAAGATCAAGGACGAATTCCTTTCATTGGGCAAGTTCAAACTAGGTGATGGCTCTCAGGTGCAATTATGAGAGGATGTGTGGTTAACACATCGTCCTTTAAAATCGATCTTTCCAACACTTTTTAATATTGTTAGGAAGAAAGGAGCTTCTATAAGAACGGTGTTATCCAGGACACCGTTAAATGTGGCCTTCCAGAGATATTTGGTAGGCGTTAATTTACAAGCATGACGCGAGGTGGTTGCTATGATGGCTAATGTACAGTTAATAGACCATATGGATCGTTTTGTGTGGGCGTTGCATTAGAATGGATTCTTCTTAGTTAAATCTTTGTATAACAATGGCAGGAAGATAGAAAGTGTTGTTTTTGTTCTTCCGAGGAAACAATACAACATCTTTTCTTTGATTATCATCTTGCGAAATTTGTGTGGCGGGTTATTCAGATTTTTAATTTAAACCCTCCAACTAGTGTACATAATATGTTTACAGATTGGTTATTTGGGTTTAATAGAAAGCTCAAGTCCATACTTCTTCTGGGTGCAAGTGCAATTTGCTGGACAATATGCTTGACTCCAAATGATTTAGTTTTTGACAAGATCCTAGCACCATCTTATTTGCAGGTTGTCTTCAGGGAAACTTACTGGATTTGGTTTTGGTCCCTACTTCAAAAGGAGGATCGCCAGATGATGAAGATGGGTTCTAGGAAGATTGAAACAACCGCAATGGAGGGGTGTTTGTTAGAAACGGGTGGAGTTTCAGTAATAGAATTACGTTCTAGATGTTGAGTTGGGTTTCTTTTTTGTCTTTCTTGTTGGATCTGAACTTTGTTTTCGAGATTGCGTGGACCTTTGTGTTTTAGTGTGTGTTATGGAACAACTGTATGCATTAGTCGATGCAGAAGTTGGAATATTAATATATTATCTTTTCTAAAAAGTTTGACCACTCATCTTATTTAAAAATTTATGTAAAATATTACTTTTTTGTCGTGGCTTTGTTTATTAATAAAAATTCTTTAAGAATAACTTAACTTTGACTTTATTTGCATAAATTTTTTGAATAAGATGACTAATCAAACTTGAGGAGAAAAAAATCAAACGTCTTGTAATTTGGGATTGGGATGTAGAGAGTAACTAATTGCACAAATTGCGACTAATTTAGGAGACAAATTTTTTGAGCCTAATTAATCTATGTTTTGACAATGTGGTGCTACAATAAACATTTACTAATGATGGATTAATTATGTTTAAAAAATTTATCTTGCGAATTACTCTCTATCTATGTAATTTGTTTTGTTAATAGTCCATTTTTAATAATTCAAATTAGTGCCACAATATCCAATGTTATGTAACTTTCCACGTTGGATCTAGACACCCCTTACATGAAACACTAAACTCTTTGGCTGTCATATAGGGTCTCCCATTACGGTACTTAGAAGTTCATCTATATCTACAGATGTCCTATGAAGACAGTATTGGATTTAGTTCTGGGGTCGAGGTTTTTTTTGTCCCATGCTCATAGTGTTCCTTTTGAAATACTGAATGGTTCGTAAAAAAGATAAGAGTTTTAATCGGTCGAGTTTTTTTTTTGCTAGAGAATAATAATAGAATATCATCTTACTAAGGCATTGTTTAGATTGCATCAAACATTTAATTTTTTTCGCTCTCTCCATCACATCAATGTTTGGACACATATATGGAGTATTAAATGTTGCTAAAATAAATAACTAATTATATAGATTAGTTGTAAATCACGAGACGAATCTTTTGAGCCTAGTTAGCACATGATTGAACAATATTTGTCAAATACAAACAAAAGTGCTACAGTAGCAAAGTTAAAAAAAATTCAACATCTAAACAAGGCGTAAATAGGAAACCAAGTAGACCTATAGATATAAGTAAATGCCATCTTAGTAAATGGTTATTTATAAGCTACTAAATAAAGACTAAAGAGTGCACCTGACAAACCTTGGTTAAAAATAAATATCTCTGTAAAAAAATATTTATCACAGGTTGAAATTAATCTGGTGACTCATTGATTGGAATGATTTATTAAAGGCCAGTGAAGATTTTCTAGAACATGAAACTTTCAAAATAAGAAATGGTTCCCAAATCGGATTTAGTAAAAGCAGAGTTATCGTTTGTCTGAATATGCTCGGTGAGTGTCAAGACAAATTGAGCTCGGTGAGTGTCTGAATATGCTCGCGTGCAAACGAAATGAAGCTCGGAAATGTCGCCCTAGCCGGTTCAGCTATGACAAAATGCTGCGGCGATGTGATGTCGATCGACACCTACGCCGAGCGAGCATAACCTAACGTGGCGTAACCCAAAAACTTTTGAACTCGATTTCGTCTGTGCAGTCCAGCACAAACCCGCAAACCAGTAACTAAACCATGGCAAATGGCGAAGTGGCGTTCACCGGCACAGCCATGGCACTATGGCAGCCACCCTGTTCCACTTTCTCTCTTCGTCATATAGCTGAACAAAGGAAACGCAACGGAACAAATCAGGACGATAGTGCCCCGGGCACGTCAGGGATTTCCAGCAATAATGCGGCCTCTTATTCCTCCTGCTCGTAGTCGAGCTCTTTTTCAGTTTTCACATAATCACATGCAGTATGTACAAGACACGACCGGAACACAACGATAGCGTTCCTCGATCGGCAGGAGAGGTTCCGGGCGATACATACAGATACAGATGCAGGTTTGCGCGTGATCTGGTAGCTGTGCCGTTTCACTTGTTGGCTTCGCGGGCGGCGGCGGCGCGCGGCGTGATCTTGATGACGAGGCCGGGGAAGACGTCGTCGGGGCCGTGGACGTGCGGGTTGTGCTCCAGGATGCAGGGGTCGCCGCACCTGGCGCTGATGCTGTGCAGCGTCTCCCCCTCCGCCACCACGTACAGCTCGTCGCACGGCCGCGCCGACACCACCAGCCGCGCACCGCGCACCGCCAGCCCCAACCCGGCCGCTCTGCTGTGCTGCTCCTCCTCCTCCTCGTCCCCCGGCCCGGCGAGCGACCCAACGACCAGCACGAGCGCCAGCAGGGCGCACCACGACGCCACGTCCGCCGCCCCCGACCGACGCCGCTGTCCGGCGGCCATCGTCACTGGTAAGAGAGGGCCAATGCGAGCTTCAAGTGTGTGTCTGAACTTCAGAGTAGCTAACGGGTCGGGGTCTAGGGGCTGGTTTATATAGAGTGAGTGAGTGGACTGCCGTTGCAAGGGGGCAAGCTAAGCTAAGACACCGACATGCATCATGCATGAGATGGTTTCCATTAAGACACCGACATGCATGATGACATTGGACCCTACTTCCAAACTAAACGGGGACTTAGACAGGGAGATCCAATGTCGCCTATCTTATTTAACATCGTCACGGATATGCTAGCTCTACTTATTAACAGAGCAAAAGCTGACGGTCAAATAAGAGGGGTTATACCCCACCTGATAGATGATGGGTTGTCCATATTACAGTACGCGGATGACACCATTATCTTTCTTGATCATGACCCCGAACAAGCACATAATCTGAAACTTTTGCTTTGTGCTTTTGAACAGCTATCAGGGCTGAAGATCAATTTCCACAAGAGTGAAATTTTCTGCTATGGAGCAACAAAAGAGATGGAATCGTTTTATACTAATCTCTTTGGATGCAATGCGGGTGAATATCCCTTTCGATATCTTGGGATTCCAATGCATCATAGGCAACTCCTAAATTCTGAATGGAGTAGAGTAGAAGATCGTTTTAAACAAAAACTCTCTTGTTGGAAAGCGAAGTACTTGTCTTATGGGGGAAGACTAGTCTTGCTTAATTCAGTCCTGAGCAGCCTACTCATGTTCATGATGTCTTTCTTTGAGATTCCCAAGGGGTCATAAAGAATCTGGATCATTATAGATCAAGGTTCTTTTGGCAAGGATCCTCGGATAAACATAAATACCGCCTTGCCAAATGGGACATTATATGCCGTCCCAAGGACCAAGGAGGAATGGGTATCCTAAATTTACAATTACAAAATAAATGCCTACTGGCTAAATGGCTGGTTAATCTTTTGAATACAGATGACATATGGCAATTACTTTTACGAAATAAATACCTAAGCTCCAAAAGTCTAACCCAGGTTACAGCTAAGCCTAATGACTCTCATTTTTTGAGAGGCCTCATGCGTATCAAAGATGAGGTGTTGGCGAATGGTTCTTTCAATATTAAGGATGGAACCACAGCTAGATTCTGGGATGATACATGGGTAGGGGATAAGCCTCTAAAAGCTCGTTATCCATCATTATATAATATAGTGAGAGATCCTCACGCTACAGTCTCAAGAGTTATGAGCACTCGCCCACTGAACATTTCGTTTAGGAGGGCTTTGGTGGATAATAAACTTACAGAATGGCTTCGGTTAGTAGCAAATATCTCCCATGTCGCACTGGTAGATGGATTAGATTATTTCTGATGGAATTTAACCAGATCTGGGTTATTCTCTGTCCGGTCCATGTATCTCAATCTTATAGATACAGTTACACCTTTTCATCATAGGAAGATCTGGAAGATAAAAGTTCCTCTCAAAATAAAAAAATTTCTTTGGTTCCTGCAAAGGGGTATCGTTCTTACCAAAGACAACCTTGCTAGGAAAAATTGGAAAGGAAGTCAAAAGTGCATTTGCTGTAATGGGAATGAAACTATACAACATTTATTCCTAGACTGTCCCCTTGCCAAAATGACTTGGAGGATTATCTTCTTTGCCACTACCTTGTCTCAACCTAGATCAATCAACCATATGTTTGGTATTTGGTTATCTAATCAAAGTAAAAAAGATTAGAAACTTGATTTAGGTAGGAGTGACTGCTATATGTTGGGCTATCTGGAGATGTCGCAATGACGTTGTTTTTAATAAAACGAAATCCAACTCTATTATGCAGGTCATTTTCAGGGGAGCGTACTGGTTACGCTCTTGGGCCCAGCTGCAGTGTGACGAGTAAGCCAAGGATGCGCTCTCGATGATGATCAAGAAATTAGAAATCATTGCTTTAGAGATATCCAATAAAGGATGGAAACATTTATATTGTTTGAATTAGCGTCCTGGTCGACTTATAAGACTATGGCTTTCTCTTTTATTTGATATAAAACTTTGTAATAATGACTGTGTACATACTTTGATGTAGAGGCCGGATGTTTATCCGTTATCTAAAATTAAGACGTCGCCGTGGTGCGATCGAGCAAAAGACGACGAACAGAGTAGTACAAATAATTCAGCAGCACATATACTGTCCTCTTTCTCGATGATATGATCTAGAACGTGTGACAGCAAAAGATGAAAAGAGCAGAACAGAGGCACGTCACAAGTCACACAACACACAAACTCATCACAACCAAGAAGGACACATATGTTAAGCTGTCCCGAGTGTTTTTTAATCTTTCAGAAGAGGAAAAAGGGAAAGAGAAAAGAAGAGTAGCCGTGTGTGTGAGTGTGAGTGTGAGTGCGTCGCAAAGTGCCGCAAAGCCCACGGGCGGCACACCCAATCATATCGTCATATCGTGTGCAACGTGATTCCATGTCATCCAAACGTTCGTGAAACTACACCTGGATCCTCGGCATCAGACTGTCCGCGCTCATCATCCTCTAAAAGGAATATTCTATCCTGGTCATCAAGATTCTCTCCTCTATATCATCCTCTTCCGCATCCATCATCCTCTATATCTCATACTCTATACCAACTACCAACAACGGCCCCCACTTGTCATCCTCTATAAATTTTATCTAAATATATTCATGTGAGATCTTATTTTGAAGGGTTTAATGAAACGAATTTAATGGTGCAATCGGAATTTGATTTGGTTTTTTGGTTAGTGAGTTATAACATTTTTTGTCTGTTGAAATAGTGGGGCCTACCACTCACCTCTCTGCTGCGCGTGCTCTCTCCCGCGCGGCCGCCGGTACCGGATCCGGTAACTGATCCTGCAGTACGTCGGTTGCGTAAGCGCTGCGGACAGCCTCATTCCCAGGTCTTGAGGCCTGCCTGTAAAAACGATTCCCTCAAAATGCACCCTGGTTTTGTTAGTCGCTACCGAGCACAAACGGCACGCGGTTTGCCGTGCTTCAGAAATCAGAACGAAGGTGAATCTTGTTTCTTCAAAAAAAAAAAAAAAACATGTAGGGCGGCTAAACACCTGCGACGCATGGCATGATCCGGTAATCCCCAGACAGCGATCGAGCATGCGAGCTCTGACAACGCTTTAACGCACTGTCCGACTATCCAGCGCCGGTGACCACTCTGCACTCTGCCTGCCGGGCGGCGGCTCATGCATGCGAGACAGCCCAAACCCAGCCGACATGCACGCGTTCGCCACGGCAAACGGGCCTGGCGGCAGGTGGCCTCCCCCCCAGCCCGACGCGTCGCCTCGCCAAACTATACCTCATCGAACCAACTCAAATTGTTACTGTACTCGTCAGCGGATGATGGCCTGCTGCTGCTGGGCGTGGACGCGTCACGCGTGGTCAGGAAAACTCCCATGCACGTCTCACCGTCTCCTCAAGTTTAACTCGTGAAGTCCGATGCGAGTATCCGTAGTGTAGTAGTAGTCTCATTCGTGGAATCGCTTTGCGCTTTTTCTGACGACGCGTGCTACGGCTCTTGGACACCCTTGCATGCGGATGCAGCGGCTGTTCACGCACGCATGCTCGCTGTAGCCGCCGGACGTGCAGCACAAGAGGGGAAGCAAGATGTGTTGCGGACAACGGAGGCTGTGAGTGGGACCACGTGCGAGCAAAAAGGCAAATGTTTCAGTTGTGCTGTGCAGCAGTCGGTGGGTTTGGCCGGAGGCACACACACTCGGCAGTTGCTGAGCAGACCTCTGTACCGGTATATATCATGCGTCGTTTCTCCATTTGGTCACATGAAACATGTTGCCGATTGGATAGTTTCTTCTCTAATCTCTCTCTTATCTTTGTTCTACGAAGATTACTTCGCGGTCTATTTATCTGTTCATCATTATTCTGTAACTGTCTAACTGAATCCAGATAAAATGGACTAATTGTTAGGAATCGGATCGACGGAATCTGTTTTTACCAATCCCAATCCAAAAATGAGACACGAGGAGATGGAAGAGATGCTTATAGATAGATTTCTTACCAAGTTATGCATCTTCTAAAAGTCGGGGGCTCTCGTATTGGGCTATAGAATTATCATGTTGTATGCTATAGAAAAAAATAAAGAAAGTAGCGATAGTATTGGGCTCTCGTGTGCGCGATTTGCTCCAGGAGCACATCCCCAGAGTTTTCCTCGATTAGACGAGTCAAACATTTTCTGTTAGATGCGGAGTGTGTGTCCACGAGGCAATCTGTATGTCCCCAGAGTTTGATTTTAGCATTGACATCCATATCGATTTTATTTAAGATTATCCGATAGCCACGTTGTGTGCATGTCCCTTCTTTCATTATTTGATCCTCTAGCTTCCTTGCTTCTTTCCTATTCACACGTTGCACACCTGGACTTTATAAATAATAAATAATAATGAGCCATGGAGACTGATTTGGCTTAGCTCGTGTAGTGTAGTTGGACTCAACGATCCTTTTCTGTTTGCTTTCGGCACCCGCCCAAAATACCACTCATGATCCTAATAGTCTAGAAAAAATACCGTGTATGCATACGAAAACAATATCACCGTACATCAAAGCGGACATGCATACAGTTTGGACTTGACATATGAGATGAGTTGAGTTGAACAAAAAAAAAAATAGAGGAGAAAATTTTTATATATGTATATTCTTTACTCTAAGGGCAAGTACTCATGTAGTGCCACGTAATTCTAGGACGACTTAGTAGATAACATATACAATGGTTTGTTTTTTAAATTGTCTCGTAGCAACTCATGATTTCTTAATTTATGGATAGAATAAAAGAAAATTGTGAGTTGCATGACAACAACAACTCATACAATGGTAGAATAGTTGTCTCATAGTCCTAAATTTTAGCTCATAAGGTGGTTGTTTTGCGAAACAACGACATCTTTCTCTTTCGCTTCTCTCTTTCCTCCACATCAGCAAAAATCATACATGACACTGCATGAGATGATGTACAAGACAGCTGACGTGTAGCAATGTACTTGCCCTAAAAACAAATGGACATACTTTATCTCTTCTCTTCTACTCCTAAAAAACGTCAAATGACATCGTCTCATTCGCTCTACTCTTCTTTTTGCCCGGCTGCCATCGCGAACCCCGCAATCGTCATAGTCGGCCTAATTGCCCCGCCCGGCGCTAATCTCCGACGCGCCTGCTGAAACCGTCGCCCGACCACGACCTCGAAGTTGTCGCGCCCTTCCCTCCGCCTGGCCCTAATTTTTTATAATTTAACCCTTTTTCTGTTAAAAATTCACGTTTGGACACTTAAAAAAACTATACCCGTTTTTGGACCCTTAGTTCGGCGCCATAGGTCATGGCGCCGAGCTAGCAGGGTCTAGTTGACGTGGTTAGCGACCTGGCAGGCGACGTGGCACTGACACGGCAGAGGTCGGCGCCATGATTCATGGCGCCGAGCTAAAAACAAATAAATATTGCGTCCTAAGAGGGACACAAACATGCTATAGAGCAACTGGTTAGAGCACACACCTTGTTTTCTTGTAGATCAAGGTTCAAAGGCCCATTTCTCTACATTTTTTGCTGTTTTTTTCGAAATATTTGTTATCTCTCTCTTTTTTGGGTAGATAAAGATGGCGCACCATGATGATGCGTCCAGTTTTTTTTTGAAATATTTTTTATCTCTCTTTTTTTGGGTAGATAAAGATGGCGCACCATGATGATGCGCCGGCTTCCTCTTGGCCGATAAGGCTATTTTCTATTTATAGTTTCATGTGTCTAAATTAATTTTTATTATTATGCATGTGATAGTCGAAAACTTAATAAGTTAGCTTCATGTATCCAAATTAATTTTTTTATTATTATGCATGTGACAGTCGAAAAATTAATAAGTTACTTTCATGTGTCCAAATTAATTATTATTATTATGCATGTGACAGTCAAAAAATTAGTAAGTTAGTTTCATGTGTCCAGATTAATTTTTTATTATTATGCATGTGACCGTCCAAAAATTAATAAGTTAGTTTCATGTGTCTAGATTTATTTTTATTATTATGCATATGAGAGTCCAGGAATTAAATAAGTTTTTTTATAATTATGAATAGGATTATGTTTGATTTATATTTATAGGACGTTGCCTTATGCATTGTACTAGTAGAGTGTGTGGACCTTCACTGAATATGTTTGGATTGTTGGAATAGTGTCTGCACTGAATGATATTCACTTCTTCAATAACAAACAATTATCTTCAATATCTTAACACAAGCTTCGTATTTTTTTACAGTAATTTAAAATATCTAATTTATTCTCTGATCGAAGTTGAACAAAAAATTACTAGCTAATAAATTAGAGTTGAGAAAGAAATAAAAATACAACAAAAAAGAGAGATAACAAATATTTCGAAAAAAACAGCAAAAAATGTAGAGAAATGGGCCTTTGAACCTTGATCTACAAGAAAACAAGATGTGTGCTCTAACCAGTTGCTCTATAGCATGTTTGTGTCCTTTTTAGGACGCAATATTTATTTGTTTTTAGCTCGGCGCTATGAATCATGGCGCCGACCTCTGCCGTGTCAGCGCCACGTCGCCTGTCAGGTCGCTAGTCACGTCAATTAGACCCTCCTAGCTCGGCGCCATGACCTATGGCGCCGAGCTGTGTTACCTCGGCGCCGTAAGTCACGGCGCCGAGCTAAGGGTCCAAAAACGGGTATAGTTTTTTTAAGGGTCCAAACGTGAATTTTTAACAGAAAAAGAGTTAAATTACAAAAAAAAATTAGGCCGCCTGGCACCACCACCACCACCACCTCGCCGCCCTCTCCTGCCTGCCTGCACGACCACCAGCATGTGTGTTCTCTCCTGCCCGACACAAAGCCCTCAGCTCATCGACCCCTGCAGCCCGGGCGCCGCCCCCTGCCGCCGGAACACCGCCCCCCACACGCGCCGCTCCCCTGCTGCCCGGACTCCACCCCCCACACGTTCCACCGTTGCTGCCCGGCCCGATGCCCCAACGCGCGCGACTCAACACCGACGATTGTTGCCCGCGCGGCCGAGGGAAAGGAAAAGAAAGGGTCGCGATGCAATGAGAAGGGAATATCGGCTTACGCGTGAAGCAAAATCAGAAGCCACCGTCATCTCTCATCTTCGTATGTCTCCTGCCATCCACTCAGTGCCCCATCACTGCTTAATCATGCCGAATCCGTTCCTCTGCTTGATCTGTTCTCTTGTGGAAGAGAAGCAAACGACTGATGCAGCGGGAGAGTGAATCGGGCACACAGACACGCAGTACTGCAAGGTACTGCTCTTTGTAGTTCGCTAAATTGTTGTTTCTTTAATATTTTGCTCAACTTTTTTTACGTTTGTAGCGGTAATTTTGGTGCAGATTGGAGATTGGATGTTCATACCATGATGGAAAGTTTTTCTATTTGAATTCTCAATTTATAATTCATAGGTGCTCATTGGAAATGAAAATTCTGACCTTTTTTCTTTCTGATTCTGAGATGGTTCTGTGACGTGCGATTCCTGTGATTGGAACATGTTGTGAGTTAACTGATTCGAGCTGTGCTATTTTTTTGACAATCTTTCCTGCTTGCCCCAGCCAATTGCAAAGCTACCGTCCTCCTTCATCACTCTCATTCAGGTATGCAGATACAGATTTTGTAGTGGCACGCAACGGGTTTCTAATTTAGAAAGGGTTCAAATCCTGTCTTCTTAAGCTCTATCTACTGTCAGCCTATAATCACTCAAATATTGTTTGCGACCAGATGATGATGACTGCTACGCTGGAGTGACAATCATGCATTTTCCTTGCCAACTACTCAACAGTCAACAACCATTTTAACTGAATAGAACGGTTCCTACCTTTTTATTCAAAAAATATAAAAAAATATTTTTCCATTGTTGCTGAGATTGTGTTGTTTGGTTGGTCGTTTTTACGGCTGGTTTCGGCTGTTTCAATAGTGTTCTATGAGAGAGAATAAGTCAAAGTACGGCTGATAAGAGAAAAATACTCTTTGTGGTGCAGTTTGCAGCATGTCACCTATTGATGTCAGTTTTTATTTTTAGAACATTTCCAGAGGTTGGCAGTTGTTAGTTTAATCTATTTTCTAAGTTCGTGTTCTAATTTCTTCATCCTTGATCTAGAAGGGAGTTTGAATGTTATGCTTAGCCAGAACTTCAACATTTATCAAAATTACCCATAGCTTGATGTGATGCATTCTTTCCGGATTGAATAATAGTTGTCTAACCCAGAGCTATTAGGAATTTGCCTTAACCTTCCTTGAAGAACAATAGGATTTTTAAAATTCATCATCTTCTAATTAAATTTTGTGTTTCTGATCACCATATGTTACCCTCATAAGAGGATCTTCCAAGAAATTTCGTGCTTGTGAATGTCCTTTGGCCGTGCTACCGAGTCATCTCTTCTGATGTTGGTTTCTTCTGTTGAGTTATCCTTCTTATTGTTGTTATTAATATCATTACTGACTCCTCCATTCCTGTAGCCTGAATTCAAAAGGAAATATGCATCACATAGAAGACCAATACATGGCTGCAACATCAGTTAGCCAAATGCTCCTTTCAATAAGCCTGCTTTGGTTCTCTAAAGCTGAGTTCGAGTGACAGGCGTTTCAGTCTAATGATTTTTACATCCTCTGATCTTGATTTTTTTTATTCAGTGGGAAAAAACCTTTTTAACAAAAATCACTCATTGGAACAAAGCTATGCTTGAGCTTTTGAGACATGTTTTGATGTTTTGTTGAATAAACCTTTAACGACACCGAATCCTGTTGTTCCAATATAGCAGACATAATACATAGGCCCTAACCAAAAATAATGATTGTTTTTCCAGTGTAGGAGACTTTGTTATGCTTGTCATCTAATTACTTCCACTAAACCAAGGAATTCTCTAAGAATAATTCTCAAATTCTCCACCTATTGCGACGGGCATTATTTTGGTACAGCATGCTAGCATTATGAAATTTCTCAACCAAGTTTAATTTTGATACTTTATTTAATCTGCAGATGTAGTAGGCATTGAGGGTTTTCTGGAGACTATAAATATTTTAAATAGATTTTAACCACCTGATAGATGGGTCAACATTAATCTTTCATTGCCTATTCAGTTGAGTGTTTCCTCTCTCAGGTAAGAAAATTGCTTTTGCAAATCAAAATATCCGCTTTGCAATTATGCGTTGTGCAACTAAATCATCTTGGTTAGGTTACCATGATCTGCTATGATTGTAACCCTCTGCCTACTCAGCAAAAAGGCCACTAACATTCTTTTACATTGCTTATTAGGCACTAAGAAACTTTTTCTGCAACTAATGAACAATCTTTTATAAAATGAGAATTGTAATGTCTAGCGAAGTGAGGCTCTGATCATTAGCTTGTTCTCTAGATCGGCGAAGGAAGCGATACCTCTATGTGTGCCTTGATAAGCACACCAATATAGTGTTGATCTCTTCAAGAAGTTCTAAAAAAGCTTTAAGTTCACTTCATAAAATTGAATCATTAATTGGTGTTTGATAGTGTGATTTTATTCTCATCGCTTTTCTCACAAAAAATTGTTATCCCGATTTTGGACTCCATGTTGTTATTCAGTTGTACAAAAAGGATAACTTCGAAACAAGCTGTTAATAAGTGTTTCGCCAACAATTGATTGGGAATAGTTATCTAGACCTCTGGATTGTTCTAGCTGCAAAGGCTTCTGTAGAAGGAATTTTGCAATATTATTATGCTTAGGTGATTTGTCAGATTTAGGAAATAGATACATTGTTCTGGTGCCTCTAGGCCTTTAAGTTACTTCTACTATTCTTCGATTGTATAGCTAAGACCATCATCCACTGCTACGGTGGGTTGTACTTCGTCATGGGGCGATCTAGCTGTCCAGCCAGTCCCAGACATTCTTGTCAGCTATTCGCAAAAAAGGCATTCTTGTTAGCTCCTACTTAACCAGAAGGTATAGGCACCCTTTTCTCGTGGTTGTCGCGCGGCTGAAGTTCAGGCTAGACGACGACAACGTGCTGAATATTGTTACTCTAGGTGAGTCTCACCAACATCACTGATTCATTTTTGGTAAACAATAGTCCTGCAAAGATAACTAGAATTTTCAGTGAGTGTATGTCAGATTTATTTGATGTTTTCGACAAAAAGGATAGAACATCTCGGAAATCTCAAAAATTTAGAGTTACTTTCATGTCAGCGTTATCTAAATTAGAGTGGTTCAAATTTTTCTAGATAGTAGATGTTATCTAAATTATTAAATATTGAACTGTCACTTTCGTCCTATTCAAGTGTCTGGTTTTTTATGATGATGATACATCTATCTGATAATTCTTAGAATTAACTGATTTGACTAAAGCCATGGTTCTTACATTTAACTTTATTAGATTTGTTTTAGTGTTTTCATAGTCTCTCCTTGGTAGCTACGAATCATGTTTTGTTCAATATATCTATATAGGTTAGTTATGTCTGGATGCTCTGACAACGTGTACAAATTTAGACCTTTGTCAACCAAACTATAGCTCAGAAATCTCATGTTAATAGACAGAATATTCATCAGAGCACCGTGAGTATTCTTTTTTGTACATAAATTTCCCTTTTTTTTACCTACATACATTTTAACTATTTGTGTACAAAATCTGTCAGGATGCATATGAAGTGACCAAGCACATTTTGCTACATCTACTCACATACAAGGGGAATCAAAATGAAGCAAACATATATGAAGGCGTAAGAGATTCTCCTCGACGCTATATTAGTCTCACAAACAAAAAACAATACATTATTGCTTACCTTTCCTTTATCTATGTCACGGTTAATAACATCATACAATTTTTCCTTTTTAATTTAAAGATATTAGTTTGAATTATGTGTTTTGGTGTTAATTATTTGTGATGACATAAGATTTTCCGTATCTTCTACTTGTGTCCATATGTCATAAGATTTTTTGTATACCGTAGCAACGCACGGGTACTCAACTAGTAGGAAAGAAAAAAAGAAAAATAATCACGCAATAGGGTGGCACTGGACGACGGAACAGCAGGCGACAACTCCTAAAATGTCACGAGCGGGAGACGTAAACTGGCCGAAGAAAAACAGAGATGGAAACGAAAAAAGATTTAAATACGTACTCAGAAGGAACTTTTTTTTTAAAAAAAACAGACCCTAGTGAAACAATATTTATTTTAGGTCATAGATAGACATGTTCATGTTTTATAGCGGAATCTAATATTTTTTTTAATCGGAGTCCATATCAGTCACGCGAGCTATTCTAACTCGTACAAGTTAGTTAGGGAAACCGAACCAAAATAAATTAAGAGAAATTTTGTCTCAAACATGTGTCTTTGATGATCCATATCAGAGACGCAGAAATGACTACCATCACAGATGGAAAAAAAAATCACGTCTCTGATGAATTCTCCTGTCTGTATATGAAGTTAAGGCTCATCTATGTTGAAAACAAAGTTCTTACGGTCGCGCGCCTCCGCCTGTGAGCATGGGGTCGTGCGCCCCCTCTGATATGGTAGGGGAGCATATGGGCCCACCGTGCACGTACTACCGTCTCTGTATCTTTGTCCCTATTCCCTATTCCCTAACATCGGCTAGCCTTGCCCTTGTTCCTGGCATCGAGTGGTGAGATCTCCCAGTGCCGACCTTTTGCTCTCTGCTAGATTAATTGTGGTCGATCGGGTGCATGAGAGAGAGATGGGGCAGGTTGGGAGATGTCGGGTAGGAGACAAGAGAGAAACCTTGCTTTTGTGAGACAACAGCGAAGTACGGTCATTGCTGTAGTGACTTGTTAGCAGTCCTTGCATTGCATCTTGGCGACTGCATCACTTGCGCAACTGCGGGCTAGCTACTGAAGGCTGCAGAACAGACAAGTTATTCAGAGGCTGACGACTGCACTTGTGAAGGCAAATGGCAGGCACGACTGCAGAAGTTGCAAGCTTAATTACTCGGATGGATCGTCGAGACTATCAATACGGTATGCATAGGTGCCATATGTTGACGTAATGACGTGTGTGTGTGTCAAGCACTACACTACCAAGCAGCATATATTGCATGAATACGTATATACCATCTTTTAATTTTGTGACTCGATGTGGCCTCAAGCCTCACATTATCATCAATGAATATGAACTTCCAGTACCACTATGAGAAAATCAACTTGAACTTCCAGTACCACTATGAGAAAATCAATTTCACCGGAAACAAGTTTAACAAAAAGCTTAAAATTTGAAACAAATTAAACAGAACTCCTTACTCTGTATATGACATAGCCTAATAATAACTTATAAAGCTTTTGAAAAGCATGACTATCGATATAACTAAGTTTCTGAAAACTAAAACAATCTAATTTAATAACTCTTGGTCAACAACGACGACATAGTCAAGCTCTACTGAGCCCAACCAGAGCTTGTCATCCTTCTCTGCGATATCGGAGAGTGTGACACTCTTATCTTCGGCCATCATCTCCTCACGTTGCACGCCCTTCACGTCTAGGCGTACACCAACAATGTGTTTGCCAGCTGCCATGGCCTCACCGTCTATCTTCTCCCGGTTCAGCGCGACCCAGTAGCCTCCTCTCGCATCACGCCTGATGTTGTCTGGGTACCCAGGAAGATCAGCGAAGATCTCATAGATGCCAACCTTGGGCCCTTTGAGCCAGTACCTGAATAGCTGGCATGGCCCCGTGTGCGCCACCACGACGTGTGTCCGGTCGGCACTCACCGCGATGCCATTAGGGTAGGGCAGAGCATCCTTGAGCACTAGCATGCGCTTGGCACGTGCATCGTACTTCATCAATCGGCCAGAAGCATCACGGTTTAGCATGATTTGCGTGTTATGCCGCCGTGTGTACAAAGTACTACTGTCCGTGAAATAGACGTCGCCGGTGGATTGGTCGATGTCAACACCGTTAACGAAGGTAAACGCCTCGTCGTTGGCCTTGTCCGCCACCACTTTGGCCTCGCCGCCAGCTGGACCAACCCTCAGCAACCCGTGGTAGGCGTCGGCCATGTACAGATCGCCAGTCCTAATGTTGAACTGGAGACCTAAGGGACGACCGCAGATGTCCTCGGCGTCGCCTGGACGCGCCAGCGAGGCCTTGCAAGATTGATTATGGGCATAACTGTTGCTATATGCGAAGGTCGTCCAGCCACGGATGTTGCCGCCCCACTTGAGAACTCGACCATCCGAGACGCCGGCATAGGGACCCTGGCCTCTACGATCAAAGGCCAGACTCTCGCCTCCGGTTACACCAGCGGGCAGAGGTATGAATTCGAAGGCGGTGGCGCTGGAGTCATCCGGCTTCGGAATATGGATGGTACTGACCGCCGCCATAGTTTGGTGGCTGGCGCAAAATAGACAGATGAGACAGAAGAGGAGCGACATCGTAACCGTACAGTTTATGCTTTCGATGGATGGGTGAGCAGGCATCTAATTGTACGTCCGTATATAAATATGAGATCACCTGTTCAGTTGTATGGAGTGCGACACTCGTTGCCTGCACGGCCGCCGCCGTGAGTACGTGTGCTATACGATTTGTTGAGGATGTCCACGGCCACTACACCTGTGTCCTCATTAGTAAAACTTCCTTTTCTTTTTAACGACTAGGAATCGAGAACTGCTCCAATACTCCTCCTTTCAAAATTTGCACACATCTGAAAGCAGCGCTATCTAATTAATAATCGTTTCTTAATTATTCAACTGAATCCCAGTGGGCCAGCCCGTGCCCAGTCCAAGACCAAACCGAGCTCATCCTCCGATCCCCCTAATCTGTGCAGACTTTCTTTTCTTTTCGCTTCCGCATACGGATGCCGCGTCATGAACAGACCGAGCGCCGGCGAGGAACTCACCTGTTCGACGGCTCATCCACGGCGGCATCTCTATCTCCTAAATTATAAGACATCTCCGGCGGCGGCGTGACATTCAGTGTGATTCGTCCCTTTGTTGAGTGCCTTATAGCATTTTCGCCACCAGAGAAAGTCTGCCGCCGGCTATTGCCCGTAGCCGGCCACGCCAGTATGCTGCAGAAGCTGTTTCAAGAAGTCCCGTAGGAGTACGTAGGATGCAGACCTTAGCGATAAAGTGATTGTCCTGTATACCTCTATCCAATGACTTGTATTGTATGTAGTTAGTAGTTAGTTAGCAAGGCTGCCCAATCCCTAATGATTTTGGTCATCTGGACACACTATGAGATCGAAGGAGAGGAACGAGAGGATCTTCCAACACCAGGAAAAGTTGACACATGTAGTGGCGGATCTAGAATTGGCTCACGAGGGGAGCTAAATACATAGAGAGCCGAGTTTGGATCGAAATTCTCTTTATATTTTTGGCCCACGAGAGGTTTTTGGTAGATTTTAAGATGATTTGGACTGAATTTTTCATTATTTTTCTAGTTCGCAGGAGATTTTAGACTAATTTAAAGATAAATTATACTAATTTGAGCTAAAATGTTATGTGTATCCGCCAGTTCCAATGGACACATGCAATCTTCTTGTAGATAATTGATGAAGCCTCAATGTGGGGTGAGGGTGCTGCAGGAGGAAAACATCTAAAACTTGTGTAAACTACTTAATTGGTGCACAGCACCTTGTGTAAACTACGTTTCATTCTTGTTAATATAAGCTGGATAGCGACCAGATCTTTCAAAAAAATAAGTAAGAAAGATGGGTGTGGTTCATCTGTCAACCGTGGTTCATCTTGCCTTTTCTTTCTTTCTTTTCAGAAATTGCCGTATCATCAGTTCCATAAGGTCTGAATAACACTAAAGAATTGATCAAGGATATTGTAACATCTCAGCTTCAAGGTTTTAAGATACCAGGATGATACTTAAAAAGAAAGATCATAGGAGTAACGATCAAGCAAATTTAATCTGCGGGGCATCAAAATATGAAACCAGTTGTCCACCTATACATTGCAAATAGCAGGAAGAAAAGAAGTGGCAAGCACGAATGATTTCAAGCTGCAGTGGTTCTCATGGAAGAGCGATTCGCGTGGCAACTATCTGCATGCCCGGGAAGAACGTCACGGGAACGGTACTCAGCTAGCAGATGCGTCCGTTGTGAAGCGAATCTGCTGGCCATGCCGGCATGCCGCCGCGGCTTTGTAGATAATAGCCCAAATTACCCACACCGATCCTTTTAAAAGAAGGATTTCTGAATCGGTACTTGAATTAGCATTCATCACCATTGTAAGGCCTCTGACCAGCGTCACCTGGTCGGAAATAGCACCACTGGTCGGAAAACCACAAATGATCAAGTCCACTTTCTTTAGAACATCCGACCTTTCAACTATGAAGTATCAAGAGATAAATTCGACTTCAAAATATTATGAGCCGAATACCTCTTCTAATTTTATTATTTATCTATAACACTTTTGAGTGTCAACATATGCCCCTTGTTTTTAGGTGATCTTCAATAGAACCTAAAAACAAACCGAACAACAACGATGTCCAACTCATCAGTCATTCAATAATTAAGAGACATATTATTTTTTGATCATTTTTGTTCTAAGGGCGATACATGTATCGGTCATTGCTTGGAAGACACTTAGGCTTCTTGCCAAACACTTGGAAAATATTTTTTCAAATACCTCCCGTTAATTGCTCTTGGGAGACTTTCACCTTGCAATGTCTCTAACATATATGTATTCCCGAATATTACTTTGATCACTTTATAGGGACCCTCCCAACTCGGCGTCCACTTGCCAAATTTATCGCTTCTCGATCCAAGCGGTAATATAGTCTTCCATACTAAATCTCCCACTTGGAATGACTTGCTTCTCACTTTCTTGTTGTAAGTCTTGGCAACTCGTGCTTTGTCTTTCTCCATTTCCTTGAAAGCCTTTAACCTCTTGTCGGTCGCTTCATCAATGTTGTTTATCATAGCATCATGATACATAATAGCAGATAAATCATTTTGCTTAGTAAGCCTATATGCATTCAGATTCACCTCAACAGGCAACACTGCTTCTTGACCATATACCAGCTCGAAAGGAGTAACTTTTGTAGCGCCATGTCTTGATATGCGATGAGCCAAAGAGCCTCAGACAAGATCTCATGCCACCTCCTTGGGTTATCCTCAATCTTCTTTTTGATAAGCTTGATCAAAGTCTTGTTACTAGACTCAGCTTGACCATTGGCTTGAGCATAATTTGGAGATGAATTGAGCATCTTTATTTTATATAATTCGGTAAAATCTCGTACCTCTTTAGAGATAAAAGATGTTCCTTGATCCTTAGTTAATGTTTAAGGTATGTCTAATCTATGTATAATATGCTCAGTAATAAACTCAATTACCTCCTTGTGTGTCATATTCTTCAAAGGTACCGCTTCAGTCCACTCAATGAAGTAATCTATAGCGACCAGAACAAAACGATGTCCCTTTGAAGATGGGGGATGAATTTGGCCAATGAAGTCTAACCCCCAACCACGAAAAGGCCACGGTTTGATGATGGGATGAAGCATAGCAGCAGGTGCAAGCTGTATATTTCCAAACCATTGACATTCTTCACATCCTTTGTAGTAACGAAAACAATCAGCTATCATCGTGGGCCAATAAAACCCAGCTCTGCGTAATAACCACTTCATTTTCGGGGCAGATTGATGTGTACCACAAATACCATCGTAAACTTCTCTCATAGCCACCTTTGCTTGATCAAATCCCAAACACTTAAGTAACAAGTCTTCAGCAGTCCTTCGGTAAAGTTCAACATTGTGCAGCACATATTTGAACGCACTCCGCCGAACACTTTGATCAACTCTAGCATTTGAATTACTAAGATATTTTAGCAGGGGAGTCCTCCAATCTTCTAAACCGGCTTCACTCTCATTAGAACTTGACTTGGACCGATTTAAAAGTTCCTCGGATAAGCCAACTGGACCAGACATTCCAAGATCGACCAGGTCAATCGGACGAACTAGCTGACCTGATTTACAACCAACCTCGTCGGCTGAGGTATCTACCCAAGCATATTTAACATTCACCTGGTCTCTAGGGCAGATCGGCTGAACTGGTTCAAAAACAGTCTGGTCGGCCATACGAGCCGACAAAACTAATAAATACTGACGCATCAGCTTTATGTGAAAATTACGCCTACTGATAATATAGCCAGATGCTTGCTGTGATAATATGTTAGCTTTATGATTTTCATGCCTCGGAATATGCCGAATTTGAAATTCGGAAAAATGAGCAATAATATCAAGGCACATATCAAGATAAACATTCAGCGACCCTTCTAGACATTAAAATTCGCCAGCAACTTGTTGCACGATCAATAAGGAATCGCCATAAGCCTCAACATGCTTAACTCGTATGGAACACAATATCTCTAAACCGAATAACAAAGCTTCATATTCGGCTTGATTATTAGTACCAAGGTAATCTAATCGGCTTAACATTTCAAATTCGGCACCTTTAGGAGACATAATGGCCACACCAACACCTTGGCCCTCCTTACAAACCGATCCATCGAAATAGTTTCCATGGTGTAAAAGTAAGATAACTGATCTCATCCTCTAAACTAACACTGTGCTCAACAATGAAATCAACAAGAACTTGACTCTTTAATGTTTTCAATGATTCATAAGTTAAGTCATACTCAATCAATGCATACACCCATTTGCCCATCCTTCCTCTAAGGATTGGTTGATATAATATGTGCTTAATTACATCGGCCTGGCATGCAACAACACATGTACTAGACAATAAATAATGTCTTATTTTAGCACAAGCATAGTACAAGGATAAACATAATTTATCAATATGAGTGTACCTTGTCTCAGGATCAGGAAGACGGCGACTAATATAAGCAATCACATATTTCTTGCCCTCGTCTTCTTGTGTCAAAACGGCTACAATGACCTTCTCTTCGATGGCGATATATAATCTGAAAGGAACTCCTCTCCTGGGCGCTCGAAGAACTGGCAGAGATGACAAACATTCCTTTATCTTCTCAAATGCTTCTTGTTGTTCTGCCCCCCAAACAAATTCAGATTCATCCTTCAATTTTAGCATGGGGTAAAAGGAATAATTTTCCCGGACAAGTTTGCAATAAATCTCATCAAGTAGTTCACTTTCCCCAAGAACTTTTGCAAATCCTTTTTGCATGTAGGCGCTTGAACTTTATTGATCTTCTCTATCCTCTTAGGATCAACCTCTATGCCTTTGTCATGAATAATAAACCCTAAGAACTTTCCAGCCGATACACCAAAAGCACATTTCAGTGGGTTCATCTTCAAACCATAGTGGCACATTCTCTCAAATGCCAAACACAAATAGGCTAAATGGGACACATGAGTAGCCGATTTGATCATAATATCATCAATATATACTTCCATGACTATACCAATTAAATCATGAAAGATTAGATTCATAACACGTTGATAAGTAGCGCCTGCGTTCTTCAAACCAAATGTCATCATAACCCACTCAAAAAAACTAACAAACCCGGACAAATGAAGGCCATTTTAGACATATCCTCTTCGGTCGTGAATATCTGATTGTAACCAGCGTTGCCATCAACAAAACTGACAATTTTGTGGCCTGAAGCATCGTTGATTAGCATATCAGCTATAGGCATAGGATACTCATCTTTGGGAGTGGCTCTGTTTAAATCTCTAAAATAAATGCATACCCTGATCTTTCCAGTGTCTTTCTTCTCAACAGGCACAACATTAGAGACCCAGTCCGCATATCTGCATGGCTGGATAAACCCCGCTTGCAATAACCGATTAATTTCTTCTTTAATCCGATCATAAATTGTAGAATTAAAACGACGAGGATGCTGCTTGAAAGGCCTAAACCCTGGTTTAATAGAAAGTCGGTGTTCAACAAGCTCTCAGCTTAATCCAGACATCTATGTATATTTCCATGCAAAACAATCAACATATTCCTTCAAAACCACGATTAATTCTAATTTATAATCGGCTTCAAGGTTCTGATTTACAAAGGCCGGCCTAGGCACAGAACCATCCCCAATATCAACTTGTTCTAAAGGATCGGCCGACGTAAAACCTTGTCCCAACTTATTGAGCTCATCAAAGTCATCAATAGCTTCACAAGCATCGACCTTACAAGTACGATATTGTTCAACACGATGTTTTAACCAATCAACATTAACATCCATCAGATTACATGATAACGTTGAACCGATTGCTAATCGGTTTTAAGGATACTGGTACAAAACCCTCTTTAGTTACACTAACAAATTGAAAATCAGAAAGGTCCCGAAATAAGCAATAGTATCATGCCCCCCGAGCAAAGGAACATCGGTCGCAGCTACATAAGCCGATGAATCTGAGTGCACAATTTCTACATCGTCACCCACCCACTGAATGAGAAACTGATGCAGACTAGAAGGAATGCACCGATTAGCATGAATCCAATCACGTCCGAGTATAAGGTTGTAACTACCTTGTATGTCGGCGACGAAGAAAGCAGTAGCTAAAGTCTTGCTCCCAATGGTAAGCTCCATGGACGCAACTCCTTTGGCTGGAATAGGATCTCCGACTCTGACTCCAGTGATAGCCATGTTGGTCTTGATCAGTTCTTCACCAGTGCCACCAAGCTTCTGATAAAGTGAGTACGACATCAGATTCACGATCGCCCGCTGTCTACCAACATCCTGTGAACCGGTGTGCCATTGATATGGCCCTTCACATGCAACGGCTTGAGATGATTGATAGAATCCTCTGGCTTCTGAAATACAGCGGTCTGTGTAGCAAAGTTGAACTCCGCTGCCGTCGAATTATCTCCGACCACGTAGTAATCGGCCGACAAGTAAACTACATTGACCTCCGCCCTTTCTGGGGAAGGTTCATAATCTACCATTTCCTCATCTTGTTCTTCAGGTAATTCTTCACTGGTCGTGGCAACGCCAGTGGAGGAAACAGGATCACTAGGACATGTATCGGATCTCATCAGAGCATCAGGGACCGATTCGGTCCTAGAATCTGGTCGAGTCGGCTCAATCCTTGACTCAGTAGTAGCCAACTTATCCTGCTCGAGTCCTAAACTGGTCGGCGCTTGATCTGAGGTAGTTGGATTGAGATCCGACCTGATTGGGTCTAAAGCTACCTCAGTAGATTCGACATCCAGACTGGTCGTCTTAGGATCCGACCTGTCCACTTCACTAATTGCCGAAGTCGGTTTCTCATTAATAAAAGCCGACTCTTCACCTCCTTGCTTACCTTGAGGGAAGATAAGGTGTGTCGAATTAAATTGTTTTCCCTCATTTTCTCAAGCTGCTCCTGCCTTTGTTTGTTGCAGCGAGCTCTCTGTAACATTCTCCGTTTAGTCTTACTCAAACCAGGGGGACACCACCTGGGCTGAGTGTATCTAGGATCGCGCTCGACAAGCTTCTCTTCCTTCAAACCAGCTGAAGCATCTTGGGCCTCTTGAGCCTTTCCTGGAGTGGTTTCCTCAATTATCATCGGCTCGACTTCATTGGCGATAGGAACCTCCATAGAACCGATCGTAATCGTGGGTACAAGATCAGGTCTAGTCAGGGAGATAGTAGGAGTACTTTGCACCCTTTTAGGCACATAGATCTGTCGTACTTGCGCCTTTCCTATCTCTTGAGCGGTCAAAGTCCTTGACATGATTGGTCGATTCTGACTTATATTACTAGAGCTCGGTCGATCACCCAATCGATCGAACACTGAGATCCTTGTAGGCTGGTTAACGGGCATTCCCCACCCTGGCCGATAGTACATAGGCGCTGGCATAGGGTAAGGTACCCAAACTCCTGGAGAACCCCATTGCGGAGGTGGTGAAATGGGAGGAGCCCACTGGGGGTCTATGAGGAACGGTCCTCGGTGCCGGTGATGCTGCTTGGGCCACTACCAGCTGCTTAGACCTCTCATCCTCGCGCCTCGGAGGAGTAGACTCTTTTTTTTAATGGTCGATTATGAGAATCGGCCTTTTGTTGTTTGTACTTAGCCATGAGCTTATCAAAAGTGCATGGCTCTCTGACAACCTTTCCCTTGCTCTTCTCTACATTAGTCTTCCAAGTGCCAATTTCAGGCTTCTGTGGAAGAAATGTGCGTAAAACATTCACTCTGGGAGGGGCAGAGCTGCTAGAACTAGCTAAACCAACTGCGACAGTTGGTTTATCGGTCCCACTTGGACTAGAAGAAGCCAGCCTGACCTGGTCGGCCTTTTGATCCGACTGAATTGGCTGTTTTTAGGACGAACCGGACTGGTCGGCCTGAGAGCCTGACCTGGTCGGTCTTTGTTGTGTTGTCCTGGTCTCAAAATACCTCTGTTTGTGTAGGTGTCGTGCTGACCCTGCAGTAATAGTGAGCTTGCTCTTGCGATCATCACCCTTTTCAAGCACCACCTTGCACCCCGAATCGTTCCCAACGTTCGGTGCGACCCGTGGCTCGCCGATGATGACATTCTTGCCTCTGGTCGTATCGGCCTGCTCTGGACGAATTAAAACAACATGGTTTCCTACTTACACCATATGAACCGAAAAAGGAGCAGTACTGATCTGCATCTCAGTAAGACTCAATCGTCCTTCATTAAGGGCCGATTGGACCTGTCGACGAAAAACATTACAATCATTAGTGCATGAGAAAAAGAATTATGATATTTGCAATAAGCCCTTTTCTTCAATTCGTCGGGTGATGGCAGAGTATAATTAATTTTAAGATAACCGAATTTAAGCAATTCATCAAATATTCGGTCACATTTGGAGAAATCAAAAGTAAACTTTACTTCCTCACCCCGATTCCTTTGAATTGGTTTGAGGGAAGGACAAGTGACTAATTTATTCTATGTCGGCCATAAAAACTCAGCAGCGTAACAATCTTTAGACTCATCGTCCGAACTATCTGAATTCATTTCAACGATATGTACACCCGATCGATGAGTATTATGAGGATCGTAAGGTTCTTTAAGGCGCGATTCAATTGAAACGGCCTTCTGCAAAAGTTGATTCACATTAAAGAAATCATAATGTTCGAACTTATCCTTAATCTCTCGACGTAAGCCAGCGAGACATAGGTCTGTTAGGTCTCTATCGGAGATCATTAAATGAAACATCAGTTCATAATTTCTTTAAAGTGCTTAAAGAAATCAACCACAGGTTCACTGCGTCCTTGACAAACCGACGTGAGATGCGATAACCTAGTTTCTTGGACCCCGTCGTAAAAGTGATTATGAAACTTTTCTTCTAATTCGGCCCAAGAACCAATGGTACATTCCGGTAGCGATGTAAACCAAGCAAAAGCTGTACTAGTAAGAGACAGGAAAAATGTCGTACATTCATATAATCTAAGGTACTAGCTTCGCCCATTTGTGCAAGGAACATGCTAACATGCTCCATAGTTGTTTTACTACCGTCACCACTAAACTTATAAAAATCTGGTACCCTCCAACCATCAGGTGCTTTCATAAAATCAAAACATGAAGGATACAGTTTATAATAAGTGGTCCTACTAGGTTTAAATTATACCCCCAAGCTAGTCTCGAGAGACCTGGTTATTTCTTCTTTAAACCGATTTATAGCTCGTCCAAAATCGGTTTCGTCAAGGTTAGGAGCGTCGTTATGCATGGGTTTGTGACCCGGAGGCTTTGGTGGATTAGGCACAGCTGCTCCCTGTCCTCCTGAAGTTCTATTTGTTGCTTCCCCCTGGTCGGTCTGCGTGGTCCGACCGGAGTTATGGTGGAGATTATTGGTATTGTAAGTGCAATCAAGCCCTATTTGTGGGTTTTGGTGATAATGACCACATGATTGGAGAACTAATGAGATTTATGAAGATGACAAGCAGGTTAATGTTAAGAAAGGATGATGCATATGTGTTGGTGGACCCCTCATACTATATTTCATCGGATCCGGACTCAAAGTGCTATATCAAGTTTTCTCATTTGAATTTGAGTTATAGAAATGCCGTACTATCAAGGGGGAATGCAAATACATTGCTAAGGCTGAATGACATGTGCTCAAACCAACCCAAGCCATCCTTATTCCTAACCAAAGACAGCTGCACTGAATTCAGATCTGTATCTGTCTGACTGGTAGGCGCGTGGCAGTGCCGCCCAGGCGCGGCAGTGCCGGGCTGCGGCACTGCCGGGCTAAGGCCGGCACTGCCGCGACTTGTTGTAACCGTTGGAAGGCAGGGGATATTTACTCCATCTCCCTGCCACCCCAACGGTCACCCATGACCATTACTCTTCTCCTACCTCCAGACAAGGCTTCCTTTCCCCATTGAAGGCCCCCAAGCTCTCTCTCACCTAATCTTTGATTCCTATTGATTCCAAGTGAGTTAGAGCCTCAAACCTTCACCAAAGAGAAGCCCTAGCTGAGATCTACTTCCTAGAGCACTTGATTTGAGCCATAGCCGGTGGATTTGCTTCTATTACTCTTGGGTTCTTGGAACCCTAGCCGGTTAGGCGTCGCCCTAGAGCCTTGCCAACTTGTGTGGCGGCCTAGGGAGGTTTGTAATCGCTTGTGCAGCTAGTATTTTTACCCCTCACCTCAAGGATTTGGTTCCTTGACTCGAGAACGAGGTAGAGTTGCAAAGCTCATGACCTAAGTGGTCAACCTCAACAACGTGGAGGTAGGCAAGCCTTGGTGGCGAGCTGAACCATGGGATAAATCACTTGTCACTTGTGCTTACTTGTTTTTCATACTTCATACTTGTGAGCTTGTGATAGATTCTAGGGTTTGGCCCGATCTACTCTATACTTCATATTTGGCTTGTTAGAGTTGGTTCTGCTGGTTCAGGAAACTTGTAGCATTTCCATTCATATAGAATCAGTTTGCTATGGCTGGATTTCGAATTGTAGTCTCAGGTTCTACTCTGCGCGACAGTACCGGGCTGAGGCCGGCAGTGCCGGGCACAGAGCGGCAGTGTCAGGCACAGAGCGGTAGTGCCGGGCTTATCTAATTAAGTTTTGAGCTGTGATTTTTGACAGGCCTATTCACCCCCCCCCCCTCTAGGCCACACAGGTCCTTACAAGTGGTATCAGAGCCTTGTCTCTCACGCAGCACTTCACCGTGCGAGAGAATGGCCACCGACGGAGGAACGGGTAACGCTAGCGTTGTGCAACCCACATCCCGAAGTGGAAATGCACACCGCTAGCAGCAATGAAAGCCTCTCCACAGCAAGTGAGAAGGCACCTCCTCAAAAGGATGTGTCGGCCGGAGAGCTCGCAAGAAGAAAGGAGGAAAGAAGGTTGAGAAGAGAAGCAAGAGCCAAAGCAAGAGAAGATGCAGCGGCTCACAAAGCAAGAGAAGATAAGGCTCAAAGAAAAGAAGAGAGAAGGATTAGAAGAGAAGAAAGAGCCAAGAGAAGAGAAGAAAAGAAGAAGGAGGAAGAGCTCCAAGCAAAGAAGAGTGTGAACTTGAGTGATGACTCAAGTAGCACCGAAGATGGAGACAATCACTTCACCTACACGCTCAAGGACAACAAGAAGAAGAAGGAGGAGATGAAGAAGTCATATGGAGAAGTATCCTTTAACTATTCCTCTATGACTAACCATGACTCTAGGCCTCTCATCAATGTGTCCGTGGGCAAGTTACCTCATTTCGACGGGACTAACTTTGCCAAGTGGAAGAACATTATGAAGACCTATCTTATTGGTCTACATCCAGGTATTTGGGAGATAGTGCACAATGGACTTGAAGCACCGGTTGATCCAAAGAGCCCCACTCAAGATGAATTCCGCAACATTCATCTCAATGCCCAAGCCACTAGTGTGTTACTTAGTGCCTTGGATGGTGATGAGTACAACAAGGTCATGGGAGTTGAGGTTGCAAAAGAGATTTGGGACACTTTGCACATTGCTCATGAGGGAGTGGACAAAGTGAGGCAATCCAAGATTGACTTTGTTGATGGCTAAGCTCAACCGGTTTGTGATTTGTGATGGTGAAGGCCCACAAGAGATGTTTGATAGATTGATGGTCATTGTTGGCAATATTAGAGGTCTAGGTGGAAATGAAATCAATGATCACAAGGTTGTGAAGATCATGTTAGAGGCATACTCACCTAGGAATGAGACCATAGTGACATTGATTAGGGACAAGAAGAAGTTTGAGCAATTCACACCTAGTGATGTGCTTGGGAGGATTATCACCTTTGACATGCAAAGAGAAGAGGCAAATGAGAGAAGGAAGCTTGGAGAATTGCAAGCTAGGCTAGATGGGATGAAGATCAAGGATGTGACACTTAAGGCTAGCAAGCCATCAAGGCAAGCAACATCAAGCAAGGCAAAATCAAGCAAGCAAGCCTCTACAAGCAAGCCCAAGCAACAAAAGAAGAAAATTGAAGTTGAGGACAAGCACATCATCCTCTTGTGGAAGTGAAGTGATGGTGAAGAATTTGAAGAAATTGGTGATATAGCTCTATTCATGAGAAGATACCGCAAGGGGCTCAAGAAGGAAGGTTACAAGTTTGTGAAGAGAAGGTTTCCAAACAAGAAGAAGAGAACTTGCTACAATTGTGGAAGCACCGAATCATTTCATAGCTACATTGTCCCACATGAGAAGAAGGACTAACAACTTCAACAAGGGCAAGAAAGATGACAAAGGCACTTACAAGAAACACAACAAGAGATACATGGGAGAAGCTCACATTGGACATGAATGGGATTCAACCGCACAAACCTCAAGTGAAGAAGATGAGAAGATAGCAACAATAGCATTTCAAAAGTCATCTCCTTCACCAAGACTATTCAACAACTTGTCCTGATGATGATGATTGCAACTCCCACACTTGTCTCATGGCCAAGAAAGAGAAGGTGAAAAAGACTCACACTTCTAAACCCTTCTCTTCCACCTAGTGACATCTCTAGTAGTGAACTTAGTGATTCCTCTAGTGATGATGATTCTAGTGATGAAGAGATAAATATGATAACTAAAAGGTTGGACAAGAAAACCAAACTCTTTATCACTAAGCTAATGGAGGAACTAGAAAGTGTACAAGCCGAGCTAGCAATAAGTGAGGATGCTCTCATCAAACAAGAGGACCTCTACATTGCTTGCAAGGAAGCTCTTGCATTAGAGAGAAGTGAGTTGGACGTCTTGCACGAGGCCTTGGCCAAAGAGCAAGATGAACATGCTTCCCTAAAGAAGGCTCATATTGCACTCAAGGAAAAGTATTGTGGCTTGGATGAAAAGCACAAAGAACTTGAGCTGCAATATAATCTTCTTTGGGAAAGCAACTCAACTCTCCCTAAAGCAAATGTCACTTCTATCCCCTCCACTAGTGAAGGTTGTGGAAAATGCTATAATGTTGATTTGAATGTCTATTCCACTAACCTTGTGAACATGGAGGCCATGAGAAAGGAGATAGCAAGATTGACAAACATCATTGCAAATGGTTGTGTCAAGTCTCCCACAAGTGCAAATGAGAAGACTCAAGAGAAAGAGCAAGCCCAAGTTCAAGAATGGACGGCTGTCCTTCCATAAAGATGGGTTGGGGCACGAAAAAGGAGCCAAGACTAATGGAAGAAGGACAGTGAATGGCTATGAGTGTGTGAGGTTTGAGAAGAAGGGTCAGATTGGTACAGTTCAGCCTGCACAGACCGCGGCAGTGCCGCGCCAAAAGACGGTAGTGCCGGGCCCCAGCAGTGCCGCCCCCAGGCCGGCAGTGCCGCGCCCCAAGAAAGGGAATGCTACCAGTTTACCTTCTGCTCAGTCTCACACACAGTACAAGCAGGTGCCCAACCCGAAGCAAGGATCTCAGAAACCAAAAGAATCAATTTGGATAACCAAGAACAAGTTTGCACATCAACCCAAGATAGAAGCCCCAAGGAAGAGCATGTCATCTTGTTACATATTGGAACACAACAACAGTGGTAAAGTTGTTGCGAAATATGTTGGTAATAACAAGAGGACAACCGACAAGTGTATTTGGGTTCCTAAGATACTTGTGACTAACTTGCAAGGCCCCAATATCAATTGGGGACCTAAACCTAGGAACTAAACTTGTTTGCAGGCATACTCCTCCGGTGGATCAAGTTGGGTGCTTGATAGTGGATGTACAAATCATATGACCGGAGAAAGGAGTATGTTCTCATCATATTCCCCAACTTCAAATGCAAGTGAAAACATCATTTTCGGTGATAACTCCAAGGGGGATGTGTTAGGTCTTGGTAAAGTTGCTATTACACTTGAGCATTCAATTACTAATGTCTTGCATGTTGATTCGTTGAGTTACAACTTGTTATCCGTTTCACAATTGTGTGGGATGGGTTTCAATTGTCTCTTTACGGATGAGGGTGTGGAAGTCTTTAGAAGGGAGGATTCCTCTATTGTCTTTACGGGTCGTTTGAAAGGGAAGCTTTACTTAGTTGATTTCAACAAAAGTGAAGCCAAACTTGAGACTTGTTTAGTGGCAAAATCTAGCATGGGTTGGTTATGGCATCGCCGACTAGCTCATGTTGGGATGAGGAACTTGGCCAAACTTCAAAAGGACAACCACATCCTAGGACTAACCAATGTTGATTTTGAGAAAGACAGAGTATGTGGAGCTTGCCAAGCCGGAAAACAAGTAGGCGTACCTCACCCACCAAAGAGCTATGACACTACTACTCATCCATTGGAGTTGATTCACATGGATCTCTTTGGACCGGTTGCCTACCTTAGCATCGGCGGTAACAAACATGGTCTTGTTATTGTTGATGATTTTCTCGTTTCACTTGGGTATTCTTTTTGCATGACAAGAGTGTAGTGCAAGAGAAGATCAAGATGTTCATACGAAGAGCTCAAAGGGAATTCGGTTTCAACATCAAGAAAGTTCGTAGTGACAATGGAACCGAATTCCAAACACCCAAGTGGAAGAGTTTCTTGATGAGGAGGGCATCAAGCATGAATTTTCAGTTCCTTACACCCCTCAACAAAATGGTGTGGTAGAGAGGAAGAATAGAACACTCATTGACATGGCAAGGACAATGCTAGATGAGTACAAGACGCCGGACATCTTTTGGGCCGAAGCCGTCAATACCGCTTGCCATGCAATCAACCGTCTCTACCTCCACAAGAGAAGAAAGAAGACCTCCTATGAGCTGCTCACGGTAACAAGCCAAAGGTGTCTTACTTTAGAGTCTTTGGGTGCAAATGCTTCATTTGAACAAGAAGCCCAAAACCTCTAAGTTCGCATCTAAGGTTGATGAAGGTTTTCTTCTCGGTTATGGATCAAACGAGCATGCCTATCGTGTTTTCAACAAGGCCTCCGGCAAGGTTGAAATAGCGATAGACGTGACGTTTGATGAAACTAACGGCTCTCAAGTAGAGCAAGTTGATGAAGTTGTTGTAGGTAATGAGGAACCACCTTGCGAAGCAATCAAGCAATTAGCCATTGGTGATATTAGACCACAAGAACAGCAGGCTACAGATCAGGATGGTCCTCAAGCTGAAGCCCTGCTGGGACTGGTAACTTACAGTCCCCGGCAGTGCCGGCCACAACCCCGGCAGTGCCGGGCCGAGCCAAGCAGTGCCGGGCACTTCCAGGGCAGCTGAAGCCACTCCACTTCGTGGAGTGAACCTACAACCCATCTTCGAGCAAGATGAAGAAGATGTGAAGATGCAGCAGAACCCATAGATCATCCAAGGCTCAAGCAAACTATTCAACGGGATCATCCCGTTGACAACATCCTTGGGAGTCTTCGAAAGGGGGTAACAACACGCTCTCATTTGGCAAATTTCTGTCAATATTACTCGTTTGTTTCCTCTTTGGAACCTCTCAAGGTAGAAGAAGCTCTTGAAGATCCAGATTGGGTGATGGCCATGCAAGAGGAGCTCAACAACTTTGAGCGCAATCAAGTATGGTCACTTGTGGAAAGACCAAATACCAATGTGATTGGTACCAAATGGGTCTTCCGCAACAAGCAAGATGAAGAAGGTGTGGTGACAAGGAACAAGGCAAGATTGGTAGCTCAAGGCTTCACTCAAGTAGAGGGTTTGGACTTTGAAGAAACATATGCACCGGTTGCTAGGCTTGAAGCCATTCGGATTCTTCTAGCCTATGCAGCCCATCACAACTTCAAGCTATATCAAATGGATGTGAAGAGTGCATTTCTCAATGGCCCATACAAGAGTTGGTGTATGTTGAGCAACCACCGGGTTTTGAAGATCCCAAGTTCCCCAACCATGTCTTCAAACTCCAAAAGGCGCTCTATGGGCTTAAACAAGCACCTAGAGCATGGTATGAATGCCTTAAGGAATTCTTGCTTAAACAAGGCTTTGAAATAGGCAAAGCCGATCCTACTCTCTTCACTCATAAAGTCAATGGAGATATTTTTGTGTGCCAAATATATGTCGATGACATAATATTTGGTAGTACTAACAAATCCTTTTGTGATGAGTTTAGTAGGATCATGACTAAGAGATTTGAGATGTCTATGATGGGTGAGCTCAAGTTCTTCCTTGGTTTTCAAATCAAGCAATTGAAGGAAGGGACTTTTCTTTGCCAAACCAAGTACACCCATGATATGTTGAAAAAGTTTGACATGGTGAACGCCAAGCCTATCAAGACTCCCATGCCAACTAATGGACATCTTGATCTCAATGTGGAAGGGAAAGCCGTGGACATCAAGGTATATCGCTCCATGATCGGCTCTCTCTTTACTTATGCGCATCTAGGCCCGATATTATGCTTAGTGTGTGCATGTGTGCTAGATTTCAAGCTAACCCGAAAGAGTGTCACCTAGTGGCCGTTAAGAGAATCTTGAGATATCTAGTTCACACACCAAACCTTGGCTTGTGGTATCCTAAGGGCTCCAAGTTCGAACTACTTGGCTATTCGGATTCCGATTATGCCGGTTG
The DNA here is from genome assembly GCA_009763385.1 of Coix lacryma-jobi var. lacryma-jobi. Lineage (NCBI taxonomy): Eukaryota > Viridiplantae > Streptophyta > Magnoliopsida > Poales > Poaceae > Coix > Coix lacryma-jobi. Next base: position 42,295,289 of record CM019823.1, on the reverse strand, counting down.
TAAAGTAGATCGAAAAAGCACTTCGGGGACATGTCAATTCCTTGGATGCTCCTTAGTGTCTTGGGGTTCTAAAAAGCAAAATTGTGTAGCCCTATCCACAGCCGAGGCCGAGTATGTTGCAGCAGGTGCATGTTGTGCGCAACTACTTTGGATGAGGCAAACTCTTCGTGACTTCGGATGTCATTTCACCCATATCCCACTCTTGTGTGACAATGAAAGTGCCATAAAACTTGCAAACAACCCAGTGAGTCACTCAAGAACCAAACATATAGACATCCGACATCACTTCTTGAGAGATCGAAATCAAAGGAGATATCGCAATTAGTCATGTGAGCACCGACAAACAACTAGCCGATATCTTCACTAAGCCTCTAGATGAGTCAAGGTTTTGTGCTTAAGAAGTGAACTAAATATACTTGACTCTCGTAACGTAGTTTGAAACCTAGCATGCTTGATTGATCAACTAGTATGACCTAGGCAAAACCAATTTCAAAACTTTTTATATTGTGTTTCAAAACCTTTAAGAAAGAAACTTGCTTGATATGACCATCGTTCTGTATTGATTGATTGTCACTGGTCATAACCTGCAAGTAGTGCGTGTCCACTCCAAGGAAGAGTTGTAGTAGCTTAGAGATAATTCTGTTCTGGTGGTAACTGTCCGGCAGTGCCGGGCCAGGCGCGGAGGTGCTGGGCCCCGGCAGTGCCGCGACAGGCGCGGTAGTGCCGCGACTTATTGATTCAGCAGGAATCGATTTGTTACCATGTGGGGCGAGGAAAAAATCTTTCTTACTCTACCCCGGCTCACCTTCTCTCTCTCTCCTCTTTTTTACCCCAGCCCGTGACCGTTTCTTCTCCTCTCTCTCTCTCGGGCGACCGAAGGAACCAGCGGCCCTCTCTCTCCGGGCTTCTTCCCGGCGAATCCGGCCACCGTGGTGCTGCTCCGGGTTCTTCTTCAGTGCAGCTTCCACCTCCCTTGGGTTTCTCCTCTCCTCTCCATCTCAAGGTGAAACTTCAAATCCCTAACCCTAGTTTTCCCGATTTGTAAAATGCGCCATGGCTATTGTATTTAGAGGTTGTAGAAGGTTTGTAGATGATAGGGAGGTAGTAGAGATGATGGATGTGGTGTTCCTTGGCTCAGATCTGGCCTGCCCGCGCGGCAGTGCCGCGCTCTGCGCGGCAGTACCGGGCCCCGGCAGTGCCGCTCCTAGAGCGGCAGTGCCGGACCTCTAGCAGGGGTTTGATCCAAGTAACACCCTATCCATCAAAGTCTATTGCCTCACTATAATCTACCAGCCCTTATGCAGTCTTCTAATTCACAGTTTCCATGTTTTAGATGTCGGGCGGAAGAGGAGATGAGAGAAGGGTGAAGCAGAGGATGGATCCGCTCAGGGGGAGGAGCAAGCAGCCATCTCGCCGAGGTGGCTCTAGCTCCCAAGGAGACACTTCAGCACGACAGCAGATCCGTGATGAGGCTCGCCTGCAGATGCAAGGGCGACAGATTCGGGATGACCTTTATCCCAACACTCCAGAGCATCTTGCAGAGGTCAGCCAAGCCCACCTGCAGCCATACACAGAGGATGTGCAGGAGAGGCCTCCACAGGACACCAAGGACAGGCAGCCCGTGTCTTACTACCAGCAGTTCAGCTCGGTGAAGACACAGCGCCAGATCAACCCATACAACACTCAGAAGGATATGGGCATTGACTACAGGTTCTGGAATGAGTTTCATTCCAACTTCTATCGTTCAGTCCTGTACAATGCCAAGAAGCAAAAGATTCTAAGTATGAAGTATGTTGATTGGGAGCATCTTGAGAGCAAGGCTGATCGTGATATCAACAGAGTGGTGGCTGCATGCAAGGAGAGGAACATGTATGACTTGATGGGTTTCAGTTACAATTGGAATACCGAGATCATCCATCAATTTCATGCAACACTCTATGTTGATAATGTGGTTGAGGAGATGCACTGGATGACCGAGGGACGTCACTACAAGGTCTCTTATGAGACCTTTCTAGGATTCTCGGTTTGGGCAGCGGGGATAGAGAGCTTGATAGTCTGCACCAGGAGAGGACATTGACTGATAGTGAGATTTCTTTCATGTATGAGGATCCTCGGAAGGCAGACGGGTTGGTCAAGGGGCTGAAAGGCTTCTATTACATGTTGAACAACCTATTCAGGCAGACTCTTAACCCAAGAGTGGTTCTCATTCTAACCTCTATGGATATGGGAGGAACATGTTGGCTAGGATGGCCCCAGGGCGAACCACTTCTCCATCTCCAGCTTCATTTGGACTGAGCTTCAGGTAGCAGCCGAGGATGCTAGGAAGGCAGTGCTCTATGCCCCCTACATCATGTTCATGATAGAGATGGTTTTCGGCTATACCTTTGCTAAGGATGGGTTGCATGAGCCTTATAGAGCAGAGAAGAAGAGGGCAGCAGCAGCAGGGGCAGCGGCAGTTGATAGGCCAGAGAGCTCCCACCCTTCCTATCAGAGGAAGAAGAAGAGCAAGCTGGCCAAATGGATCAAAGCCATCTTCTCTACCTGCACCTACGCAGCCCAGACAGCTCACCAGGCACTTGTTGAGCAGCGTGCAGAGCGAGAGCGGGCGGGTCGTTCGCCGTTACCTCCACCCCGCTCTCCACCTCACTTCGACCTCTCCAGTCTCGATTCAGATGATATAGACTCAGATGACGACGAGGAGCAGGAGGAGATAGTGCCTGAGCCGTCTCGCCGGTCTACACGTGCCTCGACCCGCTACACCAGTACTACCCATCGCCATGGGAAGGCCGTGGTAGAGTCCGACGATGACGATGACGATGACGACAATGATGATGGTGATGATGATGAGGGTGAGGTTCAGTGGGACACCATAGCGTCTGATGATGAGTGAGTGTTTGGACACTCTTCTCTTCTCTACTTTTCTCTTTTTGGTGACTTGTTGCCAAAGGGGGAGAATTAGGCGAAGAGAAGGGGGTACAACACTTCTTGTTCATGTCCCCATCTTTTAGTAGTTGTGAGTTGTGAGGGAGTTTGTTTCGTTCAAAACTCTAATTTGTAATACTCTATGTTGCTACTTCTTAGGCTTGGATGTGGACATGTACTTTTTCCTGCTTATCTAGCTTGTCATATTCTGTTTAGTCTTGTTGAGTATATTGCTTTGTGGCTGTGTTATTTTCCGCTGCGTTTGCTGTCTGGAAGTCTGAGCGGCAGTGTTGCTCCCAGGCCGGCAGTGCCGTGCCTAGAGCGGCAGTGCCGCTCTGGCTGACAGGCAGCAAACCTCTCTGATGTGCTTAAACTGTCATTCGCATCACGTATTATTCTTGACACAGTTTAGTTGCACCCACAAAGTTATTAGATGTGAAACTGAACCTATTTCTAACTTTTGAATATGTGAATGTTGGCCTCTAATGCCATTTTGAGATTTCAGCTCTCATTCACACATTTAGGGGGAGGTTTCACACCTAAGCTTCTAAATCTCAAGTATTGTACCCTTTTATTGTAAGCTTCGATTGTGTTGTCATCAATCACCAAAAAGGGGGAGATTGTAAGTGCAATCAAGCCCTATTTGTGGGTTTTGGTGATAATGACCACATGATTGGAGAACTAATGAGATTTATGAAGATGACAAGCAGGTTAATGTTAAGAAAGGATGGTGCATATGTGTTGGTGGACCCCTCATACTATATTTCATCGGATCCGGACTCAAAGTGCTATATCAAGCTTTCTCATTTGAATTTGAGTTATAGAAATGCCGTACTATCAAGGGGGAATGCAAATACATTGCTATGGCTGAATGACATGTGCTCAAACCAACCCAAGCCATCCTTATTCCTAACCAAAGACAGCTGCACTGAATTCAGATTTGTATCTGTCTGACTGGTAGGCGCGGCAGTGCCGCCAGCGCGGCAGGCCGGGCTAAGGCCGGCACTGCCGCGACTTGTTGTAACCGTTGGAAGGCAGGGGATATTTACTCCATCTCCCTGCCACCCCAACGGTCACCCACGACCATAACTCTTCTCCTACCTCCAGACAAGGCTTCCTCTCCCCATTGAAGGCCCCAAGCTCTCTCTCACCTAATCTTTGATTCCTATTGATTCCAAGTGAGTTAGAGCCTCAAACCTTCACCAAAGAGAAGCCCTAGCTGAGATCTACTTCCTAGAGCACTTGATTTGAGCCATAGCCGGTGGATTTGCTTCTATTACTCTTGGGTTCTTGGAACCCTAGCCGGCTAGGCTCGCCCTAGAGCCTTGCCAACTTGTGTGGCGGCCTAGGGAGGTTTGTAATCACTTGTGCAGCTAGTATTATTACCCCTCACCTCAAGGATTTGGTTCCTTGACTTGAGAACGAGGTAGAGTTGCAAAGCTCATGACCTAAGTGGTCAACCTCAACAACGTGGAGGTAGGCAAGCCTTGGTGGCGAGCTGAACCACGGGATAAATCACTGTCTCTTGTGCTTACTTGTTTTCATACTTCATACTTGTGAGCTTGTGATAGATTCTAGGGTTGGCCCGATCTACTCTATACTTCATATTTGGCTTGTTAGAGTTGGTTCTGCTGGTTCAGAAACTTGTTGTAGCATTTCCATTAAGAATAGAATTTGCTGGGCTGGATTTCGAAGCCTTCAGGTTTTCTCTCAGTACCACTTACTTTGCCAGATTTAGTCCACTTACCATATTTCACTATTGTATCCTGTGCTTTGCTTCTGACCATGAGACTTTCCACTTATACTACCGTCTGTTCTTGAAACTTGGTTCACACCTTTCAGCATTGTAAATTAGTACTTGTTGTGTGATGTTCTATAGTTATATAGATCAGTTTAGGCTCTGCTGGCTGGATTTCGAATTGCAATATCAGGTTCTACTCTGCGCGGCAGTACCGGGCTCTGAGGCCGGTAGTGCCGGGCACAGAGCGGTAGTGCCGGGCTTATCTAATTAAGTTTTGAGCTGTGATTTTTGATAGGCCTATTCACCCCCCCCCTCTAGGCCACACAGGTCCTTACAGGTATACGTCGATGTACTAACTCAAACACGATTGGTTCTACCAGTCTCGTCTACCGATGACCCTAACTGTAATTGGCCGAATCGGTGTGCGAGGTTTGTCTTTTGAAGAAATTAAAAGGCATACCGAACTGTGGCTGTTCGGTAGGACGATCAGGTTCAACGGTTTTACCCTCTAACTTATCCATGCGGTCACTAAGTAATTTAAATGAATGCTGAATAGTATTGGTGAGAGTTTTTGAAGTGTCAATCAACATTGTTGAATAATTGGCATGGGTAGGGTAAGGATCATCATGTACCTTAGTATTTACCTTATCAATAGTGTCTTCAACGGTCGTGGTTGACGCAGTAGGATCTATCTCGCTGAAGTCCGGCTCTTTGTCTTGGGTGACCCTGCCGCGCCGATCCTTCGAGCAGCTTTCTAGGAAAGCCTTCAAGACGGCGTCGAGCTTGGCCTGTGCTTGTTGCTTTAACTCGTCAGGAAGTTCGTCAATACCCGCAAGACGGATGATGTTATCTTCTGTAGCCCCATCTTTGTCGTCCATCTTGGTAATAGATGAAATTTCAATCTTCCCCAGCGGAGTCACCAAAAAGTGTGTTGACGTCGGAAATGATCTGAATCACACACCAGCAGGGCTAGAACGCCCGGAGAGGTTGCAGATCAACCTGGGACAGCAGGGACCCTAGCTAAACTGATGAAAACCGATCTAAAGACCGGCTTAGGCCGATTCAGGGTTTTAAATCCCTGTGTTGGTAACTCTAGAACTCCTCCTGGAAAGGCCCGTCGGGGAGAAGCACGTAGAGGTTGCCCAAGGACCAGCAAGGCCGCCTAGGACGCCGTCGAGTCTCGCCGGGAGACGCGCCGAACAACAAGGTAGAGGGGAAAAGGGGGGAAAGGAATAGTAGATTGATTTTGATCGATTAGGGTTGGATGCCTCAATCGGCCATGATCCTCTCATATATATAGAGGGGGTTGGTCTTATCCCAATAGGAAACATCTCCAGATACGATCTCCAAGTTTCCTATCCGAACTCTATCAAAATATAGAAACCAAGAGCTCAATTCGAACTAGACAAAGTAAACCTGATCTTGTCGATTCACAAATCGATTAAACCGGTTCAATGGGCTTTGTAGATAATAGCCCAAATTGCCCACACCGATCCTTTTAAAAGAAGTATCTCTGAATCGGTACTTGAATTAGCATTCATCACCATTGTAGGGCCTCCGACCAGCGTCACCTGGTCGGAAATAGCACCACTGGTCGGAAAACCTCAAATGATCAAGTCCACTTTATTTAGAACATCCGACCTTTCAACTATGAAGTATCAAGAGATAAATTCGACTTCAAAATATTATGAGCCGAATACCTCTTCTAATCTTATTATTTATCTATAACACTTTTGAGTGTCAATAGAATCGCGGCCAAAGAAAGGGGTTTATGAGGGAGGATGAGATTGGGATTGGGGGTATGAACTGCGCAAGGTTTAGGCTAAAAGATACCATTTGTGAAGCTCCACCGCTATGGACAGCTCGAGCCGCCGCCGGTCGTTCCTTTTAATTGCATGCATCGCGCAGAATGAAACTCCAAAAGAGCGATCTAGAGAAGGATAAGATCGAAATGGACTGGGTATGGGCTGCAAACGGGCCAGGGTTGGGAGGGCAGGACCCATACGGATCCAGGTGAAAATTAATTATAACAATACTTAATAATTAAGTAGGTTGCTTTGAGATATGTGCAATTTTGAAAAAGACGAGTATTGGAGCAGAACCCCTAGCAATCGTGGTTTTTGTGTGTTGTAAGGAAACCCAAATATATAGAAATTAGTAGACTCAATTGTCATTTTAATTCATATGATCTCGGGTTATGAATTAGAGTCACATAGAAGATATACAGGGCGCAACTCAAAATTTATTGCAATCAGACATCGTACTCATCTATCGCTAGACATGAGTGTATTAACTCATATGAGTATGGGTTATGAATCTATGACACATACGAGACAAAAAAAGGATGTCAGTATAATTTAAGACTCTCCATTGCCTAGGTAGTCACATATGAGTATATGGGTTATGAATCTATAACACATACGAGACAAGGAGGATGTCAGTATAATTTAGGACTCTCCATTGCCTAGGTAGTCACGAGAAAATGGACGAAAAAATAGGTACATATAAATTTTGTTTTTAGTATTATTAGGACTAGAAAAACATGTATGTGTGTTGCAACGGGAGAAAAAAACTCTCTTCGTCCTAAAATAATCTTATGTACGCATCGCAAGGATAATAAAAAGATGCATATCCGTATATCACCAGAAGTTCCATTGCGAATTTTGCCTTTGTGTCGTGTTCGTACGTCTTTTTTGTTTGGACGTATCATATGCATATTTTTTTTTTAAAAACTTTCTGAGAGTCCCGTTTGTTGTCTCTACACTGACCCATCAATATTATGATTAGAATTCCAAGAATAAATGAAAGTTAAAATATTAGTTCGTCTAAATCAAAGAGGGGATATATATTTGCCTTACCAATGCCAAATATAGATTAGTCTAAATAAATTTTATCTGCATGAGCAGATTGATTCTGTTGATGGACCCGAGTCTTTTTAGGTGTCCATTTGTTACGTCACACACAGTTTGAACCCATCATGCACAGTGAAAAAGAAACAAAAAATTATATAAAAATACGTGAAAGAAGGGAGAATACTATATAGGAAAACAGAGAAACATCACGCGAGGAAAAACAAATCCATCCAAAATAAGTGGCATGGAAAAAATAATAGCAAAGCAAATTTGGAATATCATATAACGATAGAGATATGACAAGTTAATTTTATTGATTCAATCGTTTTTTTACAAGATTATTGATTCAATCGTTGAAGTACATATGAGTATTTGAAGAAAGTGTATTAGAATAGAAAGGAGTAGTGCAATCTAAACGATAGCATGTTGTAACCGTTGTCTTATATGTCAGCATATTCAGAGTAAGTTTTATCAATAGGTACCAAAAAAAGAGACGAAAATTTTACCTCTTTAGTATTAGGTATAGTTCTATTTCCATCTGTCCTTTTTCTATTTGACCACGTTTTCTATTTCTATTTAGGGTGTGTTTAGTTGGAAGAATTTTAGGTGTAAAGTTCTTGTAGCCACTTTCGTTGTTAACAAACTTTGTCCAAATATGGACCAACTAGACTCAAAAGATTCATTTCGACATTTACAAACAAACTGTGCAAATAGTTTTCTTTTACCTACATTTAATACTTTATGCATACGTCTGAAGATTCGATGTGATGGAGGATCTAAACATGCCCTTAGCTTATGTTGACGTCGGAAGTGATCCGAATCAAACACCAGTAGGGCTAGAACGCCCGGAGAGGTTGCAGTTCAACCTGAGACAGCAGGGAGCCTGGCTAAACCGACGAAAAACGATATAGAGACCGGTTTAGATCGATCTAGGATTTTGGGCTCCTGTGTTGATAACTCTAGAACTCCTCCCGGGAAGACCCGTCGGGGAGAAGCACGTAGAGGTTGTTCTAGGACCAGCAAGGCCGCCTAGAACGCAGTCGAGTCTCGCCGGGAGACGCGCCGAACAGCAAGGTATAAGGAAAAAGGGGTAAAATGGTAGTAGATTGATTTTGATCGATTAGGGTTGGATGCCTCAATCGGCCATGATCATCTCATATATATAGAGGGGGTTGGTCTTATCCCAATAGAAAACATCTTTAGATACGATCTCCAAGTTTCCTATCCGGACTCTATCAACATATAGAATCTAATCCGGATATGACAAGGTAACCCTGATCTCGCCGATCCTTGGATCGACCAGATCGGTCTAATGGGCTTTATCAGCCTATATTGATCAATAAATCGTCCTTACAAGAAAAGGATCCACATATTTAGCGTCGGACTCAGCATTCATCACAACCATAAGGCCTCCGACCAGGGCCACCTGGTCGGACATAACATGAGTTGATCGGAAACCCATAAATGATCAGGCTCATCAACTTAGAATCCATCCGGTCTCTCAAAAGACAAATTCGACCCTAATATTATAGGCCGAACACTTCTTCTAAATTTATCTTTATCTGTGACATTTTTTTAGTGTCAACATATGCCCCCCGTGTTTTTAGGTGATCTTTAGCAGAACCTAAAAATAACCGAATAACAACGATGTCCAATTCATCAGCTATTCGATAATTAAGGATAAATATTCTGACTATTTTTGTTCTAAGGGCGATACATGTATCGGCCATTGCTTGGAAGGCACTCAGGCTTCTTGCCAAACACTTGGAAAGTATTTTTTCAAATAACTCTCGTTTATTGCTCTCGGGAGACTTTCACCATGTAACGTCTCTAGCATATATGCATTCCCAAACACCACTTTGATCACTTTATAAGGACCCTCCCAGCTCGGCGACCACTTGCCGAACTTGTTGCTTCTCGACCCAAGTGGTAATATAGTCTTCCATACCAATTCTCCCACTTGGAACGATTTACTCTTCACCTTTTTGTTGTAAGCTCTGGCAACCCGGGCTTTGTCTTTCTCTATCTCCTTAAGAGCCTTTAACCTCTTATCGGTTACTTCATCAATGTTGTCCATCATGACATCATGATACATAACAGCAGATAAATCATTCTGTTTAGCCAGTCTATATGCATCTAGATTTTCCTCGACGGGCAACACTGTTTTCTGTCCATATACCAGCTCGAAAGGAGTAACTTTTGTAGCACCATGTCTTGACACACGATGAGCCCATAAAGCTTCAGACAAAACCTCATGCCACCTCCTTGGTTATCCTCAATCTTCTTTTTGATAAGCTTGATCAAAGTATTATTACTAGACTCGCCTGACCATTAGCTTGAGCATAGTATGGAGATGAGTTGAGCATTTTTATTTTGTATAATCAGCAAAATCTCGTACCTCTTTTGAATAAAAGATGTTCCTTGATCTGTAGTTAATGTTTGAGGTATTCTGAATCTATGTATAATATGCTCAGTAATAAACTCAATTACCTCCTTATGTGTCATATTCTTCAAAGGCACCGCTTCAGTCCACTTAGTGAAGTAATCTGTAGCGACCAGAACAAAATGATGTCCCTTTGAAGATGGGGGATGAATTTGGCCAATGAAGTCTAGCCCCCAACCACGAAAAGGCCATGGTTTAATCCTCTAAATCAGTTCCACTTTCATTAGAACTCAATTCGGACCGATTTAGAGTTCTTTCAGACAAATTAATCGTTCCATGATCGACCAGGTCAATCGGACGAATTAACTGACTTGATTCATAAACAACCTGGTCGGCCATAGTGCCTACCCAAGTATGTTTAACATGTACCTGGTCTCCATGGTAAGGTGGCTGAACTGGTTTTAAAACAAACTGGTCAACAGGAGCCGATAATATTTCTGCACGCTGTTGCACCAGCTTTATGTGAAAATTGCGTCTACTGACATTATAGCCAGATGCTTGTTGAGCTAACATGTTGGCTCTATGATTTTCATGCCTTGGTATATGCCGAATCTGGAATTCAGTAAAATGAGTAATGATATCAAGGCATCTGTCAAGATAAACATTTAACGATCCCTCTAGGCATTGAAACTCACCAGCAACTTGTTGCACTACTAGCAAGGAATCGCCATAAGCTTCAACATGCTTAACCTCCATGGAACATAACATTTCTAAACCGAATAAAAGAGCTTCATATTCAGCTTGATTATTAGTGCACAGGTAATCTAACTGGCTCAGCATTTCAAACTCAGCACCATTAGGAGAAATGATGACCACACCAACACCTTGGCCCTCCTTACAAGCCGATCCATCAAAATAAAGTTTCCATGGAGTAAAAGTAAAATAATGATCCATCTTCTAAACTAATACTATGCTCAACAATGAAATCAGCAAGAACTTGACCCTTTAAAGTTTTTAATGTTCATAAGTCAAGTCAAACTCAATCAACGCATACGGCCACTTACCAATCCTTCCTCTAAGGATTGACCGATATAACATGTGCTTAATTACATCGGCCTGGCATACACAACACATGTACTAGATAGCAAATAGTGCCTCATTTTAGCACAAGCGTAGTACAAGGATAAGCATAATTTTCAATATGAGCGTACCTTGTCTCGGGATCAAGAAGACGACGACCAATATAAGCAATCACGTACTCTTTACCTCCATCTTCTTGTGTTAAGACAGCTCCAATGACCTTCTCTTCGGCAACGACATATAATCTGAAGGGAATTCCTCTCTTAGGCGCCTGAAGAACTGGTGGAGATGACAAATATTCCTTTATTTTCTCAAATGCTTCTTGTTGCTCTGGCCCCCAAGTGAACTCAGTTCATCCTTTAGCTTTAATATAGGGTAAAAGGAATAATTTTCCCGGACAAGTTTGCAATAAATCTCCTCAAGTAGTTCACTTTTCCCAAGAACTTCTGCAAGTCCTTTTTGCATGCAGACGCCTAAACTTTCTTGATCTTCTCTATCCTTTTAGGATCAATCTCTATGCCTTTGTCGTGAATGATGAACCCTAAAAACTTCCTAGTCGATACACCAAAGGCACATTTTAGTGGGTTCATCTTCAAACCATAGCGGCGCATTCTCTCAAACGCTAAACGCAGATCGACTAAATGAGATACACGAGCAACCGATTTGATCACAATATCATCAATATATACTTCCATATATTAGAGACCCACTCCGCATATCTGCATGGCTGGATAAACCCCGCTTGCAATAACCGATTAATTTCTTCTTTAATCCGGTCATATATTGTAGAACTAAAACGACGAGGATGTTGCTTGAATGGTCGGAACCCCGGCTTAATAGGAAGCCGATGTTCAACAAGTTCTCGGCTTAACCCGGGCATCTCCGTATAACTCCATGCAAAGCAATCAACATACTCCTTCAGAAGCGCGATTAATTTTATTTTATAATCGGCTTCAAGATTTTGATTTACAAAGGTCGGCCTAGGTATAGAACCATCCCCAATATCTACTTGTTCTAAAGGGTCGGCTGTGACGTAACGGCCCTAATCCCATGGCCCACCGATCACTATCAACCACTGACAGTCGATCCGTACAGCCAAGAGATTAAGACCGGGTTCGCCACTGGGCTACATCAGTGCCCGATGTCCGCAGGATCATCTCACAATTCAGTTACAATCTCTTGAACATTTTGACAAATAATATCGGAGTAAATAGCGGAAGACTTAAATAACAATAGTTTTACAAACCAGTGTTCAACATAAACTTAAAGTGAAGTTATTACAGACCATAGTTCAAATAGATAGAGTTGACAGGGTAGCAGATGACAACAACTAAAAGATATAGATACATCACCCAGCCCGAGGGTGAATAATCACTCATCGGCCTCATCGGCCTCTTCCTGAACCACAGTCACACAGCAGGGTCCAAGGCATACTGAGGGATCTGCCATACCTGCAACATGGGTAAAAGAACCCTGAGTACAAAGGTACTCAACAAGACTTAACCGACTAAAGAAAAGGGAGGAGACTCAGGAATGAAGGCTTAGGGTAGTCAAGGTAAGGCTTAAGCAAGATCAAGTATTTTGCAGAAAAGCATTTTTGTAAATCTTATTTTATTTGAAAGATTCAGTATTCCTCAATTCTTCATCCTTCATGATTCATTTTACATTTCAAAACATTCCTAGTTGAGAACCACTCTCCGTTGAGAGTCAATGGAACAAGTCTCCATAACCGAGGAGCAACGTTAATCCGGATAAAGAATACTCAGCTGAGGATCCCTATTCACACTGCATATGTAGCACCCAAGCTTGCATATGCCAACTCGTCTTCCACGATTCCTCCATTATTGGGCCCGGTCCTACGCCACCCGGAAGTACAGTACACCACTCCAATCCGGGACTCTAACCCACGTGGGTACATGCTACTTCCGCCATCTCTCCACTCCCAGTGCGCGGTTGTCGGTCCAATAATGGATTTCTCGGAGCCAGAGCTTTCCGTAGTATGTGAATAGTTGCAAGTCCTGCCCAGCAGGCCCCCATACGGATGGTCCCTAATTTTCCAGCCAGCAACTGTGCCTTGGTTATATCTCACCCAAGCGCAACAGTCCTGTCAGTTTTTCAACCCGTCCCGGTCGGTGTCAACTGTCGAGTCCCGGACTACGACATGACGGCACCGTACGCAAGGACAACCTCTCCTTCCCATTGACTAAGTACGGATCAGATACTTAGCCAATAGTGGAGTAAACCAGAAATTCCCATAAATATTCTTAAGTGATCACACTTTTGAAATTGGCATTTTTATTGCAAATCTATCATATAGCATTGCTAAGCATTTTGCAATAGTTTTTGAAAAACAGGTGTCGGGTATTTCATTGGTCAAGGTAGATAATGCATCAGAGAGGATTTCACTCAACTCCTATCAACCTAATGCAATAATTTAACTCAAAACATTTAAAGAAAACATTTATAAAAGCAAGGTAGGGTTAAATGCACCGGGGCTTGCCTTGGATGGCAAAAAGAGTAGACTCGGGGTAGGTATAAGCGTCGGAGCTCGGGGTTGCCTTGGGACGGATCCTTCGGCGGCTACCTCGACTTCAGGGCCTTCTTCGTCAACTATACGGATGCAATGATGAATGCTCATGAGAATGATGATATGGACTTATGGTGCAAGACAATACCACTGATTCAAGATTACTCTTAGGCAAGGCATAAACGAAATCTAGGTTGAGCATAAAAGTAACCATTTCTTCCTTAAGCAAAATTGATTAAACTAGACTTTATCATAACTATCCTAAGCATCACAAACATCATAGACCAAAGGGTAGGGGTCTATGAACATCACGCAATCCCAAAAGTCACTTCACAGGGCATTCACACTAACCCTAATCATTTCTTTCTATTTTTCTTAATTATTTAAAAAGGTCATTTTATGAAGGTGCTCCAAAAATTACCAAATTAATCACACAAGTTCATTAGAGTACAAGTATATGGCAAAACAAATTTCATAATTTTTGGAGGTCATTAAGGTGCTCAATTAAATCTAGACATTTAATTAACAAAAGGCACTATTCCTTAATTAAAATAAAGCTCAAAAATCAACTTGCTCCAAAAGACTTCAAAATTTTACCAGAGACTCAGAAAGGCATAACTAGCACATAGAAATTTATCTCCAGATTTTTGGAGTTATAGATCACTCTCCAAAAATACCAAAACCTTCATTTTTCAATTAAAAGGGAATTTTACATTTTTAAATCTTTGCAGAAAAGTCAAGTTTTTATTTTTATAAAATACTCCAGAGCATAAAGAGTCTACTGTGAAATTTTCAGAATTTTTGGATCAACACAGAAAATCATACAAAAAGATGAAATATCAGAACTGTTCCCATTTTTAAAAGGAAAAGAGCACTGTGCTCGAGTCGGAACGGGGCTCGGGCGAATCGCGGAACTCTCGGCCGACCGAGGCTGGCTGGTAGGCTCGGGCGAGACGGAAACCAAACGTTTCGTCCGAGGCCTGGCTCGACGAGGCGGAGGGTGCACAGGTTCTCTCGAGGCCTGGCTCGAGCGAAGTGGTGAGGGTCTGTCCGCCGAGGCTCGGGCTCGGGCGAGACGGAGTGGAAGCAGAGCCGAGGCCTCGGGTGCTTACCAAGGATTGGAGGCAGGGCTCGAGGGTGAGGCTCGGCACGCGCTCGAGGGTGAGGCTCGACACGGGCTCGAGGGGCGGTGGTTCGGTGGAGCTCCTTCGGCGGCGAGCGGCGAGCGGCGCTCCGGCGACCCTGCGCAACACACGAGACCGCAAGGGTCTGGTCAGAGTCGCACGGAACCGAGGAACACGACACGGGGGTCGGTGAGGGATGGTCGAGGCCGGAGGCGACGAATTTCACGAACCCGAGCTCGCCGGGTTTCTGCCGGAGATGGGAACGGCGAGGTTACGCCGGGCGATTGGAGGCGGTAGAGGTAAAATTGGAGGGTGGTGAAGCAGCACAAGAACACGGCGGAGCTTTTGAGCTAGGTGGTGGAGCGGCGGAGGCACTGGACTGTGCTGGCGACGGAGGCGGAGATGAGTGCGGAGGTCGGAGCTCCGGCGGGCTATATATAGCCGCGGCCAGGGCCGGTAGAGACCTCGGGGTGGTGTGGATGAGGTTTGCGGAGGCGTGCGCACTCGATTGCGCTCTGGCGGATACGTGGGCGTGCAGCCGGGGCTCGGGCGCAAGCTCGGCCGGCGATGGCCACGCGGCGGCGGCGCGGAGAGGACTGTAGGGGACGGGAGCGAGGGCCAGCGCTCGCGCGCGGGCGCGGAGGGAACAGGGCGACAGCGGCGGCAGGTTGGTGGCGCGTGGGGAGCAGCCGGGCGTGCGGCAGGCGCGGCGCGGGCGCCATGGCCGGGCCCCCCCTCTGTCGCTATGAAGAAGAGGAACAGTGTAGGGTGTAGGGTTTGACTTTTGGCTAGTTTCTGACTTTTGCAAAATGCTCCCAAAATTTGAACTGTGCGACAAAAACTCCCAATACCAAAGTTGTTCAGAAAAATGAGATCTACAACTTTGTCAAAAAGAACATTTTCAAATTCCAAACAGTTTTTGAACAAAATTCAAAAACAGAAAAAGGGGACACTTTTGAAATTTGAATCAATTCAAAATTACTTTGGATTTTATACTGAAACTAGAAAATCTTCAAACATGAAAGTTGTTCCTTTTATCAAAACCTACAACTTTGCTATAATACACTTTTCCAGAAACTCATTAGTTTTTGAACTCTTTTTGAAAACTGAAAAGGGAACAAAAGTTGGGGTTTGATTGAATTTGAAATAACTCAAAACTTTGTACTGCAACTTGAAAATTTGTAAATACCAAAGTTGTTTCTCTTTGACAGCTCTACAACTTTGCTTTTTGGACCAACCCCAAATTTTGAATAATTTTTAAATTACACCAGAGGGATAAAATCCAGGATTTGGAAATTAGGGTTTTGCAAAAGGGATTTGAAATCAAATTCTGATTTTTGAACTTTGGCCAACACAACAAAACTTCAAGACACCAAAGGAACAAGAATTACACAAAACTAATCACAGAGATGAAATTACCATTTTGCCCTAGTAGAGAGAAGTGGGCTAATTAGGATTTTTGCAATAGAGGTAATTCACATAAAATGATACACTTAGCAAAATGCATACACATGAAATCATGATCAAGATGCTTAATGATGATAATGATGATATGTCAAGTTAATTACAGTTAAACACCAGAGGTGTTACAGCCTCCCCCCCTTAAAGAAATCTCGCCCCGAGATTCCACGTCTTATGAAAGGACAAAGAAGGGATAAAGGCAAAACCTTACATGGACAGCGATTCGAGAAAGTCGGGGTAGTTCTTTGCTAAGAAGTCTTCAGATTCCCAAGTAGCTTCTTCTTCAGAGTGCTGGTTCCACTGGATTTGTACCATCTTGTGGTGGTTCTTCGGGTAACGCGATCCTTGTGGTCCAACACGCGAACTGGATATTCTGAGTAGGACAGATCAGGCTCTAGCTTGACACCTTCAACTTCCACGACATGTTCAGGTACTCGGAGACACTTCTTGAGTTGGGAGACATGGAAAACATTGTGGACTGCGGAGAGATGATCGGGCAACTTCAGCTTGTAAGCTACCTTGCCACAACATTCCAAAATCTCAAACGGACCAATGTAGCGGGGTGCTAACTTTCCTTTAACTCCAAAACGAGTGACTCCTTTGGTTGGTGAGACCTTGAGATATACATAATCTCCAACTTGAAACTTCAGAGGTCGACGTCTCTTGTCAGCATAGCTCTTTTGTCGAGATTGGGCAATCTTCATGTTCTCTTGTATCTGCTTGACTTTCTCTTCCATATCCTTGACCAGGTCAACTCCAAGAATTCCCTTTCTCCAGGTTCGGACCAACTGAGAGGTGTACGACAACGACGACCGTACAGTGCTTCAAAGGGTGCCATCTTGATGCTTTCTTGGTAACTGTTATTATATGAGAACTCTGCCAGGGCAAACAGTCATCCCAAGTATCTGCGAAGGTGAGAGCACAGGCTCTCAACATGTCTTCCAGCACCTGGTTGACTCGCTCCGTCTGTCCATCAGTCTGAGGATGATATGCTGTGCTGTATAAGAGCTGGGTTCCAAGTGAGGTATGGAACGCCTTCCAGAACTTAGCAACAAACTGGGTACCGCGGTCAGAGACAATGGTCTTGGGTATGCCATGAAGCTTCACTATGTTGTTCTTGTACAAGGCGGCATATGTGGGGACGGTGTAAATAGTCTTGACTGGCAGAAAGTGAGCTTGTTTGGTGAGTCGGTCCACGATTACCCAAATGGAATCAAAACCTTTCCGGGTCTTGGGTAGCCCATTAATAAAATCCATGCTGATATCTTCCCACTTCCAGGCAGGTACAGATAAAGACTGCAATTCTCCTCCAGGTTTCATGTGCACGGCTTTGACTTTCTGACAAGTATCACAGCGAGCGACATAGCGAGCGATTTCAATCTTCATCTTTGTCCACCAGAATCTCTGCCTCAGATCCTGGTACATCTTGTTGCTGCCGGGGTGGATGGAAAACCTAGACAGGTGTGCTTCATCAAGGATCAACTGTCTCAACTCAGGCACCTTGGGAACTACTAGACGGTTCTTGAACCAAACAACTCCTACATCATCGATCCTGAAACAATCAGCCTTTCCGGTCTGGACCTTTTCGATGATGTGCTTGATTCCAGGGTTATCCTTTTGTGCAGCAATGACCTGTTCTCTGATAGAGGTCTCTATCCTGACATTGCTCAGAGTTCCTTGTGGTACCATTTCAATACCCATCCTTTCAAGATCATGGCACAAGGAAAGATCATAGGGCTTCGTCGTCAGACAGTTGCAGTGCAGTATGACTTGCGACTGAGGGCATCGGCGACTACATTCGCCTTACCAGGATGGTAATGCACTTCGATATCATAATCCTTGATTAACTCAAGCCATCTTCGCTGCCTCATGTTCAACTCTTCTTGAGTGAAGATATACTTCAGGCTCTTATGATCGGTGTACACATTGCAAGCACTGCCCAACAGATAATGACGCCATATCTTCAAAGCATGCACCACTGCTGCTAATTCAAGGTCATGGGTTGGGTAATTCTCCTCATGTCGCTTAAGCTGCCGTGAGGCATAAGCGATCACTCGACCTTCTTGCATCAATACACAACCCAAACCAGTACCAGATGCATCACAGTATACATCAAAGGGTTCTCGATATCTGGTTGAGCTAGGACTGGTGATGTAGTTAACAGTTCCTTCAAGGCTTGAAAAGCTTGCTCACAGGCTGGTGACCAAACAAAATCCACGGAATTCTTCAACAACTCTGTGATAGGCTTGGCAACTCTGGAGAAATCTGGGATGAAACGACGATAGTATCCAGCCATTCCCATGAAGCTGCGAACTTCGCGGACAGTGGTAGGTGGCTTCCAATCCAAGATATCTGCCACTTTTCCAGGGTCAACTGACACACCTTCAGCGGACAGGACATGACCAAGGAATTGAATTCGATCTAGCCAGAATTCACATTTACTGAACTTGGCATACAGCTGGTGATCTCTGAGACGAGAGAGAACGACACGAAGATGCTTGGCATGATCTTCAGGAGTTCTTGAATAAACAAGGATGTCGTCAATGAACACGACTACAAATTTATCGAGCTCTGGCATGAACACAGAGTTCATGAGATACATGAAATGAGCGGGTGCATTGGTCAAACCGAAAGACATGACCAAATACTCATATAGGCCGTATCTGGTGGTGAAAGCTGTTTTGGGAATATCTTCGGGACGAATCTTTATTTGGTGATAGCCAGATCTGAGGTCGATCTTGGAAAACACTCTGGCTCCAGATAACTGGTCAAAAAGAAGGTCAATGCGAGGCAAAGGATATTTATTCTTGATGGTGACCTCATTGAGTGGGCGATAGTCAACGCACAGACGAAGACTTTTGTCCTTCTTCTTCACAAAGATAGCAGGGCAACCCCAAGGAGATGAACTTGGGCGAATGAGACCCTTGTCCAATAGCTCTTGCAATTGGATCTTTAGCTCTGCCAATTCTCTGGGAGGCATTCGATAAGCTCTACGGGATATAGGAGCAGTCCCGGGCTTTAGCTCTATAGCAAACTCAACATCACGGTCGGGAGGTAGACCAGGTAGATCTCCTGGGAAGACATCAGGGAACTCACAGACTACGGGGATATCCCTGATTTCCGGAGCATAGGCAGAATTTAACTGGGTGGTTGTTGGCTTTTGAGGCATTGGAAGTTGGAGAAAGAGTTTGGAGGTCACTGTTAGGAATATCCACTCTCACAACTCTATTCAAGATGTCTATCATGGCTTTATACTGACACATTCCAATTCATGCCTAAGATGACATCTATCTCTTGATCGCGCCAGTACTATCATGGTGGTAGGAAAGACATGTTCCCCCAACATTACTGTATGCTGCGGACCACTTCCTTAGTATTTATCCGTCCTCCAGGCGAAAGTATGCAAAAACTTTCTTTTAACTCCCCCATGGGTAACTCAGCTTGATGACAAAAGTGTGCGACTGATGAAGGAATGCGATGCACCAGAATCAAACAAGACGATTGCAGGATGATTGGCAACAGGGAACCTACCGAGCATGAGGCTCTCCTTCTGGGATGGTTACTGACGGTGGTGAAGTAGACTTGCCCGTGCTTCCTGACAAGCTTGCCCTTCTGGACGTGCTGCTGCGGTGGCACGGTGTGCTTGCTGCTGTGATCCTCCAGGGCCTTTCTGTGCAACTGGGCATTCTTCTTGGGTTTTGGGCACTCCGCGAGCCCAGTGACCAACTTGGCCACAGTTGTAGCATGGGAGGTTGTAAGCTGTTTGTGGGGCGGTGACACGAACCCTGGGGCGTTCGGCTGAGTGGCACTTTGCTGGTTGGCATTATGGGTGGTGGCTGCGTACGAACGACCAATTGCTGATGGGGGTATGGGGCACGGTTTTGATGGTGACTGGGTGGTAGATGACTCTTGGCGCTTATGGTTCTGGAGAAACTGCTAGACCCAGCCTTCTTCTTCTTTTTCTCTTCTGGTACTGGCGGTTGCTTCCTCAAAGCAACAGCACGGTCAACGACATCATGGTAGGATCCATTCAGGTGTTGGACAGACCTCTACGAATCTTAGGGTGCAGACCCCTGAGGAAACAATCTCTCTTCTTTTCCTCCGTGTTGACATAGTCGGAGGCGATACATGGCTGAGGTGATTGAATTGTCCCACGTACTGCATGACGGTGGAATCTTTCTGTTGCAGGGCCAAGAACTGATCCAACTTCATTCTCATCAATCCCGAAGGGATGTGATGTGCTCTGAAAGCGGTGCGGAACTCTTCCCAGGTCAACTCATGACCTTCAGGTTGGCAGCCAACAGGTTGGCGTACCAGGCACTTGCGGGACCACGGAGCTTGAGTGAGAAGCGAACCGAGGCTTCTGGATCTCTGTGCAGTGCAAGGAGACTGAACTTTTGTTCCATGGTGCGTAACCAGTCGTCAGCCTCGAGAGGTTCATCGGCCTTGTGAGACCGGTGGTGGTGTGTTTCAGTGAAACTCCACATAGGTGGTCTCTTGGTTGTGGCGACCACGGTGCCAACATTCTGCTGTCCTTGGTTTTGACCATAAGGTTGGCGGCGGCGGCCAAGGCTGCAATGGCATCTGCCAGGGTAGCAGGAACTGGTGGAGGATTTGGAGGTTGGCACCTCCGGAACTTCCGGCTCCAGTGCGGGTGTTCACAGGCATCTGTTAAGAATTTGGGAACTTAGCATCCAAAGATTGCTTTTGAACGAAACTGACTGATAAGATTCATTGATGCAAGGGTAGATAACTGATACAGGAGTTCGACAGATAACCACAGACTGACAAAGGAAAGGTACAAGACAAGATACAAACTCGGCTAGACAGAAGACCAACTAACGCCCCAAACCTAGACTTAAGGCTTTAGGTAAGCGGATGGTACAGACACAAGGAGTCTAGTCATCATCGTGAAGATCAACTCTTCGTCATCATCATCATCCTCGATGATAAGCTCAGGCTCTTCCTCCTCATCTTCATCTTCAACGTGGACATCTTCTGCAGGTTCCACTTCTACATTCTGGACTGGCTCATGTCCTACTTCAGGTTCCTCCACGACTCCATCTTCTGGATCCTCAGCAACAGGTGGAATCATGGGGTGAAGTTGGTTGTACAGCTATGTACCTCCTCATGAAGTATATCATTGTACTGCTCAACCTGAGCGGTGTACTGCTGTAGTCCATGGAACTGGGCTCTGGCGACGTCCTCGCGGTCCCAAGCCTCATTGCGCTGTTCGATAGCGCGAACCGTGTTCCGATTGGCCTGCTCCAGAGAAGCTCGTGCCTCATAAAACTCCATGCGGGAAAGGTAGAAGTCATGCTCCATGTTCTCCATTTCAGCCTTCAGATTCTTGATTTCCTCCTTCAGCTGTTTGCGGGTGCGGCGGGAAAAACGATGACCATTGGAGGATTTTCCAAGTCTCTTCTCCGGTGCGTGGCGCCAGCTGGTGACGCGGCACACCATTTGGTCCAGTCGACTTGCGGGCAGTCGCTTGATGATGGCCATATTGGATAAGAGGTTATAGATGAGAAAGGCTAGCAAGAACAAGGTATAGGCACACTATCCCAACCGACTTAGAGAGGAAGTTATTACCTTAGTGATTATGACATGATGCATGATTCGTTCCTACGGAATCAAGGCAATGCAACTACTAAGGTAACGTACATAGGGCTTAAACAAGTTGTCTTGCTACTAGTTGCCAAAGACAAGATGAGATGAGAAAGACAAGATGAGAGGAGAGAAGCAATTTGGACTCAAAATAGTCAAGTTTAGTTTTTGGACTTAAAAACCTTTTGAAGTTTTCGCAAAAGATTGCAACGTCGTAGTGAGATGCTCCGATACCACTCTGTGACGTAACGGCCCTAATCCCATGGCCCCCGATCACTATCAACCACTGACAGTCGATCCGTACAGCCAAGAGATTAAGACCGGTTCGCCACTGGGCTACATCAGTGCCCGATGTCCGCAGGATCATCTCACAATTCAGTTACAATCTCTTGAACTTTTGACAAATAATATCGGAGTAAATAGCGGAAGACTTAAATAACAATAGTTTACAAACCAGTGTTCAACATAAACTTAAAGTGGAGTTATTACAGACCAAGTTCAAATAGATAGAGTTGACAGGGTAGCAGATGACAACAACTAAAGATATAGATACATCACCCACCAGCCCGAGGGTGAATAATCACTCATCGGCCTCATCGGCCTCTTCCTGAACCACAGTCACACAGCAGGGTCCAAGGCATACTGAGGGATCTGCCATACCTGCAACATGGGTAAAAGAACCCTGAGTACAAAGGTACTCAACAAGACTTAACCGACTAAAGAAAAGGGGAGGACTCAGGAATGAAGGCTTAGGGTAGTCAAGGTAAGGCTTAAGCAAGATCAAGTATTTTGCAGAAAAGCATTTTTGTAAATCTTATTTTATTTTGAAAGATTCAGTATTCCTCAATTCTTCATCCTTCATGATTCATTTTACATTTCAAAACATTCCTAGTTGAGAACCACTTTCCGTGAGAGTCAATGGAACAAGTCTCCATAACCGAGGAGCAACGTTAATCCGGATAAAGAATACTCAGCTGAGGATCCCTATTCACACTGCATATGTAGCACCCAGCTTGCATATGCCAACTCGTCTTCCACGATTCCTCCATTATTGGGCCCGGTCCTACGCCACCCGGAAGTACAGTACACCACTCCAATCCGGGACTCTAACCCACGTGGGTACATGCTACTTCCGCCATCTCTCCACTCCCAGTGCGCGGTTGTCGGTCCAATAATGGATTTCTCGGAGCCAGAGCTTCCGTAGTATGTGAATAGTTGCAAGTCCTGCCCAGCAGGCCCCATACGGATGGTCCCTAATTTTCCAGCCAGCAACTGTCCTTGGTTATCTCACCCAAGCGCAACAGTCCTGTCAGTTTTCATCAACCCGTCCGGTCGTTGTCAACTGTCGAGTCCCGGACTACGACATGACGGCACCGTACGCAAGGACAACCTCTCCTTCCCATTGACTAAGTACGGATCAGATACTTAGCCAATAGTGGGAGTAAACCAGAAATTCCCATAAATATTCTTAAGTGATCACACTTTGAAATTGGCATTTTTATTGCAAATCTATCATATAGCATTGCTAAGCATTTTGCAATAGTTTTTGAAAAACAGGTGTCGGGTATTTCATATTGGTCAAGGTAGATAATGCATCAGAGGATTTCATTCACTCAACTCCTATCAACCTAATGCAATAATTTAACTCAAAACATTTAAAGAAAACATTTATAAAAGCAAGGTAGGGTTAAATGCACCGGGGCTTGCTTGGATGGCAAAAAGAGTAGACTCGGGGTAGGTATAAGCGTCGGAGCTCGGGGTTGCCTTGGGGACGGATCCTTCGGCGGCTACCTCGACTTCAGGGCCTTCTTCGTCAACTATACGGATGCAATGATGAATGCTCATGAGAATGATGATATGGACTTATGGTGCAAGACAATACCACTGATTCAAGATTACTCTTAGGCAAGGCATAAACGAAATCTAGGTTGAGCATAAAAGTAACCATTTCTTCCTTAAGCAAAATTGATTAAACTAGACTTTATCATAACTATCCTAAGCATCACAAACATCATAGACCAAAGGGTAGGGGTCTATGAACATCACGCAATCCCAAAAGTCACTTCACAGGGCATTCACACTAACCCTAATCATTTCTTTCTATTTTTCTTAATTATTTAAAAAGGTCATTTTATGAAGGTGCTCCAAAAATTACCAAATTAATCACACAAGTTCATTAGAGTACAAGTATATGGCAAAACAAATTTCATAATTTTTGGAGGTCATTAAGGTGCTCAATTAAATCTAGACATTTAATTAACAAAAGGCACTATTCCTTAATTAAAATAAAGCTCAAAAATCAACTTGCTCCAAAAGACTTCAAAATTTTACCAGAGACTCAGAAAGGCATAACTAGCACATAGAAATTTATCTCCAGATTTTTGGAGTTATAGATCACTCTCCAAAAATACCAAACCTTCATTTTTCAATTAAAGGGGAATTTTACATTTTTAAATCTTTGCAGAAAAGTCAAGTTTTATATTTTTATAAAATACTCCAGAGCATAAAGAGTCTACTGTGAAATTTTCAGAATTTTTGGATCAACACAGAAAATCATACAAAAAGATGAAATATCAGAACTGTTCCCATTTTTAAAAGGAAAAGAGCACTGTGCTCGAGTCGGAACGGGGCTCGGGCGAATCGCGGAACTCTCGGCCGACGAGGCCTCTTGGCTGGTAAGGCTCGGCGGAGACGGAAACCAAACGTTTCGTCCGAGGCCCTGGCTCGACGAGGCGGAGGTTGCAAAGGTTCTCTCGAGGCCTGGCTCTCGAGCGAAGTGGTGAGGGTCTGTCCGCCGAGGCTCGGGCTCGGGCGAGACGGAGTGGAAGCAGAGGCCGAGGCCTCGGGTGCTTACCAAGGATTGGAGGCAGGGCTCGAGGGTGAGGCTCGGCACGCGCTCGAGGGTGAGGCTCGACACGGGCTCGAGGGGACGGTGGTTCGGTGGAGCTCCTTCGGCGGCGAGCGGCGAGCGGCGCTCCGGCGACCCTGCGCAACACACGAGACCGCAAAGGTCTGGTCAGAGTAGCACGGAACGAGGAACACGACACGGGGGTCGGTGAGGGATGTCGAGGCCGGAGGCGACGAATTTCACGAACCCGAGCTCGCCGGGGTTTCTGCCGGAGATGGGAACGGCGAGGTTACGCCGGGCGAGTGGAGGCGGGGTGGTAGAGGTAAAATGGAGGGTGTGTGAAGCAGCACAAGAACACGGCGGAGCTTTTGAGCTAGGTGGTGGAGCGGCGGAGGCACTGGACTGTTGCTGGCGACGGAGGCGGAGATGAGTGCGAGAGGTCGGAGCTCCGGCGGGCTATATAGCCGGGCCAGGGCCGGTAGAGACCTCGGGGTGGTGTGGATGAGGTTTGCGGAGGCGTGCGCACTCGATTGCGCTCTGGCGGATACGTGGGCGTGCAGCCGGGGCTGGGCGCAAGCTCGGCGGCGATGGCCACGCGGCGGCGGCGCGGAGGAGAGGACTGTAGGGGACGGGGAGCGAGGGCCAGCGCTCGAGCGCGGGCGAGGAGGGTGGGAAACAGGGCGACAGCGGCGGCAGGTTGGTGGAGCGTGGGGAGCAGCCGGGCGTGCGGCAGGCGCGGCGCGGGCGCCATGGCCGGGCCCCCCCCTCTGTCGCTATGAAGAAGAGGAACAGTGTAGGGTGTAGGGTTTGACTTTTGGCTAGTTTCTGACTTTTGCAAAATGCTCCCAAAATTTGAACTGGGCGACAAAAACTCCCAATACCAAAGTTGTTCAGAAAAATGAGATCTACAACTTTGTCAAAAAGAACATTTTCAAATTCCAAACAGTTTTTGAACAAAATTCAAAAACAGAAAAAGGGGACACTTTTGAAATTTGAATCAATTCAAAATTACTTTGGATTTTACTGAAACTAGAAAATCTTCAAACATGAAAGTTGTTCCTTTTATCAAAACCTACAAACTTTGCTATAATACACTTTCCAGAAGAAAACTCATTATTTTTGAAACTCTTTTTGAAAACTGAAAAGGGAACAAAAGTTGGGGTTTGATTGAATTTGAAATAACTCAAAACTTTGTACTGCAACTTGAAAATTTGTAAATACCAAAGTGTTTCTCTTGACAGCTCTACAACTTTGCTTTTTGGACCAACCCCAAATTTGAATAAATTTTTAAATTACACCAGAGGGATAAAATCCAGGATTTGGAAATTAGGGTTTTGCAAAAGGGATTTGAAATCAAATTCTGATTTTGAACTTTGGCCAACACAACAAAACTTCAAGACACCAAAGGAACAAGAATTACACAAAACTAATCACAGAGATGAAATTACCATTTTGCCCTAGTAGAGAGAAGTGGGCTAATTAGGATTTTTGCAATAGAGAGGAATTCACATAAAATGATACACTTAGCAAAATGCATACACATGAAATCATGATCAAGATGCTTAATGATGATAATGATGATATGTCAAGTTAATTACAGTTAAACACCAGAGGTGTTACATCGGCCGACGTGAAACCTTGGCCCAACTTATTGAGCTCATCAAAATCATCAATAGCCTCACAAGTATCAGTCTTACAGGTCCGATATTGCTCAACACGATGTTTTAACCAAACAACATTAGCATCCATTAAATTACATGATAATGTTGAACCGATTGTCGGTCGGCTTTAAAGATACTGGTATGAAACCTTCCCTAATAACACTAACAAACTGGAAATCAGAAAGGTCCCGACCAGATAAACAAGCAATAGTATCATACCCCCCAAGCAAAGGAGCATCGGCTGTAGCTACATAGGCCGATGAATCTGAGTGTACCACCTCAACATCATCCCCCACCCACTGAATGAGAAACTAATGTAGGCTAGAAGGTATACACCGATTAGCATGAATCCAATCACGTCCAAGTATAAGGTTATAGCTACCTTGTATATCGGCGACGAAGAAAGCAGTGGCCAAAGTCTTGCTTCCAACGGTCAGCTCCATGGACACAACTCCTTTGGCCGGAATAGGATCCCCTCCCCCAACTCCAGTGATAGTCATATTGGTCTTGATCAGCTCTTCATCAGGCCCACCAAGCTTCTGGTAAAGCGAGTACGGCATCAAGTTACGATCGCCCGCTGTCGACCAACATCTTGTGAACTGGCGCACCATTAATGTGACCTTTTATATGCAACGGCTTAAGATGATTGACAGATTCCTCTGGTTTCTGGAACACAACAATTTGTGTAACGAAGTTAAATTCCACCGCTGTCGAATCATCTCCGACCACGTAGTAGTCGCCCGATAGGTAAACCACATTGACCTCCGCCCTCTCTGGAGAAGGCTCATAATCCACCATCTCCTCATCTTGTTCTTCAGGCAATTCTTCTCTGGTCGTGGCAAGACCAGTGGAGGAAATAGGGTCATTAAGATGTGTGTCGAAACCTATCGGCACATCAGGAACCAATTCAATCTTAAAATCTGGTCGGGTCGGCTCAATTCCTAATTCGGCACTAGCTGACTCAACCTGCTCGACCCCTGAACTAGTCGGTACCTGATCCGAGATGGTTGGATTGGGGTCCGACCTGACTGGTTCCGAAGCCACTTCAGTAGATTCGGTATCCATGCTGGTCGGCTCAATATCCGACCTGTCTAGCTCTACAATTGTCAAAGTCGGCTTTTGGTTACAAGCCGTCTCTTCACCCGCTCGCTTGCCCTGAGGGAAAACAGGGTGTGTTGAGTTAAATACATCTTCAATCATTTTCTCGAGCCGCTCCCGCCTCAGTTTATTGCAGCGAGCTCTCTGCAGCTTCCTTCGTTGAGTTTTACTCAAACCAGAAGGACACCATCTGGGCTGCATGTATTTGGGATCCCGCTCAACAGGCTTTTCTACCTCCACCTCAGCTGGAGTATCTTGAACGTCTTGAACCTTCGCTGGGGTGGAATCTTCAATCACGACCGGCTCGGTGTTATTAATGATGGGAACCTCCATAGAGCCGACCGTAATTGTGGGCACAGGATCAAGTCTGATCGGAGAAACAATGGGGGCACTTTGCACCTTCTTAGGTACATAGATTTGTCGCACTTGTACTTTCCCCGTTTCCCGAGAGTTTAAGGTCCTTGACGCGATCAGCCGATTCTTATTTGCGTTACTAGAGCTTGGCCGGTCACCTAAACGATCGAACACTGAGACCCTTGTAGGCTGATTGGCGGGCGTTCCCCATCCTGGTCGGTAGTACATATGTGCTGGCATAGGATAAGGTACCCGTACTCCTTGAGGACCCCATTGTGGCGGTGGCGAATTAGGAGGGGCCCACTGATGCCAATAAGGGCCGGTCTTTGGTGCTGGAGATGCTGCTTGGGACACCATCATTTGCTTGGACTTTTCATCCTCGCGCTTCGGGGGAGTAGACTCTCTCTTTTTTAAGGGCCGATTCTGGGAATTGGCATTTTGTTGTTTGTACTAGCCATGAGCTTATCAAAGGTGCATGGTTCCCTAGCAACCTTCCCCTTACTCCTATCCTCATTAGTCTTCCAAGTGCCGACCTCGGGCTTCTGCGGGACAAATGTGCGTAGGACATGTACTTCGGAAGGGGTAGGGTCTTTAGAACCAGCTAGACCGACCACATCAGTCGGCTTATTGCTTCCACTAGGGTCAGGAAGAACTTGCTTGACCTGGTCGGCTTTCTGCTCCAACTGCACTGGTTGTTTTGAAGATGAACCAGACTGGTCGATTTGAGGACCCGACCTGGTCTGTCTCTGTTGTGCTGCCCTGGTCTCGAAATATCTTTGTTTATGCAAGTGTCGTGTTGACCCTGCAGTAATTGTGAGCTTGCTTTTGCCATCATCACCTTTCTCGAGCACCACCTTGCGCCCCGAATCGTTCTCAGTATTCGGTGCGACCCGTGGTTCGTTGATAACAACATTCTTACCTCTGGTCGTATCGGCTTGCTCTGGACGAATTAGAACAACAAGATTCCCTGCTTCCACCATGTGCACTGGGAAAGGGGTAGTACTGATCTGCATCTCAGTTAGACTCAATCGTCCTTCGTTGGGGGCCGATTGGACCTGTTGACGGAAAAGATTGCAGTCGTTAGTGGCGTGAGAAAAAGAATTATGGTATTTGCAGTAAGCCCTCCTTTTTAATTCGTCGGGTGATAGCAAAGTATAATTGATTTTGAGGTAACCGAATTTAAGTAATTCATCAAATAGTTGGTCACATTTAGAAAAATCAAAGGTGAACTTCACCTCCTCACCCCGATTCTTTTGACTCGGTTTAAGGGAAGGACAAGTGACTAGTTTATTCTGTGCTGGCCATAAAACTTCGGCAGCGTAACAATCCTTAGACTCATCGTCAGAACTATCGGAATTTATCTCGGCAATATGCACGCCCGATCGACGAGTCTTATGAGGATCGTAAGGTTCTTTAATGTGACGGAACGACCCTAATCCCATGGCCCACGTGTCCCTGTCAACCTCTGACAGCCGAACCCATGTTCCATGTGATTAAGACCTGTTCGCCACCGGGCTACATCAGTGCCCAATGTCCGCAGGATCATCTCACAATTCGATTACAGTATTGCATACTTTTACAAATAACATCGGAATAAAGAGCGGAAGACTTAAATAACATTATTTTTACAAAGCAGGGTTCCAAATAGAAATTAAGGTGCTGTTATTACAAACCAAGTTCTTGATAATAGAAATAGACATAGGCAACATAGTGGAGAACAACAAAGATACTATAATCACCAGCCCGAGGGTGTACAACTATTCTTCGGCCTCATCGGCCTCTTCCTGGACGATGGTCACGCAGCAGGGTGCAAGACACATCGGGGACTCTGTCATACCTGCAGCATGGGTAACAAACCCTGAGTACTGGGGTACTCAACAAGACTTACCCGACTAAAGAAAAAGGGAGAAGACTCAGGAATGAGAGGCTTAGGGTAGTCAAGGTAAGGCTTAAGCAAGATCAAGTATTTTGCAGAAAAGCATTTTTGTAAACCTTATTTTATTTTGAAAGATTCAGTATTCCTCAATTCTTCATCGTTCATGATTCATTTACATTTCAAAAACATTCCTAGTTGAGAACCACTCTCCGTTGACAGTCAGTGACCAAGTCTCCATAACCGAGGAGCAACGTTAATCCGGATAAATAATACTCAGCTGAGGATCCCTATCCACACTGCATATGTAGCACCCAAGCTTGCATATGCCAACTCATCTACCACGATTCCTCCAAGATGGGCCCGGTCCTACGCCACCCGGAAGTACAGTACACCACTCCTTTCCACGTACGACGACCACGTGGGTACATGCTACTTCCGCCATCTCTCCACTCCCAGTGCGCGGTTGTCGGTCCAATAAAGGATTCCTCGGAGCCAGAGCTTTCCGTAGTATGTGAATAGTTACAAGTCTTGACCAGCAGGCCCCCATACGGATGGTCCCTAATTTTCCAGCCAGAACTACACCTTGGTTATATCTCACTCAAGCGTAATAGTCCTGTCAGTTTTCAACCTGTCCCGGTCGGTGTCAACTGTTGAGTCCCGGACTACAACATGACGGCACCGTACGCGCGGACAACCTCTTCTCGACAATGACCACATGCTAGCTAGGCAAGCAGTCATCGAACGGGAAGTAAAGCCAAATTCCCATAAAGATTCTTTCAGTGATCACACTTTTGAAAATGACATTTTATTGCAAAGTCTAGTTCAATAAGCATTGCTAAGCATTTTTCAAATACTTTTGAAAAGCAGGTATCGGGTGTATCAGTGGTCAAGGTGGATAGTGCATCAATTAGGATAGCACACAACTCCTATAAACCTAATGCAGTAGTTTAACTCAAAAGCATTTAAGGAAAACATTTTATAAATTCCAGGAAAGGGTTAAATGCATCGGGGCTTGCCTTGAAGAGCAAAGAGGGCAGGGCCTCGAGGGCGGCAGGGCAGTTGTCAGAGCTCGGGGTAGCCTCAGGGACAGGTTCGTCGGCGGCTGCCTCGATCTTGACTCCTTCTTCGGTGACTATACGAATGCAATGATGCATGCACATGAGTATGCTAGCATGAACAATGCAAAAACAGGGCATACAACATGAACCCTAATCACTTTTTCTATTTTCCTTAATTATTTAAAAAGGTCATTTTATGAAGTTGCTCCAAAAATTACCCAATTAATCACATAAGTTTATTATGGTGTAGATAGATGGCAAAACAAATTTCATAATTTTGGAGGTCATTAAGGTGCTCAAATAAAATCAGACATTAATTAACAGAAGGCACTATTAACAATTAAAGATAAATGCTCAAAAATCAACTTGTTCCAAAAGACTTTAAAATTTCACCAGAGACTAAACATGGCATAGGAAGCTCACAAAAATTTATCTCATGATTTTTGGAGTTATAAATAATTTCTAAAAAACCAAAACCATCCATTTATTAATTAAAAGAGGGATTTTACATTTTCAAATTCTTGCAGAAAAGTCAAGTTTCATATTTTTCTAAAATACTACACAGTGCATGGAGCATACCATAATTTTCTCAGTATTGAAGGAACAACAGATTAATTCACACAAAAAAGAGAAAACAGAACACTATTCACATCTTTCAGAAAAAGAAAAGAGCACTGTGCTAGTTGGTTGAGCGGCGGGAGCTTCGAAGTGGGCTGGTCACGGTGGTGGGGTCGAGTGAGGAGCTCGGACTCCGGCGGTCCCTTTTATAGGCACGGTCGGGGACGGTAGAGAGCACGGGATGGTGTGGATGAGTTCGACCAAGGCGTGCGCACTCCATTGCAAGCCGGCGGGAGGGACGGCGTGCGCGCAGGGGCCGGGTGTGCGCTCGCCGGCGACGGCCACGCGGCGGCGTCGTGCTGGGAGCAGTGGGGGACGAGGCGGAGGTCAGCGCTTTGCGCGTGCGGGTGCGGCATGATGGCGCGGGCGCAGGCGACAAGTCAGGGGCGGGCGTGCGGCTGCCAGGCGCGCGTGGCGCGCAAGCGGCGCTGGCGCGCGGCCATGGCCGGGGCCCCCTCCTGCTTTGTGCCGGCTAGAGGTAGAGGATGAACAGGGCTAGGTCTAGGGTTTGACTTTCTGTATTTTGCAAATTACTCCCAAAACTTGAACTGAGCAGCAAAAACTCAAAACACCAAAGTTGTTCAGAAAAAAGAGATCTACAACTTTGTCAAAAAGAATATTTTCAAATTCTAAACAGTTTTCTGAATTAAATACGAAATCAGAAAAGGGGACACTTTTAGGATTTGAATAAATTCAAAATTACTTTGATTTACATTGAAAGTTGGAAATCTGCAAATATGAAAGTTGTTCCTTTTATCAAAACCTACAACTTTGCTAATATACTCTTTTTCTGAAACTCAATAGTTTTTAAATAAATTTTGAAAACTGAAAAGGGGACAAAAACTGGGAATTTGAATGAATTTGGATTTACTTCAAACTTTGTACAGAAACTTGAAAATTTGTAAATACCAAAGTTGTTTCTCTTGGCCAGATCTACAACTTTGCTTTTTGGACCAACCTCAAATTTTGAATAATTTTGAATTACAAAAAGAGGGATGAAAACCAGGGTTTGGAAATCAGGGTTTGCAAAGGGATTTGAAATCTGATTTTGATTTTTGAACTTTGGCCAACACAACAAAACTTCAAGACATCCAACTGAACAAGAATTACACAAAGCTAGGCACAGAGGTGAAATTACCATTTTGCCCTTATAGGAAGATTGGGCTTTTAGGGTTTTTGAAAAGAGATTGCTACACAAGTACTAAGCAATCATAAATGCAGGCAAGAATGATTAATGACTAATGATGATGACATGTCAGGTTAATTACAGTTAAACACCAGAGGTGTTACAGCCTTCCCCCCTAAAAGAAATCTCGCCCGAGATTCCACGTCTTAAGAAGGAAAAGGCAAAACCTTACATCTACAGAGATTCGAGAAAGTCGGGATAGTTCTTTGCTAAGAAGTCTTCGGATTCCCAGGTGGCTTCTTCTTCAGAGTGCTGGTTCCACTGGATCTTGTACCATCTTGTGGTGGTTCTTCGGGTAACACGATCCTTGTGATCCAACACGCGAACTGGATACTCGGTGTATGACAGATCTGGTTCTAGCTCAACGCCTTCACTTCAACCACATGTTCAGGTACTCGGAGACACTTCTTGAGTTGGGAGACATGAAACATATTATGAACTGCTGAAAGATGATCGGGCAACCTCAGTTTGTAAGCTACCTTGCCACAACGATCCAGAATCTCAAAGGGACCAATGTAGCGGGGTGCTAACTTTCCTTTGACTCCAAAATGAGTGACTCCTTGGTGGGTGAGACCTTCAGGTACACATAATCCCCGATCTCGAACTGCAGAGGTCGACGTCTCTTGTCAGCATAACTTTTCTGTCGAGACTGTGCAATCTTCATGTTCTCTTGTATTTGCTTGACTTTCTCTTCCATATCTTTACTAGGTCAACTCCAAAGAATTCCCTTTCTCCAGGTTCAGACCAATTGAGAGGTGTACGACAACGGCGGCCGTACAGTGCTTCAAAGGGTGCCATTTTGATGCTCTCTTGGTAACTGTTATTATATGAGAACTCTGCCAAGGCAAACAGTCATCCCAAGTATCTGCGAAGGTGAGCACACATGCTCTCAACATATCCTCTAACACTTGGTTGACTCGCTGAGTTTGTCCATCTGTTTGCGGATGATATGCCGTACTATGCAAGAGCTTGGTTCCAAGTGAGGTATGGAACGCTTTCCAAAATTTGGCGACAAACTGGGTACACGATCAGAGATGATGCTCTTGGGTATGCCATGGAGTTTCACTATGTGGTTCTTGTACAAAGTGGCATAAGTGGGGAGGTGTTGTAACTGGTCTTCACTGGCAGGAAGTGAGCTTGCTTAGTGAGGCGATCCACGATCACCCATATGGAATCAAAACCTCTTGATGTCTTGGGTAGACCATTGATAAAATCCATACTGATATCGTCCCATTTCCAAGCAGGTACAGATAAGGGTTGCAATTCTCCTCCGGGCTTCATGTGCACGGCTTTGACTTTCTGGCAGGTATCGCACTGAGCGACATATCGGGCGATCTCAATCTTCATCTTTGTCCACCAGAATTGCTGCTTCAAATCCTGGTACATTTTGTTGCTGGCGGGTGGATGGAGAATCTAGTCAAGTGGCTTCATCAAGGATTAACTTTCTTAACTCAGGCACTTTAGGAACTACTAACCGATTCCTAAACCATACTACTCCTGCATCATCGATCCTGAAACAATCAGCCTTTCCGGATTGGACCTTTTCGATGATGTGTTTGATTCCAGGGTTATCTTTCTGTGCAGCGATGATCTACTCTCTGATAGGGGTTTCTATTCTGATATTATTCAGAGTTCCTTGCGGAATCATTTTAATATTTAACTTTTCCAGCTCATAACACAAAGAAAAATCATAGGGTTTCTTCATCAGACAGTTGCAATAAGACTTGCGACTGAGTGCATCGGCGACCACATTCGCCTTACCCGGATGGTAATGCACTTCAAGATCATAGTCCTTAATTAACTCAAGCCATCTTCTCTGCCTCATATTCAGTCCTCTTGAGTGAAGATATACTTCAGGCTTTTGTGATCAGTGTACACATTACAGGTACTGCCCAACAAATAATGACGCCAGATCTTCAAGGCATGCACTACTGCTGCTAACTCGAGATCATGAGTTGGGTAATTCTCTTCATGTCGCTTAAGCTGTCGGGAGGCATAAGCGATCACTCGACCTTCTTGCATCAAAACACAGCCCAAACCAGTACCAGATGCATCACAGAAGACATCAAAGGGCTTCTCGATGTTCGGCTGGGCTAGCACTGGTGATGTAGTTAATAGTTTCTTCAGAGTTTGAAAGGCTTGCTCATAGACTGGTGACCAGACAAACTTCACAGAATTCTTTACTAACTCAGTGATAGGCTTGACGATTCTTGAGAAATCTGGGATGAATCGACGATAATATCCTGCCATTCCCATAAAACTGCGGACTTGATGAACAGTGGTAGGTGGCTTCCAATCCAGAATGTCTGCCACTTTACCAGGGTCAACTGACACACTTCAGCGGAAAGGACATGACCAAGAAACTGTATCTGATCTAACTAGAACTCACATTTACTGAACTTGGCATACAGCTGATGCTCTCTGAGACGGGATAGAACGATACGAAGATGTTCGACATGATCTTCAGGGGTTTTTTAGTAGACAAGGATGTCGTCAATGAACACGACCACGAATTTATCAAGCTCTGGCATGAATACAGAGTTCATGAGGTACATGAAATGAGCAGGGGCATTGGTCAAACCGAAGGACATGACCAAGTACTCATATAGGCCGTATCTGGTGGTGGTGAAAGCTGTTTTAGGAATATCTTCAGGACGAATCTTTATTTGGTGGTAGCCAGATCTGAGATCGATCTTGGAGAATACTTTGGCTCCAGCTAACTGGTCAAAGAGAAGATCAATACGAGGCAAGGGATATTATTTTGATGGTGACCTCATTGAGTGGGCGATAGTCAATGCACATTCTGAGAGTCTTGTCTTTCTTCTTTACAAAGATTGCAGGACAGCCCCAAGGAGACGAGCTTGGGCGAATGAAACCCTTGTCCAACAAATCTTGTAATTGGATTTTTAGTTCTGCCAACTCTCTCTCTCTGGGAGGCATTCGATAAGCTCTGCGGGATATAGGAGCGGTCCCGGGCTTTAGCTCTATGGCAAACTCAACGTCACGGTCAGGAGGCAGACCAGGCAAATCCTCAGGAAAACATCAGGGAATTCACAAACCACGGGGATGTCCGGGTTTCCAGAACATAGGCGGTATTTATTTGAGTGGTTGCTGGTTTTTGAGGCATTGGAAGTTGGAGAAGGAGTTTGGCGGTACTGTTAGGAATATCCACTCTCACAACTCTATTCAAGATGTCGATCATGGCTTTATACTGACACATCCAATTCATGCCTAGGATGACATCTATCTCCTGATCATGAAGCACTATCATGGTGGTGGGAAATATATGTTCCCCCAACATACTGGTATACTGCGAACCACTTCCTTAGTACTTATACGCCCTCCAGGCGAAAATATGCAGAAACTTTCTTTTAAATCCTCAACTGATATTTCATGCTTGATGACAAAAGTATGACCGATGAAGGAATGCGACGCACCAGAATCAAACAACACGACTGATAGCTTCTTCTGATACAAAGGCTGATGACTTGATAAGGTGACTGACAGATGATACAGACCGATAAAGGGAAAAGATGCGAAAAAAAAGATACATGCCAGACTTGGCAACAGACAGACTAACGCCCCCAAACCTAGACTAAGGTTTTAGGTAAGCAGATGATGGTACAGTCACTACGAGTCGAGTCTAGTCGTCGTCGATGATGATCATGTCTTCGTCGTCGTCTTCTTCGAGGATGAGCTCAGGCTCTTCCTCCTCGTCCTCGTCTTCAGCGTGGACGTCCTCAGCAGGTTCAATTTCTTCGTCCACGTCTGGCTCTTGTTCCACATCGGGTTCTTCCACTACTCCGTCCTCAGGGTCTTCCATAACCGGGGGTACCAAGGGTGGAGTTGATCATACAGCTGATGCACTTCCTCATGAAGCATATCATTGAACTGTTCAATCTGAGCTGTGTACTGCTGCAGTCCGTGGAGCTGGGCTCTGGAACGTCCTCGCGGGTCCAAGCATCATGCGCTGCTCGATAGCGCGAACCGTATTCCGATTGGCCTGCTCTAGGGAAGCTCGTGCCTCATAAAACTCCAGGCGTGAGTGGTAGAAGTCATGCTCCAAGTTCTTCAGCTCAGCCTTCAGATCCTTGATCTCCTCCTTCAGGTTCTTACGGGTGCGGCGGGGAAAGCAACGACCGTTGGAAGATTCTCCAGTCTCTTCTCCAACGCGAGGTGCCAGCTGGTGGCGTGGCACACCTTGGGTCCAGTCGACTTGCGAGCAGTCAGCTTGATGAGAGCCATGTCTGGATAAGAGAAGATGGATGAGGAAGGCTAGCAAGAACAGGTAAATGCATACTACCCCAACGAACTTAGAGAGGAAGTTAACTTAAGTGATTATGACATGATGCATGAATCGTTCCTACGGAACAAAGCAATGCAATAAATAAGGTACATAGGGCTTAAAATATGTTGTTCCACTAGCTAGTGTTGCCATATGAGAGACAAGATGAGAGAAGCAATTTGGACTCAAAATAGTCAAGTTTAGTTTGTTTGGACTCAAAAGGTCTTTTGAAGTTTTCGCAAAAACGAACACTGCAACGTTAAAGTGAGATGCTCCGATACCACTCTGTGACGGAACGACCCTAATCCCATGGCCCACGTGTCCCTGTCAACCTCTGACAGCCGAACCATGTTCCATGTGATTAAGACCTGTTCGCCACCGGGCTACATCAGTGCCAATGTCCGCAGGATCATCTCACAATTCGATTACAGTATTGCATACTTTTACAAATAACATCGGAATAAAGAGCGGAAGACTTAAATAACATTATTTTTACAAAGCAGGGTTCCAAATAGAAATTAAGGTGCTGTTATTACAAACCAAGTTCTTGATAATAGAAATAGACATAGGCAACATAGTGGAGAACAGCAAAGATACTTATAATCACCCAGCCCGAGGGTGTACAACTATTCTTCGGCCTCATCGGCCTCTTCCTGGACGATGGTCACGCAGCAGGGTGCAAGACACATCGGGGACTCTGTCATACCTGCAGCATGGGTAACAAACCCTGAGTACTGGGTACTCAACAAGACTTACCCGACTAAAGAAAAAGGGAGAAGACTCAGGAATGAGAGGCTTAGGGTAGTCAAGGTAAGGCTTAAGCAAGATCAAGTATTTTGCAGAAAAGCATTTTGTAAACCTTATTTTATTTTTGAAAGATTCAGTATTCCTCAATTCTTCATCGTTCATGATTCATTTTACATTTCAAAACATTCCTAGTTGAGAACCACTCTCCGTTGACAGTCAGTGACCAAGTCTCCATAACCGAGGAGCAACGTTAATCCGGATAAATAATACTCAGCTGAGGATCCCTATCCACACTGCATATGTAGCACCCAAGCTTGCATATGCCAACTCGTCTACCACGATCCTCCAAGATTGGGCCCGGTCCTACGCCACCCGGAAGTACAGTACACCACTCCTTTCCACGTACGACGACCACGTGGGTACATGCTACTTCCGCCATCTCTCCACTCCCAGTGCGCGGTTGTCGGTCCAATAAAGGATTCCTCGGAGGCAGAGCTTTCCGTAGTATGTGAATAGTTACAAGTCTTGACCAGCAGGCCCCCATACGGATGGTCCCTAATTTTCCAGCCAGAACTACACCTTGGTTATATCTCACCCAAGCGTAATAGTCCTGTCAGTTTTTCAACCCTGTCCCGGTCGGTGTCAACTGTTGAGTCCCGGACTACAACATGACGGCACCGTACGCGCGGACAACCTCTTCTCGACAATGACCACATGCTAGCTAGGCAAGCAGTCATCGAACGGGAAGTAAAGCCAAATTCCCATAAAGATTCTTTCAGTGATCACACTTTTGAAAATGACATTTTATTGCAAAGTCTAGTTCAATAGCATTGCTAAGCATTTTTCAAATACTTTTGAAAAGCAGGTATCGGGTGTATCAGTGGTCAAGGTGGATAGTGCATCAATTAGGATAGCACACAACTCCTATAAACCTAATGCAGTAGTTTAACTCAAAAGCATTTAAGGAAAACATTTTATAAATTCAAGGAAAGGGTTAAATGCACCGGGGCTTGCCTTGAAGAGCAAAGAGGGCAGGCTCGAGGGCGGCAGGCAGGGCAGTTGTCAGAGCTCGGGGTAGCCTCAGGGACAGGTTCGTCGGCGGCTGCCTCGATCTTGACTCCTTCTTCGGTGACTATACGAATGCAATGATGCATGCACATGAGTATGCTAGCATGAACAATGCAAAAACAGGGCATACAACATGAACCCTAATCACTTTTTCTATTTTCCTTAATTATTTAAAAAGGTCATTTTATGAAGTTGCTCCAAAAATTACCCAATTAATCACATAAGTTCATTATGGTGTAGATAGATGGCAAAACAAATTTCATAATTTTTGGAGGTCATTAAGGTGCTCAAATAAAATCAGACATTAATTAATAGAAGGCACTATTAACAATTAAAGATAAATGCTCAAAAATCAACTTGTTTCAAAAGACTTCAAAATTTCACCAGAGACTAAACATGGCATAGGAAGCTCACAAAAATTTATCTCATGATTTTTGGAGTTATAAATAATTTTCTAAAAAACCAAAACCATCCATATTATTAATTAAAGAGGGATTTTACATTTTCAAATTCTTGCAGAAAAGTCAAGTTTCATATTTTTCTAAAATACTACACAGTGCATGGAGCATACCATAATTTTCTCAGTATTTAAGGAACAACAGATTAATTCACACAAAAAAGAGAAAACAGAACACTATTCACATCTTTCAGAAAAAAAGAAAAAAGAGCACTGTGCTCCTTCTATGCAGGGCTCGGCGAATCGCGCGGGGTTCGGGCGAATCGCGCGGGGCTCGGGCGAATCGCGTGGCGGACTGCAGGGCTCGGGCGAAGCGGAAACACTCGGTCGTCCGAGACTTGGCTGGTAGGCTCGGGCGAGACGGAAAAAAGCGTTTCGTCCGAGGCCTGGTGGCCGGGAGGCTCGGGCGAAGCGGAGACAAGCGTCCGTCCGAGGCCTGTGGGCTCGGGCGAAGCGGAGAGAGCATGCGTTCGCCGAGGCCTGGCTCGAGCGAAGCTGAGGGCATGTGTTCGCCGAGGCCTGGCTCGGGCGAGACGGAAAAAGTGTGCTCGAGGCCTGGCTCGAGCTAGACAGTGAACGTGCATCCGCTCGAGGCCTGGCTCGAGCTTTACGCCGTGTGAAAGCAGAGACCGGGGACTCCGAGTGCTTACCACGGTCGGAGGCAGGGCTCGGCGGAACAAGGGTCGAAGGAGGAAGCTCGACGTTGGCGGTGCTTCGGCGGAGCTCTCTCGGCGGCGAGCGGCGCTCCGGCGATCCTGCGCATACACGAGACCGCAAGGGCCTGGTTAGAGTCGCAAGGGAGTAAGGAAGATGAAACAAGGGTCGGGGAGGGATGATCATGGCCGGAGAGGAAGTATTTCCCGAACCCGAGCTCGCCGGGCTTTCGCTGGAGATGGGAACGGCGAGCTACGCCGGGCGGTAGGAGGCTGTAGAGGCCAAATTGAGGGGTGGGGAAGCTGCACGGGCTCAAGGCGGAGCTGCTGGGCTAGTTGGTTGAGCGGCGGGAGCTTCGAAGTGGGCTGGTCACGGTGGTGGGGTCGAGTGAGGAGCTCGGACTCCGGCGGTCCCTTTTATAGGCACGGTCGGGGACGGTAGAGAGCACGGGATGGTGTGGATGAGTTCGACCAAGACGTGCGCACTCGATTGCAAGCCGGCGGGAGGGACGGCGTGCGCGCAGGCGCCGGGTGTGCGCTCGCCGGCGACGGCCACGCGGCGGCGTCGTGCTGGGAGCAGTGGGGGACGGGCAGAGGTCAGCGCTTTGCGCGTGGGGTGCGGCATGATGGCGCGGCGCAGGCGACAAGTCGGGGGCGGGCGTGCGGCTGCCAGGCGCGCGTGGCGCAAGCGGCGCTGGCGCGCGGCCATGGCCGGGGCCCCCTCCTGCTCTGTGCCGGCTAGAGGTAGGGGATGAACAGGGCTAGGTCTAGGGTTTGACTTTCTGTATTTTGCAAATTACTCCCAAAACTTGAACTGAGCAGCTGTTGGCGCAAAAAATGGCGTTCTGCGCCAGGCACACAGCAAGCCGGAGAAGCTGGCTTTAATCGTGGCCCGAGTGCTCAGAAGTCCGGTGCGTGCCAGTCAGTTTGACCTGCAACTAACAAGGGAGATAAACTGTTAAATACAAAGCTGGAACGTGCCGGGTATGACCAGACAGTTCCAATATGTACGGCCCTGAAGCCACTTACGACGACATATAGCTATGAAAGCTATCTGCCAACAGGTTTAAAGGTTATTCGGCAATATGAACAGAGTTACATGAATAACAGGTTGCCGAACACGTTTGCATGATAATCGTACTCGCATGACGTATAAGTTAAAACTTAACCAATCTCGATTGTACAACCGAGTTGGGGTCCATGGAGATTGAACATACAAGCTAAGCATAACTAAGCTAATCCAAAGTCTGCGCCTGCCGCACGACACCTAGCCTTGTCATAGATCAAACACACTTAACATGCATGAACCCTCACCACGTGGCAATCCAGACACGATCCAATTCGGCTATTACGAACAGTAGATCTACTGCGCAACAGACCTTTCAATAATAAGCGTGAAAGAACAGAGCAGATCTATAAAGATGGAGCCGAACCGGACGGTATCTAGACTGGGCAAAAGTGTTATGATAGGATAAACATAGCAAAGCACATAACACGAGTCCCGGGAAGAGCTGGCCGCCGTCTCGAAGCAGTATGGGATAGATCAGCTGGAGTGGGAGGACCAGCGCCGGCAGTTCTGCGACGCAATCACAGGTATGAACACCCAATCCTAGATCGGTTTTTGATCGTTCTTGTTGATCTTTTAACCGATCCATTTCAACTCGTCGTTCATAGCACTGTCTGAAGAGCTGAAGCGTTTGAAGATGGCGGCGAACGCCGTCGCAGACCGGGTGAACGCCCAAGGCGACACCGCCGAGGCGCGTCTGGCCAATGTACACGCCGCGTCGAGCAGGTCGCCCTGCAAGGTGTGCACCATGGCGTGGCGCTGGGGCGGGGCTGTCGGCGCTAACGGTCCGCGCAAAGGAGGACTTCTCTGTGACGCCGGTTGGCTTCCCCGACAGAGCAGGTCCGGAGGACGTCGAGCAGATCGATGATCTTCTGGACTCCTACGAGGATCATGCCCGCACCCTCGCCGCAGTCACCAATCCGCAGACGGTCATCAACAGGATGTTCGATAACTGATCTGCACCTCACTACGAACAATGTTTTATTTTGTTATGTTTATACGCACACCTGTTCTCCTGTCCTGCGCTTGTCGAGTGTTTGATTTATCTAGCCGATTACACAGCACGCGTGCACTTGGCCCTGTATTTCTGCGTTTTTTGTGCTAGAGGCGACACATGCCGTGTCGGCTGTTTTGTTCTAAGGGCGATAGACTCTATCGGCCATTTTTGTGCTAAGGGCGATACCATTTTGTATCGGCCATCGGTGCCCGCTAGTCCTTGATTCCGTTATGCACCGACCTCCACGCTAGGATGAAACCTCTTAGATAACGTCCATTAATTGCCCTAGCAAACTCTTCTCCTTGGAGGGTTTTCAGAACATACGCATTACCCGGAGCACGTCTCAGAATCCGAAAAGGCCCTTCCCAGTTAGGGGACCATTTGCCGAATACACCATCTTTGGTACCGATTGGCAAGATAATTTTCCAAACCAGGTCTCCCTCTTCGAATCCTTTTCTTTCACTTTGAGTTGTAGTACTTGGCAACGCGTATCTTATTCTTCTCAATATTTTCCAAGGCCTTGAGACGAATCAAATGCAAATCCTCTAGCTCATCCATCATCAAATCCTTATAATTTCCTTTAGTCAGATCGTTCTGCAATGTAACTCGTCTTGACCCCGACTGCAATTCCCATGGTAGCACTGCATGATGCCCGTAGACCAACTCGTATGGCGACGTCTGAGTCGACCCATGACAAGCCATTCGGTACGCCCACAAAGCTTCGTTGAGTATCAAGTGCCACCTTTTAGGCTTCTCTTCGATCTTCTTTTGAATGATTTTAATCATGATTTTGTTAGAAGCCTCTGCTTGTCCATTGGCCTGTGCATAGTAAGGAGAAGA
Source organism: Coix lacryma-jobi var. lacryma-jobi (assembly GCA_009763385.1). Taxonomy (NCBI): domain Eukaryota; kingdom Viridiplantae; phylum Streptophyta; class Magnoliopsida; order Poales; family Poaceae; genus Coix; species Coix lacryma-jobi. The sequence goes on along the minus strand of CM019823.1, from coordinate 42,252,780 downwards.
ATTACAGAGTTTAATCCCCATCTCTTCGGCAAAGTCACAAAACTCCGAGGAAGTGAACTGAGTTCCCTGATCGGTGGTGATGGACTGAGGAATGCCGAATCGGTAAATGATATGCTCCCTGACGAAAGACACCATGTTCTCTGACGTCACCTTCTTCAACGGGACGGCTTCAACCCACTTTGTGAAATAGTCCGTGGCCAACAGGACAAACTTATGTCCTTTGCTAGATGGAGGGTAAATCTGGCCGATCAAATCAATGCCCCATCCTCTGAAAAGCCAAGGCTTAATGATCGGATTCATGGCCGATGCTGGAGCCTTTGCACATTGCCGAATCGCTGACAATCCTGACAACCTCTGTAATACTTAAAGCAATCTTCGAGCATAGTCGGCCAAAAATATCCAGTCCTCCTGATTAACCATCTCATACGGTGAGCCGACTGGTGTGCACCACATACGCCTTCGTGCACCTCATACATCAGTTTCCTGGCTCCGTCTTGGTTCAGGCATTTAAGCAAAACCCCATCTATGGATTTGTAGTACAATTGATTGTCCAAGAGTGTGAACTTAAGAGCCTTGTACCTGAGTTTTCGGGAGACTTTCCTGGACGGGTCCCTGAGGTAATCGGCAATGTTATCTCTCCAGTCTTCAATTGCCTGATCACCACTTGGGACTGCTTGATCACCTTCTGGGGCTGTTTGCTCTCCCTCAAGTGCAAAAATGTTTGTTGATTCTCCTATACCCGGATGCTGCCTGAGCCAACTGGTTTGCTTCTTCATTTTGCCCCTAGGAATATGTTGCAGGGTTGCCGAACGAAACTGTCTGAGGAGCTCTTGGCAACCTTCGAGATATTCCTGCAGCGTGTCGTTCTTGCACTCGTACTTGCCGGTCAATTGCTTGATCACTAACTCCGAGTCACCGAAGATCTCCACGGCGTCTGCCTTGATGTCCACAAGCAATCGCAGCCCTCGGAGCAGTGCTTCGTACTCTGCTTGATTATTAGTTACCGGCGGGTACTCGATCGGTATGGAGTACTTGAAGGGTGCCCCCGGGGAGAAATCAACATTATCCCGACTCCACCACCTTTGCTGCATGAGGATCCATCAAAAAACAATGCCCAGGGGACAATGGCTACCATGTTAGCATTAGGATCACGGTGGTGAGTGACAAAATCAGCTATAATCTGGCCTTTAACAGCCTTTGCCGATTCAAAACGCAAATCAAATTCAGAAAGGGCCAAAACCCATTTACCGATCCTTCCACTTAAAATCGGCATTAATAACATGTGCTTGATTACATCAAATTCTGATACTACCACGCATTCGGCATTCAGTAGATAGTGCCGAAGTTTGGTGCAGGAATAGAAAACGCACAAGCACAACTTTTCCGTAGACGAATACCGCGTTTCAGGGTCCAGTAGCTTTCGGCTAAGATAGGCTACGACTCTCTCTTTCCCTTCGAATTCTTGCATGAGGGCCGACCCTATCGTTAGGTTGTCGGCCGCCACGTACAACTTGAAAGGCTTGTCGAGTTGTGGAGGAACCAAAACTGGTGGCGCCTTCATGTACTCCTTGATCTCATCGAAAGCCTTTTGTTGCACGTCACCCCACACGAACTCCTGATCTTTCTTGAGCTTCAATAGTGGAGAAAATGGCAGCACGCGCTCAGACAAGTTGGATATGAACCTTCTGACAAAGTTGATTTTGCCGAGCAGTGATTGAAGTTCTTTGAGATTGGTCGGTGGCACTACCTTATCAATTGCTTCCATGCTCTTCCTACCGACTTCGATCCCTTTTTTGTGGACCAGGAATCCCAGAAACTCACCAGCCGACACCCCAAATGCACATTTGGTTGGATTCATCTTTAAACCATGTTTCTCGTGCACTCCAAGGTCTTCCTTAAATCGGCTAAGTGTCCTTCCTGCTTCTGGATTTGACCACCACATCATCAATGTAGATCTCTACGATCTTGCCGATCAGCTCATGGAATATGTAATTCATGGCTCGCTGGTAAGTGGCACCGGCATTTTTCAAACCAAAAGTCATGACCATCCATTCAAACAAACCTATGTGGCCGGGGCACCTGAAGGCGGTCTTCGCCACATCCTCTGCAGCCATGAAGATCTGATTGTAACCTGCGTTGCCGTCCATAAAGCTTATGATCTCAAAACCGGCCGAAGCATCTACCAGCAAATCGGCCACCGGCATTGGATAACCGTCCATAGGAGTGGCTTTGTTGAGGTTCCTGAAGTCAATGCAGACCCTCATCTTCCCGTTTTTCTTGTACACCGGGACAATATTGGAGATCCACTCCGCATATCGACATGGCCGAATGAAGTTAGCTTCTAGTAATCTTTCCACTTCTTTTTTCACGTCGGCCAATACCTCCTCCTTGTAGATCTTGCGCGGAGGTTGTTTGTATGGACGGTATCCAGGCTTGATCGGCAACTTATGCTCAACAATGGACCGATCCAACCCGGGCATCTCTGTGTAGTCCCAAGCGAAACAATCTTTGAACTCTTTAGAAGATCTACCAGCTGGACTCTGAAAGCAGGGTCTAAATTAGAACTTATGAACATCGGCTTCTTTTACTTGTGTCGCCAACATCCACCTCTTCCAGTTGGTCGGCCGATGCGAAGCCACGTCCCAGTTTGCCCTCGCTGCTGTCAGTTGGGTTGTCCATCTAAAAGAAACTTTGAGAGCCGACTGCTTGGATCGGCTGTTGATCTCTGCCGTAGATGTTGACAGGACCTTCCCCCCACACACGATCGGAGAAGCAATCTACTCCGTCAAATTCCCAGTAAGTGGGCTCAATGGTAGCAACACTCACCGAGTCATCAGCTTGGACAATCTCGATGTCAACTCCAACCCACTGGATGAGTATTTGGTGCATGGTCGAAGGTATGCAACAGTTGGCATGGATCCAATCCCTGCCCAAAAGCAGGTGTATGCCCCCATGCCGTCAATGACAAAGAGGTCGTGATGAGCGTCTTGGATCCTATCATCAGTTCCACGTGCACGGCACCCCGAGTATCAGAGGGATTGCCGGCAAAGTCACGGAGTATCATGTCCGTTTTGAGCAGATCTTCATCGTTCATGCCCAGCTTTCTGAAGGTGGCGTAAGGCATGATGTTGATTGCTGCACCGCCATCGACAAACATCTTGGTTAGCGGCTTCCCGTTGACGTACCTTGATATACAACGGCTTTAAATGCCGATGCTTGGCTGGTTTGTCAAATGCTGCCTTCTGAGACAACACGAGCTGTGCCGCGAGCTCATTGTGCTCGGCCTCGTCGGAGTCCGACCGCGCTTCGTCTCGTGTCCCCTGGCCGATTGGAGCCATGAATTCCAGGGGAAGGAAGAAAGTCATGGCCACGCCAGCGCCTTTGCCATTGCTGTTCGGCTTTCCCTTCGGACGCCACTCTTGCTTCTTCCCATCGGCAGCTGCTTCTTCCAACTCCCTATTCCGGAGGCGTTGCACTCTCCTTTTCTGGCTTTTCCTGAGCCCTGGTGGGCACCATTGCCCCTTTTGCCACCTATACGGGCGGGGCTGCACCTCCTCGTTGTCGTCCCGGTGATGCACCCACTTCTGGTCGGCACATCTTTTGGCTTGCCAACCCGGGCTTCTCTTTTTTAGGCGTCGATTGTCCATTGGGATGCGTGCTCCCAACCTTTCATGGACGGGACGGCGGTTGACCCGATCCTGCCTATACCCCTTGTACTGATCGCTGCATTCGGGGCAGTTGTTGATGGCAGGCAATTTCAAGCCTTCGTTCCAGCAGTGGCGGAAGAACGGGACAGCCCCAGTGAGCTTGCTCCCGCTCTTGGCGGCGTCCTTGCTCCCAGCGATGGGCCTGTTCTCTGTGGTAAGCCCTCTCCTCCAGATGATACCGGTGCTCTCCCGCGTGACCGTCTTCATGCTGGTATTCCTCCGTGAATTCTCGCTCTTCGCGTTGGAGACGCATCTGCTCTTTCTCCTTTTGCCGACGCCACTTGTTAAGGAGATCCCTGTGGGTAGGCCTGCGCCTGGAAGACGACTCTCTCCATGCTCGTATCGGCTATTCGTGGCTTGGGCGTGCTGTCGGAGCTCATCGCCAGTGATTTGCCGATCGGGATCCACTGCGCCAGACTCGCGCGCCTTGTCGGAGGTGAGGACTTGACCTTGCCCTTGCCTCTGGGATCTTCCGGGGCTACCATGTTCACTGAGACGAACACGGAGTTCTGGGCGAAGGGGTTGGCATCGATCTTCATCTTGCCATTGAATTTGATGTGCCCATCCTGGATGGCCTTCTGGATCCTCGTCCTGAATACACGGCAGTCATTAATAGAATGGGTGTTAGTGTTATGAAAGCCGCAGTACTTCTTGTCCTTAACCCCTCCAGGACGCAGCATCGGGTGATCCGGGGGTAGCCTGACTCTCCCTTCGGCAATCAGAAACTCGAAGAGTTTGTCGGCCTTGGTGACGTCGAAGTCGTATGCCCCTTTCTGCTGGCGCAGCCACTGCTTGTTGGCCTGGGTCGGTTCTTTGTCCCAGTTGAACTCTGCAGCGGCCACCTCATCTTCGGCATCGGAATAGTCATCGGCTTCGTCCAGGAAAGCTTGATACATCTGGGCCGCGACGTTGTCCCTCTGGAAGCGTCCTTCCCTCCGGAAGCCTTGCGCCTGGATAGTCATTTCATTCAGCCGGCGAGAGAGATGACCCAGGTCCTCGAACTCCTGGCCGAAAAGCTTGTCTCTGATGCTTGGGAGCATGCCCGCCACGGCCAATGGTGGAAGCTGGTCGTCCGGCAGGTACATGCCGAAGCACTGGCTTTTGACTTCTCTAAACCTGCGCAGGTAGTCCTGCGGTGTCTCATTCGGCCTCTGGCGCACATACATGATGTCCACCAACTTCTTCTCCTTGGTGCCCGTGTAGAAGTGTGTATGGAACTTCTGTTCCAAGTCTGCCCAAGAGAGAATAGAGCCCGGTGGCAAAGACGTGAACCAAGCGAACGCCGGCCCAGTGAGCGAAGACGGGAAGTACCGAACCCTGAAGGCATCCTCGGTATTGGCCTCTCCAAGCTGGAGCAGATAGCGACTGATGTGCTCCACCGTGCTAGTGTCGTCTAAGCTGGAGAACTTGGACAGGTCTGTCGGCACTTGACTCTGGGAGGTAGAGCCACACGGTGGAACCACTCGGGGAACGGAGATCTGTAAGCATAAGTGCCCTTAGGCTTCAGGCCGAAAGTGCGTTGCATCATATCTGCCATCCTCTCTAGCATGACATCGACATTAGAGTCGGCGGTTTCTCGGCCGTCGGCTTCCCGTATCCTGGATGTGGGGCACCCTCTATGTTGTGAGGCTCAAGCATCTCATGGTACCCGTTTCCATAGTAGTCCTTTATGAGCCTGTAGGTTTGCGGGGAGATCTTGCGTGTCGACTCTGGCGGCTGACCCTTAGCGCCGAACGTGAGCTGACCCATGGTCGGCAACTGGCCTTCTGGCGTGTGCTTCTCTGAATGGTCATTCCGCTCGATTGAGCCTTAAGGGGGGTCTCCTCACCAGCAGTTCCTGCCCCCTTGAGGTGATTCGGCAGATTGAAAAGATGTGGTCCCGCTATAGGGCCAAACTCGGCCTCCATAAGTTCATCGGCCTTGGGGCCGAATTGGGCGATCATGATGGTGCGGAAGGTGTTGAGAAACGCCCCATGCATGCGACCGATGGCACCAGAGACAGCTTCGTTGATCATATGAGACATTTTCAACACTGCCTCCGCTTCCCCGGGATCATTCGGGTTGGGCTGGACGGGTTTCGGCAGATCGTGCAGACGGCGGACCTTTCCGCTCTTGTTCTTGGAAAAGGCTTCTAGGCACTTGGCCTGGAATTCGGCACAAGCATCCTCGACCTGCTCTCTGTACTCGTCGGGTAGTTCGGTGAGCTCCACCTGCACGAGCCCGCCTTGTTGCTGGCCTCAGCTTCAGTGACTTCGACCATTGCTGCAGGAAAAAAGTGTGGTCCCACCGGGCGTGCCAAAAAGTGTGTTGGCGCAAAAAATGGCGTTCTGCGCCAGGCACACGGCAAGGAACTTAATGAATCTATCAGATTGCCAAATCTAACAGAGCCGATAACTATCTTTACTCATGTCTCAATCCGCCGCACAATACAAGACATAAACAAAGACTCCCGCCATAAGCTTTAAATCCGCCGCACGATACTAAGCTTAACGTACGAGACTACTGCCACCATATCTAAATCCGCCGCACGGACTAGACATGATAGCAAGGTTGCCGGAACTTACGGAGGTCGACTGATCATGGCCCCTCTCGAAGAACACGACGACACGACTTGGACTCGAAGACGGCGCGGGGCCGGGGTGGTTGTATTGATTGTGAACAGATTTACAATAGCCTCAGGTTTATATTTTACCCTGGTGTTCTACGAGTCCTAGGAGGACACAACTACAACGATAAACTAGGAAACTACCAGAAACATGATGCTTTTGCTCCAAGCTTCCTTTAATAACAGCGCACGCGCTAAAATGAACGAGATTCCCGTCGCTGAATCCTCTTGACATGCCGTCCTCGTCGCAAACCGACTTGGCTCGAGGTAACCGACAGCAGCGTCAATGCCGGAATCCGCTCGAGTTTTGAATAATCGCCTCACAGCCTGGCGAATACATTGAAACTAGCCGACCGCGTCCGGTTTGCCGAATCCTTCAAATGGCGGCGTTCGCCGAATCATCATAGTGCCGGTCCACTTGTCATAGTGCGAAAACTCGGTGTTAACAGCAGCAAAAACTCAAAACACCAAAGTTGTTCAGAAAAAAGAGATCCACAACTTTGTCAAAAAGAATATTTTCAAATTCCAAACAGTTTTCTGAATTAAATACGAAATCAGAAAAGGGGACACTTTTAGGATTTGAATAAATTCAAAATTACTTTTGATTTTACATTGAAAGTTGGAAATATGCAAATATGAAAGTTGTTCCTTTTATCAAAACCTACAACTTTGCTAATATACCCTTTTTCTGAAACTCAATAGTTTTTAAATAAATTTTGAAAACTGAAAAGGGGACAAAAACTGGAATTTGAATGAATTTGGATTTACTTCAAACTTTGTACAGAAACTTGAAAATTTGTAAATACCAAAGTTGTTTCTCTTGGCCAGATCTACAACTTTGCTTTTTGGACCAACCTCAAATTTTGAATAATTTTTTAATTACAAAAAGAGGGATGAAAACGAGGGTTTGGAAATCAAGGTTTTGCAAAGGGATTTGAAATCTGATTTTGATTTTTGAACTTTGGCCAACACAACAAAACTTCAAGACATCCAACTGAACAAGAATTACACAAAGCTAGGCACAGAGGTGAAATTACCATTTTTGCCCTTATAGGAAGATTTGGGCTTTTAGGGTTTTTGAAAAGAGATTGCTACACAAGTACTAAGCAATCATAAATGCAAGGCAAGAATGATTAATGACTAATGATGATGACATGTCAGGTTAATTACAGTTAAACACCAGAGGTGTTACATTTAAGGCGCGATTCTATCGAAACGGCCTTCTGCAACAGTTGATTTACATTAAAAAAAATTATGAGGCTCAAGTTTATCCTTGATCTCTCGACATAGACCAGCTAGGCATAGATCTGTTAGATCTCTATTCGAGATCATCAAATGGAAACATCGGTTCTTAATTTCTTTAAAACGCTTAAAGAAGTCGACCACAGACTCACTACGTCCTTGTCGAACCGACGTGAGGTGCGACAACCTAGTTTCTTGAACCCCGTCATAAAAGTGATTATGAAATTTTTCTTCTAACTCGGCCCAAGAACCTATGGTGCATTCTGGTAGTGACGTAAACCAGGCGAAAGCCGTACCGGTTAAAGACAAAGGAAAATGTCGTACATTCATGTAATCTAAAGTACTGGCTTCACCCATCTGTGCAAGGAACATGCTGACATGCTCCATAGTTGTTTTGCTACCGTCACCGCTAAACTTATAAAAATCTGTTACCCTCCAACCGTCAGGTGCTTTCATAAAATCAAAACACGAAGGGTACGGTTTCGAATACGTGGTCCTAGTAGGCTTAAATTGGACTCCTAAACTGGTCTCGAGAGACCTAGTTATTTTTTCCTTAAACCGATTTATGGCTCGTCCAAAATCGGTGTCAGCAAGGTTAGGAGTGCCACTATGCATGGGATTATGGCTCAGGGACTTCGGTGGATTGGGAAACACTGCTCCCTGTCCTCCCGAAGTTCTGTTTGTTGCTGTTCCCTGGTCGGTCTGTGTAGTCCGACCAGAGTTATGATGGGCGTTATTGACATTCGCCGAGGTACCGACTTCACCGTGTCTGGTCTCAACAGACCCTGATTGCCTATAATTGATATGTGAAGTCTGTCCTCTAAAAGAATTAAAAGGCATGCCGAACTGTGGTTGCCCGATTGAAAGTTCGGGTTCGATGGTTTTACCTTCTAATTTATCCATGCGATCACTAAGTAGTTTAAACGAATGCTGAATAGTATTGGTAAGAGTTTTTGAAGAATCAACCAGCATTGCGGAATAATCAGTGTGGGTAGGGTAAGGATCTTCAGGTACCTTAGCGTTTACCTTGTTAGTAGCGTCTTCAGCGGTTGTAGTTGACGTGGTAGGGACGATCTCGCTGAAGTCTGGCTGCTTGTCTTGAGTGACTGCCGCGCCGATCCTTCGAGCAACTTTCGAGGAAAGCCTTCAATACGGCGTCGAGCTTGGCTTGCGCTTGTTGCTTCAACTCGTCGGGGAGTTCGTCAATGCTCGTAGGACGGACGATGTTATCCTTATCAGTAGCACTGTCTTTGACGCCCATGTTGGTAGTAGATGAAGTTTCAATCTTCCCCAGCGGAGTCGTCAAAAAGTGTGTTGACGTCGGAAGTGATCAGAATCAAACACCAGCAGGGCTAGAATGCCCGGAGAGGTTGCAGTTCAACCTGAGACAGCAGGGACCCTAGCTAAACCGACGAAAACCGATCTAGAGACCGGTTTAGATCGATCTAGGATTTTGGGCTCCTGTGTTGATAACTCTAGAACTCCTCCCGGGAAGACCCGTCGGGGAGAAGCACGTAGAGGTTGTTCTAGGACCAGCAAGGCTGCCTAGAACGTCGTCGAGTCTCGCCGGGAGACACGCCGAACAACAAGGTAGAGGGAAAAAGGGGTAAAAGGGTAGTAGATTGATTTTGATCGATTAGGGTTGGATGCCTCAATCGGTCATGATCCTCTCATATATATAGAGGGGGTTGGTTTTATCCCAATAGGAAATATCTTCAGATACGATCTCCAAGTTTCCTATCCGGACTCTTTCAACATATAGAATCTAATCCGGACATGACAAGGTAACCCTGATCTCACCGATCCTTGGATCGACCAGATCGGTCTAATGGGCTTTATCAGCCTATACTGATCAACAAATCGTCCTTACAAGAAAAGGATCCACATATTTAGCGCCGGACTCAGCATTCATCACAACGACAAGGCCTCCGACCAGGGCCACCTGGTCGGACATAACATGAGTGATCGAAAACCCAAAATGATCAGGCTCATTCAACTTAGAACATCTGATCTCTCAAAAGACAAAATCGACCCTAATATTATAGGCCGAACACTTCTTAAATTTATCTTTATCTGTGATATTTTTGAGTGTCAACAATTTATAATCAGGATTCATATCCAAGTCGTATATCCATATACATCATATAAAAGTGAAGAAGAGGGTCATAGATGGATAATAAAAATTGTTTCCACATTCACATAAGTTTTATCTAATATCTATTTCTATTTCCGTTTGTCCTTTTTCTACTCGTCCAGGTTTTCTATTCCTATCTAGTTTATGATCAAGATTTCTGTCCACGGTCATGGTTTGTTTATTTGAGAAGAATAAAGGTTTGAAGATCCATAATACTATATAATTATGTATTGGATGATATTATTTAAGATTTCATATTATTTATTTTTATGCTGATAAGAAAAACTACATGAAACAAAAAGAAAGAAAAGCAAAAAATGTCACGGAATCATAAATGTATAGTTATAGATTAAATTGGATGATAAGTTATTTAATGTGTCAGTCACGGAATATTTATGATAGAGAAGAATAAATAGTTCAGAGATCCATAATCTATATATTTGTTATTTATTATTTTTGTTTATAAACAAATTGGAGATAAAAAAAGAGAAAAAAAAAGTCACGTACACATTCGAACGTGGGTTTTCGTCTTACCTTTTTAAACAAATGGGAGCTAAAAAGGAGAAAACAATGTCACGTATGCATCCATATGTGGGTTTTCATCTTTGATAGAAAAACGAAAGAAAAAAAAAAGGACATGCTGGCCGAAACGTCTTCAACGCAAGCTAAGGTCGAGTCTTTAGGATTAGGATTATTAGGTTAGACAAAAATATTAGTGGTAGAAATTTTACCTCTTTACTATTAAGAAGAGTAGATTTATTATTAGATAGAGATTTGAGGAGTTAGAGCAACTCCAACGGTTTTGCAAATGGACTTTGCATTCTTATTTTTGCAAAAAGTCTACAAAACTCCTATCCAACAATTTGGCAAATGTGCTTTGCATTTTTGTTAGAGCAACTCCAACAACTTGCTAAAACTCACTTGATAAATCTATAGTTTTGTCAAGTCCTAAAACCAAATATCAAGTAAAAAAAGAAACCTTCTCCAACAGTTTGCTATTTGGGCTTGGCAAAAGAACTTGACATCCTAGATTTTTTGCCAAAATCATAAAATTGAGCCTCCAACAAGTTGGCAAAACTAGTTAGCAAATTGGGATACATGTGATGCCAAGCGATGGAGGACTTGGCATATTTGGCAAGTGAAGGGGGAATTTTGCCAAGCTTGCCAAATTGCCAAGTGCTTTTGCCAAGTTGTTGGAGGAGGTTTTTTATGATTTTGGCAAAAATCTTGCCAAGTGGTTTTGCCAAACTGTTGGAGTTGCTCTTAACTTGGCAAACTCCTGAGATGGATTGGCATATACGCAAGCTCACGATCGGCTTGACATTCCGTCTCGTGTAGTACTCTCGCGCCGTTGGGTTTTCTTTTTTAGATTTTGGCAAGTCAATTGTGCCAAACCGTTGGAGATAACTTTTTTTTTCTCCTCTCCGTATTAATTTGAGAGTTAGCAAATTTCATGTTTTGTCAAATAAAAAATACAAAATCATTGGAGTTGCTCTTAGTTTCTTTTTAAGGTAGTCTAATTTAGATTTGTATCGTATTTGGGATTTATATTGGATTTGGGACGAGAGTTGTTGTATGGGAGCCGACTCTCTCGAAGATTCATCGGAAGAAAGAGAGGTTATATTTCTTATTTTTTATTATTTTTATATTATAAAATAGTGGAGACAGAAAAAAAAATAACTTACAAAACCGAACCAAATATGGGTTTGCATCAGAGGGAGAATAAAGAAAGAAATCAAAAAGAAACACTCGGATGTAAATATAATATTTTATGAAAAAGAAAAATAGATGACGACCGAGACACTTTAGGACTTTTATTTAGGTTGGATGGGAGTTGCTATATTTCAGGTGCCTGAAAAATAGGAACTTTTCAGGCGATGGTTGTAGGCCATTGGATGAGCATCCAATGACCCAGATCTGTTCAAATTGTCTTTGTACGTTCTCCACCCAGCTTTAACAGGTCTACCAATGAACCCTGTCCCCGTTAACCGGAATAGAGTCTTATCGGGCCCGCCAACACTTAATGAGCGTAGATCCGTTACCCAAAAACTAAAAAGGTACTCTTTTGAGTCAGAATGGAGCAACCGGCCCAGATATCAAACGTACAGGTCTAATACAAATAAAAAGTTTGTCACTGCACCCTTGAGCAAGAATGAAACACACGCCGATGATTTTGGATCTGGGAAAAAGAGAGTGGAGGCATGGGTGAAAATTAGTGAAAAAATAACAAAAAACCAAAAGAAGATGACCAACAAGTGAGGAGGAGGCGATTAGACAAGGGAAGGTACTGACCTGGAATCATCTTGTATACAATTTTTTTCTCCAATGTGCTGGATTCATCCGTACTCTCCTTCAAACTTTAGACTGCATTGTTCTCTATTTGGTAAATCATTGTGGATCAGACTAGGAGAATTCACAAATTCTGTTACATATATGTATGTTGATGACATACACTAGTTCTTGAACCAATTTCTTTTGAACTTTGAACTGAAACAACTGAACTAAACTAAAAAAAGAAGGAAGAATCAACTTCAACGTATAAACCAAATGTATGGAAGCAAATACAAAAATACAAATTACAAATATGAAAATTGCACAATTCGAAATCTGCAATTATTACTACTAACTATCAACCAGAGAAAATGAAACTGCTAAACTGTAGTCATTGTATAAGTAACCATCATGTGCTGACACAAGAATACACGGTGATCTCAATCAGATGTTTGATTTCTTTGGGTATTTTATCAGGTTCAAATTTCAAGTACCACTGAGATGCAAATGCAAAACTGTAAACACACTATTGTTGTCACACCCGGTTTTAAAAACAAAACCAGGTACATACCATATGTGAGCCCAGGAAGTCAAATCTCACATACAACCACAAATAAAGGGTAATATCGAAAGACAATGCTCTTATATAACGTATAAAACACAAAGAACATAACCTTAAGGAGCAGACAACGGAAAGACACTCCGATCTTCAGTTGAAGGCACCAATTTCACAGGGAACAACTGACTGGTTGACCACAAGCCTAAGCTTCTCCAAAGCTTAACACTCTGAGGTGTGAGGAAAAGCAAGAGTGAGTCCATGTTGAACTCCACAAGTATAGCAACAAGTGATATAGATCCCAAGATTCATGATCGATGTAACATAAATAATGAATAGCATAAAACGGTAAATAATGAACATGTTAACCAACAAAAGTCATAATCTTTACGTCTTCAAGGCCGCTCGTGTCCTTGAGCAAGGCTGATATATCAGTTTAATAAACTTTGCGCAAAGGTGTACACTTTCCCTGTGAGACGTGAATTGCCCTTTCGCCCGAGGTGATCAGCCTCTTAACCCACTTCCAAGGAAGGTCGGCAGGGTTCACGATGAAGCCTTTCAAAGGTTCGTCTAAAAAGTTAGGGCCGCTAGGTCTTAAGGCAAGAGGATGTAGAGCCCTCGTTCCAGGTGGCACATTAACACGCAGCCTATACACACGTGGACAGAAGCCGCACTATACCCGTCTCGTCAAGCGCCTTATGCGCCCTTTCGGGTAACCTCTAACAAGCTAAAAAAGGTCCTTATTCTGAGCTAAAGCTAGAGCCATATAACGCCCATCAGTTGCACTGTAAAACCCGAAGGTGCTCGTATAGATAATTTCTTAAGTTGCTAATAAGTCATTTTTATCATTCAATGCATACATTAATTAAGTAACATGATCATGATTGCGAAAAGAAAACTTGATTGCTATACTTGCCTTAAACACTCGCTCAACTCTCACACCATCAGCTTCGGTAACACCTTCTGATCTTCAGCACCGACAAGCAGTCGTCGTCTGCTCATAGCAAGCACCACACAAAGACAGACATACGAGCAAACAAAAAGATACAACTAAGAACAACACAACTTGAGACAAAACAATATACAAAAAAAAAGAACTTGTTACTACGGTCACGGGATCGCACAAAACGACTAAAACGGAGCTATTACTAAAAGACACATCTACCAGGAGTTTTATATTATAAAAGAGACAACAACAAGCTTGTTTTACGCTAATTAAGAAGAAGAAAAACTATGTGATTATTATTAATTCAGATTAATCAAAACATATTGAATCTCAAAGGTCGATTTTTTTAAGTTAAACGTGAATTAGATCTAATCATGTTTTATTTTTAAACACTATTGCATAATTTATTTAGCCAACATTATATTTGAAAAAAAAACTTTAAGACCATTTAACTGAGTTGCATATGACGTGTCTATAAACTATAAGCAGATTATAATTTTGAAAATACATTTATATTAGTAATTAATCATATTAATATTTGTGTAAAAAGACATAGTGTAACCTGATGTTGCTTTTAATTAGAAAGGCATTAAATAATTATTAACCAAATTAATTGATTTAGATTTATAAACATATGACATGCTAGACGTCACAACACGACACGAACGAAGTTAAAGCTAGTTTCAATTTTAATTACAAAAGTATTAAATAAATATTAATCAAATTATATTTAATTGGATAAATTTATAATTGAAAGACCAGATAAACACTAGCGCTACTGCGAAAACGACATCGATACGAATCTAACGCAACGGGAACGGACTAAAACAGAGATTAGATGATTAAACGACGAAGATTTACGAACAAGTGGCAATTCTGTAAATTGCATCTTTGATCTTGGGACTCACGTGGAGAATATGGAGATCATGGCTGATGGCTGCCTGCTGCTGCATCTCGTGGGAGAGGGAGGCGCTCAGCCTTGCCCGCCGAACGGCTGGAGCCTGCCCGCGGTGGTGGCTCGTGGGCGTGCAGCCAGTGGCTGCCTGCACGAAGCCTGAGCGGCACCAGCAAGATGCTGGGGGCCTGCTTGAGGGACCGCGAGGAGGTGGCCGCGATGCCAAGAGGTCGCGGCTGGGATGCAGTGGCGGCGCGACCCTAGCCTGCAGATCGGGAGAAGACGCCCATGGCTGGAAAGCGCTAACAAGATATTGTCGATCACGAAGGTTCGTGTTGTATTCTAGATATAGGAGAGAGTTTGGGAACAAAAACGTGATATTTTATTATTTTCAGAATTAATTAATTTCGAAATTAAAATAATTCTAGAAAAGTTCAAAATTGGTATTTAAACCGCGAAAGATATTTAGGAATCTCTGAAAATTTAAGAAAATTCCCAGAAACTCTTTGGAACATGAGGAACCCAAATAAAGTATTTGGACCCCATGAAAAGATATTTTGGAGCATTAAAAAAAGGATCGTGAAAAACTCAAACAGGTGGACAAAGTTGGAACAATGAATTTGATCTCCAGAAAAAGACAGAGATAGGCCGGACAAAGATAAACGACCTAACGAACGTGTTTTGAAAACTTTACTCGATCACAGCGTAAAGCCAAACAACAACAAACCATCACGTCAAGCATAACCCGTCAAATTAGTTTAGCAAAAATTTATAAATTCTTATTTGACTACAACTAAAGTTGCGCTACCTCAAACTAAACCTGATCTATTTTATACAAATATCAAAATTATTTATTTTATTTAGTGTTTTCTAAGCACAACCCAAAATCAGAAATTTTGGGGTGTGACAAACTACCCCACTTAATAGGAATCTCGTCCCGAGATTCGAAGAGACTAGGGAGATAGATAAAGTTGGTCTTCAACTCTTCACACCTACTTGATTTGAGATACATTACATATGAACAGCAAAGGATTGATGATTAGAAGACATCAATAAGAAAGATAAAAGGTTGATCTTCGCTTCTCCGAGCCTTGTTGCTGTTGTTGATATTAAAGATTTGATAACATTGGCGGAAGATGCTACCCCACTTAACAAAGGCCTTGCAAAACTTTGAAACCTCATTTTCAGAGCCTTTCTTGGAACACAGAGATGAAGATGGCACACAAGCAATACACCAAGCAATACAAGCACACATCAGAACATCGAAACTACGCGTGTTTCTTGTAGTAGTGGCGGCCATCCTAAGAGTGGATTGTAGATGATGAAAGGCCATCGAAATTTTAAATTATATGATTTCAAAAATTTAGTAAAACAAATAAAATAAAATAAATATAAAGGAGAACAGAAACCAATAGCTCAAAGGTAGCTAACAAGGAGAGGAGACAATTGGACAACGATTAGGAAATAGTCAATTCACAAGACAAGGTTGTAGAAAATGCTTTTATAGCAAAATAAGCTTTAGAAGGCGACCGGTGCTAACTAGGCTTGCGTCCTACAGTCATCATTGCTCTGATACCACTTTGTCACACCCGGTTGAAAGGTCCTTGTTTGGTTTTGGTAATTGAGTGACAACTTAGGTGGACTAATATGTGTTTAAAGTGAATTACACAGGTGATTAGTCCACAAGTGATCATGTGTGAGCAACATACGCCACAGAGGAGAAATGGCTTGGAATATGTTGCAACGCTCACACATGTGAAGAAGGAGCTTAATGCACATGAAACATGACATGTGGTCATGTGGCTAAGATGGTGAAGATCAAGGCAAGACTTGGCTTGATGGACCGGTTGCGAAGGTGAAGGGCAAGTTGAGGCTTTGAAGCCGTTGGTACCGAGTGTCGGGAGGCTTAAGCAAGACTTGGCGCCGAAGGACCGAAGCGATGGTGAAGAGCAAGTGATGTCAAGATCGATGGACCATGGAGGCTATGTGATGATATGAAGTGGATCATATCATTTGATGAAGAGGTTGGTGCATGTGTTGCATCAACACCGGAGGAGATGGAATGGAATGCGCAAGGCAAAGGTATAATTGTAGGGCATTTCATTTCACCGGTCATAGGTGTGTAGAGAAGTTTATGACCGGGTTTAGGATAGATGGCCGTACTATTAAGAGGAGCAAACTTGTTTGCATATCGGTCATCTAGTGCCACTTGAACGATCTAACTTTGCGATGTTACTAGGATCGAGTGGCGTGGTGAGTGCAAGTGCTAATCCTTTGAAAACTAATTGAGAAAATGCTAACACACATGCACATGTTGATGTACACTTGGTGGTGTTGGCACATTTGCAAAGGAGAAGTTGTTGGAAAAGAAGTCGTGTTGAAAGGAGGTGAGGAGAAGTGGGAGAAACTAGTGTATAGTCCCTCTCCCCTCCTGCCGAGCTTGCGAGGCAGGATTCAGCGGTTTTCGGAGGTGAAGTGCTATGCTCGGGGAGCATCGGACGCTGGTCCGAGGGGCATCGGACGCTGGGCCGAGCGTCCGATGGCAAACCCTAGTTTCAGTCTATTGCAGTGGGAGCATCGGACGCTGCATCGGACGCTGGTTCGAGCGTCCGATGGCAGTGACGTGGCGCGAGCAAGTTTAGCTGGGAGCATCGGACGCTGGCCTGCGTCCGATGTGGACCCATCTGACGCGTCCGATGTAGAATGGTGCTCTCGGGGAGCTCTCTGCATAGACATCGGACGCTGGCCCTTAGCGTCCGATGCTGGGGGGCCGGCGCGTCCGATGTGAGGCAGTTTTGCGCAGAATCAAGCAGAGGCATCGGAGCGTCCGATGCTAGGCATCGGCGCGTCCGATGCCACTTTAACTGGCGCGGGAAGTGATATAGCCGTTGGGATCGCTCGGCCGAAGTTGAACGTGGGGGACACGTGGCGAGCATCCAAGCATCGGACGCTCAGCGTCCGATGGTCCCGATCCGGAGCGTCCGATGCTAGCGCAGTTTGCCCAGTGAAGGGGCAACGGCTAGTTAGCCTTGGGGGCTATAAATAGCGTTGGTAACCGGCCTTGGGCTGGTGGCTGAGCACTCTAGAGCCTTTGTGGCTTGTGTGGATGTGCTTGGGAGCCCTCTAACTCGCTTGTGCTTGCTAGTGTGCGAATCGATAGCGAGTGAGTGATCGCTAGTGCGGTGCATTGAGAGATTGCTTCGAGTGGCACTAGGTGATCGTGTTGCAAGCCGGTGGTGCTTGTTACTCTTGGAGGTTGCCACCTCCTAGACGGCTTGGTGATCGTGTCTCCGTCGTGAAGCCCGCAAGAAGATTGTGCGTGGCTCCGGAGAAGGCTTTGTGAGGGGCATTGTGCTCGCCCCGCGGGGATCACGAAGAGCAACTCTAGTGGATTGCGCGTGTCATTGAGTTACCCTCACTTGTGGGTGAGTTCTTGCGGCGCTCGAGTGTCGAGCTAGGTGTGGTGCCTATTAGCCGCCGAACTACCAAAGTGTGTGGTCGACACAACGGGGACTAGCTTGGTGGCAACCAAGTGAACCTCGGGATAAAATCACCGTGTCAACATTGTCTACATCTTCTCGGTGGTTTGCTATCTCCATACACAAGCTTGTTTTTACTTTCATATATATTGTGCTTGTGTAGTTGCTCTTGTAATTAGTTAGCTTGTGTAGCTTGCTAGTTATCTTCCTTGCTTGTGTAGCATAGAAGTTGATCCCGTGAGTGACTAGTTGACTTGTAGTCTTGCTAGTCACATTGCTTAGTTTGTGTAGCTAAGTTGAGCTCTCTAATTTGGCTTGTGTAGCCTTGTTATTGAGCATTGCTAGTGAGCTTAGGCTTTGTGCTTTTTGCTTAGTGGCATGTGTAGGAGCTCCCCGGTTGATTGAGTACTAGTTGCTTAGGTTTGTGTAACCTTGCAAGCTAGAATTGTTTAGGTGAGCTCTAGCTAGCCCGGCACCTTATTTGCTTTGTTTAAGTTCTTTTGTAAGGTGTTATAGAGTATAAGTAGAGGGGTGTAGTCTTGGCTAGACCGATAGTTTTAAATTCCGCATTTGTTTCGGTTAGCCGCTCCGATTATGTTTAAGTTTTAAAAAGGACTATTCACCCCCCCTCTAGTCCGCCATCTCGACCCTTCACCGGTTTTAAAAACAAAACCAGGTACATACCATATGTGAGCCCAGGAAGTCAAATCTCACATACAACCACAAATAAAGGGTAATATCGAAAGACAATGCTCTTATATAACGTATAAAACACAAAGAACATAACCTTAAGGAGCAGACAACGGAAAGACACTCCGATCTTCAGTTGAAGGCACCAATTTCACAGGGAACAACTGACTGGTTGACCACAAGCCTAAGCTTCTCCAAAGCTTAACACTCTGAGGTGTGAGGAAAAGCAAGAGTGAGTCCATGTTGAACTCCACAAGTATAGCAACAAGTGATATAGATCCCAAGATTCATGATCGATGTAACATAAATAATGAATAGCATAAAACGGTAAATAATGAACATGTTAACCAACAAAAGTCATAATCTTTACGTCTTCAAGGCCGCTCGTGTCCTTGAGCAAGGCTGATATATCAGTTTAATAAACTTTGCGCAAAGGTGTACACTTTCCCTGTGAGACGTGAATTGCCCTTTCGCCCGAGGTGATCAGCCTCTTAACCCACTTCCAAGGAAGGTCGGCAGGGTTCACGATGAAGCCTTTCAAAGGTTCGTCTAAAAAGTTAGGGCCGCTAGGTCTTAAGGCAAGATGATGTAGAGCCCTCGTTCCAGGTGGCACATTAACACGCAGCCTATACACACGTGGACAGAAGCCGCACTATACCCGTCTCGTCAAGCGCCTTATGCGCCCTTTCGGGTAACCTCTAACAAGCTAAAAAAGGTCCTTATTCTGAGCTAAAGCTAGAGCCATATAACGCCCATCAGTTGCACTGTAAAACCCGAAGGTGCTCGTATAGATAATTTCTTAAGTTGCTAATAAGTCATTTTTATCATTCAATGCATACATTAATTAAGTAACATGATCATGATTGCGAAAAGAAAACTTGATTGCTATACTTGCCTTAAACACTCGCTCAACTCTCACACCATCAGCTTCGGTAACACCTTCTGATCTTCAGCACCGACAAGCAGTCGTCGTCTGCTCATAGCAAGCACCACACAAAGACAGACATACGAGCAAACAAAAAGATACAACTAAGAACAACACAACTTGAGACAAAACAATATACAAAAAAAAGAACTTGTTACTACGGTCACGGGATCGCACAAAACGACTAAAACGGAGCTATTACTAAAAGACACATCTACCAGGAGTTTTATATTATAAAAGAGACAACAACAAGCTTGTTTTACGCTAATTAAGAAGAAGAAAAACTATGTGATTATTATTAATTCAGATTAATCAAAACATATTGAATCTCAAAGGTCGATTTTTTTAAGTTAAACGTGAATTAGATCTAATCATGTTTTATTTTTAAACACTATTGCATAATTTATTTAGCCAACATTATATTTGAAAAAAAACTTTAAGACCATTTAACTGAGTTGCATATGACGTGTCTATAAACTATAAGCAGATTATAATTTTGAAAATACATTTATATTAGTAATTAATCATATTAATATTTGTGTAAAAAGACATAGTGTAACCTGATGTTGCTTTTAATTAGAAAGGCATTAAATAATTATTAACCAAATTAATTGATTTAGATTTATAAACATATGACATGCTAGACGTCACAACACGACAGGAACGAAGTTAAAGCTAGTTTCATGTATCTCCAATAGTTTGGTAAAAATAACATAGAAAAGTATTTCAACTTGGTAAAAACAACATAGAAACGCCGGATAGCAAGTGAAGCTGACTTGTTAAATATAGCAAGTAGATGGCCTCCGATTCCAACTTGGAAAAAAATTAGCAAGTCATATACCTATCTAGAACGTTTTTTTTTCTTTTTCCAATAAAACAAGGATAGCAAGTCATTTTTTCAAACTATTGGAGATGCTCAGTATTAGGTATAGGTATAGAATAGGTATAGATATAAGTTGTTATAGAGTACATTAAAATCAACTTAGGATATCGTACTGCTACATACAAATTAATTAAAATTATCTTCTATATTTATTTCGGAATAGGGGAGAGGGGTTCTCTCTTTTAATTAGGAAGAGATGATGTTTTTTAGATATTTATTTAAATTTTATACATATATATAAGAGATGATATATGAGATCTATTTTCAACTCTATCTCTTAAAATACTACGACCCATCTCTAAAAAAAGTCGCTAACTTTGACTAGGTTTATATAAAACGCATCCAACATTTATATCTCTAAATAAGTTTATTATAAACGTGTTTTTAAAGATCTATCCAATACAATAACACTAATTATGTACTATAAATATTAATATTTTGTTATATATATATTTAGTCAAAGTTAAAGATTGTTAATTTTTGGAAAGCGAGAATGATTTTTTTTCTAGGAACGGCGAAAGTACTCTTTAGATAAGAGATTGGATAGAATATCTAGTGAAGATACTCTAAGTAATCTGTTGAAGCGACGTTAATCTCTCATATTGTAGTTCTAATTTCTTGAGCTTGAGCTTGCCCGAATACAGTGATGGCAGATATTAGACAAATCTCAAGAAAATCGGTACGGCGTGGCCGGGGTGATAACGACGCGACTACGCGAGCAGATGATGAGAGGCAAACTGCGGCAAGACTCAAAAGCTACCAATTTTTAATTTAAGCATTTCCATCTCAAGGGTAGCAGTAGCCGATTTAGTAGTGTTATCTTTGAGTTCTTGATGGCCGCTACATTGCTAGAATGCGCCTCTCAATTATCAATAGGGTTTAACAGGGTTTGATTAGCCGACTTCTCAAGTACTACTCTTTAGTCTTTAGGAGAAGTAAAAAGAAAGAAATTGAGAGTGAGTCACCTTTTTACGGCTCTAGTTCTGGCTCCGGACTTTTATTTTCCTAATAAGGTTATGTTAGGTAGGACTTAAATCAGTTTCTGCTAATTTGTTGTGGGAGAAAAACACTATCCTATAACTGGGTTTTATAAATTAAAATCGGGTTATAACTTGCGAACAGAAAAATGTTTGGCATGCATGGTTTCTTCGTAGAACCTGCAACAACAACATCATAGCCAAACGGATTCTGAGGTTTGCTACCGCTCCGGCCTCCGGCGCTCCCGGAGTTGCTCGCTTCCTCCGACATGAAGGTCCTCAAACACGCCCATGCAATCGGCCAAACTAGTTTTTACTAATCATTTTGCGACAGGTTCGATTTCCTTCCACGTTACTTACATCAACAAGGTAAGTTCACATCTGAACGAAGGAGAAGAACTACTACAGTCACAACACAAAAATGTTGGGACGAAAAATGTTCCACGTTCCCGGGACGTGGAACGTGGCACCCTACCACGTTCCCAGTGACTGTGACTACAGTACTACACAAACAAACACCTCACCACCTCGCTGACCAGTTCATCGGCCAGCATCCCGGCCACCACAGTGCCGACCTCCCGCTCCTCCTCGCCGACTTGCATCCACCTCCGGCCACGGTCCATCTCCGCCACGATGGCCGCTCCGACGGTGAGCACGTCCGTCAGGCCCCATCGCTGGGTTCCCGTGCCCTCCAACCATCCCCTGGCCGCTGCCACAGCCCGATCGCCGTCTACGACCCGCTCAGCCTTCCGTCGTCGCAGCACGCCTGCCGCCGCCGGCCCTCCAGGGAGAGCGAGCTCGGCGGCCTCGGCCTCGGCGTGCGCCTCCGAGCGCCGGCGTTTCATCTCCACGAAGAAGTCGAGCAAAAGCAGCCGTTCCGACGCGTCGTGCAAGCCGGCCGAGACCGTGCCCGTGAGCAGCGAAGTAAGGTCGTCGTCCTCGTCCTCGTCCTCGTCCGGCACGTCACGGACGCCGCCGGCGCCGAGGCTGTGGCCGCCGCTGCCTGCGCACGTCAGCGTCGCCGCGTCTCCCGTACGGCACTGGATCATCTGCTGCTGCTGCTGCTGCGCTGGCACGTCGTCGGCGGCGGCGGGGACGTCGGGGTCTGACGTGGTGGCGAGGCGCGCCTCGAGATCCAGGGGGGCCAGCTCATCGTGGATCCCGAACCGTCGGATCTTATGCGTCTTTCCCCCTGTTGCACGATGACAAACGAAAGTGTTTTAAGCATAGTTAATGCGTACGGATGATTGGATTGGCTAGTCACATGATGGTCAAACTAAACGACACGGACACGAACACGAACACGAACACGCAGGCCTCTGGCCTTTTTCCGATTGTCACTGGTGATGTGGGTTCAGCAGGATCTTCCCTATCGTGTCCGACAGTTGTACGTAACATTTGGCACGGCTTTTGTGGTGTCCGTATCCAGTCCGGGCAAAAGACAGGAACAGAGTAGAGCCCGGCACTGCCCGACGAACACAGTACACCCCTACACAGCATTATGGCCCCAATAATTCGTGTTTGTCCTACTAGGCATGTAACAATCAATACTGAGTACCAAATTTTTCTTTAAGATTAGTAACACTATTCTAATATAAACCGGACGACGTTTCTGAAGGCACGGTCAGCTGCTCAGTGCCTGCGGCTCTGCCCTATCTATCTGGTACATTTTCTTTCCCCAAACTGTCACGACGCCACTGCGCATGACCTCAACCTGTTCCGTGGATCATGACCAAATCGGGTATATATAGTACGCAAAGCCAGCTAGCGGGCACGCACGTAAACAAAATGATCACTTCGTCCTGAGCCTGATTCAGCGATTCGTAGTACTACTAGTTTTCTTGTGTCCTTCCTGACGCCATTTCACTTTGTTTTTTTTTTTTGTAATTACATGCTCAGAGATGCATGATGACGAATGATTACGATGACTCACTCTGGAGACGCGCGAGGCTGAAAGAAGGGGAGCACGCGACGCCGGCGTCGTCCCTCGTCAACTCCTCCTCCTCCTCGTCGTCGTCGAAGGGGAAGTCCATGACGGCCACCGGGCTGAGCTGCTCCTTGTCGTCCGCCTCCGACCCCGAGGCGGACCCCACCCTCTTCATGGCCACCTGCATTATTATTATTGCACGATTAGCAACCGCTGATAACGTACATAGCAGCAGCATGCAGCAGCAACTCTCCCATGTAAATAATTCGGCACGGCAACAGGCAACAGCGACGAAAAGTTCAAAGCCAAAGCGGATCGGAGGAAGACGCCCTCCCCCGCACGCGCGCGCTGGCCTCGCCGTGCGGCCGTCCCGGTCCTGGCTGGTTCTGGTCGTTTCGTGCGGGGCGTTGCCGGTTGCCGTGGACTGAACTTTTCGTAGAAGACAAAGGAGCACTGACAGCACGGGGCGACAGCGGAACGTGCGGCGCTGGGGGCCGCTGTGGTTTCATTTGACGAACTAGCCGTAACCCGGGCGCGGCTCATGCTGATCCCATCAGGCTCAGGCCAGGCCATTAAACCACATCCACTTGTGGGCATCATCGCCTTCGCCTCCACACACATGCGATGCTTGCAGTTGCAGTGCAGACAAAGATACGACACGGCGGTGGTACGCGGTGGGCCTGGAGGTTGGTTTCGTACGTACTCAGTGCCTGTGTGTGTGTATGCCATGGTGGATAGCTACTAGCGCGGGCAGCTGCGCTCCTGCGTGGCAAATTGGCAATGGCGCCGGTAGCTCGCCATCACTCGCCGCGCGCTTGTCAGCTCGTGCTCGGCTCACTTCCCTCGTCGACAAGCACAAGCTGCAGTTATGCCGGCAGCTACTTTTTCCGTCTGGTCCACAGCCCACGCCGCGGAGGCCGGAGGAGGACGCTGGGCAGCTTCGCCGTGCAGTGAACACTGTCACACTGAAGACAGGGCGGTTTGGGTGGGTAGCCGGACACAGTGAGCACTAGGCAGTTTTGCAGGGGTGGATGGACCATCATCCAGTGTGTGATCCTTCATTTTTCACTGCACCCGAGTAGTAGTACCAGTATTACGGACGGGACCAGACAACTAGTACCGCGTAATTAAAAGCTGTCTCGAGAAGATGGCTCTCGATCGCACCAACTACTGTATCACACACACTACCTCGAGGCCAGGCCAGCACATTAGGGTAAAGCAGCATTGCAATTTGCAAGGCACAATTCTCACTGAAACAGCAAGTCGCCGCCCAGGACAGGTGACCATCTCGAGTCATCATCAGAGATGATCGGATCTTTAGCTCGTCCGAACCCACCCAGGTCCATGACAGATGGAGGACGACTCTGCGATCCCGACGGGTCGTCTCCATCGATCGATCACCACGACGGGCGCCGGCGCGGCTGAGTAACACGCTAGCACTGGCAGCGCCGCCATGAACCCCACGCACGCGTATTACTCGTCAACATCGGACAGCGTAACTACTACTAGGGGATGAGGCGGAGGGGCCGTGTAGCACATGCTCGCCGTGCGCCAATGCCGCAGCTGATGGGGTTCCCTTGGATGCTTTCGTGCGTCTAGTGTACTCCCTCCGTTCCTAAATAAGTGTCGTCGTTGGTGTGCGTGCCACATGTTTGACTCAATTTATAGAAAATATGTGCAATATTTATATCTCCAAATAATTTTGTTAAAAAACTAGATGTAAAGATCTTTCTGATGATACTAATTAATTAGCATAAATATTATTATATTTTAATATATAATTGTCGGTAACTTTTTCTCGGGAAGCGAGAACGACACTTATTTAGGGACGGAGGGAGTAGATATGCAGCACAGTGTCGAGTGTCGATCGATCGACAAGATCCGCATCAATGAGCAGACCTCATCGTGCCGTTGGCTAGTACCGTGCCTCTGGTTGTGGAATCAATGTGTTGTGGGGGCTAGCTTGGGCGCTTGGCTTCCGTGATCGTTTCGTGGCTAAATCCACTTGCAGACACCGTACGTTTAAATGCGTAAACGAAAGCAAGAGAGCGGAACCGGAACGAACGGGACGTCCTAATAACTGAATTAACGCCCAATTATTGGAGAATACTAACGCGCGGCAATGGTGTGGTGCGTAATTGGGCCATCAATATTATACTATAGAGGAAAAAAAACCGCAATCAGGAATTGGTTGCATTACCTCGTGCTCGTCTCCGGCGGCGGCGGCGGCCTGCGACGGATGGTGCACGCTGTCCTCGGTCGCCGACGAGAGGAAGTCTGAGTCGGACTCGGACCGCGACCTCCTGCTCGTCCTCCCGGACGAGTTGGAGTTGTCGCTGGACTCGGACGACGACGACGTCTCCAGCTCCTCGGAGCTACTAGAGCCGCAGCCGGCGGACGCGGCCGTCGCCGTCGCTGCCGCCGCGGCATTGTCCTCGTCGTCGTCGCGGCGCCTCCAGAATCCGCCCCGCCTGCTGAGCCGGCGCGACAGGCTCCTGGACAGGTGGGACAGCTTGCTGGGGCGGCGGCGCCGCCGCAGGGAGGGCGACTCGAGGAGGTGCCGCATTGGCGCCGCCGACTCGCCCACCAGGCGGCGCGGGTAGCAGCGGAAGCCCGCGGCGCTGCACGAGTCGCAGTCCAGCTCCAGGAGGTCTTTGAGCCTCAGCGGCGGCGGCGTCCCAGCCATCGCCGCGCCCGTGTGTGTGGGTGTGTCTCGATCGCCGGTCACCGCACGCGCGTGGGAACCGGCGATGGAGCACTCAGCGAAAGGTCGGTCGTGTCCGTGTGTGTGTCAACTGGAGCTAGGCACTGATCAGCGCTCGGGCGCGTGTGGTTTTTAAGGGACGGCAGGCCCGGCCGTCAGGGAAGCGCGCGCGGCTGCTGAGCAGCTTCCGCGGCGTGGCTGGCCGTGCCCGTGCCCGTGCGCGTGCGCGCGGGCATAAACAAAAACGAATTCGCGAGCGAGTTGAAGCTTGTCTCGGTGCGGGAGCAGGTGCTCGGCCGCTCCGGCCTCCGGGAGGCGGAGGCCAGCGGCCAGCTGGGGGTCAGCGCGGAGCGGCCTGGGGAACAGGGCGTGGCGGCGCGCGCCGTGGGTGTGAGAGTGAGGGTGTGGGACGTGGTAGCACTCACTCGCGTGTGGCCGCGGGTTAAATATGCGAAACGCACGGGGGGATCACGACGAAACCGGCGGTGTTAGTGTGTGTGCGCGCGCGCTCCGTGGCTCGTTTTGCCCCTCGAGCGCCACCAGCCCACACCACAGGGCACACGGGCAATGCAAATGCTGCTGCTGCGCTCTGCCAGTCATCCATGCTAGTCTGCTACGTACTGTACTCGTGTGCCATGGTAAGAATCAGTATGTATCACACATTATTCACACCCCTCCCGTCCCGGGGTGGCAAATGACAATTGGTTAAGTCCTGTGCGTAGTAGGATCGGAGTACATGAATTGATGAGGCTTGGACCAGGCACTGCTGCTGCACGATCGCGGTGGCGCTGCTGGTGGCTGCCTGCCTTGTACTCGACGAAACGGGACCGGACGCGCACGGCCACCTTGTACTCGACGAAACTGGACAGTAGTAGACTGGTAGTAGTAACGCGCCGATGCGTGCGCCAACAAACAGCTCGCGGTAGCTGGTACTCCTACTTGGTAGGAGTACTACTTGCTTGGCCCTAGTTAACACACACATCCTAAGGCCAATAAGCCAATGCATGCAACGTCCCTGGAGATATACGGCATAGCTTCCGCATGCATGATCATCGGTCTGCTGATCATGATCGAGGGATTCACGAAAACATCTGCAGGCTGCAGCAAGTGAAAATGTCAATGAGTGATGGCCGGGGTCCCGTCCATGATTGCATCAAGAAGGAGGTGTGCACTGGCCGGTCACGTACGTACTCCTCCAGCACCCGATGAAAAAGCCGGTCGCGTGTCCGGTCTGTTCCGGTTGGGTCTGGTCTGTGGGGGCAGCTAGGACATCGCAACGACGCGCCACACTGACTCCGTTTACTTTTTTGTCAAAAAAAAAATCCTTTGACTCCGTTTAAACGTAGAGAAGCTTCGCATGAATGGCCGTAACTAGTGGAAGGTAAAAAAAAATGTTACTTACTTACGTAAGATCGAGACCGACGGCTGTAACTGTAACCGTCCTTTGCACTCTGTTCCATTTCATGCTGGTTTTTGTTTGCGATGGCTTGGTTGCGACTTGCGAGGATTAGTTTTTACTCTAATCGCCATCGAACAACACGCATTGACCGCGGGAACCTTCGGCGCGGTTTCCACGGCCGCCGCGAGCTCTGCGCTCTGCGCTCTGGTGCTGTCACGAATCGATTCGGTTCGGTTCGCGACAGCCAGATTTCACTCCTGATCGATCTCCTGTATATGTAAAAATAATAACCTTCGGCGCGTAGCTAGCTACTACCGCGTACGGAGAATATGAATGAATATATGCGTGTTAATTTTTAGTCTCTAGATTCGAGTTCCAGCTGTGTGCCGTTTTGATAATCATCTGTTTTCGACGACCGGCCTGCTCTGCTGCTCTCTGTTTCAGCACTGTTTGCCGCTTGTCCTCTCTCGTTGATTATCCTCGTTTATTATTAACCTGGTCTTTCAACGTCGAGCGTGCTGGACTGGATCTACTGACTACTGCCATGCCCACCCATTTTCAAATTCGAATGCGCGTGTGAGCAGGTGACGGATGGGTCGGCTCTCCGAGCTCGAACCCAACCGGCGCCGGCGGTACCAGGGGGGACAGGACGAGGCAGCGGGGCTTGTGGCGTGCATGCACGGGCAACGGCAACAGCGACGGCACCGGCATGCAACCAGAGCGCTTTAAGGTCGCCACTACTGGCTGCCTCCTCGCTCGCCAGGGCGCGCGGTCCATGGCGAGCAATGATCAGGGCCAAGTGCTAGCTCGATCTTGGACTATGACTATGATCATATCAAGATATATTGTCGTGTTTGTATGACAGCACTCTGAGGGGTGGTCGCCGTGTAGTAGTAGTAGTAGTAGTAATTACTGACTAGTCCTCTGGACCTCACACGTATATATATTGCCGTGACGATCGAGTTCAGGTCGACCAGGAAGGAGTCGTTGGTGTAGCCTGCACGGCCCGTGGGGCATGGTATGCTCGTACGCCGCCGCACAGCGACAAGTCGTCTTCGTCTCCATCCGCCGTTTGACTTGTGGCTCCGCAGCTGCATCTGGCTGTGGACACGACGTACGGCCAATACAGCACACAGCACGGCATCTCGCGTTCGACCGATGCGCTGGTAATAGATAACTGGTAGGATCATGGGAAATGCCGCGTTTCACTGGTTCCTGGAAGCAGCGCGAGCACCTGAGCTTTATTGGCACCGTACTCACTCCGTTCCCGAATAAGTGTCGTCCGGAAAGCGTGTCTGTGAGGGAAACACAGATTTCTAGTGACACTTATTTTGGAACGGAGGGAGTACGTACCAGTAACTTTGCTGTGGCTGGCTGAATGTGTTTAACACGCATGCTTCTTCTCCCCTAAGGGCATATGCAGCCCACAGGCGCGGTAGTGGCGTAGCCAGGATTTATAACCATGGTGGTCTATTGTCTAATTTTGTTTATCCATTGTCTAATTTTTTTTAACCACTACAAATTTAACATGTTGGTACACAAGTATATGAATTATAAAATGCAGTTAAGAAAAAAAAGACATACAAAGTTCATAAAATAGACGAACAATATCACATAACAATAATAGTTGAAGAACAATATGTCACTATTTTTCTTGTCAGGCCTATGCCTTCTAATAACCCTGAAAGTGTTGATAATCTCTTCTTCACTCAATTGTAAGAAGATATCCCGCTCAATAAAAGTCATTAGACAATCATCCAGAAGGCTATCACCCATCTTATTTCGTTCTCAACTTATTCTTGATAAAGGTCATTGCGGAAAATATTCTTTCAACGCTTGCGGTAGCCACCGGTAAAAGCAATACCAATTTGATAAGTACATAGATCCAATGATAAACTTTATCTCTCTTTGTTTCAACAAGTTTTACTGAAAGGTCAACAAGATTGCTTAGGCCTTTAAACATTTCATCTTTTCTTATGTCATCGATAAAGGTCTCAAGTTAATTGCAAATCGAGCCTTAGCAAGTCAGAGCTTGAAAAATCATTAGGATAAAATTCAGCAAGTCTATGTACCTTGTTTGCATAAAAAGAAGCGAAGGAATCTGCTGGATTTAAAGCAGCCATACAAGTAAGCAGCCACGAAGCCAGCGGTGGGGCGGGAGGGGCTCGAGCCCCTCCTACCGCTACCGAGTACATGAAATTCTTATAGTATCTTGTTAAAATTTTAGTCTTAAATATATAAGGTAGGAGGGGCTGAGATGGTAGATGTACAAGGTAGGAGGAGCGCTAGAATTTATTAGGAGTAGAAGATGTTCTCTTTTATTAATTAGATAAGCAATCCAATAGATACAGAGAATTATCCAGCTAAGGCATAAGACCCAATCCTAATTTCTCAGTTCCCAGTCTACCACCTCAACCCATTCCTATATGACGTTCTTTCTCCGCACACCAACCATCTTTATAGAGTGTTCCTTCCCCTTCACGTGGCGTCACACAGTTCTTAGTGAACGACAGACGCGACTACGCCGTGACGCAACCAACAGGCCATCGACTCCTAGGTGTGGCTGTGCGGGGGCAAGCCAGCGGGGCCACGATCGGCGATTGACGGGCAGCCAGGCCTAGTCGCGAAGCTGAGCGACGCGACAAGCTACGAGCGTGTAGCCAGGTGTGGCAGCCAACGGATGTGCAGCCTGACATAGTGGGCAGGCTGGCAAGGAGTCAGGTGCAGCAAGCAAGCGAGCATTAGCGGTAGGACCGGCGGTCAAGGAGCTAGGCG
Organism: Coix lacryma-jobi var. lacryma-jobi; assembly: GCA_009763385.1. NCBI lineage: Eukaryota > Viridiplantae > Streptophyta > Magnoliopsida > Poales > Poaceae > Coix > Coix lacryma-jobi. Next base: position 42,222,665 of record CM019823.1, on the reverse strand, counting down.
CAGCCCTGGTGGACGAGGACATGCCGCAAGCGAGTATTGTCGACAGGACCGGCGAGCAAGGAGCTAGACGCGGTGCTGGTGGACGAGGGCACGCCACAGTAGGCTCCAAATATTCGGGCAAGTAGGTGACTTTTTTGTGAAATTCAACATCAACTTTTGTTGAGCCCCTCCTAAATTTTTTTCTGGCTTCGTCCCTGCAAGTAAGCAAGTAAGCAACTCCATATTTACCTCATCAAACCGACTGTCAAACTCTTGACTAATTTTATCAATGACTCCAATATATACTTCTCTTCTGAAGTGATCATCATTTGTTTGGTTTGGTGCAAAACGTGTCGATCTTCCATATGGCACATAATTATGTTCCATTCCAGGAACTTGAATGCCATATTTGTTCCATATGGCACAAATATAATAAGGTTTTGTGTACCTTATAGCTCACAAGCAGTGGATGTCCTGATGGTGAATCGTTCTCCCTTATCAGTGATCACCGGCTAGCGGCTAGTGGCCACCAAAAAATCAGTAAAATCTGATACGCTGTATTCTGTAGGCTGTAGCTCTAAAGATAGATCGGGGGAAAAACAATTGAACAACAGGCCAAGGGCTTGTTCAGTTCGCGAAAAATGTGGCGAAATGTTACTGTAGCACTTTCGTTGTTATTTGACAAACTTTATCCAAACATGACCTAACTAGACTCAAAAGATTCGTCTCGACGTGAGCAGACCAAAAGTACAATTAGTTATTTCTTTTACCTATATTTAATGTTTTATGTATACGTCTAAAATGAGTACTGCGTAAAATATTTGGGGAGATTTTTGAATCTGAACTTGGTCTAATTGATTGAAGATTTTGAGACGTACCGGTACTGCAGAGGATGAGGATTCACGTGTGCAGACTGCAAGCGCTGCACTGCTGCTCGCTGTCTAGCGTCTGCCGCGGTGCCGTCGGTCCGCCGCCCCTACACGTCTTCCACGGCCAGCCGCAACGCTGCAATCGTAATAACAATACGTATCCGCAGATCAGGAAAGGCCGCAGTCGTGCCGAGTATCGTATTTTCCTGTATCCATGGGCCTTGGATGGGCCGAGCGCATGGTGGTCCATAGGGGTGGTAAAGGGCCCTCTAATATAGCGTATCAAATTTAAGGATCACGCTCAGCAAGAATCAGACCGTAATACTATATAATTTTGAACTAAAATTAGAAAGAGCCAAATTGAATTGTGAATGAGGGACAAGAACTATGATCCATTACCACCCACCATGTACCCCCACCAATGAGGCGGGGTGTCGTCTCTAATAATTTAGGATGTAACATCCTGACAACTAAAAGACTGGTCATACAATGGACTCTATTTTTCCCATCTGTAAGGTGTTTAATGTTGTACATCTAGATAAGATCTATTATGGATACTATTTTATATATCACTATGTTACTATTTGATAAAAAAACAAGCACAAAGCAAGATTAACCAAGAAAAAATTCAAACAAATTCTCTATTTTTTTTAAGAAAATGATAAATCACATAGGTAAATATACGTCATGAAAATACAAGAACTGAAGCTTGGGCCGGTCTGCTAGTATGCCTTGGGCTCAACAAAGAACTGGCCACTCATTCAATCGAATTCAATTACAGCTTCACGTCCAGGTTTGACGAACACATCATATGCTTTGCCGTCACCTACCTCCAGGTCTCCCGTTCCAATTAGCTACTCCCTCCGTCCCTAAATAACTGTCGTTTTTATTTTCTGAAAAACATCTTTGATTAAATATTAAAAATATATATTTATATTTATCCTATATAATTAGTATCATTAGAAAGATCTTTGGATCTACTTTTTAACAAAATTATTTGGAGATATAAATGTTGTACGCATTTGCTACAATTTGAGTCAAACTTGTGACCGCACACCAACGACGACAATCAAGTAGGGACGAGGGAGTAGGCAGCAAAGCAAAGAACAGAAGCCATGAGTGTTCAGTTCTACAGTGCGAGCGTCATCACTCGTTACGGTGATGAAAAGTCATCAGGGCGCCTGGCCGCTCGACATTAGCAAGCCGCAGCGCAAGAACATGACTTGAGCTTCCATGGCCCTAGGAGTTCGGCTTTGGGATCGATCAGCAGATGAGCTAGTGTGCAAGCAGTGTAGGACTGGATCCCAACCTTCTTGTCTGATGCACTGGATCCGTGAAGCGGCGAGAGCTCGTACAACGCGGAAGCCATCGTCTCTTCGAGCATGGGACCACGAGCCGTCCTCGTCTCTTCACGAGACGACCAACTCGATGCGTTTCGGGCTCGCCACAAGGATCTTCTCGCAAAAAGTACGATATACATACGACTCTTATAGACGGGATGTACATGCCCTGAGACGGATTTTGGGAGGACTTCATTATATTATGATGTGAAAATACTACTAGTTTGATATTTTTTCTCGAATGCATAAAGAATTTACATATCTTTGTATTAGATTGAGAAACAATCCGTTGTTATAATGACACGTTTAAGATGTGGCACACTAGGAGAATAGTGTTTTACAATCAGCTCTGTCTTCCCCTAACCGAAAGAAATCATGGCTATCACTCGCTAATCATGCTACCTAGCCAGCGTCGGCGACCAGACGTGTTTACTTGCGTGGCGCCTCATCCGTTATCCTCACTCTCCTTATGAGTTAGGAAAGAGTCGTCGTATTTTCCTTAGCATCTGAGAGGTTGAGCTAGTCGACGAAGTCATGAAGACATTATCGTAGATAATTTTGGATGTCGTGGCTGACTGTCTATCAAGTATCCTCATGCGCTTCATCACCAATACCTCTCCCCCCTCAGAAGTGAAAGCGTCTATAGACGGCGATCCTCACAGGATCTTGTCGGTGCTACTAGTTTGATACTAAACAAATCATCAAATATCTACATCTGCCCGCTAAAAAAACTCACGGTAACACCAAAAATCGGTAGACACATCACACATGGCTGCCCCGATCCAGTTGAAATTGCATATAGCTGTGGCAATCGGCAAGAAAGAAGAAATCACAGGCAAATCATGGGGAGAGGACAAATAAATGACGGGCACGTCACAACTTATATTTTCTTTTTAAACTCTCTCTGACTACAGCAATATTTTTTTATTTTTTTTGAAAAACCTGTTTAACACGGGTTTATTAAGTATGAAGTAGAAGTTAGGACAGCCATGGGTGACCTGTAAGTTTTAGCTCTTTGCATTTCTTCATACTTTAATGTAGGAGAGACAAACTAGCTCTTGATCAAGAGCCAGGTTCACACACATTAGAGCATGCACATACTTCTTACTGGTAGTATGAATTAATACCTATGATATGATATGAAGACTGGGCAAAGTAACTTGGTGTGATAACAAGAATAACAATGTTGTTATAAAAAGACAAGAATTACAATGATCATGATCTTGCAAATCCGAGGTACTATGAAAAATAAAATAATATCGGGACTATAGATTGAAGAATAAAATATTAATTAAGAGTTCATGTAAAATACGTCTCATACTAATTGAAAGGGGGAAATCAATGATGTTTTCATATCTTTGAATTTACAAATATCTAATCAACAATTACTTCAGATCATTACTCCCTTTGTCCTAGAAAGGAAGACGTTACGAGACGCGTGCAAGTCAAACTTTTCAACTTTTACTAGGTTTGTCGAAAATGCATGTAACATTTATATTTTTAAATAAGTTTATTATGAAAGATATATCTAATAATACTAATTATGTATTATAAGTATTAATATTCTTTTATATATAATTGTTCAAAGTTAAAAATAAAGTTAACTTCTTGGGAAGCGAAAATGATTTCTATTTTAGGTAGAGAGAGAGTACATCTTAGTTTAATAATATAATAATTTTACTTCTTGCATTTGGAAGAATTTGACCAACTGCAAAATAAATAGTCCTTTTGAAACACAATTAGTAAAGTCAAATTATGAGTAAAAACTATGAAAGTTAATATAGTTTGATCTCTAAACAAAATGAAATAGGAAAACCTAAATAATTTGTCCACATAAATTATGATTCAGCTACCTTCAAAATTATAGTTTAATAGCAACCCGAGCTCCATACACTACTAGAGAACAGGTCTTTGGTCGATCTATCAACTGAGCTTTAGTCTCGACAAAAAATTGCGTCCCGGGGTTGGTAACATCAACCGAGACTGGAGGACCAACCGGGACTAAAGGGTGATCTTTTAGTCCCGGGTGGTGTTACCAACTGGGACGAAAGGTCTTTTCACGAGTGAATTCAAAAAGAAAACGTCCAAAACTATATCATGTGGGTTGTTGAAAGTGCATGTTGCACTTAAGTGTGATTTTGGATGATTTGATGACAATGTTGATTAAAGATCTAATATGTTTGCTAAGTGTGACACAGGGAAATGATTATCTCACTATGTACTTGAAATGTAATGCAAAGCCAAAATGAAGGATTGTTGTATGAAGATCATGTCACAAGCACAAATCAACAATGAGAATGATATTGATATAAAGGGTTATCGTATTGTGGGATAATCATAGTGCATTTATGTTTGCTAAGAAAGGATTCAAAATGAAGCATGGTTGAATGGCTTGAAATGGTGAAGATAGCAAGGAAAGAGTCTTTGAGGTACTGAGCAAGGGTGAAGGGCAAGCGACGGCTTGGCGGCCGAAGAACCTAGCTAGAGTGAAGAAGAAAGTACTTGCATTTAGTCGAAGGATCAATCAAGCTTGAAGATCGCATCTAGTGGAGAATCGACATTCCTAGCAACAATATTGATTGGAGTGACTTGGCACATTTGGAATTCCATTATATCACTTGAATGGAGTCAAGTCACATGCTCAAGATGGCTTTGCTTGAGGGATATCTACTTCTAAACATGACAAGCATTCCTTCCAATATAGAAAATGAAGAGAAGCGGCTTGGGTTCAAATGGAGATCAACTCAAGAGGTTTAAAATTCGTATTTCAATTTATCTTGAGTAAATAGGAAAGCCGTACTATTAAGAGGGATGCAACATATAGTAGATGATTCTTCATAAGTGCTCAATCCAACCTAAGTGAGACATGAGAGAGCTAGAGCTAACTTTCAGCTGAGTGTTGCACTGTCTGTCCATACCGGACATGTTCGGTATGCATACCGGACATGTCCGGTATGAGCCCACAGCAGTGCGGCCATCCGTCTCGCCCGAGCCTCTGCGCCAGGCCTCGGCCTCGGCGCTCAAGCTCCGTCCCGCCCGAGCCAGGCCTCGGCCTCGGGCGCTCAAGCTCCGTCTCGCCCGAGCCTCTGGGCCAGGCCTCGGCCTCGGGCGCTCAAACTCCGTCTCGCCCGAGCCTCTGCGCCAGGCCTCGGCCTCGGGCGCTCTTGTGGAGTCCATACCGGACATGTCCGGTATGCATACCGGACATGTCCGGTATTAGCGGAGTTCTGTCTCGCAGCTTGTGTTCGGGCGGTTCAACCGACTCTTGCGTCGGTACTACCGACAGGTACTACCGGAGTAATGGCGGTACTACCGGTAGGCCAAATTTGGCCCAACACAGAGAGGTTGCAAAACCCCCTCTTAACTGTCGGTACCACCGACCTGGTGGTCGGTACTACCGAGATCCTATTCGGGGTTTGAAAGATGGTTGGTTAAGAGTGCTTCTCACGCAGTCAAGTCATACCGGACATGTCCGGTATGCATACCGGACATGTCCGGTATTTGCGGATTTGTGGCTAACAGTATCTTTGTGATAGGCGGTACTACCGACGCTTGTGTCGGTACCACCGAGAGGTACCACCGGGGTTATAGCGGTACGACCGGTAGGTCAAAATTGGCTACTTCCAGAGAGGTTGTGAAAACCCCCTTTACAACTAGCGGTACTACCGACCTTGTGGTCGGTACTACCGAGATCTGTTGGGAAGTTTGAAAGTTGGTCTGTTCAGTGTGTTCCTCACGCAGTAAAGTCATACCGGACATGTCCGGTATGCATACCGGACATGTCCGGTATGAGCTGACTCAGCCAACGGCTAGAAAACGGCTAGTTTCGAATGTGGGCTTATAAATACCCTCAGACCTCCACCTTTGGAGGCTGCTGATTCTACTGGTTCCCACACTCATTCTAAGCCTTTCAAAACACTTTCCAACCCTCTCTTAGTGAGTGATTGTCCTCTAATTGCCAAATCCATTTGTGGGTTGAGAGAGATTCAAAATTAGAGAGCAAGCCATTGTAACACCTCTGGTGTTTAAGCATGTAATTAACTTGACATATCATCATTAGCATCATTAATCATCTTGATCATGATTTCATGTGTATGCATTTGCTTAGTGTATCATTTTATGTGATGTACCTCTATTGCAAAAACCCTTGTTAGCCCACTTCTTCCTATAGGGGCAAAATGGTAATTTCACCTCTGTGCCTAGTTCTATGTAATTCTTGTTCAAATTTAGTGTCCTGATGTTTGTTGCTCTGATCAAAGTTCAAAAATCAGTTTTGATTTGATTTTCCCTTTTTGCAAAACCCTAAAATCCCAAACCCTGGATTTATTCCCTTTTTGATAACTTTTTCAAAATTCAAAATTTTGAGTTGGTTCAAAAAGCAAAGTTGTGAATCTGACCTAGAGGAACAACTTTGGTATTTACAGATTTCCATGTTTCTATATAAAATTTGAAGTAATTTCAAATTCGTTCAAATTCCAGTTTTTGTCCCCTTTTCAGTTTTAAAAAGTTATTCAAAAACTATTGAGTTTCAGAAAAAGTGTATATTAGCAAAGTTATAGGTTTTGTCAAATGGAACAACTTTCATATTGGAAGATTTTCAAGTTTCAGTTTGAAATCCAGAGTAATTTTGATTTGAATCAAGTTTGAAAAAGTGTCCCCTTTTCTGTTTTTGAATATAGTTCAAAAACTATTTGGAATTTGAAAATGTTCATATTGACAAAGTTGTAGATCTCTTTTTTCTGAACAATTTTGGTATTTTGAGTTTTTGTCGCACAGTTCAAATTTTGGGAGATTTTTGCAAAATACAAAAACTGGCCAAAAGTCAAACCCTAGACCCTAGCACTGTTCTTCTTCCCGTAGAGCCAGAGGGAAGGGGGGGCCCGGCCATGGCGCCGGCGCTGCGGCTGCAGCGCAGACGGCTGCTCCCCACGCGCCCTTATCCTGCCGCCGCTGTCTCCCGGTTCCCTCCGCGCCCGCACGCGAGCGCTGACCCTTGCTCTCGGCCCCTACAGTGCCCAGCCGCCGCCGCCGCGTGGCCATCGCCGGCCGAGCTTGCGCCCGAGCCCCGGCTGCACGCCAGCTCGTCCGCCAGAGCGCAATCGAGTGCGCACGCCCCCGCAAACCTAACCCGCGCAACCCCGAGGTCTCTACCGTCCCATAGCCGCGGCTATATAAGCCGCCGGAGCCCCGACCTCCGCACTCGACCCCGCCGCCGTGGTCAGAGCACTCCAAAGCTCCCGCCTCTCCACCTCCTAGCCTGAAAGCTCCGCCTTGAGCTCGTGAAGCTTTCCCACCCTTCAATTTCACCTTCCCCGCCTCCGTTTGCCCGGCGTAACCCCATCTTCCCGATCTCCGACGGAACGCCGGTGAGCTCGGGTTCGTGAAATTCGCCGTCTCCGGCCATGATCATCCCTCACCGACCCCCGTGTCATGTTCCTTAGGTCCGTGCGACTCTAACCCGGCCCCCGTGGTCGCTGTTGTTGCTCAGGACCGCCGGACCGCCGGAGCGCCGCCGCGGTCATCTTCTCCCTCGAGCGTGTCGAGCCTCACCCTCGAGCACAAGTCGAGCCTCACCCTCGAGCCCTGCCTCCGACACGTGGTAAGCATCCGAGCCTTCGGTCTCTGCTTCCACTCCGTTTCGCCCGAGCCTCCCAGGTCTCGGACGGAGGCTTGTTTTTCCGCTTCGCCCGAGCCCAAGCCTCGGCGACGCATGCTCTCCGCCTCGCCCGAGCCCAAGCCTCGGCGACGCATGCTCTCCGCTTCGCCCGAGCCAGGCATCGGACGGAGGCTCACTTCTCCGTCTCGCCCGAGCCTCCGGGCCAGGCCTCGGACGAAGCTGTCGCTTCCGTCTCGACCGAGCCCGTCTTGACCGAGCCCCGCGCGATTCGCCCGAGCCCGCGATTCGCCGAGCCCGGCCTTGAAAGAGCACAGTGCTCTTCTCTTTTTCTGAGAAATGTGAATAGTGTTCTGTTTTCTCTTTTTTGTATGATTTTCTGTGTGTATCCAAAAATTCTGAAATTTTTGTGGTAGACTCTTTATGCTCTGGAGTATTTTATAAAAATATCAAACTTGAGTTTTGTGCAAAAATTTGAAAATGTAAAATTCCCCTTTTAATTGAAAAATGAAGGTTTTGGTATTTTTGGAGAGTGATCTTTAACTCCAAAATTCTGGAGATAAATTTTTATGTGCTAGTTATGCCATGTTTAGTCTCTGGTAAAATTTTGAAGTCTTTTGGAACAAGTTGATTTTTGAGCATTTATTTTAATTGTTAAATAGTGCCTTTTGTTAATTAAATGTCTGATTTTAATTGAGCACCTTAATGACCTCCAAAAATTATGAAATTTGTTTTGCCATCTATCTACACCATAATGAACTTATGAGATTAATTTGGTAATTTTTGGAGCAACTTCAAAAATGACCTTTTAAATAAATTAAGAAAAAAAAAGAAAAAATGGTTTAGGGTTGGTAATAAGTGTTTGATGATGTGATCTTTGGATTGATTGATGTTCATAGACCCCTACCCTTTGGTCTATGATGTTTGTGATGCTATGTTTGGTTGATGCTTAGGATAATTATAGTAAGGGCTAGTTTAATCAATATTGCTTAAGGAAGAAATGGTTACCTTTTGTGCTCAACCTAGATTTCAATTATGCCTTGTTTAAGAGTAATCTAGGATCAGTGGAATTGTCTTGCACCATAAGTTCATATCATCATTCTCATGAGCATTCATCATTGCATCCGTATAGTTGACGAAGAAGGACCTGAAGTCGAGGTAGCCACCGAAGGATCTGTCCCCGAGGCAACCCCGAGCTCCGGCACCTACACCACCAACCCCGAGTCTGCTCTTTTTGCCATCCAAGGCAAGCTCCGGTGCATTTAACCCTTCCTTGAATTTATAAAATGTTTTCCTTAAATGCTTTTGAGTTAAATTACTGCATTAAGTTTATAGGAGTTGTGTGCTATCCTAATTAATGCATTATCCCCCTTGACCACGGATACACCCGAAGCCTGCTTTTCAAAAGTATTTGAAAAATGCTTAGCAATGCTTACTGAATTAGACTTTGCAATAAAAATGCCAATTTCAAAAGTGTGATCACTTAAAGAATTTTTATGGGAATTTGGCTTTACTCCCACTATTGGCTAAGTATCTGATCCGTACTTAGTCAATGGGAAGGAGAGGTTGTCCTTGCGTACGGTGCCGTCATGTTGTAGTCCGGGACTCAACAGTTGACACCGACCGGGACAGGGTTAAAAAACCGACAGGACCTGTACTCTTGGGTTAGAGTCCCGAGGTGCTTGTCGCTGGCGGAAAAATGTAGGGACCATCCGTATGGGGGCCTGCTGGTCAAGACTTGTAACTATTCACATACTACGGAAAGCTCTGGCTCCGAGAAATCCATTATTGGACCGACAACCGCGCACTGGGAGTGGAGAGATGGCGGAAGTAGCATGTACCCACGTGGGTTAGAGTCCCGGATTGGAGTGGTGTACTGTACTTCCGGGTGGCGTAGGACCGGGCCCAATCTTGGAGGAATCGTGGTAGACGAGTTGGCATATGCAAGCTTGGGTGCTACATATGCAGTGTGGATAGGGATCCTCAGCTGAGTATTATTTATCCGGATTAACGTTGCTCCTCGGTTATGGAGACTTGGTCCACTGACTGTCAACGGAGAGTGGTTCTCAACTAGGAATGTTTTTTTTTGAAATGTAAAATGAATCATGAATGATGAAGAATTGAGGAAATACTGAATCTTTCAAAATAAAATAAGATTTACAAAAATGCTTTTCTGCAAAATACTTGAACTTGCTTAAGTCTTACCTTGACTACCCTAAGCCTTTCATTCCTGAGTCTTCTCCCTTTTTCTTTAGTCGGGTAAGTCTTGTTGAGTACCTTTGTACTCAGGGTTTTATTACCCATGTTGCAGGTATGGCAGATTCCTCAGTATGCCTTGGACCCTGCTGTGTGACTGTTGTTCAGGAGGAGGCCGATGAGGCCGATGAGTGATTATTCACCCTCGGGCTGGGTGAAGTATCTTTACCTTTCAGTTGTTGTCATATGCTACTCTGCCAACTCTATCTATTTGAACTATGGTCTGTAATAACTTCACCTTAATTTTATGTTGAACCCTGGTTTGTAAAACTATTGTTATCTAAGTCTTCCGCTATTTACTCCGATGTTATTTGTCAAAATGTTCAAGAGATTGTAACTGAATTGTGAGATGATCCTGCGGACATCGGGCACTGATGTAGCCCAGTAGCGGAACCGGTCTTAATCTCTTGGCTGTACGGATCGACTGTCAGTGGTTGACGGTGATCAGTGGGCCATGGGATTAGAGCCGTTACGTTACAGCCATCTCTTGAGCACTTGTGCAAATCGTCGATCTTGTTGTGCGCATTCGTTACTCTTGGACTCTACGGTCCTAGACGGTTAGGCGTCGCCGTTGAGCACCCAAGAGATTTGTGGAGTGCCTCGAAAAGTTTGTGAAGGTTCGATCTCTCCTCAAAAGAGATCAACTAGTGGAAGGAGCATAGCGGGTGAAATAGACCGCGGCTAGAGTGACCCGTGGTGTCCTCTAGAGCCCACCTTTGTGGTAGCTCGCAGCCGGCTCAACGGAGAGTAGGACCCGAGGGGGTGCCGAACTTCGGTGAAACAAATACCGTGTCATTCCTTTGTGCTTTACTTTCGGCTATTTGTTATTCTTCGTTGTGCTAGTTGTTTTGCAAGCAATCAGTTTTATATATACATCATACATAGTGATTGCAGGTTGTGTGAGAAATTGGAGAAGAAAAGGAGCAGTCCCGCACAACCCGTGCATACCGGACTTGTCCGGTATTGATACCGGACATGTCCGGTATTTACTGACTGTGCCCAGTTTGTTTAATCCTTGAGCTAATCTTTGTGGTGCAGGGTATTGCCTTCTAGGTGATTAATTTCTAGTCATATACTTTGTGTTTGTCTCTTGAGGGGTTGTTTATACTCCGATTGGGAGTTTCCAAGTAATTGGAAACTCGCATACTAATTGCTTCCGCATTATAAGTTGTAAATTTTCAGAAAAGCCTATTCACCCCCCTCTAGGCGACACCTTAGGTCCTTTCAATTGGTATCGGAGCTTGGACTCACGTTTGAGCTTCACCGCTTGTGAGAACCGATGGATTCGCCTATGGAGACAAACGTGGTGCTTCTCCAAAATGATGGTTCAAACTTTCTATCTTGGTCATCTTATGTACTCAATGCATTTCGGGCTATTAGCCCCATTATTGAGCATATTGTGGATGCAAGCATATCTCTTTCTATAGTTGATTGGAGCAACTATAAGAACTTGACAAAAGAGGAAGAGATATGTGTGCAACTCAATGCTCATGCGTGTTTGATCATGTTGAACTCATTGAGTGCAGAGGTTCTTAAGGAGGCTATCTACAACGGAGAATCTCCACCGGAGAGTGCTCATGTCATTTGGACTAGACTTACCCACTTGTATGGAAAGTCCAAATGTGATGAAGCATATGATTGTGATTCAATGGAATTGAAGTCCATTGAGTCATCATCATGTGAGGAAGCCTCAAGAAGCCTCAAGGAAGACGAGCCGGATCGAGGGCTGCCAGCTGCTGCTCTGGACCCTGTCTGTCCATACCGGACATGTCCGGTATGGGTACCGGACATGTCTGGTATCAGCCCAGCAGACAGGGAGCTGGGAGCAGACAGCAACGGCTCTCATGCTCGGTGGCGACCAAGTGATGAGTCAACCTCGGTAGCTCATGATACTCATCACTTGTGTCTCATGGCCAAGAAGAACAAGAAGAAAACAACCAAGAAAGATCAAGAGAAGATTCTTGGTGAGATCAAGGAGAAGGCATCAAGAGATAATCAAGTAGAGAGCGATGAGGATGATGAAGATGATGAATCGCTTGATTATCTCAAGTATGAAGACAAGCTCTTGTTCGTCAACTTGCTGAAGAAAAATGATGAGCTAGAAAAGGAGGTGGATGAACAAGAGCAATCCCTTCAAAATCAAGAAGAGTTCCTCATCTCCAAATTAGAAGAGCTAAAGGCATTAGAAGAAAGGTATGAAAAATTGTCAATTGAGCATGCCTTAGCTACTAACTCTCTATCTAATGTGGAAAGGCTAGAGAAGGAGAACTACATGCTTAAGGCAAAAATGAGTGATCTCTCATATGAGCACAAGTTCCTACAAGAGGACTTCACTTATCTCAAGTGCTCACATGAGAAGCTAGCGGAATCAAATGCAATGCTTGAGATTGCACATGAGGTTGTTATTGCTATGGTAAAATCCTCTCAACCTCACACTACTACACTCACTAGTGCACCATCTCAATTAAATGTTATTTGTGCTAATGAGTGTGCTTCTCAAGCAAGCCAATCTTCGATTGAGCAAACTCTTAAAGAAAATGCTAGGCTCATCGAAGAAGTGGGAAATCTAAAGAAGGATGTGATTAGATTGAAGGATGAGGAGAAAGCACAACCTTCTCAAGATAACCGTGATATCATGGTGAAGAAGCTTGAGAAGGGTTCAAACCTTGCTTCCTCCAAAATCCAACAATCTAGTCACTCCTCAAGTCATGAGAAAGCAACCAAGGGCAAGAAACAAAAGAAGAGATTATGCTATGGTTGCGGATTGTATGGACATGAGTGGGCTAAGTGTCCACACAAGACTTGGGCCGACAAATGTGAAGCGGACGAACAAAAGGCATCAACCAAATTGTCCAAGCAAATGAAGAATGATGCACCAAGTCCTTGCCTCAAATGCAACAAGTTGGGTCACCTCACCAAGAGTTGCCCCACATACCAAGAGGCAAGGAAGATGGCTCAAGTTGCAATAAGAAGATGCTATGCATGCAATGAGCCGGGACACATGGTTGATGCATGTCCCAACAAGCAAGACAAGAGAAGAGCAAACAATGGGCGTATTTGCTATGCTTGTAGGAGAAAGGGGCATCTAAGCTATGATTCCCCAAATGGTATGTTTCCTAAGCCGAACACATTTGCAAATGATAAGGTGCTTAGGAAGGTCACAAAGGGACTTAGCACTAGTAAGGTGATGTGTTCACCTCATACTAGCTCTAAGGCCACTTGGGTGCCTAAGCACTTGTTGACTAACTTTCAAGGACCCAACAAAAGTTGGGTACCAAAATGTGCTTAGGATGTTGATGTAGGTTCCAATGGTGAGATGAAGGCCTTCGGGGTGTTTGAGTAAGCAAAATGACATCTCAACTCAAACTATCAACCTATGTTGTCAATATTACCCTATATGGTTGACACGAACACTGTGTGATGATCGATTTCATTTTTACTCATCTCCACCATTGTTGATAAGTGCCTAAAACTTAGTAATCAAATGAATTTAATTTAACCTTACGACATTTGTCATTCGATGCTCTTAATGGCTCTCTAGTAGAGCATTATCTTTGATGAAGTGCAGGGAAGTGAAATGAACTAGAGCCAAAAGGAAATCTCAGAAGTGGCTGTTTACTGGTTCTGATTTGCAAATACCGGACTTGTCCGGTATCGTACCAGACATGTCCGGTATGAGTTACTCACTCTGTTAAGACCAGTGACTCCATATGCAGATTTGGACAAAGTCACTTCATACCGGACTTGTCCGGTATGGCTACCGGACATGTCCGGTATGGGCAGAGAAAGGATGAGATTTCTGGATTTAGAAGAATTGCTAGATCTTTGTGGACTAGTCTTTTGCTCTAACTAAATACCTGCACATTAATCTATACTGAGTGTTTGTAAGTAGTACTTGAACTTAATTCAGGATTTGGCAAATCTATGTGTCTTGGTCAAGGTAGAAAAACATTCCCTTTTCCTTAAAAGAAAACCAAAGTGCTTTCACAAGTAATTCAAAATGACTTGAGCACTTATTAAAGGGAAGTTTAGTTTCTACCTTGAACCATTGTGATCTAACAATTTCCTCTAAAGTGATGTGATAGTTCTTTAAATGAAAAGGAGATCACTTTGACAAAGGCATGATCACCTGACAAGTCAAGTCAACACGAAGATGATTATGTCATGGTTACTCTTAGTGGAACATATGCGAGCTCAAGGCCAAGGTATGTGGTTACATACATGCTATGTAAGTGCATATAGGATTCATAATGCTAGAATGTGCTTTCGGGGTGGTTGAGCAAGTCAATCCGAAATTCTAACTCAACCTATCAACCTGTGTTCATCATACTTGCTTCTATGGTTGACCCGTTGGTAATCTAAGTTCGTCTTATCTATCTCTTGATCTTCACCATGACTTAGAGCACCGAAACTTGGTAGGATAGCCATCATTTCACCACTTATGCTCACATGTTCATTATTTGATTTATTTGTGAAAAGTTGGTTATGAAAAAAAAAACTTCTTTGAATCATTCTCTGCACTGTCATGCCTACCGAACATGACCGGTATGGCAGTGAGTTGCCCATCATTGCCTACATGAGATTTGAGCTTAATTCTACTTGTGTTATGCTTATTGTCTTAACTTAGATCTCACATGTCGTTATGTCTCAAGTGACTTGTGCTTAAAATTTACTCTCATATCATATATGGAAAATTACTTTGTGTTGGCCAAAGTTGAATTTTGACTCTCACATTCTTAATGGAATGAAAGTGCTTGGAAAGGAATTCAAATACTTGAAGCACTAATTGAGGGGGAGCTCAATTTCAACTTTGTACCTTTTATGAGCTGATAAGGTTTATCTAGCATATGTTGTAGTTCATCTTGATCAAATTGACTTCTCGGTGAGGACATGACTATTTGACAAGAAAGGTCAACAAAATCATCACCATGTCATGATTATGCTAGGTGGAACTTGTGGGCACAAGGCAAAGGTATGTTTTTAATATGTGCATTGAAAGTGCATAATAGGCCTATAATATGCTAGCGTGTGCACTTATGTGTGATAGGATAGATATTTCCAAATTCCTTACTAGCATGAGTAGGAAGTGTGTTTTGGGAAAATATTTGACACTTGGTCTTTGTGACCTATCCATGACACTTGTAATTATTGTTCCCCTTGATTGTTTGATTGACTAATTACAAGTGGCATGGACCTCTCTCAAGTCCTATATCTCTAAAGTAAATTATATTCCTTGATAATCCTCTTGTCAAAACGATTCATGGACATAAGGTTTCTCTATAATCTTTAGTGTGTGTGAAAACCATGGATTAAACATAGAGAAAAGAAAACTTGAGATTTGGACACAAGCACTCTTTGTGAAATCATATGAAGAGAAGAGAATAAAATATGATGGATTACATGTTCGAGGAAAGAAAGGGGTTTTGGATGAAAAAGAAGCAAATCTGGAGCTGTTGGACATAATCTGCTAATATCGGACTTGTCCGGTATCCATACCGGACATGTCCGGTATAAGCAGAAAGTTTCTGGACTAAACCCGCAAATACCGGACTTGTCCGGTATCCATACCGGACTTGTCCGGTATGAGCGGGGGACATAAGGGCAGCGTACCCCTTCGGGCTCTCTCTCTCCCTCACTTCTGTTCTTCCCAAACCGGCCAAGCAAGGGGCCGAATCTCTCCTCCTTCGGCGACCTAGAGATCCCCCTTGAAAAAGTGAGAGAGGGAGAAGGATTTGGATAAGGGTTGCATCAAAAGCAAGTGCCCGGTGTTGGATTTGGATTTTCCCCTCGTTTCCTCTCATCCCAAGGTATTTCAAATCCCGGACATGTCCGATCTATTCATCGCTATATCTTTCTCAAATTCCTTCGGTCAAGATGTTGGATTCATGGTCTAGAAGCAATGTATCAAGTTTGAGATGGATTGGTTTTGAATTGGTGGTGAACCGAGGAACCCTAGGAAGGGGGTGCTGTGAACGTCCATACCGGACATGTCCGGTATGAGACCGGACATGTCCGGTTTTTCCCAGCAGAACAGAAAACTTTCTGTTTTTCTCGATTCAGGCCCTCTCTAGTTGATGTTAGGGGTATTATTAAATGTCTATAATTGTGTTGTAAACCTAGTGATCGGTTTGGATCTAGGTGCTTGCAATTCATGAGGCATTTAATCGTATCTCTATTAATTCAACTACTTTTGACAAATCCTATAAATATGCTTCTGAGACATCTTTGTGGATTGTTTGGTCACAGGGCAGCAGCTATGAGTGACAGAGTCGAGCCTCGAACCAAGACGAGACATGATCCAGCTAGGTAAAGGCATAAGAAGAGGAGGCAAGATTCTCACTCCGGCTTGTCAATTGGAGGCAGCAGTGGCAGTGGGAGTGGTAGTGGTCGTGGCACTACTAGACCTCCAAGGGGAGGTGCCTCTAGAGCTCCTTATCAGTTTGCAGCTCATGATGACATAGAGGAAGAAGAGGAAGAGGAAGAAGTGGAAGAAGAAATTGAAGAAGAAGAAGAAGAAGAAGAAGAAGAAGAGGAAGAGGAAGAAGATGCACCTCAGCAGCAGCAGGAGGGTTTGCACTTTGGGGCTCTTGCGATACGCCCTGCTGCCCTGATTCCTGCTTGGGTGGCTCGTGTGGACTATCGGGAGTCCGGTGGTACACAGAAGGCCAGGAGAGAGCGGAGGAGAGACCCCAGGGGACAGGAGAGGAACATCTATGACTACAGGTTTCACACCTTGTTTCACATTGACTATTATGAGAAGGTGCTTCTGACCAGAAACCCTGTGATCATTAGAGCTCAGTACGTTGATTGGCAGCATGCTAGAGATCATCACCGTCCTTCAGTTGAGCATGCTATTGCTATTTGCCAGCAGACAGGCCCCTACCGTATTCTGGAGTTTCAGCATGATTGGTGTGATGAGGTGATAGCCCAGTTCTATGCCACCCTATATGTTGAGGAGTCTGACGAGATTGATGAGAAGCGCATGAACTGGATGACTGAGGGTGTCTGGCACTCTGTGTCTTATAGGGAGTTTGCAGGGTATCTTGGCTTTGACGAGGAGGATCTTCAGAGAGCTTGTATTCACGATGAGGTTGTGCTTCCTCCAGAGCAGCTTGGGTACATGTACCCCCCACCTCTACCTGCTGGGGCAGTTGTAGGGAAGGTGAGAGGCATTCACCCTACCTATGGCTATCTCAACAGGATGCTCAGGGCCACTATAGATTGCAAGTCAGGAGACAGAGGGACACTTGCAGATTACACGAGGAACCTCCTGCACAGGTTAGCACCAGGAGCACAGCCTTTCAGTATCTTTGATTTCATCTGGTATGAGATCAAGAGAGTGGGAGAGAGGCCACTCAAGGGATGTGGATTCGCTCCTTATATTCAGCATATGATTGAGCAGCAGATTGGTGCCACTTTCACCTATGACCACTCTCACAGGCCCTTGAGATTCCAGGCAGATCTTCTTGAGTCTCCTATACCTCCACCTGGACCAGGGGCAGTTCCAGCAGCAGCAGAGCCACAGCCAGAGGACCCAGTTGCAGGAGCAGCGGGAGGAGCAGCTGGAGCAGGCTCGCCACAGCCACACACTCGTTCTCACTCCACCTCTCAGGGACGTGGCAGGCAGCGCTCTCTCTTGCGCAAGGTTCTTAGCAGTATTCTCGGCGTGTGCAAGGATGTCAATGTGATCAAGGCTCAGCAGCACCGTGAGAGGCAGGCTAGGAGAGAGGACTCGAGGACGCTGAAGATGCTTCACGAGCACTACAGGTTTCAGCCCCCGAGGTCCCCACCGTCAGATGACGAGACTAAGCAGCCTGAGACGTTTGAGCAGCAGCAGCAGAGGTATGAGAGGGAGTTTGACGACCTTTCAGTGCGTCAGAGACAGGGAGCAGAGACAGAGCAGCAGAGTCAGAGGCAGGGAGTAGAGGCTGAGCAGCAGCCCCACGACACTCTTCCTTCAGCTCCTAGGTTCTCCACAGACCCCCTACTTCGTCCTAGCTCAGCTGAGGAGTTTGCTTCAGACGTGTGGGACAGCTTCCTTGGTGGTACCTACGGCTACCCTGACCCAGGACAGAGCTCTCGGCAGCCTGGGGACGACGACGAGTGACAGTTTCGCCTGCAGCCCTCCTGGTGTCATCCTTGAACTTCACCTTTACCTTTTTGGAGATAGATGACAAAGGGGGAGAGATAGTTGATTAGAGCTTCAGTCTTCATGTTATCTGTTATGTATCTTGTATCTGGAGATTTGTACTGCAGGTGGTTTAGTTCTCAGAGTTTGAGCTTTATTGTAATATCATGAGTCATGTATGAGTTCTTTAGTGTATCTGATATCAGAGATATCTTTGTGATGAGACATGATCCTTATCTTGTAATATAATCTATCTTAGTGGTTGTGGACTTGAGAAATCTTTGTGTGAGTGCTATGTGTGTGATATGAGTAGTAATTCATTCTTCATAAGATCTTTACTTACTAGTGTGTTGCATATGTCTTGGTGTATTGTTTTTCATTTATTGACTTGTGTGATATATCTTGTCATATGCATCATGATCTATATTGCTCACACACTTGCATTTCTCGGATGCAATGATTTAGGGGGAGTTTCCAACTCACCTTAGTATGTGCAAATTGACATTTTGAGGTCCTTTATGAATTCAATTCATATTGCACATATTAAGGGGGAGCTCTTCATAAATCATTGAACCCATAAGCTTAATTGTTTATCCTTTGGTAAAATTTAATCAAGCTTGTCATCAATCACCAAAAAGGGGGAGTTTGAAAGTGCATGTTGCACTTAAGTGTGATTTTGGATGATTTGATGACAATGTTGATTAAAGATCTAATATGTTTGCTAAGTGTGACACAGGGAAATGATTATCTCACTATGTACTTGAAATGTAATGCAAAGCCAAAATGAAGGATTGTTGTATGAAGATCATGTCACAAGCACAAATCAACAATGAGAATGATATTGATATAAAGGGTTATCGTATTGTGGGATAATCATAGTGCATTTATGTTTGCTAAGAAAGGATTCAAAATGAAGCATGGTTGAATGGCTTGAAATGGTGAAGATAGCAAGGAAAGAGTCTTTGAGGTACTGAGCAAGGGTGAAGGGCAAGCGACGGCTTGGCGGCCGAAGAACCTAGCTAGAGTGAAGAAGAAAGTACTTGCATTTAGTCGAAGGATCAATCAAGCTTGAAGATCGCATCTAGTGGAGAATCGACATTCCTAGCAACAATATTGATTGGAGTGACTTGGCACATTTGGAATTCCATTATATCACTTGAATGGAGTCAAGTCACATGCTCAAGATGGCTTTGCTTGAGGGATATCTACTTCTAAACATGACAAGCATTCCTTCCAATATAGAAAATGAAGAGAAGCGGCTTGGGTTCAAATGGAGATCAACTCAAGAGGTTTAAAATTCGTATTTCAATTTATCTTGAGTAAATAGGAAAGCCGTACTATTAAGAGGGATGCAACATATAGTAGATGATTCTTCATAAGTGCTCAATCCAACCTAAGTGAGACATGAGAGAGCTAGAGCTAACTTTCAGCTGAGTGTTGCACTGTCTGTCCATACCGGACATGTCCGGTATGCATACCGGACATGTCCGGTATGAGCCCACAGCAGTGCGGCCATCCGTCTCGCCCGAGCCTCTGCGCCAGGCCTCGGCCTCGGCGCTCAAGCTCCGTCCCGCCCGAGCCAGGCCTCGGCCTCGGGCGCTCAAGCTCCGTCTCGCCCGAGCCTCTGGGCCAGGCCTCGGCCTCGGGCGCTCAAACTCCGTCTCGCCCGAGCCTCTGCGCCAGGCCTCGGCCTCGGGCGCTCTTGTGGAGTCCATACCGGACATGTCCGGTATGCATACCGGACATGTCCGGTATTAGCGGAGTTCTGTCTCGCAGCTTGTGTTCGGGCGGTTCAACCGACTCTTGCGTCGGTACTACCGACAGGTACTACCGGAGTAATGGCGGTACTACCGGTAGGCCAAATTTGGCCCAACACAGAGAGGTTGCAAAACCCCCTCTTAACTGTCGGTACCACCGACCTGGTGGTCGGTACTACCGAGATCCTATTCGAGGTTTGAAAGATGGTTGGTTAAGAGTGCTTCTCACGCAGTCAAGTCATACCGGACATGTCCGGTATGCATACCGGACATGTCCGGTATTTGCGGATTTGTGGCTAACAGTATCTTTGTGATAGGCGGTACTACCGACGCTTGTGTCGGTACCACCGAGAGGTACCACCGGGGTTATAGCGGTACGACCGGTAGGTCAAAATTGGCTACTTCCAGAGAGGTTGTGAAAACCCCCTTTACAACTAGCGGTACTACCGACCTTGTGGTCGGTACTACCGAGATCTGTTGGGAAGTTTGAAAGTTGGTCTGTTCAGTGTGTTCCTCACGCAGTAAAGTCATACCGGACATGTCCGGTATGCATACCGGACATGTCCGGTATGAGCTGACTCAGCCAACGGCTAGAAAACGGCTAGTTTCGAATGTGGGCTTATAAATACCCTCAGACCTCCACCTTTGGAGGCTGCTGATTCTACTGGTTCCCACACTCATTCTAAGCCTTTCAAAACACTTTCCAACCCTCTCTTAGTGAGTGATTGTCCTCTAATTGCCAAATCCATTTGTGGGTTGAGAGAGATTCAAAAATAGAGAGCAAGCCATCTCTTGAGCACTTGTGCAAATCGTCGATCTTGTTGTGCGCATTCGTTACTCTTGGACTCTACGGTCCTAGACGGTTAGGCGTCGCCGTTGAGCACCCAAGAGATTTGTGGAGTGCCTCGGAAAGTTTGTGAAGGTTCGATCTCTCCTCAAAAGAGATCAACTAGTGGAAGGAGCATAGCGGGTGAAATAGACCGCGGCTAGAGTGACCCGTGGTGTCCAAGCCCACCTTTGTGGTAGCTCGCAGCCGGCTCAACGGAGAGTAGGACCCGAGGGGGTGCCGAACTTCGGTGAAACAAATACCGTGTCATTCCTTTGTGCTTTACTTTCGGCTATTTGTTATTCTTCGTTGTGCTAGTTGTTTTGCAAGCAATCAGTTTTATATATACATCATACATAGTGATTGCAGGTTGTGTGAGAAATTGGAGAAGAAAAGGAGCAGTCCTGCACAACCCGTGCATACCGGACTTGTCCGGTATTGATACCGGACATGTCCGGTATTTACTGACTGTGCCCAATTTGTTTAATCCTTGAGCTAATCTTTGTGGTGCAGGGTATTGCCTTCTAGGTGATTAATTTCTAGTCATATACTTTGTGTTTGTCTCTTGAGGGGTTGTTTATACTCCGATTGGGAGTTTCCAAGTAATTGGAAACTCGCATACTAATTGCTTCCGCATTATAAGTTGTAAATTTTCAGAAAAGCCTATTCACCCCCCCTCTAGGCGACACCTTAGGTCCTTTCAGTTGTCTAGCTAAGTCGGTAAGTGAGTTGTGCGACGACAAGATGTGCTGAGTTCAAATCTCACAGACGCACATTTATTTTTTTTTCTCGTGAGAGCCTTTAGTCCTGATTGGGAGCACCCGGGACTAAAGGTACCGTAGCCCGTTCCCAACCGGGACTAAAAACCCTTTGTGTAGTAGTGATATGTCAAAAAACACACCTATATAAAGTTTAGTGTATCACTAAGCAATTGGTCCATTTATTCCCTAATCTGAATACACGAGAAGCTAGTGAGCAACACAAGTACACAACTAACATCACTTAGCTTTATCTTCATTGGATGGGAAGCTGATCACAAGCAAAAACAAATCCCACCTCAAGTTCGACAAGTTTTAGAGTTTCTTCGGAAAGGCTTCTGGAGAGATGTTAGGCGCCCGCAATAGCTAGCTCATAAGCTAGCTTTTAAATTTTTTGTTATATTTTAATACAAGGAGAAGAAGAGTTAGCTCTTACTTAAGAGCTAGGCTCATACACACATAATTGTAAGATCATGTGTGAATATAATGTGGGCCAAAACATTGTATAAGCTATTGCTAAGAGTTAACACTATTGGAGAGATTGACTTAGAGCTATCAGCTAGCTCATACTACTACGGACGCCCTTAACGTGATAACGGACCGACCAATAGTTTTTGAGGCAGTAGTGGCTCTAACTAATATGAGTAGTGTGTAGCATTGTTACGGTAGAAAGTGGCTCTAACTAATATGAGTAGCGTGTAGCATTGTTACGGTAGAAACCACCTACTCCATCCGTCTTTAAATGTCTGTGGTTTGCGCTTCCCAAGAAATAACTTTGACTAAATATATATTAAAAAATATTAATATGTATGATACATAATTAGTATCGTTGGATAGATATTTGAATCTAGTTTTTTAACAAAATTATTTAGAGATATAAATGTTGCACACATTTACTACAAATTGAGTCAAACTTGTGACACACACACCAACAATGACAGTCAATTAGGAACGGAGGGTGTAAGGACATATTTGCACAGATGACCGCCGGCCTCGCTAGCTCATCATATTAGACTGTCTCCAACAATAATACCCAAAATACAAGACCTATTTAACATATGGGTAGCGCTACAGACAAATAGTTCAATACCTATTTGACATCTTCTCCAACAACGAACTCAAAATAGAATCCTTTCTGCAAATGAGTTTTCAGGAGAGAGAATACTTATATTTGAGTTATGCATATCAGACAACCCAAAATAGGTCTCGCATATAGGTATTCTGTTGGAGGCTGGTTTTAGGTCTCTACAATCCATTTTGAGTTTGGGTCTTCATATGGGTTCTTTGTTAGTCTTACAGATGAAAAAAAACAGTAGCCTGAAGAGCTCGTGGTGCCATGTTATTTTTGCCAGAGGGTCCTCCAAACCGTAGAGCTAGGCTGATTGTACTCCGTTTGTAATATAATACAGTGACAATGAGATGATGGTGAGGACGTACACGTACACTACAGGTAGCAAACTCGGTATACGTGCGCATCCGTGTCGTGTCTGCATCATTCATGCTACTACTAGACGTACGTACTAGTACATGAGCATCGTAAGGTGTACTCCCTCCGTCTTACTGAGAGTCGTCTGGGAAGCGTGTTTGTGAGGGGACACGGTTTTCTAACCACACTTTCAATTGGACGGAGGGAGTACATGTTACGGACCCCGCGACCACACCACATTGGAGTTTTTCTTTAAATTAGTCCAAAATCTCCTGCGGATTAGAAAAATAATGAAAAAGTAAGCCCAAAATCACCTTAAAATCTACCAAAAAACTCTCGTGGACCAAAATACAATGAGAATCTCAATCTAAACTCGGCTCTCTATGTATTTAGTCTCCTCGTGGGCCGATTCTGGATCTGCCACACTATCACACATTATTCCCTGAGAACATTCCTATATATCTGGCCGACTGGCCACACATGTACGCTTTCCATTTACAGACACAAGAAGGTACGTGGTGCGCGTCCTCATCTCACGTTGCACCGCCTCCGATCCTCCCACTACCACCACTACTGCGCCGGCCTCGCCGCAGCAGTGCGGCTCAGCTCGCCAGCTAGCGCATCACTGCATCAGGAGTGATCCCAGAGGCGGACGCCCTCCTCGTCGGCTTCCATCGCCGCCGACGACGCCGCAGGGCCCAGCACCGGCGGGCTCATCATCAGCCCCTCCGCCATGCTCAGCATCAGGCGCGGCATCTCGAACAGGTCGTCCTCGTCCACGACGCCCGCCATGCCGCCGCCGCCGTGGCGCCTGATGATCTCGTCGGCACCACCGCCGCAGCTACTACAGTGACCATGACCGCCACGCAGCTCGTGCCCACTACCGCTTCTTCCGTCGTGGCGGACGTCCGAGTCCATCGCGGCCGCGGCCGCGGCAGCCGCGGCCCGGACGTCCTCCGCGGACGCGGACGCGGGCGCCGGCCGCGACATGGCGGCGTCGGGGAAGTTGAGCGCCGTGCCGGCGCCCCGCAGCGCCAATGCGGCGGCGTCGTAGGCGGCCGCGGCCATCTCGGGCGTCGGGTACGTGCCGAGCCAGATCCTGGTGGGCTTGCGCAGCTCGCGGATCTCCGACACCCACTTGCCTGCGCGGAGCCGCACCCCGCGGTACACCGGGTGCCGGGTCTCCGCCCTCGCGCGCCGCCCGCACGTCGCCGGCACGGGGGGCCTCCGCTCCTGCCTCTGCCTCTGCTCCATTATCGATGTGGACCAGGTTAATTACCAGCACGTCCCGATACGATCGACCCGCGCAGGCGCACTACATTGCAATTGCATGAACCACGCGCGCCAGGGCAACCACGCTAGGGGGGACGCGGCTAGAACAACACTACAGAGCCGTCGCTAGTAGCAAGTCAAAGGCACAAGCTAAGCTGCACGTACGTACTACAAGTGGCAGCAGCAGATTGGCAAGGTTGAATTGAAGGGCAATGGTGATGATTAACCGGCCGGCCGGGAGGATAAAACCTAGTACTAGCCAGACTAGTAGTGTTCGTACTCAGTGTTTACGTCCAAAATGGCGGGTCTCAGGAGGGTTTAAAAAACGGATCGAGGAATGAACCGGGCTGGAGTTGGTGAAACATTCTCGATCGAGACGATCGAATCGAAGACGACGTGACGACGAGACGCGTTTCCTGCTCGCTCAACGCTGGGCTAGAGATTAGCTGTGAAGCACACACACACCAGAGCCAGGGGCGCGCAAAATTAAAGGAGTGGGGGCCTTTCGACGGCCGGGCCAACGGGGACTCGCCAGCCACATCGCGGCAACCAGGGAAGGGGGGGTCGGTGCAGAGTGCAATCTGAGGTCTGGTGGCAACAAAGCCGCTTTTGGCTAGTGCGCTGCGCGACGAGGTTCTGACCCGCTGCGCCGGGGTCGTACCTCCAGGTGGCTTCGTCTAGAGGTTCGCGGCTGACTCGACAGGTGCACGACAAGTGAAGTGGTGTTTTGACCCGTTCAAATGTTCAATTCAAGGACAGTATAATAAGGGCACCCGCAATGGTTAGAGTCAGCTGCTAGCTCCAAGCTAACTTCTCCAACAATACTAGCTCTTACTACATGACTTTTAACATGGATGACCTCACATAACAATCTCACATGACCTTGATATGCGTGTAAGAGCTAAGCTCTTAACTAAGAGCTAGCTTTTCTCTCTCCTCTATTAAAATATAAGAAAAATACTTAGAGCTAGCGTAAAAGTCAATTGTTGGAGGTGCCTCGAGGGCTTCGTTAACGTAAAGGCGAATGTGAATGAGTAGATGATGATGATATGATGCACGATTCGTTTGTCTGTTTCCTGTCACCTACCATATCTAGTCCAGTAGTCCTGGACTACTGGTACTAGATTACGCGGGCGGTGCCGGTGCGTGCATGGCCAGATATTTCTGCGTAACAATGGTGAGAAAATCTGCAAGCCTGCTGTAGCTCCATATACTGTCCCTGCTTATTGGTGCTTTAGCTGGAAAGCACGTGCTGTCGATTTCACTTTCACCTAGCTCTTCCAAACGCGGTAGCCCAATGGTCACGATTAAACTTCAAGACACTCATAAGCCGCCTGAATAATGTCCGAGAGTTCACTGAGACGTGACCCAGTTATGTGCATGAGAACAAGCTTTTTTCCCCCCTTATTCCATTCCGTGTTTTGTGTGTGTGCGCGCGCGCAAAGAACAGGAGGGGCAAGGAGCTCCTACTGAGAATATATTAGGAAGGTAAACGCAAACGAACAAGAGTACAAATTACAAGGAGGAGCTAAACAGGGTAGCTGCAGAAAGCATTAAGCAGGTACTAAGAAAGGAAAGAAGAAGAGAAACAGGGGGAGAACTAAAGGCCTACAGATTAGAGTAACTGATTTATCCATTCCTGAATTCTTGGGAAACATTTCTTCTTTGCTCTGCATAGCAGCAGCAGTCCGAATTCACTCCTGAATATAGCTCGACATCCTTCTTGTGGTGGGAGGATTTGTCCAAATATAAAGTTGTTTATGCTCATCTAGATTGCCCAACAATGGAGATTCTAGTATTTTTAGAGGGGGCCGGCTTCGATCTATATGGAGATTAAATGAGGTCCAACTCTGAGTTGCAAAGGGGCAATTGATAATGATGAGGTGCTCAATGGATTCTTCATGTTTCTTCTTCTAAGTGTTCCCCTGGAGTTGAGCCTATTTTTAAGGATGAGCCAAAATAAAATCTTTGTGCTTGTTTTGACAAGAACTTCTCCAAAGCCATTTGAATGCAGCATGAACCTGGGAGTGTGTCCACTGAGATGCTTGTAAGTCTTTGATGAGGAGAAGAAATTTGAACACCCAAGGCCCCAACAATCTTTTCCTTCAGTTTGCCGTATTGTGGACGGTCGGTGTTGTAAGTGCAGGAATTGAGTGTAAGCTTCTTCAGAGAGGGTAGGCACTACGTGAAAAAAGCTCTGCAAGTACGTGGCCCTTTCCACTGTAGGGGCGGCTGGTGTTGGAGCCGCTCTTACAGTGGCGTATTGGTGTCCATCGTTACCAGCCGCCCCTACAAAACACTGTAGGGGCGGCTGGTGATTGAACCGCCCTTACGGTGGTGCACTGTAAGAGCGGTTCAATCACCAGCCGCCCTTACAGTGGCACATCACTGTAGGGGCGACTGGTGATTGAACCGCCCCTATAGTGCTCCACTATAGGGGCGGCTGGTGATTGAGCCGCCCCCGTCCCTACAGTGGACATCCACCGTTTAGGGCTGGCGCGGCCCAACAACGCGAAACCCTAATGGCGGGATGGATCTGAGCCATCCATTTTGAATCGACGGCCGCGATTCGTTCGGATAGATCAGGAGCGTATAAAAGGGGTAAAAACGCTAATTTTTCCACATTCTCACTTTCTCCTTTTTCACCAGCTGCACAAGAGAGAAGCCGAGAGAGGGAGCCGGTCGGCCGATGGCAGTGACACTTCGGCGGGGCTCTCGTCAGACGCTGCGGCGACATCGACACCGTGGCGCTCGGCTCGCCGGTGCACGCGTGCGGCAGAGCCGCGCGCGGCTCCATCGAGCTCTGCGCTCGGTGCCCTTTAGGGCCATGGCAGAGGCCCGAAGGCACGCACTAGCCAGAGCAGCGGCACGACAGCGGTGGCTCGCAGGCTCGCCAGCGTCGGCCCTAAAGTATGCAGCGTGGCGGTGGCGGATCCGGTGCCGTGGCGGTGCTCCCTCCCCTCGGCCAGATCCGACGCTCCCTCCCTCTCCCTCGACGGCCCTGCAGCGGCAAGAGGGCCTCCTCCCTCGACGGTGGGCGCTGCGCTCAGATCTGGCGCCGCAGCGGTGCAGGGCGCCCCTCCCCTCCCCTCCCCTCGCTCGGATTCGGTCCTCTCTCCCTCTCCCTCGACGACTCTTCAACGGCAGGAGGGCCTCGTCCCTCAACGGCGGGTGGTGCGCTCAGATCCCGCCGATGGTGGCGTTGTGGACGCTGGATCCGGCCGATGGCGGCTCGCGGTGTCCGGATCCGGCCTGTGGCGGCTCGCGGTGGCCGGATCCGGCCTGTGGTGGCTCGCGGTGGCCGGATCCGGCCGGTGGCGACGCGCGGTGCAGACGGGCTCGACGCCGGGCCTGGATGGGCTTGGGTTGGGCTTGTCGTATTTTTTTATTTCTATTAACGCAATGGGAATTGTATAAATATATATTTTTTTGCTGAAAAATCCACTATAGGGGCGGCTGGTGATTGAACCGCCCCTACAGTGGACTCACTGTAGGGACGGCTGGTGATTGAACCGCCCCTACAGTGGACCCAATGTAGGGGTGGTTCAATCACCAGCCGCTCCACTGTAGGGGCGGTTTAATCATCAGCCGCCCTTATAGTGGATCTCACTGTAGGGGCGGCTGCCGCAACCGCCCGGCAGCCGCCCCTACAGAGCATCTAGAACCGCCCCTACAGAGCCCTATTGACATAGTGAGGTGGAAATGTTTCTGAAGATTTTCTGTATTTCTGGCTTCAGCAACTCCATTCCGTGTGTGGATGCCTGGAAAAAAAATGAGGTTAGAAGAGAGTTATCCCTCCCACCACCCCTCTTTATCGTGGAAGAGATATATACATATATCTAAATTCACGCCCGGCAGCCGCCCCTACAGTGCATCTAGAACCGCCCCTACAGTGCCCTATTGACATAGTGAGGTGGAAATGTTTCTGAAGATTTTCTGTATTTCTGGCTTTAGCAACTCCATTCTGTGTATGGATGCCTGTAAAAAAACGAGGTTAGAAGAGAGTTATCCCTCCCACCACCCCTCTTTATCGTGGAAGAGATATATACATATATCTAAATTCACCAGCTATATGTTGCAAGTATGCATCAGCACCGGTGCATTCGTTTATCTGTGAATAATCTTTCACGAATAGCCAGACAACACGCGCGGCTCCATCTAGGGTCATGGTTCCAAAGTGGGCGTGCATCGTTGTGGGTTGTTGGGACCCAAAGAATTTGGAGGATGGGTGCCACAGGCCCACAGTGTGATGATGGTGCAGCCCATATCTTAGAGCATGGAGTAAAGTTTAATTCAAGCATATTTCTGCTTGCCTTATTGCCTGCTCTTGATCTTATCCCTCCAAATAAATACTATTGTCACCTCGAAAAGGAAGACTTTTCTTTCTTTTCTTTCCTTCTTTTCAATTTCGGCAGCCCCATATGCACGTTCTGCAAGCTTCCTGAAGCTAGCTGACCAAGTCTAAAAGACGACGCTACCAAATGGTGCAGGGATGACAACCAGCATACGAGTGTGTATCGGAAAAAAAATATCTAATACGTCATTTTCACAGAAAAGGTTGTCATATATGCTTTGGTTTCGAGTGTTTATTTATTTTATGTATTGTGGGAGGCTGAATGTTTTTGTATGTGGTACAAATTAGTAGTTTCAAGCTATTCGAGTACAAATCCTTTCACCTATTCGTGGTTGACTTTCTAACCTCCCATCTATAAAACCATGTATTCTATATGCCCTGCTCCCATCCCTAGCCCTCGCTCCAAAAACGAATCCTAAAATGTGCAAGTAACATTTTAGGAGTTTTAAGTGGAACTCTTACTACCGCCTGGTTGAATGAAAGAGTGTGAGTTGTCAATCATGACCACCTTCACCGCAGGTAGGGGTGGTAATGGATCATGGCTCTTGTGCTTCCTTCACAATTCATCTAGACCCTATCTAATTTTAGTTCAAAATCATATTGTATTATAACTCGATCCTTATTGAGTCTGATTCTTAAATTTGTTAGGCTAATAAATTGAAGGACCATTTACCACCCCTGGCCGCAGGATTTGTTTTCATGGGCTGTAAATTCATGATGTTGCCCCTATTTTGCATGAATATGTGTAGTTGAACTATTTCTACAACACATTTCCGAGACCACCACAGTACAAATATTTGCAACTCGAGAAAACCAATTTTGCGGACAACAATGTTTGATGAAATCTTTTGAAAAATTAAAAAAACTGTAGTTGCCAAATCAAACATCTAAATTAAATAGACCATTATGTTTCTTACAAATTTTTTTTCTAAACAAGGTCACACATGGATCTATTTAAATAGAAACTTTGTTGCAATAGTCTAGATTTAGGAAACAATGTTCCTCTCTCATAAGAAAAATGTTCTAGGGTTAGGTGAATAATATTCAAGATTTAGCAGAATAAAAATTTAGAGTGGGGTGAATGGTATTCTATAATATTAATGTTCGGTGTTAGGAAATGAGAATAGTTAAACTATAGAAAAAATACAACAGGATAATGAAAGGACAAAGGAAGAAAAGTAATGTAAGGAAATGAAATAAAAAATACAAAAGAATGGATTAAAGGAAAATAAAATAAAAATAAAAACTAAATAAGTAAAAGAAAAAATAAAATATATGATGAAACATCTTATGGGCACAACGTATCATGTGAACAGTTGAAAATATATTATGGAACATCCATTGAATATTACATGGCCAAGGCCAACCCAACATATATCATAGAACATCTAATAGGCAGTATGTGAATAACTAAAAATACATCATAGGATATCGTTCAAATACTAGATGAACAACCTAAAATACACCAACATCTCACGAGCAGAAAAATAAAATACACCATGTATGAAAATGCAAAGTAAAAATATTAAATGAATCAAATAGTTAAATAAAATAAAAATACAAATTCATGTAATAGAGGAAAAAATAATTTTTTTCGTTAATAATGAAAAATCATGGTGAAAATCCCCTAAATACTACATAAACAATGCAAAATATACCATGGAACATTTCATGCGCATATGTTAAAAATTTACCATATAACTTTTATTTATGAGTACACATGAAGAACAAAAAATACACCATAGAACATATCACTAATACACCATGTAAAAAAAGTTTAAAATAAAGTAAAAATTAAATAAAGCAAAATAAATATTAAACAAAAATAAAAACAAAAACCACTTAACAAACAGAAAATGGAAAAAGAAAAGAGAAGGAAAAACAAAAAAAAGAAAGGTAATGAAAGAACAAAAAAGATAATAAGTATCATAATGGCCTAAAACATGCATTCTAAGGTGGGCCTTCCTAACTGCGTTGTTGGACGCTTGTTTTCATGGCAAAATATCCGGTGCAAGCCGCACGACGGAAACATGAAAACTAATTTTAAAAAAGGGGGCGCCTAGCGCCCGGACGTCCGGACGGTGGTATCTGTCCGGACGCTGCGCTTGCCCCGCGTACTGCTGCACCTGCTGGTGTGCACCCCCTGCTACGCACATGCTACATGCTGCGTCTGCTGCATGACCATGTTGTTGCGCCCTTCTACATGCACGTGGAGACAGTAGTCATGTCTGCTCTTATATATGGCTGCGTGCCCTTACTAGCTCTATGCAGGTGGGATCCATGCCTTACATGTTGCATTGCTGCTGGCTTGCATGTGGGGCCGTGCCTGCTCCTCCCGTGCTACTGCGCCCATGTTTGCCATGTACATGGGGACCACATGACCTAACGATCTTTATCTACGGTCTACGTTCGCTTCTCTAGTGTGTTAACAAAATACTTGCAACTTACAAAGTGATGCATTTGCTGTAAAAAAATCTGAAAATAGATAAAATATTTGGAATATAAGCCTGCAACATACTGATAGTCACTACAACATATGCAATATCAAGATAAAACACTAACAACATACGACTGAAACAGATGAAACATTTGGAATAACCACTTGCAACATACATGTATAACCACTTGCAACATATGCAATTCTCATAAATCACTTGCAACTTGCAACATGAAAACACTTACTGCAACCTAAGACCAAGAAGGGATAAAACTCATGCAACATGTGTAAAACATACGGGACTCCTAGCGTCTGGACGTCCGGACGAAGCTCTGTGTCCGAACGCCCACTCCAACACTTGTAGCAGGCACATGCAGGCACGCCTCCGCACCGCTTCCCCCCACAAATCCCCTTCATGTGTGTCCCTCAACGTCTTCTGAGCTCCCCGCACGGCACAGATGAAGCCTCCCCCACGCCGCTCCCCTACGCCCGCCTACTGTTATTGATGGGCACAACCTTGATGTCTGTACTTGCCCACATGTCGGATGCTTGCCACCCTGCTGAGCGTCTAATGACTACACATGCGTAGCTACACGGTGCATGTTATGACTGCATGTTAGAGGAGGAAGATGCAACACTCGATTTAACTTTGAAACACTCGAAAACAACTATTGCAACATGCATCTAAGGGTAGTTGAAACACTTAAAATATGTTTGTAAAACACTTAAAAATACACTTGAAACATATTTGAAAACCATGCAAACATACGCAACATCCGCATAAACACACATGCAAACATTTGTGTGGAACATATGTAACATCTAGATAAACACAGTCACAATATTTTACAGAAAACACGGATGAAACATATTGTTGAAACGTCTGAAACACTCAAAATATGCTCCTGCAACATGCCTCTGAAGCAAAAAAATTGTAACATCTGCAAACTTTCCCCTGATCTACTTTTCAAACATCCATATGACTCTACTACAAGATACTTTTTTAAGCGTCTGAAACACTCAAAACATGCTCCTGCAACATGCCTATGAAACAAAAAAATACAACATCTGCAACTTCCCCGATCTACTTTTGCAATATCCATATGACACTACTGCAACACATCTTTTTAAGCGTCTGAAACAATTTAAAGATACAATTGCAACATGAAGGGAGAGAAGAGAGTCTGGCGCAAGGAGCACCATAGTTGCCGGATCTGAGGGTGTTAGGAGCTCCTTTTAGGGGAGGACGCTGGTATATGGGGAGGGCGTTGCTAGGGTGGGGGAGGAGGTCGTCGCCGAGGTGGGAGTGGAGGTCGTCGAGGTGGGGGAGAAGGACGCCGGCGTCAGAGGCCGCGGTCAGGGAAGGAGGACGCTGCGGTGGGGAGCATGATGACGGAGTGAGGGAGGAGGACGTCGCCACCAGCCAAGGAGGAAGCGGGGTGTGTGGAGGACGGGGAGGAGCATGGTCGTCGGGCTCGCGGCGCTGCGGAGCACTTCTGGTGAGCACGTACGCGAGCATCCCTGCACAAGCATGTTTGTTGTGTGAGCACCAAACCATTACCGGACAAACACCCAAAATAGAGATATTTATTTTCGATTAAATTATTATAAAAAACACGGACGGATGATGGGCGTTATATTACCGATGCATAAAGGGTACATGACACGCAACGTGGACAGAATCGTCC
The DNA here is from genome assembly GCA_009763385.1 of Coix lacryma-jobi var. lacryma-jobi. NCBI lineage: Eukaryota > Viridiplantae > Streptophyta > Magnoliopsida > Poales > Poaceae > Coix > Coix lacryma-jobi. The sequence continues at coordinate 42,189,961 of CM019823.1, read as the reverse complement.
GGACAAACGAACGCCGTCCGGACGCCCTATAGTAAGCATTATCGTTTAAAAAATCTAATTCGGTTGATCAAAATAATCTAAAATTTGGAACGTTCATAGTACCTATAAATATGTACTCACGTGCAAAAGATGAGATTCAAAATCACTTCAGAAAAAATCATACGAAAATGAAAAATTTTAGGTGCATGTGCATTATTAGAAGACAGAATCCATCTAAATTTTGTCGTTAATGTATGGATTTTTCGAAGCCTTGTTTATATTCCTTCTAACTTCTAACTGTTTTCACTTCTCTCCATCACATCAATGTTTGGACGCATACATGGAGCATTAAATGTTGGTAAAATAAATAACTAATTGCACAGATTAGTTGTAAATCACGAGACTAATCTTTTGAGCTTAGTTAACACATGATTGAACAATATTTGTCAAATACAAACGAAAGTGCTATATTAGCAAAGTTGAAAAAATTCCAGCATCTAAACACCCCCTAAAAGTTTACATCTCAACTTTTGCCCATGAGCACATATTTGTTGTATGCACTATAGATATACCAAATTTCAAAAAAATTTGACGGATCAAAATATACTTTTATCAATTGGTTTCCATGTGTTCCGCTTATTAGTGTGTGGTTTCGACCATATATTTTTCCCTATTTTTTCATAGATAATCGGGCTGAATAAACAGCTACGCTCAATTATTAGAAAAAAAATAGAAGAGGTGAGGGCTAGTTGGTGAGTTACATCCAGCAAACTGGCGGTTGGACCAGGAGAATCCTAGCTATTACCTCCCTCGACTATTGCGATCGTCCGATTTACCTCTTATCTAACGTGGTGCTACATCAGTAAAATCATCATTAAAATTGCCAAGGTGTAAAAGTCAACGATTTTCAGAAGTTGACTGGGTTAAAAAACTAGATTAGAGAGAAAAATTGGACGACAGCTATAGTTAAAGGAGGTAAATTAGACATTTTCCGATATTAGTACTATGTCTGAAGTTAGGGTCTATTTGAATCGAGGTTACACTCCAAGTTACAGCTATAGTGTAATTTAGTTCAAGTTACACTTCAATCCACTCCAACCCACGTAGATTGAGGTGTATTTATGTGCAGTCAAATAAGGCCTTAGGCTAACAACTGGTAGCTAAACTTTAGCTCATAATACAAACAGGAGGGCTAATGGATGTGCTAAAGTTTAGAAAATCCCAACTAGTTGCCAGATCACTAGTTATCAAAACCCAGCTATCAGGGCTCATAAAAAGGATTAACAATTAACTCAGGATCTAAATAGGTCCTAATTCATCCGAGGCCTTATCGTAGATAGCTAGAGCATTCTGGCCTAAATTAAAAAAAAAAAACTAGACCAAGACTGAAGTTTCGATTACCGAAGGATGTACACCAGCAGGCCCAAGTCAGGCATGTCCTGAATAGTTTTGGGCTCCTCATTACAAGCTACTTATCGTAGCCCAGGGAAATTTGAGCCCGTTTCCTAACAAATTTGAAATCATGAAGCATATATAGGGTCTAGTAGAAGTAGAGTTTTACTTCTTGCTGTTTGGTTTGTGTAAAGGTAATGCAAATAGAAATGGAGTTAGTTCATTTCTATTCCTTTGGAGTAACATCCACAACCCTAATTTTATTCCATTTACGTTACAGTACTATAACCAAACAACGCCTTAATTCTTACCTAGCGGTTGAAGTGGGGACCAAGATAGGAGGAGGTAAAAATTGATTCTAGTGGTGAGAATAGGAATGAGTGAGGAGTCTACTTTTATAGCTCCCGGCTCCAAGTGTAAATTTAAAAGTTTTGACCGACACTAGAATCCTTATGAGTTTTTATTGTTTGGTTGACAAAAAATGATTTCTTATGAAGAAACTGTTATAGAGTTTTTACGGTTGTACTTCCTACCAACCAGGACGACCCCTGGTTGGTGTTATCAACCCGGACTAAAGGTCCTCCAACCTTTAATCTCGGTTGTTAATATCAACTGGGACTAAAGAGTGAACTTACCGGCCAGGACTAAAAGTTTTCATCCGGGACTAAAGGTTCCACATGGATCAATTCAAAAGGACAGTGTACAGGACTCTGTTGCATATGGTGTACAACTGAGTTGGTACTGAGTTCGAATCGAATCTCACACACCGCAAGAGAGGTCTCCCTAGAATTTTATTTATTTTTTTCCCTGAGGATGGGCTTTAGTCCCGATTTTTAATCCCGGTCGGGAAAACTAGGACTAAAGGTTCTTCCTAACCGGGACTAAATGTCATCTTTCCAGTGAATCGAATCTCACACACTGCAAGAGAGGTCTTCCTAAAATTTTATTTATTTTTTCTCTAAGGATGGGCTTTAATCCCGATTTTTAATCCCGGTCGGGAAAACTAGGACTAAAGGCTCTTCCTAACCGGGACTAAAGGTCATCTTTCCAGTAGTATATGGATCAGGACCTTTAGTCCCGGATTTTTAATCCCGGTCGGAAAAACCGGGACTAAAGGTCCTTTCTAACCGGGACTAAAGGTCATCTTTCCAGTAGTATATGGATCAGGACATCGAAGGACGTTAGTCTAGCCACGGTTAACTTGATGTTAAACTTTATTGCTCAGAAGTGCAAAGGAAAAGTGCATTTAAAAGAGAGACAGTAGGAGGGGACCTTGACATGAGATACAATAGGAGTGGACCACCATGCGCTATTTGCAAATGATGTATACTCCCCAAAGTCTCTTTTTAATTGTAGTTCTTCGAGAAATAACTATAACTAAATTTATATAAAAAAATATTAATATTTATAATATTATACAATTAATTATTAAATAGATCGTTGAATCTACTTTTATAATAATAATTAGTTGCTAGTATTTTCTATAAAATCTAGTCAAACTATGAGCATGTAAACTATGGTGACAGATATTTAGGGACGGAGGAGTACTACCCCTTTCTGATTGTGACTCTGATAAAAATCTGGTCCACCAAGTGACGCAACCACTGCATCCACACTCCATGAAGACATACCACATGATAAGCTAAAAAAATTGCCAGCAACGAAAAAGCAGCGTGACTAATGTGGTGGCATGAGATGGATGTGTATGTTAAAGAAGAAGAACACATCATATTGTTGCCCATGCTGGCATGTGGCATGCTACCATGCAGAAGAAAAAACGAAAGGTTGGTACAAAGCCCATAAAAGCAACCATTCTAGAAGGCCGCCAAGGTCGTCTCTACGTATGGAGTACTACGCTAGTGGGACGCAGCGAGGATCGAGGAACTGTTCCAGCATGCTCTGGCATCTGTGTAGTTTGAAAAGCAGAACAAATTGGAAGGGACAGGCCGGTGCCAAAACCAAAACCCTTTTTGTCCAAGACAAGCAAAACATAAGAGCAAATATTTGGCCTTGTTTAGATGGAAAAATTTTGCAAAATTTTTCCTGTAGCACTTTCGTTGTTATTTGACAAACTTTGTCCAAATATGGACTACGTAGACTCTAAAGATTCGTCTCGACATGTACATACTAAAAGTACAATTAGTTATTTTTTTACCTACATTTAATGCTCCATGCATAAGTCCGAACATTGATGTGATGGAAAATTTTGGGAAATGGAGGGAACTAAACAAGGTCGGTGTGTTTAGTTTGGAATTTTTGCAAAAATTTTCCCTGTAGCATTTTCGTTATTATTTGACAAACTTTGTCCAAATATGGACCAACTAGACTCAAAAGATTTGTCTCGATATGTACATACTAAAAGTACAATTAGTTATTTTTTATCTATATTTAATGTTTCATGCATGCGTTCAAACATTGATATGATGAAAATTTTTGCAAAATGTAGATGCAAAAATTTTGCAAAATTTTTCCTGTAGCGTTTTCGTTGTTATTTGACAAACTTTGTCCAAATATGGACTACGTAGACTCTAAAGATTCGTCTCAACATGTACATACTAAAAGTATAATTAGTTATTTTTTTACCTACATTTAATGCTCCATGCATACGTCCGAACATTGATGTGATGGTTGATGTGATGAAAAATTTTGGAAAATGGAGGGAACTAAACAAGGCGTAAGGAGTTGTAACCAGACTGAATGGTGATGCAAAGGAGAGAGAAGACAAAAAAGAAATGGACTATAAGTATACAACCAGCTTAGACACAAGAACAAAAAAAACTTTATGAAAGAGATAACTGAACCATGTATTAACAAGGTTCAATCACTATATAAGTGAGCTGAGAGATGGCTATAAGGATTTCTTACAGTCCACAACAGACTGTATTATTAACCTTGTTCTAAGCGTTACAACACCAGATAGGCCCAAGCGCACTGCAGATGAGTCTCAATGGCCAGTAAATAAAAGAAAATGTTTGATGCGCTGTATTTTCAAACAAAAGTATTTAGGTAAAAGCATGATACTTTTTAAGGTTTAATTGTAGATTTAGAGCACCTCTACTAGATATCATATCTCTTCTTTTGTATAATTAGTTATAGAATAGAAGATCTCTCAAAAACATTATAAGTGTATAGGAGTGCAGCATGGTTCCAACATATATCACTCAAAACTAATCTTTTACTTCTATTTTGACATGAGGTGTCCACATGTCATAATCAAATTTATCCTTCTTCCTGCTCTTCCCAACTCACCTATTCGCCCCCCCACCCCTCCTCTCCCCCTCTGTGTAAATCCAAACAGAGCCTTCATACAACTCGGCTAACTAAGGATGTAAATTAGTGACTCTTAAAACATCTCCAAAAGAGTAGCCAAATCATTTTGTAAAATTATATATAGCTAGAAAAAAACTATCTCCAAAAGACTAGCCAAATGACCCTCTAAATTTAGTAGTCTTGTACAGTATTGCACAAAGTTCGCTCTCTATCCTTGGACCTTGAAGAGCGTCCGCCGCTCTCCATTCGTCCTCTTCCCACGCGCTGAACTCGTTCCGCGGGTGTTGTGCCCGCGCCCACACCCTCTTCCCGCCGGCAAACGTGACTGCTTCTCCCTCCCGCTTCCAAGCCCGATTTCGTTCGCTCCCTACGAAGCAGTCGCGGCCATGTACCTGCCGCCTCGCGCCCCGTGTTCCAGTTGCTGCGCGTACTCCCTCCGTCCCTTTTTAGCTGTCGTCCAGAAAATGTGTCTGTGAGGGAAACACGAATTTCTAGAGACAATTATTTAGGAACGGAGGGAGTAGGTGGCAAGGGCAAGGCAACCTGGAATTATTAGAGCATGTTGCTTCTGTCCCAGCTGCCAGGTCTGCACGTGTCTAGAAATGCCTGGACAGACTGCACTGCTTGTTGTGTGCTTTGCGAATTGCTGCCCCAGCATGCTTTGTTAATTGTCGTTAACAGATGACAAAGCCCATGAGTGAAAAAACATCGCCCATTCAGAAAATCCTGTTAACGTGTGGCACTTTTAAATATATGGAGAGTTCAAGTTTTAGAGAGTCTGTTGCAGAATACTTTTTTGTTAGATCTATTTTAGAGAGTACCAAAATCAGTAAATTTGGCTAGTTTTTTTTGCTAATCTCTTAGAGATGCTCTTAGGTGCACCTTCAACCCAGTACAAATATTTGAATTAAAGAGGGTTAGAGATGCATCTAAAGGTTACTCATTTGCACCCTTGCTAACTAGATAGGCCTAGAGATTTTAATGGAAATGGGATACACAAAATGGCGGTTGGGACTTGGGATGACTTCAGATCTTGATTTTTTTTTTCCATCAGACTATTTTCTGCGCATATTCTCAATTTTAGAAATATAACCCAATTGGCACATGATTTATTCTGTTGCTTAGGTGCATCATTTAGTTTATCATTATATGCTTGCGTGGGTGCTGCCGTGCTGGAGCTTGGCGATGTCAATTATTCCTCGAGGATCACGGGCGGGTGCTACGGAGCTAGCGCTTCCGACAGGGGTACGTGACGACGACGGGACGTACCAAAGCGCCCAATGCCATGGGTACCCTGACGGCGACGGCGACGGGGGTGCGTGTAATCAGTGATCGTCTGATACTGTCATGGCGCTTAATCCTCTACTTGACAGATGAGTGATGACACATGACAGGGAGGAGTCTAAGGGACGTGACGAAGCGAGAGCGCTGTGCGGTGCGAATTTTCCCCACTTGTTTTTTTCTTTTTATATATACTCCATTTAGCAATGATTTGTTAATCTGAGCGAACTTAACAATGGTTTGTTAATGACGCCTGTCCTGACCACGATTTGGCCATTTGAGACCAAAGCCAACAATGAATAAGTAGCATTGACTTCAGTTGACGTACTGCAACTGCAAGGTTTGGCTTATCCATCGTGTAAGCATTTTGGAATATAATATCCCGTGTCGCAGGTTTCTCTACGGCCTTAATTAAAAATCCTACCAAATAATTACATATAAGAACAGCATAAAAAACAAGTCAAAGCTGTTTTGAGACTTTTAAGCCAAGCCGTGTAGTTTTTTCTAGCTTTTCTATTTTTTTTAAAGCCAACCTCTACCAAGGATCTTAGGAGGTGTTTAGATCCCAGAGCTAAAATTAGCCTGTATTTTTTAATACCAATTAGAACACCTAAATGTAGACTGATATTAAACTAATAAGAGCTAATGAAGGTTAGTTTGTGGTTAGAATCTATTAGCTCTTATTAGCCTAGAATTAGTTCATGTTTAAATCATTTTCACGAGATGAGCTAATTTTTAGCTTTGGTATGTAAAGAGGCCTTTTAGCAAATAAAAAATAAAAAACTAGCAGGAAGCCAGGAAGTACTACATTGAAGAATTTATTTGGTTTGACGTAGCTCAACACAGCAGTGCGTAGGATAGTCTGCGTGTCGGTATTAGAAATCATGAATCCGCAAAAAGAGTTAAAATCGCCCTTGAGCGAGCTTTCAGGATACTCACAATACATATTTTATTATAGAGTTTAAACTTATTTATTATACTTGTATTTATTATATTTTACTGATGTGACATTGTATTTATTGAAGAGAGAAAGAGAAAAACGAAGACTTCAAGTCTTATTTAAACTCTAAGTTTACAATATCTTCGAGGACTTAGACTCTAGGTAGAGTCCATATTATAAGTGCCGTTGGCCCACCCAATTTTCACGGGAGCAATTTCTCCCCACGTGCGCCTCCGCCCAATTATAAAAGCATTAACATGTACTACTGCTTTGTACCGGCTAAATCTTATAAGACATATAAGTAGTAGGGTCTCGTTTAGATGCTGGATTTTTTTCAACTTTGCTATTGTAGTACTTTCATTTGTATTTGACAAATATTGTCCAATCATGTGTTAACTAGGCTCCAAAAATTCGTCTCATGATTTACAACTAATCTGTGCAATTAGTTATTTATTTTATCAATATTTAATGCTCCATGCATGTGTCCAAACATTGATGTGATGGAGAGAGTGAAAAAGTTAGAAGTTGGAAGGAATCTAAACAAGGCCTATGACCTCATAATAAATATCTACGACCAATCAAAACTAAATATCTTTGCAGGCTTAGTAGAACCTCGTAATAAATATCTACAACCAATCAAAACTAAATATCTTTGCAGCCTCTTTCTTTATTCACTCTGATAAGACAGTAGCCATATACTCCCTTTGTCCCTGAATAAATATATTTCTAGAGTTGTTCTAAGTTAAACTTTTTAAACTTTGACCAAATTTTTAGAATAATACGTCAAGATTTATGATATCAAATTAGTATCATTAGATACATTATAGAATATATTTTTCATAATATGTTCATTTTATATCATAGATATTTTTACTCTTTTCTATAAAGTTGGTCGAACTTTAAAAAGTTTGACCGGCATGGGTTCTAGGAATCGATTTATTCAGGGACAGAGGGAGTAGATATTTTGTATTTGTCCATTGTCTATTGTAATAGATTTACCAATTACAGTACTTTATATTTTTTCCCATCTTTAACCATAATTTCTCTCTCTTTTGCATAGCACGTCATTATGTATTTAGTTAAAATCTTAAATTAAGTTTGTAAGGAAAATGGAACATAAGGGCTATTAAATTTGATTTGGTACTTGATGAACAACATGATCATTGGAACTAATGTTGTTTGCTAGTACACAATATACAATTCAAATGGATGCAGAGGTGGACATGGACTTAAGCAAAGTGATGATCTAGATGATTAACACCTCAAGCAAGACATTAGAAGACATGACAAAGATTCATAAGACATGAAAAAAGTCTAAGACACGAGACCAAACCAAGTTTAACACGAAGACGCGAAGAAACTGAGTCCAGTGCATGTTGTTTGCATGCACCGAATTGATCCGATGTCGCTCACACAGAGGCATCAGACTAAAGGGTTGAGCAAACCCTAGGTGCAGGTGTCCAAAAGGCACCAAAATGATCCGATGGTAGCTGTTGGGTTCACACTTGCCTTACCCCCGCACACGCGCAGGGAAACGACGAAGGTGGCCGATAGTCAGAACCAAACGCGAGGGTGCAGGGAAACAGGAACAGTGGTACTATAGCTCTATTCCCAAAAAACCGTGTGCTTTACACTGTTCATTCCCTTGGTATTTATAGGGAATACCAAGGGACACTAACCGAATTACAAAAGGGTACAAGGAAAATTCCTTTACGCTGTACAACGGAAGGACAGAATTGTACAAACACAGACGGTGCGAAAACCCTAGTTAGCCTTCCATATGTCCGCCGCCGCCTGACTTGTGCTCACCCTCGAGGGAACGCGAGGGTTGACCTCCGGCTTGTGGAAACATCCCTCCAGTCACGAGGTCCACGTCCGCTCGCCACCTGTTGAGCCTAAGCCTCCTAGCGAAGGTGTGCGGGAAGCGCTAGGGTTGCTTCCAGTGTTCTTCACACCTCTTGTCTGCAAGAACCGTTAAGCATCCCGAGGGTCGAGCCAGTATTCGAAGGTCAGAAAGATGACTCGAGGGACTTAACAAATAACAAGGGTTTTCGCGAAGGTACGTAGGGCGCACGAGGGCCGTTTTCTGTGTCAGCCTGCATGACGTCGGTGCCGAGGGTTCCTTCCCCCAACAGTAGCCCCTCAATGGCTTGGATCTAAAAAACAGTCTTTAGGCCCAAGCAGCGCCTTTGTTTGGAAATGAACAGTGTCGCTCGGCAGCGACGCCCGCGGCTGCTTGTGGGCTGGGTCGTTGTATTTTATTTGTGATGTTAGGGGCCATCTCGTTTTTTGTGCCGTGGTTTTCGGGGTCCGAGCCGATCTTTGTCGGGCTGGGTGGATAGTGCCTTGGCCTATAAATAGGTGGGGTTGGTGGATGGTTTGAGACTGTGCCATCCTCTTGCTATAGCCATCCTGCTGCTGCGCTTTGCTTGTTGCGAAGGTTTTCTCGGTTTGTTTGGCGAAGGTTGGGTGAGTCGCTTGTTGTGCGTAGGTTGTGAGCTGGAGGGATGGCTAGGTTGAAACAGACTGCTCGCGTTGCGTCTCCGACTATCGCGGATGAGGGGATAACCTTCGAGTTTGGACTTAGCCGAGTCTGCAGTTCGGATCTGGCATCTTATGTCAAGCGAGGCTGGATTGAGGATGGAAAGGCGAGGAGCAGTGCTGGAGAGACTGTTCCGAAGCCGGAGGCTGACGAGGTTGTTTTATTCGAGGAGTTCTTTTCAACTGGTCTGCGTTTTCCGGTTGCTTCCTTTGTGTCTTCTATTCTGGAGAGGTTTAATTTGAGGTTTCATCAGTTCACACCATTATGCTTCATGAAGCTTTCAATATATGTCTGGGCGTGCCGTTCTCAGGGCGTTGTCCCTCATGTCGAGAGTTTTGTCCGAACTCATCGTGTGCATATGCAGCCTCGCAAGATTGTGGATGGCGAAGGTAACACCAGTCTTGGTCAGTTCGCGGTGTACACCTTTTGCCATCGCGCCGGATCGGAGTTGCCGGTGCAAGCTCAGAAGAATAAGTGGACCAGTGGGTGGCAAGAGTTCTGGTTCTACTACAAGCTTAGTGGCGCCACTGAGCTTTGCGGCGAGCTTCCGTCTCTTGGTGACGTAAGTGCTAAAGCTAAGATGAGTGCCGAGGCGCATGCCGCAGTTGATTGTCTAAGGTTGGTTGCGCGTTCTCAGTGTGCTCGCGACTTGGTCGAGGAGTATTGCTGTGCTAAAGTGTGGCCCCTTAGCCGGAGACAAGTCTGGTTTGCTGTTGAGGATGACCCCAAGTACGAGTGTAGGGGTTTGAAGAAGCCTAAGTTGGAGGTGAACAGAGTTTGGGAGACTGTCCTTAGGAAGTTTCCAAAATGTGAAGATGGTGTCGAAGTGATTTATAAGCGGGTTCAACAGAGAGCAGAAGACCTCGTTGGTAAGCTCTCTATACTAGAGGTTAAGGCTATCCACAGCTCAATGGGTAGCGGAGGTCGAGTTAACAGGCTGTTTGATATGCTTGGGATTTCGTATCCCGATTGGCCAGCACCTTCTAGCGAGGATGAGCCGAAAAAAAGAAAAAGCACGTCCGCGGAGGAGAAGGGGGTTGTCTCACGGCCGAAAAGGGGTCGTGGTCAGGGCCGCGACAGCACTGGCGGTAGAACGAAAACACTGGCGACGAAGGTTGCTATGGCGTCGGGCGCTGCCGACACTTCCACTTCCTCGGCCATCATATCGGTGATGGGTGGTCGAGGTTTTGCTAAGGTCGAGGGGCGTGTACCGCGCGTCGGCGGGATTGGAGCTTTGATCCAGATATCTGATGATGAAGGTTCCTCTGATGATGATGAAAAGGAGGAGGAGAAAGAGGCAGAGAAAGAGGTCGGTACTGAAGATGATTCATCTGATGAAGCTAGTGACACCTCCGGCAACGAGGGCGACTCAGACGAAGAAGTGTCCATTGGTGATGACCATGGGAAAGAGATTGTCTCGTCGAGCACTGACGCTGAAGGTGCCCGTAGCATTGATGAGGTGCTGCGGGACCTCGAGCCTGAGAGCCCCGAGCGAGGGTTAGTGCCCGAGTTCGCGGGGTCACACATCTGGGTTGGCGGTTTTGAAGTGAAGGGTGAGCTTGAATCGGAAAGAAATCCTGGTAAGAGGTCGTATGGCAAAGCTAGCCGGTCCAGCCTTCCTTACTTTGCCAAGAAGGTTGGAGTTTCGGATCCGGCAACAGAGCTTTTCACGAGTCCGGACCTTTGAAAGTGCCATTTGCAATGCGCTCCAGAGGAAAGGCATTTTCTTGGATGTGTGTTTGGTCGGGTTTGTGTGCCGGAAGCCGAGCTCCGATTGGTCAACCAACCATTGGACGAGCTTCACGATGATATTGACGTTAAGTTGGCTGAGCTGATGCTTCTCAGTCGCTCTGCACGCCGAAGGGCTGGTTTAAACGATGATTTTTTAAGGAACCGTTTGGCTGAAGTTGAGAAAGAAAACAGAGACCTCCGGCGAAGTTTGGAGAACAAAGAAATTGAGCTTAAAGGAGCTTTTGAGAAGGTTAAGAAAACTCGAGAGGGAGCGCAGGAGGTCGCAAACCGTAATACTGAACTGTTGTCAGCTTGTCGTGATAAGGACAAAGACTTGGCCTCTGCAAGGAGTCGCATAAATGAGCTAACCTTGGAACTGGCTTCTCGGTCGGAGGCATGGCAGAAGAGAATGGTGAAGATTAAGGACAAGGTTGACGTCTGTTTGACTAAAGCCGGCGGCTCTGCTGGGGAGCCATTACCTGCTAATAATGTCGAGGCCTTCGAAGGTTGGCTGTCTAATGAGCTTGACGTTTTCATCTCATTGGTTGGTAACGCAGCTGACTTTGGGGGCTATGCCGGAGCTTTGGCCATGGCGGATACTCTTCGCCAAGTTGATTGTGATCATCTTCGCAAGGTGAAGAGGCCGAGCCATGTATTTCCAACAGTTGATGAGGTGCGGGCTATGAAGATAAACGATGCGGAGGTTCGCAACTACGCGATGCATTTTCTTCGAAGGTTTTGGATATCTGGCGGAGGTCGAGTCCTAGCTATCGAGGAGGCCGCCGAAGCTACTCGTCAGGTAGCTTGAATTATTAGTTTATTTTGTTTTTGGCTTGTTATTTATTTTGCTTAAGTTTTATTTGAATCCTTTTAATGTATTTTTTGTAGGTCCGAAAGGAGGCATTACCCTCGTCGTCGTTGAATGAAGATTTACCTGGGTGCTCCCATCCAGATCAAAGGTCTGCGGAGGTTTCACCAACCGGAAAAAGTCCAACGACCGAAACGGCCATCGCCACTGGAGAGGCTTGTGTGAAGGAAAAAACTGCGGCCGAAGCGTCTGGCGCTGACCAAACTACGACGGAGGCTGCTGCATCTGGCGAAGCTGTAGAAGCTGCAACTGGCGAGGTTGATGCGGAGGGACGTGCAGATGTCGAGCAGGTGTGAGAACTTGGGGATAGTTTGAAACTTGGACATTTGTAACATTTTGGTTGACGTAGATGATGTTGTAAAGACTGAGTGTTTTCTTGACTGTTTGAAAATGCAGGTTCCTGGTGGAATCGTGCTAGAGGTGTTTGATGTGACGCCTCTAACGTTAAATTACTAAGACACTTTTATAACTGCTGAATCCTGGGCTCGGGCTAAACTTAAATATCCTTCGCTGTCTTTTGAACGTTTTTGGTGGTCTAAGGTGCGAAGGTACAACTTGAAGAACAGTCGATCGGGCCATTTTTGGCGCGACACAGATTATACTGATCGTCAAGCTACACGCTTTTTGTTTGGTTCTTCTTCTTCTGCACAACCTGTTGTTGATGATGATATCGATGAGAGTGCAGCTTTGGATTTTTTGTTTGGTCATAGCAACCTTGAGCTGGGTCCAGACGGTTCACTTGTAATTTCAAAGGAGGAGCCTTCGGAAATTAGTGATATGGATCAGAGATATATGTATAGGGCGAGGGTTTTGCTCGAGGAACTGCCAATTGTTCCTGCGGCTCCTTTGTTGTAGGGGCCCATAATTCCGGTGGAAATGGGGTTTGAGGGGGGTTGCGAGGGTTTTGATGATTTAATGTTGATTGAGAATGGTGATGGTTTGTTGTAATTTTATACTTTCTAGTGAGTGTGTAACATGCTGCGGTTGATTTGTACTTAAGCGAAAAAGTTGTAAGATTGTTTTGTGCAGATGCGGCTCACTTTTGTAATTTGACGAAAGAAGGCATTTGACCCTCGCTGTCATTTGGCAGGGCTCGCTTGTTGTTTATGTAAGATTATTGTTTGTGTGAGCTGTTTAGTGAAACAGCGACGCCCACCTTTTCTTTTTTTCGAGGCTCGCTTTTCGTTTAAGAGAGATGTTTAGTAAAACAGCGACGCCCCCATTTCTTTTTAGCGAGGCTCGCTTTTCATTTAAGAGGTCGAGATTAAATTCGCTTTTCGAGCCCCTGGCGTGTCTTGCGAGTGTGCTCGACTTTTTTAGATTTCGCGCCTCCGCTTGTCTGAGGTGGAGGTGAAGTTTGCTTTGCGAGCCCCTGGCGTGCCTTGCGAGGGTGCTCGACTTTTTTGGACTTCGCGTCTCCCCTTGTCTGAGGTGGAGGTGAAATTTGATTTGTGAGCCCCTGGCGTGCCTTGCGAGGGTGCTCGACTTTTTTGGACTTCGCGCCTCCCCTTGTCTGAGGTGGAGGTGAAGTTTGCTTTGCGAGCCCCTGGCGTGCCTTGCGAGGGTGCTCGACTTTTTTGGACTTCGCGTCTCCCCTTGTCTGAGGTGGAGGTGAAGTTTGCTTTGCGAGCCCCTGGCGTGCCTTGCGAGGGTGCTCGACTTTTTTAGACTTCGCGCCTCCCCTTGTCTGAGGTGGAGGTGAAGTTTGATTTGCGAGCCCCTGGCGTGCCTTGCGAGGGTGCTCGACTTTTTTGGACTTCGCGCCTCCCCTTGTCTGAGGTGGAGGTGAGGTTTGCCTTGCGAGCCCCTGGCGTGCCTTGCGAGGGTGCTCGACTTTTTTGGACTTCGCGTCTCCCCTTGTCTGAGGTGGAGGTGAAGTTTGCTTTTCCCAAGTTTGCTTCAAAAAAATTTGTGTTTCGAAGCAATCTTTGGGGGTTTTCATCGATTATAAGCGCTCTTGATGAAGAGTTGCTTTTTTCGATGTTTATGTAGAAAAAGAAACAATTTGGAGTTTTGCTTTTTCGGGGGTTGTTGTTTGTATTAGGGATTTGGATGTTGCCTCGTTAAAAAACCTTACGCCCCTTCGTAAGGAAAAAGAGTGCAGCTCCTTTGTTTTTGTTACAAGCATGGTACTGAAAAAGACAGGAAAGAAAAGGCAAATTACATGTTGCGAGAGCTCGCTAAGGCTCCGCTATGGATAGTATTTGCGGAGGTCGTCAACATTCCAGGTGTGGGGTAGGCGGTTTCCTTCGCTATCAGAAAGGTGATAGGACCCAGGACGATTGCATTCTACTATCAGGTATGGACCCGTCCATTTTGGCTGAAATTTTCCCGCCATGTTGGCGTTTTGTTTCCGAATGAGGACGAGGTCACCCTTCTTCAAATCTTTGATTCTCACCTTTTTGTCTCTCCATTTTTTGGTTTCTTCTTGATACTTGTGAAGGTTATGCACTGCGTTGCATCTCGTTTCCTCGAGTAAATCTTTATCAAGCAGCTGGTTTTGTTCATCTGATTCGAGGGTTGTTCTGAGAGAGCCATATTTCAATTCTTCTGGTAACACAGCTTCTTCCCCAAATAGGAGCCTAAAAGGTGTGAATTTGGTAGCTCTACATTCCGAAGTGTTATGGGACCAGGTGACCGAGGTTAGTTCTTCTGCCCACTTTCCCTTGGGCCTGCCTTGCAGTTTTTTGGATATGGCTTGGAAAATTGTTGCATTAGCTCTTTCAACTAGGCCGTTGGATTGAGGGTGCCGGACTGAGGCGAAACACAAGATTGTTCCAATTTGAGCACAAAATTCCTTGAAGACTTCGCTGTCAAACTGAGTACCATTGTCGACGGTTAGGTGTTTGGGAACTCCAAATCGACAAACTATTTGCTACCAGAAAAACCTTTTTACGGCTAGAGAGGTGATGAAAGCCAACGGTCTAGTTTCAATCCACTTCGTGAAGTATTCCACAGCTACCACTGCGTAGCGAAGGTTTCCTGGAGCTGTTGGGGCACCTGGGGCGTTTTGCGTTTTTGATGTTAGTTGGCATCCCTCGCAGTGCTTGACAATGTCTTCTGCATCTCGTAATGCTGTAGGCCAAAAGAAACCTTGGCGGTAAGCTTTTCCAACTAGCGCCCTTGGGCCGTTATGGGAGCCACAGATACCTTCGTGTATGAGTTTGAGTATGTCCTTTCCTTGGTCCTGTGACACGCATTTTAGCCATGGAGAGGTCACCGAGGCTTTGAACAAAGTTTTGTCCTCAATTTTGTACCCTCGGGCTCTTTGGCTGAGTCTGTTTTCTTCTTCTTTGGAACCGGGCTCGTGCAACCCGTTGATATAGGCCATGATTGGGGCTCTCCAATCTTCGCTCTGAATTGCATTGATCAGCTTCGCTGTTTTGTCGGTGGCTTCAATGGCTGACTGTGTTGATGCTTCATAGAAGACGTCTGGCGGCAACTGTAGTTGTTGTGCTGCTGCTTTGGCCAGGTTGTCTGCCTCGCTGTTCTCAGATCTTGGTATTTATTTTACTGTTATGCCGAGGAAGAAAGATTCTAACCTTCGGACATATTGTAAGTACTTTTGCAGCTCTACATCTTTTGCTTTGTAATTTTTCTCAATGTGACCCGCAATGACTTGGGAGTCTGTGTTGATGATCGCCCTTCGGACTGATAATGCTTGAAGCCTTGAAATCGCCAGTATCACAGCTTCATATTCTGCAGTATTGTTTGTGCATTTGAAGTTGAGTCTCATTGCGTATCGTAGCCTCGACCCAGATGGCGAAACTAGGATAGCCGAGGCTCCTGCTCCAGTAGCTCCCCAGGCTCCGTCGACACACACTGTCCAAAAGGGATCTGTTTCGACTCTATTTCTGCGAGGGTCTGGAGTCCATTCGGCTATGAAGTTTGCTGGGGCCTGTGATTTGATCGCTGTTCTTCCCACGAAGGTTATGGTGTAGCTGTTCAATTTGACTGCCCATTTTGCTATTCTGTCGACTGCCTCATTGTTCTTGAAAATATTTTCGAGGGGGTATGCTGAGGGTACTTGGATCTCGTGTGCCTGAAAATAGTGTTTTAGCTTTCTTGACGCCATGACCACGGCGTATGCTATCTTCTCGAGTTCTGAGTAGTTTCGCTTGGGACCCTCGAGGGTTTCTGATACATAGTATATTGAGGCTTGCCTTGATTTGTTGTTTTCATGCAATTCTTTGACTAGCACTGCGCTGGCTGCATGAGGCGAAGCTGCGACGTACAACAGTAGCAGGCCCCCTTTGGTTGGGCTTGTTAATACGGTCAGGTTGGTGATATATTCTTTCAAATCCTCGAAAGCTTTCTGCTGCCGAGGTCCCCAATTGAATGGGGAGGTGCTTCTCAAGGTTTCGAAAAAAGGTAAGCCTCGCTCCGCTGATTTGGAGATGAATCTGCTAAGTGCTGCTAAACGGCCTGACAGACGCTGAGCTGGTTTTTTGGTTGTCGGTGGTTCCATGTTAATGATAGCATCAATCTTCTCGGGGTTGGCTTTGATTCCCCTTGCTGAGACGATGCAGCCTAGCAGTTTTCCTTCGCTTACCCCGAAGACATATTTTTCGGGGTTTAGTTTTAATCCGGCTGACCGAAGGTTATTGAACACTCTTGCCAAGTCTGGTATGTGGTTTTCTTTTTGTTCGCTTTGAACGATCAAATCATCGACGTAGGCAGAGACAACATGTTCATCTTTGAAGACTTCGGATGTCATGCGTGCGAAGGTAGATCATGCGTTTCTCAAGCCTTCTGCCATTCTTCGAAAGCAATAGGTGCCCGAAGGTGTGATGAAGCTTATTTTTTCTTCGTCTTCTTCATTCATCCAGATTTGATGGTACCCCAAAAAGCAGTCGAGGAGAGAGAGCATTTGGCAACCGGCTGCTCTGTCAACCAAGATGCTTATGTTTGGTAGGGGAAAGTCATCCTTCGGGCAAGCTTTGTTTAAGCACGTGAAGTCTACGCTCATTCTCCACTTTTTGTTCTTTTTCTGGACTAGGACCACATTTGAGAGCCAAGTTGGATATTTGACTGGGCGGATGACCCTTGCCTCCAAGAGTCTTTTTACTTCTGCCCTCGCTGCCTCTTTCCTTTCTTCTGACATTTTGCGGAGCTTTTTCTTAACTGGGCGATAACCTTGCTTTATGTTTAGGTTATGCTCGATCAAAGTTCTGTTTACCCCTTTGAGGTCCTCTGCAGACCAAGCGAAGGTGACAGAGTTTTCTTTGAGGAAATGGATGAGGTTGTTTTTCTGACTAGGGGTCTAAGCTGGCTGAAATGACTACCTTTCTTTCGGAGTTGCCCTCAAAGAGTTGGACTTGTTTAGTTTTTTCTTTGGGTGATGCTCTTTTTTGGTCACTGATTGCTTCAGCTTCGCTTTGAAACTTTGATACTTGATGGTTTGTTAAATTGTGCACATTGCGTTGCCCAGGTGCTACTGTTCCTTCAGTGGCTCTTGCAATGTCTTGATCTCCGTATACTGCAACGACCCCTTTGGGGCAGGAAGCTTCATGCAGAGGTATGCTGGATGGATGACGACGTTGAAGGCATTGGTGACCCCTCGGCCAAATATTGCATTATAAGGATAAAACATGTCAACCACGTCGAAGGTTATGTGCTCTGTTCTACAGTTCACTTGGTCTCCGAAGGTTACTGGCAAATATATTTTCCCAATAGCTCTTACTTGTTGACCGCCAAAACCATATAGGGGGTTGCCAGCAGGTTGCAGGAGGTTTCTGTCAAGCTTCATACTATCGAAGGTTGTGGCGAACAGAATGTCTGCGGAGCTTCCTGTGTCGACCAGGATTTTGGTGACTGTCCACCCTGCTAGATTAGTTTCGATCACCATAGCATCGGTGTGAGGGTAGTCCCTTAACTTCATGTCACAAGAATTGAAGGTTATTGGGATATGGGACCACCGCCCAAATTTGTGCAGTCCTTTGACGGCTACGTGGTGTACTCTTCTAGCATGCTCTTTCCTTTGCCTTTTGTTACCATGATCTTCGTTGGAGCCCCCGGTGATGTCAAGTATTACACCGAAGGTTGATGTTGGGTTGTTGATGGTTGTCTGGGTTTGGGCTTCGGATTTGACAGGTTGGGGGGCTGGCAGTGCTGGTATTGGTGGTGGTGGTGGTAAAGCGTTGCTCGCTTGTTGGTTGATTTGGGTTTGAGAGGTTGTTGGGTATGTGACAGTGTATGGTGTGTTTTGTCGTTGAGGGATCGAGGTTGGTTGATACGAGGTGTGGTTGTAGTGTGGGTGATGAGCGTAGAATGGTTGATGCGAGGGTAAGCCGTAGTTTATTGGGGTGTACTGGTATGGAGGATGGGTTGGGTTGTAGTTTGGCTTTCTGGTGTGATTGATTGTTCGGTTTTCTGTCGATGTGGCTCTTTTGGATTCCTGGTACTCTTTTCCCTTGGCGAAGCACTCGCATTGTTTGGTGGTGTGCCCTTTCCCTGGACCACAAAAATGGCAATACATTTTTGTGGGGTCCTTCTTTTGGTTTCTTTGGTCAGGCGGAGGTGGGAATCATTGTGGATTTTGGTTGCTCGAAGGCTGAGTGCCCCTTCTCTGATCTTCGAGTGGATTTGCCTTGTTGATTGCGCCAATGTTACTTTGATCTTGGCGAGGGTTGTTTTCTCTCGCTTGGGGCCTCAACTGTGGTTTCTGTTGTGATCTTCGGGCATCGGACTTTGCCCTGAAGTCCATGTCCGCTCTACAGTATCTCTCCATTGTCTCATGTAGTTCTTCAATTGTGTTTGTCGGCTTCCTAGCAAACTTCGAGGAACAGGGTCCTGGGCGCAGACCGCTTATGACTGCGAGGATTACGGCTTCGTCAGATATGCCAGAAGTTCTTACTTTGATTTGGATGAACCTTCGCCAGTAATCTTGCGATGGTTCACGCTCTTCTTGTTTGCAGTTGAATAGGTCAATAGGATTTGATGGGGCTGCTGTGATACCCTTGAAGTTTGTGCAGAGCCTGTCTCTGAGGTTGGCCCAGGAATCCACAGTTCCGGGGCGGAGGTTGCTGTACCAAGTCTGGGCGATGTCGCGAAGTATAATTACGAAGGACTTCGCTATTGTTGATTCGTCTCCCCCTGCTGCGGCCACTGCCGCTTCATAGCTCATTATGAATTGGCGAGGGTCAGTAAGTCCGTCATAACAGGGTAGATTTTGTGGATTGTAGCATGGTGGCCATGGTTGGGTTTGCAGTATCTGGGAGAGTGGTGATCTTGGGTCGTAGGACATCTGGTGTTGTTGGGCCCTCCGCTGATTGCGAAGGTTTGGCTCTCTCTCATCTGGGTGGAGTTGGCGAAAATTTGGTGGTCTCTCAGGGTATGGGTTGTTTTGGTAATTTGGTGGTGGCGGGGGGTGGTGGTGGTTGACGGGCGTTGCCCTGACCCTGCTCGACATTCTCCTCTTGGAGTGGCGGCATTTGCCTGTCATTCCATTCCTCGGCTTCGGCCTCGGCTGCTGCGAGGGACTTCTCCATTCGGCGAAGCTGCTCTCTTGCTTCATCTGCCTTTTGCCTAATGAGGCGCAGTCGGTTATGCCTTTCAAGCTGGTCTAGGTGCCTCTTTTTCTCCTGCAACTGAGCTTGAAGTCTTTCCAAGGCCTCGAGGCCCAACTCTTCTTCGTCTCCTCCCTCACCTTCTCCGGAGGTGTGTGGGTGCGGCTATGGTACCAGCCGGGCGTGAGGGCCTGGGACCACTATCTCCGGAGCGACTTCTTCTGCTCCCGAAGGCTCTACATTCTCTTCGATGGGTTGAATGGTCACCGTGGCCTCTCTGGTTGTGCGATGGTCTCTAGTTGAGGAGGCCCTTCTGTTTCCGGCCATTATGAACTTCGTTCCCCACGGACGGCGCCAAACTGTTGGGTTCACACTTGCCTTACCCCCGCACACGCGCAGGGGAACGACGAAGGTGGCCGATAGTCAGAACCAAACGCGAGGGTGCAGGGAAACAGGAACAGTGGTACTACAACTCTATTCCCAAAAAACCGTGTGCTTTACACTGTTCATTCCCTTGGTATTTATAGGGAATACCAAGAGACACTGACCGAATTAAAAAAGGGTACAAGGAAAATTCCTTTACGCTGTACAACGGAAGGGCAGAATTGTACAAACACAGACGGTGTGGAAACCCTAGTTAGCCTTCCATATGTCCGCCGCCGCCTGGCTTGTGCTCACCCTCGAGGGAACGCGAGGGTTGACCTCCGGCTTGTGGAAACATCCCTCCAGTCACGACGTCCGCGTCCGCTCGCCACCTGTTGAGCCTAAGCCTCCTAGCGAAGGTGTGCGGGACGCGCGAGGGTTGCTTCCAGTGTTCTTCACACCTCTTGCCTGCAAGAACTGTTAAGCATCCCAAGGGTCGAGCCAGTATTCGAAGGTCAGAAAGATGACTCGAGGGACTTAACAAATAACAAGGGTTTTCGCGAAGGTACATAGGGCGCACGAAGGCCATTTTCTGTGTCAGCCTGCATGACGTCGCTGCCGAGGGTTCCTTCCCCCAACAGTAGCCACTACAAAAGTGTGGGGGTCTGTCGCGTTAATTTACCTAAACCAGGTGTCATCCACTTGATCGACCCATTTTAGGCCAAAGCAACCACGATGATCCTCGGGAGTGTCATTCACACCTCCACTAGCAATACACAGGATCATAAGTAGAGTTACAGCCCATGAACCAATCATCAACACTTCACATAACTCGATCATCAGATAACAAAAATAGTTTAACAAGTTACATCATTGTGATGGAAACACAAATAGATTGAAGCAGCATCAAATTAAATTATCCTCTATCCTAGGGTTCTGGTTTCACACTCATTCTCTAATATTCATCAAAGTAACGACACCCTTTAGGACGCCTGCCCTGAAGTCCGCTAAACTTGGACTTGAGCTTGGCTTAGGTGTCCATCAAATCTGAAGTAATTGCAAAAGAACGCAATGGCAGCACAGTGAGTACATTTTGTACTCAAAGGGATTATTCCAATAGACATATTTGATGGATGCAAAGGATTAATAAGCATGTGTAAAATTGCATAAAGTCATGACATTTGTTAAAAAATGATATGCTCATGAACAAAATTCAAATTTAACATTATTATATAAGTAGCAAGTGAGAATGAAAATTAAGTGATCAACATCGTAATTCATCTTATAAGCAAATTCATTCAATCTCACTACACCGAGTCTAGAAGAGAGAACAACTGAACAATTCTGTTTGAAGATTTTATGCTTGTGAATGAAAAAAATCTCTGCAGATGTGTACAACTGTACCCACACAGATAACAAGGGCAAACCTCCATATTTGTGCCTGGATAAGGGTTGCCTCGAGGTTCCAACCTTTCCTCATGTGGCTTTCCAATCCACGAATGGTCTGGAGGACTAAGGTATTGGCTTCCCATGATACTCTGTCACACAACCTGAGTCGAATCCGCATGATATGGAAATCACCAATAAGTACTCAGCTCAATATTGCAATGTATCAAGCATGGTTCTTCTTAATTTTGAGTTTAGAAGGGCAATGGTGGAAAATAATCTACTAATAGAATCATTTAGTAGCAAAGGAGGCTAATGTTAATAAGCAATAGGGTAATTATGTTTCCATATGGAGAATAAACAAAAAAAGATTTTTTCACAGTAAACTTGATGTACATCTACCTTGTTAGTAATTGTTTCGAAGTTTGCTATGTAGTTTGGCAGCTTAAGATCCCTTTAAAGATTATTATCTTTCTTTGGTTCTTTAAAATATGGGATCTTCTCAGTAGGGATAATTTTGCAAAAAAACGAATTGGAATGGAGATATGTCTTGTGTTTTTGTAGCAAACCTTAAACCATCCAATATTTTTTTTGAGTGCTCACTCACTAGGTTTTTGTAGAGAGCAATCCATATAGAGCTAGAAACTAATTCACTTCTAAATGCCCAAGACTTATTTAATGTTTAGTACTATAGCAATATTAAAACTTTCTTTATCTCTTTTATTGGACATGTGCATCATCCATTTTTATAGTCAATCTGAATAACATGGAATGAAGATGTTTTTGAAAAATATTGACCCAAATCTCTTTTGCGGATTCTACTCAGAATAACCCACTCCCTTTGGTTCTAGGACCAATTGCAGCAATGTGACGACAATTGCAACAATGTGACGATCGACAAGCGCTCGTGCTGAGGGCTTGATGAACTTTGAGGCTGCAACAATAAGGCCCTTTATGTCCTTTAGA
The DNA here is from genome assembly GCA_009763385.1 of Coix lacryma-jobi var. lacryma-jobi. NCBI lineage: Eukaryota > Viridiplantae > Streptophyta > Magnoliopsida > Poales > Poaceae > Coix > Coix lacryma-jobi. Next base: position 42,167,735 of record CM019823.1, on the reverse strand, counting down.
TGGTCTTCGATATTTAGAATGAAGTCTTGAGTAGTGTTTGTTTTAAACTACTTTGTATGCCTTGAGATATTGAGCTCTAATAAGTTAAATTGATTCCTTTCTAATGGGGATGAAGCTACATACTTCATTTCATTATTAAAGAAAGTACATCTAGGATTCAAACAAGCATGGGAAGATTATGTTTATGTTATTAATGTGTGGCAAAGATTCTAAGCACCTAATGTTAGACAAGTGTGGTTAGTGGTGGCAACTTTTTTTTCTAGGAATTAAACATGAATCATTAGCTTCATTGGTACACGTAAAAAATATTGCGACATAACTTGATGTATATTCTTATCACACTTATGAGGTATCATCATGTTTGTCCGACCCTCCTTAATCAAAGCTCTTGGTTCCGCCAGGTACGTGAATGGTTAAGTGGATATTTTTCATGGTTGTTCAAACATAAAAAATATATATTTATGGCTCATATAGGTGGGTATAATTGACCTACAAGAAGTCACAATATGCATGTTTACCTTAAGTCAATTTTGTGTATGTGATAAGTGTATAATTTACAAACATATATAGACATCGTTTATTATTTAGTTTTTTGATAATAGCATATGTTAATAACTTAACAATAAATTGGTGAAACATTTAAATTCTGAGGTTTAGGAATTGGTCCTTCACACTCATGAAGCTCTGACAAAAAGTGTGAGCCCCTGCTTTCTTACTAACTTGGCTTAAGTTCTAAATATTTGTTTTTTTTAGACGAAAGAAGACTTGTATTAAGATATAGCTGGGTACATCATCGTATTACAAGTACTCTGAAAAAACATGTATCCAGAAACTGATCATCATTTATATTATACCCACGCTGTGAAAGGCTCAAACTCTCAAATCCAAACCTGATTGACGCTTCGTATAGATGACCGCACAGGCAAATACTCGGCAACAATTGTTTTTGGCCTGAGAACAGATGCCCAACGGACGGCCAACATTCCTGCAGGCGGAGTTGAGAAACTTCTTCTTCTTCCTTGTGTTTTCCTTCTTCTTCTTTCTGCCACCGAAGAATGAGGAAAACCGATCTGAAAATTATTCTCCCTAGTCCTTCATCGTGGCCATATCCAACCACAACAAAACGAAGAAGGGACCAGAGAAAATTATTCCATGGCGGCGACATCATCTCCGTCTTGATGTCGAAGCCCGGAAACAAAAGTCTCCATGTTGTCTTGTCGATGTAGATGTTGACGCCGAAGTTGTCGCCCTCATCTTCAACAGAGCCACCATGGAGAGATCGGATCCACCCTGCCTCCTTGCCGTCGCCGGAAAGGAGGAGGAGGAAATACACCTCCAATACCAAGGTTTTTGGCATGGAGAAACCCTAACTCTAGATGACTCGATCTACTAGAAAACTTATTAAAAACGATGGATCCCCACTCCCTCCGCCCTCCGGCTAGATACCGGAGGGGGGGGGAGGGGGACCAACGGTGAAGAAGACGGAAGCGGCGGCGGCGGCGGGAGGCGGCGCGGCGGTCAAGCCCTAAGCGGCTGCGTTGAGAGACGGACAAGTTCTAAATATTTGTTTTAGAGCAATTTTTACCACATGCCTCCTCATTGTATAAACAAGTCATCTTCAATTAAATGAGACACCTTCCCTTTTACTTGATAGTTTTCCTTAGCTCTAGTAAAAATGATTGCCAACATATTCACTATTATATTGAATAGTATAGGCGATAGTAGAACCTTGTATTAGGTCCTTTTGGTTAGAAATTTGATACCAATTGATCTTTTAGCTTTATCCCTACATAACCTCCTAGAACAAATGATTTAACTGATTATTCAGCAAATAGGATCGAAACACATCAATTTAGAGTTCTTGTTGCAATTTTCATTAACTTTGTCATATGCTTTTTCAAAATCAATCTTAAAAATCACAACACTTTATTTTTATGTGAAGTTCATGCATTGTTCCATGCAAGATTATTGTGCCCTCCATAATATTTCTCCTTAGTAGAAATATTGTCTCGAAGGGTTTAATACTTTATTGAGCAATTTTCGTGACTCCATTTGTGGCTACCTTTGTTAAAATCTCAAAGCTCACATTCAACAAACAGATATGTCGATATTGTTGGATTTGGTTTGTATCATTATTCTTTGATTGTAGCATTATTTAGTAAAATTGAGGCTATGAAAAGACAAAGTGTCGTGCATATGGAGTTCCACAAACATCGCCATCATGTTGTTTTCTAGCACATGCCAAAAACCTTGATAGAACTCTATTGGGAATCCATTTACACTAGGAGAAGAGTTGTGGTTCATTTGAAAAAACCTTTCTTACCTTCACTTCTGAAAAAAGATGATACAAAATTCATGCTTAATTTCTCGTGTTGAAACCTGAGGAATATTGTCACGTTATGATCGTCCATAGAGATCTCACTATTATGTAGTGGACCAAACAACTTCTTATAAAATTTGGTAATATAGTTTTTAAGTTTAATTTCACCGCATATTAAACCTTTCTCTTCTTCCAACTAGAAAGTGCAAAATTTTCTATGTTTTCCATTTACCACTAACTAAAAATATTTTATATTAGCATCTTCTTCTCATAAAATTTTAGCTTTTGCTCTTTGATACCACTTCAATTCCATTTCTCTTAAAAGCTCTGATCATTCAACACATGTTTAAGATTTAGTTCATTTTGATTCAATGGGGTTGATTTTGCCTATGTATCCATCTCAGGTCTTGTTTATGTGCAGTCAAACTACGTGAATTGAGGTGTATTTATGTGCAGTCAAACAAACAAGGCCTCATTTGGTTTCTTTCCATTTTATATGCGTCATTTATATTCTTCGCGCAACTCAATCTCGAAGAGTGTATGCCTTTCATGCATATTTTTGCAAAGTATCTCTAATAACCATATAAAAACATCATGTAATAATCCTCCCAATTCAAATGGAGAATTATTAGATGCAAATTGATTCCCCATGTTCAAATAGAAAGAGTAGATACGATGAGATCGGTTTAATTGTATGAGATTTTTTTTATCCTTTTTTCCCTAACGTGCCTGGAAAGACACATCGCGGATAACCCTCCTAGACGAATCTTGATTCGGTCACATCACAGAAAAAAAGCAGAGTCGTCTTTTCCCTATTCTATATTTGTTTTTCCATGAGCTTAAAGCCAATTAATTAACAGGCTTTTGGGCAAGTTACCGCGAGGATTTTTTTAAAAAAGAAGGTACCAAAATAGAATGGAGGAATATCCTGTTCCTGTCAATTTGTATCACTTGGTTGGTTCCTCTTCCTCCCTCCCCGTGGCACCGAGGGTCACTGCGGTGGGCCAGCGGGTGTGGGATGTTAACCCGCACCGTTCTTATCTGGCTCATCGTGGACGTATACCACGCGTGGTTTACTTCCCAGAGCTTATCACCACGTCGGCGCGCATGCTTTCGCTTACCACTAGCAGCTAGTTGCCATCTTATCACATCGTGACAGCAAACCCGCTGGGCTACAGTGGGGGAGAGGTACTGCGGGAGACAACGTCGCCCGGCTTCGGGCCAAGAGGAGAGGAAGGGTGGGTTTGGTTACCACCCCTTAGAGTTTAGCCACTAAAGTTTAGTGAAGGTCACTGGAGTTGTAGTGTTAAAAGTGACTTTTAGGGGGTATTTGGTTCCCACCCCCTAGAGTTTACCCACTAAAATTTAATTACTTTTATAGTCACTGAAGTTCCAAACACCCTCACTAGAAGTCATTTTTAACGGTACAACTCTAGTGACCTCCACTAAACTTTAGTGGCTAAACTCTAGGGGTGGGAACCAAACACCCCCTTAGTAGAAGTGTTTGGAACTTTAGTGACTAAAAATGACTAAATTTTAGTGGCTAGACTCTAGGGGTGGGAACCAAACACGCCGAAACGCTGAAGATTATTCGCCGGATCGAATGCAACCGCGGTCGGAGCCCACCCACGCGGGGGGAGCTCAGCTCACCTTCACAGATCACAGGTGCGTCCAAATCCAACGAAACCGTCGCGCATCCGCGGCCGGGCCTACAGAATTGCGAGCGTTTGAACGCGGACGACGGCGGCTTGGCTGTACTATTTGAAGAGTGAGCGCGACTTGGATGGGACAATTGACCAAGGTTGTATTGTAGAATTGAACCACGGTGCTGTCCGTGTTTCATCCACAGGACCACAGCTTGGTTTAGGTATCAAGTCAGGTATAATCTCGCACGTTCAAGACTGTTTAGATACCCCCTACTATTATAATAAAATCAGACTATATAATCAAATTTCAATCAAAACAAGACCGTAATCTAAGCTTCGTTATAGGGTTATGGGTGCTAAAAGTTTAATTTGCTCCTAACCCATTGTCAAACTTGCCAAACTATAGAAGATAATATAGAATTTCTCAATTTAAGCAACCATAATCATCCACAATAATCCCATTAACCCAAACGCCCTGATTATTATGATCCATAATTCTTATTATAATACTCCTATACATAATTCGGATTATAATAATATCCTAATGTGACTAGGTGATTCTGAAAGGCTTTCGACAAATATTAATCTGATGGTTGCAATCTTCCCTAAACACACGAGGCAAAGATTCTAGGTCTTGCTTTGTTCCCTTGATCTTATCAGTCGTTTGCTTGAAATAAGTTTAACCAATCAAATCTTGTTCTGTTTGCTTAAACTTATTCACGGCTGATTTCGATTATTTTTAATAGTTTTTTTTAAGGGAGAACAAGTTGTAGTATGCCCGATAAACTGGCTGATAAGTTAAAACAAACACAACCAATTGTACCTTAATAAGTCAAGCTGATTTTTGTGATCTACTTTTTTTTGATGTTGGATAGCAGGTTTGTGATTTTTAGGGTGGAGCTCATGGTGACGTGTCGAGGATGATGGTAGGGTGCAACCAATCTCTACACCTAAAAAGACTCTAACACAGTGATACCATCAAGTCTCGATCTGTGCTCACGTGCTCATGTACGAACAAATCATTCTTCATTTGGAGCTCACGTATTCCTATCCTACTTGGTTCAGATACGAAGACTAGATCTATGTATCTGCGTCCAGTATGAAGTCCTTGAAGCTCATGCGTCCATGTTCGATTACAGAGGTTATCAGGGTCGTCATAGCCCATGAACATATATTTATGGATCCAAATCTATATAGCAATGACAAAAAAGAGATTTAGGACCTGTTTGAGAGAGCTCTAACTTAAAAAACAGACTTAGGTCACAAGATCTACCATAGAGCAACTCCGTCGTAGATCCAGGTTTCATCCATGCATTAGTACAACTCCAACTTGGATATGGACTCACATGTAATCATAAAAAATATCTAGGGAGCAAATTGAAAAAGTTCACCTTCCTGGCAAGGTACCACGTGGAGAGCGTCAGTCGCGTGTGAAATGTCGACCGCATGGGGAGAAGTGAGCGCGATGGGGGTGAGGCCGGATACGATTGCTAGATCACATGCCTGTGAGGAGAAGCACATGGAGCATTGGGGCTGGCGGCCAGAACACATTTCCCTCGAGGAGCGCGCGACGATAGCCATGGCCATAGTCGGGCGTGGCGTGGCCACGACGAGTGCAGGTGGCGGTGGAGCGGCATGCATGCACATTAATACGGAGTAGCGCACGATGAGGAATGACAAGAAGAAGAAGAAGAATGAAAAATTAGGCGCGATTTGACACAACTTTTGCACCTGCTTTTGAAGTTGTTTAGATCCATTTTGTATGGAATAGGACAAAACCAGACGACTTCTCCGAATAAGCTCCTTAAATCATACTCTCACAAATGATAAATGGAGGATGAAGCCGAAAATAATAGTTTGACCGAGCTTCACGTCTCCCTGATGGGTCCTGCATAGGGTTTTGTAACAGAAGCTCTACGTGCAGAGTTGTTTTATCAATTGGTTTATCAAAACAGCTTTAGGTCCACCGATATAGTTGCTTGTTGAGCTAAAGCAAAAAAAAAATAGTTTTAACGGTATAATGGAGTCGTGCCAAACAAGGATGAACTGGTATTGATAATCAGTAGCAGTGGTACGTAATTTTCACTAACTTTAATATACTTGGTTTTCATAGCGCTCCTTGAGGTGGTCGACCAAATACATAATCTAGGTCTCGATCCATGGATTTTATAGAGCTACTTCATGATAAATCTACCATATGTAGAAGTGTTTGTTTTTTTAAAAAAGTAAATCTAGAGCTGTTTTTTTAGATTTGGAGCTACCGAAACTTAGTGATGCCGATGAAGAGCATCTCCAACAGTTCGATAAAAATTGACTTACCAAATGTTATGTTTTAGCAAGTTGCTAAAATAATATACCTTAAAAAGAAGCTCTCTCCAACAATTTTCTATTTTCAACTTGTCAAAACTGAAAAAGAAGAGTCCACCACAAAAATATACACACTACTTACTATAGTATATGTCAATGTATGTGTATTCATAGAAATGAGCCAGCACATGCAATGCAATCAATGGTAGGTGGAGCACATTATGAGGTCGTTGTCGTTGCACTTGCCGCACCTCTTCGTCACCCGCCGCCACCTTTCAGCTGCCGCCACACTCCCAGCACGACACGAACCGCGCGTCGCCGCAACCCTCGCAGCCGCTGTCGTCCTTGGCCGCGCACGCACTGCCCCGCGCCTTGGCCCACCGCATCATCTCCCGCATTTGAGGATAGCAAGTTTGGATAAATAGCAAGTTGGTTTGAAGAGTTGTTGGAGAAGAAATTTTATGATTTTGCCAAATTAATAAGAATAGCAACTTGATTTGAGGAGTTGTCGGACATGCTCTAAATACGGGTGACACCTAGTCTCTGTTTAGTAACCATAATCTTTCCTTTTTTTTAAAAAAAGTAATCTTAATCTAAAACGACGCAAAGCATTTAGATGCACTTTTTTTAAATAAAGATTTGCTATATTTCAGGCGTCTGAAATATAACATCTTTTCAGATGACGACTAACAAAGTTTAGATTAACATCCAATGATGTAAATCTATTAGCACAAATTATAATAAAATAAATAATATTTTTTTCTATGAAAGAATAAAAATAAAATTGTTCCAACGTCTGAAATATAGAAAATGTGAAAAAAAACATCTAGAAGCAAAGCAAAGCATATCACCAGTCGGTCGCCAAAGCCAAGGCAACAATAAAAGGGCAGTGCGGTAGCGCGCAATTATTCCCGTACTCGTAGGCAGCAAAGCAAGGACCACCGCCGTCCTTGCTCCTTGCTCCTTGCTCCTTGCTCGCTTGGCTTTGGACGCGCCGGCCGCTGCCGGGGTTATAAAAGTCAACAGCCTTCGCCCACCACCCCCTGTCTGCTAAGCTAAGTAAAAGGTAACCCCACGGCGCTGCCAACCTCACCGCCTGATCGGTCGATCCCCACATCCCGGCGCCGCCTCCTCCTCCTCCTCCTCACCCCGGCGCGGCGTTCTATGGCCTACACCTCCTCCCTCCACCTGCCCAAGCACCTCCTCCTCCCCAGCCCCCGCCGGACAAGGCACAGGCCCTCCTCCTTCGTCCCCGTCGCCGCGGCCAAGATCAACGGCGTGAACGGCCACTCGCCCGAGAAACCGGCGCCCAACGGCAAGGCACAGCACATCAACGGGCACGGCAAGAAGGGCGTGAACGGGCACGTGAACGGGCACGTGAACGGGCAGCAGGGCAAGAAGGGCGTGAACGGGCACGTCAACGGGCATGCGGACCGGATCCACCTCTCGGTGAGCACGGGCGGCGGGGGCCAGGACGGCTCCGGCCTCCGCGTGGCGTTCCAGGGCGCGCCGGGCGCCTACAGCGAGTTCGCGGCCAAGACGGCGCTGCCCGGGTGCGAGACGGTGCCGTGCCGGTCCTTCGCGGACGCGCTGGCGGCCGTGGAGCGCGGCGGCGCCGACCGCGCCATCCTCCCCGTGGAGTCCACCATGGAGGGCACGGCGCTGCGCAACTACGACCTGCTCCTCCGCCACGGCCTGGCGGTGGCGCAGGAGATCAACCTCTTCGTGCACTACTGCCTGCTCGCCATGCCCGGGGTGAGCGCCGCCGAGGTGCGCCGGGTCATCAGCCACCCGATGGCGCTGGCGCACTGCGGCCGCGCGCTGGCCCGCCTCGGGGTGGACCGCGAGCCCGTGGAGGACACCGCGGGCGCCGTCGAGATGCTGCGGTCCAACCGGATGCTCGACACCGCCGCCATCGCCAGCCCGCGCGCCGCCGACCTGTACGGCCTCGACGTCCTCGCGCACGGGCTGCAGGACGAGTCCTGGAACGTCACGCGCTTCCTGCTCCTCTCCAGGCCGCCGCCGTCGCCCGTGGCGCTGCCCGCGGACGCCGACGCCAAGACCAGCATGGTGGTCGCGCACCGGGGCGGCTCCATGATGGTGGTGCTCAAGGTGCTCTCGGCCTTCTCCTCCCGCGGCATCAACCTCACCAAGCTGGAGGTGATCAACAACGAGGGCGCGGCCGCCGGATCTGGCGCGCGCCCGCCGGTGATGATCCTGGACACGAGCGCCCGGGGCGCGCCCACGCTGCGCGCGTTCCCGCACGTCCTCTACGTGGACTGCGAGGGCGCCGCGCACGACCCGCGCGTCCGCGAGGCCATCCAGGAGATCGAGAGGTTCGCCGTCTTCGTGCGCGTGCTTGGCTGCTACGCCGCCGACTCCACCGTCTACGACCTGCAGTGATGGGGGGAATGGTGAAGCAGAGCAGTCGAATTGTTTTAGCTAGCCAGTCTGCCGTAAATTCGCTGCTAATCGGACGAATTCGCTGTTAATCAGATCTAGCTAGCATTCAGAAACCACAGCTTCAGTTAGATTATAGTTTCTTGCTTATGCGTAATTTTTGTACAGATGCAATAAGAATGTTCCTTTTGCTCCTGGATTAGGATGAAGCTTGGTGATGATGCCAGCTGAAGGATGATGTTTCTACTACGTACTAAGATGCGTATTGTCGTTGGTCATGACTGGGGTGTAAATTTCTCGTGCTAGGTTTTGCTACAAACTTTCATTTTTCTGCTCTTGCAGCGCTAGGATGTTCCCAGAATCGAAATCATGTACAGTAATGTTTTCCCTTTTCAGCACTGAACTTTCTGCGTTGATATGATGTGAGCTCGTTACAAAACACGTGGAGTTGAACAATTACCTGCGAAGTCCAGAACTCATGTCACCCCGACATATGTTAAGGTCGCCAGTGGGAGCTCAACGAGTCTCTCTTCTCTTCTTAGCGACTAGTAAACCGTTTCTAATTAAGCTTTTCAGCAGCTGATGATCTGGAGTTCTGGACTAATTTTCAGTCGACAGTAGTGCGCCATCTTGTCTCGTGGCTCGGTTGGGGAATCCTGTGCGGGTCCAAGTGGGTGGGTGGGGCTCTCCGCTCTCCCTACTGTGCAGGGGGATCCCGGATCCCCCGGCCGGAATCTTTTGCAGCACTCGGGAATCTTTAACTTTAACTATCGTGTTGATTGATAACAACAGGCCAAGTCTCTATTTTGTGCAAGATGATTGGAGCAGCCCCCATCCCCATGACCCCATGGTTTCGGAGACGTGTTACCACCATGTGATTCGATTTCAGAATTTTTACTCGACGGAGCAGAGCAGTCGTGCTCGCTCGCAAAGCCGCCGCAAGCAAAGGCCACCGGTGGTGGTCCACGTGCTCGTGGGCTCCTGGGTCGTGGCTGGCTGGTAGGTGGTGGTTGCGTTCAGGCAGCCATCACTACCATCCACTCCACGACGACGGCATGCGCATGTGCTATACTGCTATGTTACTGGACAAGGGAAAGAAAAATCTGACCAGACGTACCTCTCGGTGATAAGTGCGTCCTCTGATCCTCCTGTCTCTGCTGCACCATATGATCGATCACCAGATTCAGATCCCACGCAGCCGCAAAAAATAAAAGAAAGGACGGTAATTCCAACCCCCGCCATTTTCACATCTCCGAAAGTCCAAATACATACAATTGATGAGTTCGATACACAGTAATAAAACAACACAGATACAAGAAAACGTGATACGTTGGACGTGGAACGTTTATTAAAAAAAAATATTGTGGGAACAAAAATGATCCACGTTCCCGATGACTAAGGTCTGATATCCGATGTGCATTCTAGTCCAACCAGGGAACGTCCGGACGTGCGTCTCGTGTCACACACAGGCGCCGCGAGGCACGCTTGATGCTCGCTGTACGTAGGCTGTAGACACCGAGAGCGACTCCGCGAGAGCTGCAGATCATCATGGAGTGGAATATACGGAGTACTCCCTCCATCCCATTGAAAGTGTCGCCCGGGAAGCGTGTTTGTGAGGGGATACGGTTTTGTAACGACACTTTCAATGGGACGGAGGGAGTACCTGGTCGCTGGGAGCCTCAGCTCAACGCCTCGCCCTCGCTTTGCCGGACGGACGGTGCGCGATGCGTCCGCCGGGCCCACATGCCACATGGCCTGGTCTGGAGCCAGCCAACCGATCGATCCCCAACTGCTGTTTGGGATTGGTTCTTGCGGGGCATCATCGTTTTTTTATTGCGACCGTGACTTGCCTGTTGCTGGATTCATTATGGCCATGTTTGGATCCCAGGGCTAGAGCTAGTTTGAGTTATTTGGAGCTCAACTAGCTCTAAAGTATCCAAACATGAGGGCTAGTTTGAGCTAGTTGCATCTAATCCATCCAAAAAAACTATCCCCACCAAGAGGTGATTATTTGGGCTAGTTCTAGTTGGGACCACTACAAAAGTGATTTTTTTCTCTACCTCCATTCTACCAAATAATTGAAAAAGTACATTTATTGTCAATCTAACTTTTTCATCCAAACACCACAAGAGCTAGAGTTAGTTCAGGATTAGTTTAGAGTTAGAAAATAGCTCTAGCTCTAGCTGAGTTAGAGGGATCCAAACAGGGTCATAGACTAATAAAACATGCGGGGCACGGGGAGTGTGTGCACCGCGGCCGAATGATTCTGAATAGGTAGCGTCGTTACGAGATGTGTGCTAGTCAAGCTTTCTTGATTTTGATTGAGTTTATATAAAAATATGTACAATATTTTTTATCTCCAAATAAGTTTATTATAAAAATATATTAAAAAATCTATTCCAATGATACTAATTATATACCATAAATATTAATATTTTATTATATATATTTGGTCAAAGTTGAAGTCTGCTGACTTTTTGAGAAACGAGAATGACTCTTTTTTTAGAATCCTGTGAAGCTGGAGCTCGAGTGGGAATCCGGCCTCTGGGTCCTGCCTGAATGAATGATGCATGGGCAACTACCGGCGTGCAAAGCTCACTCAAGGTTCATTATTGCGGGCTTCTTGGGTGTACCAATCTTAATAGTGGAATTGACGATTTTTAATTTCGGGTGCTTTCAAGCCTACGAGCACCCCTCGTGCTTTGGAGCATTACAACACCTGATTAGGCTGGAGAGAAGATCCACAAGTGTTTGAAGAGGACATATCACCTGATTTTGACACCATCACATTAAAAACTTCAAAAAAATAATTCACAAGACGTTGTATAAGTCAAACGCAAATTACAAACCAAAATATTTTATAAGGACCACGGACTACCAAATAAAATGTGCATGAGCGGAAGATACAAAAATGTATATATATAGAACATTCAATTTAGAGTCCAAGCTAGGAAATTTCGGCTTCGGAGAGATACACGCTTATGGAAACCAGCAAGGATGGTTTTGGTTGCTTAATCCAAGTTAGTAGGAGCTGTATCTTTGACATAAGAATTGTGTGTTTCGAATCATATTGGAGCGAGACCTTCCTACCCTGTATTTAACAGGACGCAACCGATTGAGTTGATCCCATAGCGCAAATCAATTTACACAGGTACTTTTTAACAAGTTTTCTGTTGTTGTCCTACCTGTTGTTCGTCCTCTAATTATGACCATAGACCGCGCCCTAGGCTTGCTAGCCAACCTACGACAACCCAATGATGTCCACGCCTTGAAGGGTCCCTGTCGGACGAGAGTTTCGACGGTTACTTTGCTAGTTTGCTCGAAAACTTCAGACGAGAGTTTCAACGGTTACTTTGCTAGTTTGCTCGAAAACTAGTCCTTTGTCATCACATAAAATTTTCACCATCTAAACAAGGTAGTTATAGTTCTTGGACAAAACTCACGAAAATTGTCCAAGCTAGTTTCATATTCTAGCTAGGCCAGTTTTGGCAGAAATATGTGTTCCAGCACTTGTGGTGTGAGATTGTAACTATGTAAGCACATTTTTACGACTCTGTTGAGGATAATTGCTTTTGCTATATCTTGCAGACGATTTTTTTTCTCTAACCAATTGCATGACTAGTCTATTATCTTTTGTCTCGCCATCACCATTGTATCTGGTTAGAAAACACCAATCACTACCATTGTATCCAACCGGAAAAGGTCATGCATCTGTTACTGATCAACCACAATATTGCTAGTTGAGTTGTTATGCTACGTTCTACTGTTGCTAATTGCCATTGTGAAGATTAGGCCATATAAAAGGAAGCAATTGGGTGGTTCAAGACCTATTGATGAGCATGGAGACACATCAGGGTATTATGCCACAATATTACTACCATGGCCATAGGTACATTAAATGCTTCTAATGGTTATTTTGCAAGTACCACAAATTATCATGATGATGTTGCTAGGCCTCTATTTTTTGAAGCAAGAATCGTGGGGCAAAGCCCCCCCGGCAACAGAAATATAATAAAAACAAGAACAAGAGTTTTACAAACTTACAAAAAGGGGTCTAACTAGGTGTTAGACAGAGGGGGGACTATTGAAGAACTAGCTAAAGCAGGAACAAAAAATTACAAGGACTCAAGCCAGAGAAGAATAGAGGAATGCAGACTTTGCTTGATTATGATCAAATGTGTGGCAACTTCAGCTTTGAAAGAAGCCTTCCATAAAACAAGACATGGATCATTGTTGTTGAATATGAGACCATTTCTCTCATTCCAGAGACACCAGGCGCCCACCAGGAAGATCTCCATAAAGAATGACTGACTAAACTCTTGCTTGACAATATATAGCTTTTGATGAATGTTTGAATTTTCATGCCAAGAGATTCCAAAGCAAACCATCTATTGACATTCGAAGGGCAATCAAAGAAGAGGTGATCAGCAGTTTCCTCAACCCCATCTTGACATAGCACACAATTATATCCATCTTCAAGAAATTTATTTCTTCTCCTCATAATGTTCCTAGTGCTAAGCCTGTCATTCAGCAGAAACCAGCCAAAAAATTGATCTTTGGCACACATTTAGTCTTCAAAATCCACAATATAGACCTGCTTGGGGAGTATCTGTGATGACCCAGATGAAAATCCACCTATCTTTCTCAATAGAAAGAAAATGGGGGGCATATCAGCCAGTTCACTTTGCAACTCAATGAGTTCAATATAAGCTTGTTTGGACATGGGGATTCTAAAACAATTAATCAGGTTACTTGAGCTTTTAAGTTTGTAGCGAGAGATTTTTGGGTCTTTAGCATACTCAAGGAGTCTAGGATAGACATCAGAATAGACTCTCGCATCAACCAGATCTTCCTAGAAGCTAACTGTGTTCCCTCTACCAGGAACACAGATAACAATTCCTTTGAACTGAACATGCAACTTGAGCAAGTCCTTCCACCAAAAGGAGCCCTTTTCCCTGGCAAGATGAGGAACAATATCAGTGTAGTACCTGTTCTAGATGAGATGAACCCACTGAACATTCTTTTTTATGTAGAATTTATCAAGATGCTTTAAAAGGAGAGCATCATTCTGAAGGTTGAGATGGATAACTCCTAGACCACCTTTAGATTTAGGTCTTCTCACTAAGTCCCAAGCAGCAAGATTATATCCCTTATTTCTAAACTCTCTTCCCCCTCAAAGACATTTTTTTTCTATATTTATCAATGATCTCAATCACAGCCACATGAAGCTTGAGAGAGCATATGCAATATGTTGGCAAAGAGGAGAAGACTGAGTTTACCAACTGGAGTCTACCAGCATGTGAAAGAAATTAAGAGTTGCTAGACCTCTATCAGTGAGAATGTTGCATCGTGTAGTCATTATTTGGATTATCATTTAAATTATCAATATTATGATTCTGAATAGTTTGCTTAAAAGCTAATGCCAGCTATATGTGACATCAGACCAAAATAATAAAACAAAGCCTAAAATTGATCAATCTGGTAGCGTCCAACAATAGATCAACATTTTGCGTATAGAGAATCATATGGGTAGGAACATGGGGACATGGATTTATATTTATTCAACTATGAGACACCATACATTCAACAGAGAATAGCTTCTCTGTGTGTGTTGCGCTCGGTTGCAGAAGTGTTGATGATGAGAGGGTTTATTTCTAAGAGCTAAAGTAACGATATAGGGACCCTACCCCTTCTTATATAATGTAGATAGAGGATGGTGTTTACATCAATATACCTGATCATAATGGGGCATTTTCTAGTTTGTTACAAGGAAAAATAGGGATCAAGATTCGAATGTTTCTCTTATAGATTGATTGGCTTCTAAGAGTATCTAGCCCATGCTTGTCTGCCAAGTAGTCTCTAGATGTCCTGTTTGGTTTTGACGTCCTACATAGCCTACTCTGTCCACTCTAAAAATGGCAACGAGTAAGAAAAATCCGCGTACCCGCGGGCACCCAACCCGGTGGGCGAGGATATGGGCGTGAAACTGTGCCCGTGGGCACGGGCGCAGGTACAGACTTGTGCCCAACGGGCAAAGCTAGACGGGTCAGGAAATAATGTACCTGCACCCGCAAACCCGCACTGACATGTGGGGTCAATTCAAAAGAAGTATATATACCTCGAATTTTAGGGTTTCCAAACCGAATTTCCCATTCCCCCGGTTCCCCAATCCCCTCCAGCCAGCGTCGCCTGCCCGCCTCCGCTCACTGCAACTTGCGGTCAAGGTGGAGTAGCGACCCCGAGTTCCCAAACTCCTCTGCCCCCATCTCGCAGCCGCTACCCCGCGACTCAGCTCCGCCCCATCTTGCCTCTCGCGGTCGTGACCCCGCCCCCTCCGTTTGCTGGTCCGCCCTATCTCGCGGTCGCGGCTTCACACAGCTCGCGGTGTCGGCGTCGCGGCTCCGGCCTCCGCGACCGTGAGGTCGTGCACTCGCGCGCGGCTGCCTGGTCCTTGCTCGGCCGCTCCTCTACTCCCCGGACGACCTCGACACCTCTGCTCCTCCACTCCACGACGCCGGCAGCTAGCCTCCCTTGCTCCGAGCCTCCAACCCCGCACTGCAGGCCACTGTCTTTGTGTCGCAGGCCGCCGTCATCTTCCCTGCCTTGCAACTTGAGAGGCAAGTTCATTACTTCACTTGTCCTTGATGCCTCCCAGTAGATCTCGTGCTTTTTTAGTGGTAATTTTTTGATGTGCAACTGTAATGGCCCTTGTGCTTTTTAGTGATAATTTTATACATATTTTGATATGTAGCTATAATGACCGTTGTGCTTTTGGTCATGCCTTGAAGACAATGAAGAAGAGCTGAAAAATGAATCTTGCATCACTAGAGCAGATTCTGACTAATTATCTTGTTCATGTTTTGTTTATTGCATTACTTGGAGACTTCGCTGTTGAACATGTTCCTGTATTGTACTGTTGAATTTTCTGTGCTTTCTGTGTGGTGAACTATTGAGATTGTGTATTTCTGTATGTAAAAACTAATGTCATTCTATTTTGTCATTCAATTTTATTGTGGTGAACTATTGAGATTGTATATTTCTGTATGTAAAAACTTCTGGTTCTGGAGGGTTTGCGGGCATGTTTTGCCCGCGGATAGCGAGCGCGGGAGCATAGTGGTGCCCGTGGCGGGTGGCGGGCGCGGGCATGGAAATAATCTCGCGGGTGCGGTTTTTTTTATAATAGTATCCATGAGGATTTTGCCCGTTGCCATTTTTAGTCCACTCCATCCTAATGGGACTATTTTCATTGCGATGCAGATATCTAGGGCCTACAGTAACGCCATTTTTTTTAGAAATTCTCATGTAGTGAGTTCCATAAGACCTTTAGGATTTAGCTTGGCCACATACTCATTCTTGAGTGTAATATCAGGAACTATAGTGCTAGAGTCTACTCTGCATCAATGGTAGTATAATATCCTATTATCCTATAGGGATTTAATAATTATCTTAACATACAATTTTGCCATTTGGAACAAGTCTTGAATATTCCTTCTTCTTGAAGGTATGCATATTAGTGTAACAGAAATCATATGCATATGGATTTACTACATCTAAACAAGTAGCATGGTGCAAAAAAGTTCTTGATGGTTATCCAAAATATTCTTAGAATCATCCTAGCATTTTTTAGAATTTAATTATGATATACACAAGTTTTCAAAATTAACAACAAGCATTTCTTCATCCTAAAAGTTCATCAAGCTAGCAAAAACAAATATGAGACTCTCAAGGTTGATAAGTCTAAGGTACGCATGATTAAGAGAGGTCATACACATTCTACCATGTTTTCGGTGCAATCATGAAAAAAATTTATTCTCGCAATTACATGGTATAATTTTTTTAGAATTAAATCTATTATATAAATTTTAGAATTAATATATTATTTACTTAGGAAAAATTTAAGCAAAACAACATCGGTTAAAGTGTGGGTTTATCATCTGTATATAGGCTCTTATACACGTGGGATATAGGAGCATATATTAAATATTCTTAAAACAGAGGATCTTGGGTCAAAAAGTGAAAATCGGTTTTAAAAGATATTTTTTTGAGAGGTTATATGCAAAATTACCCTAAGATCATAATTTCTGGTAAGTATAGGTGCTATTCTACAATAATACAAGACCTATTCCCTCTATTCAGTAATAAGTGATTCTTTAGCCTCTCTAAAGGGACACTTATTTCCAGACGGAGGGAGGACGTGTAATTTCTAAACGAAACACGACTTATTATAAATTTCAAATTAATGAGTCCTTTCTATTTTCTTTATCTTTTCTCTCAGTTTTTTTCCTCTCTCGTGCGGCCCATTTTTATTTTGAACCCGTTTTGTTCCCTGGCCCGTTATGTTCTTTCGGCCGTTTTTACATGCCTTCTGTAACAGGCCTATTGTAGCCCATTTACATTGGTTGGGGTGTCCGGCAAGGCAGGGCCGCAGGAGCATAAAGGCTCGAGGGGAAGGTGGTGGTGGACTAGTGGTGCACGGTGAGAGACGACGGCGGCCCGCGTTGCAAGTCGAGCCGGCAGCAGGAGCGTCCTGATGACCGTTTGCAACGGAGGCCTCGTGCTAAAACCTCTTCGAGTGCTATGATCGTGTGGCAGCGACAGCAGCCGACAAGTACGGGCCGTGCTAGGATTCATAGGCAGACGTTGGTTCCGGATGCAACTGCTCTCCCGAACACTTCATGCGCGTAGAGGAACGAGAAAAGGAAGACTACAACAACTCGACAGAGGATTGTGTTGTTTTTGTACGGGAGAGGAGAGGTTGGACGGAGAATATAAAGGGAGAGCCGAGTCTGGATCTGTAACGGATGAAAGTAATTCTCATAATCACCATAACGTCTCATTATCATCCCTCTGTAACGGACGAGATTAATCCCGTTCAATACCGGTTAATTCCCTTTAATTTGCCATTTCCATGTGGCAAAACTAACCCACGCCGTTTCCAAGTGGCAAAACTAACCCGCACGCCGTTTCCAAGTGGCAAAACTAACCTGCAAATTCCCTTTAATTCGCTGTTTCCATGGGGTCAAACTAACCCGCAAACCGCACGTCGTTTTCAAGTGGTAAAACTAACCTGCAAACTGCACCACATCATGTCGTGGAGCGTCACGTCACGCACGCTGGTTCGGCGGCGACGCCGTGCGTGCGTAATGCAACAAGAATTGATTTGTTTAAGTCGAGTCATTATGAGCCTGTTTGGTAGAGCTCTAAGTAGCTCCAGATCTCAAAAAACAACTCCGCTCTAAAAATTTTCAACCAAACGCCTTAGCTCCACGAACTCCAGATCCGCATAAAACATGGATCTAGCTCTCAAATCCATCAAATCCACGGAGTACTCAAGGGATGCTCTGAAAATACTGGTTTTGTAACTCCTCGTGGAATTGACGGAAATTACCCACCTATGCCATCCATTACACACGTACCGATTTTTTTTGGGAGAATTAGCTCTGGGACATTCCGAAAGGCATAAATTGGCCGGTGCACACATCCACTTTGAATATTTGCCAGAAGACACCATGGTTTCGTGTAATTGGGCCAATAAACATCGACCCTCATCCAATATGTTTATAAAATAGATATAAAATTATATAAGTGCCAAAAAATTATAATATAATTTTTTCGACACTCTACATGATAAGAACTACATACTAAAAATATTATTTTGCACTAAAATGATAATTTTGCCTCTCTTCATGAATAGACAAAGATAACCATGATTAATTAGTTAATTTATTTGTAATATATTAAAAATACTGACAAAATCACAGAATGCATACATCACCAAATCTTGTCTGTCATAAAAATATCATATCAAAATAACAAAGTTTAATATATCAATTAAGCTCCACAAGAGATAAATCTATAATTCAGTCATGCTAAATATGTCACTATAAACTTTATTATTTTGAGCTAATATTTTTAGCATTGTCAAGATTTGTTGATGTACGCATTCTATGATTTGTCCCAAGATTTGTAGTGACCTACAATCATATAAGCAAATTAACCATGGTTATCTTTGTCTATTCATGAAGAGAGGCAAAATGATCATTTTAGTGAAAATAATATTTTTAGTATGTAGTTCTTATCATGTAGAGTGTCGAAAAAATTATATTATAATTTTTTGGCACTTATATAATTTTATATCTATTTTATAAAAATATTGGATGAGGGTCGATGTCTATTGAGCCAATTACACGAAACCATAGTGTCTTCTGACAAATATTCAAAGTGGATGTGTGCACCGGCCAATTTAGGTCGTTCGGAATGTCCCAGAGCTAATTCTCCTTTTTTTTTTTTTTTTTTTCCGACGCTGAACGAAGCCTCACGATGCATCTTCTCCCGTAAAAAAAATCAGTCGTCGCTCCTAATCGGTGGTCGCCATGCCGAGGAGATCTGGACCTCCTCCACCACTTCCTCCTCCTCCGTCTTCCAATTCGTCATCGAAGCAGACACCTAGGGTTGGCCTTCACCGTCCCGACGTCATGGGCATACCTTCGGCCATGGCCGGCGGCGCCCCTCCCTTTCCCTCACTGGACAACGCGACAATGACCGACACGGCCCTGGGCGCGGCGGTCTCTGGCCTTGGAGCAAGCGGCCTAGGCACGGCCATGCCCGACGGTGGACTAGGCGCAGCAGCCTTCGGCCTGGGCACGGCCACGCCGGCGCTAGCGCGGGCACAGGGGCCTCTGGCCTCGCTGGAGTTGGGCTGGGCACGACCATGCCCGGCGCTGGCGCGGGCACAGGGGCTGCTGGCCTGGGTGGAACTGGCCTGGGCACCATGGATGGTGATGGTGTGGGCACAGTGGCCTTTGGCCTGGGCATGGCCTAGACGCTGCTGCAACTGGATTGAATACTACTGCGTTGGGTGCACAAGCAAGGAGGCGTGCTGCATCATCCAAAAGGACGAGAGATGATGAGGTATATATTTATCTTTCATTGTTGTGCTAAATAGGTGTAATTGAGTTGACATTTTTTTAGGAAAATAGGTGTAACCGGAACAAAGGAACTATCAACATGGAACCTGGATGGTGGAAAAAAATCAAAAAAGTTAGCACTTATGATCTCTTCTTATGTTCATTTATCGATTTTATTAGTCTTTTTAATTTCTTACCTATGTCGAAAACTTTTAGGAAATTTCTGGTGTGAAGAAATTTAAAAATGGGCCTCTCCAAAATGAAGATGAGTTGAAGGTGATGTTTGACAACATCATTAATGAAGAGGTTGATCATTGGAATCCTATAAGTTCGAACCCCATCGTACCCCAAAGCCAAGATGCCTCCATTGACATAGAGAATGCGAATGTCATGGGTCGTCAAAATGACTTAGACAATGATGATGATGTTCATGAGGTTTCTCCTGGCATAGCCAATGGCAACAAAAAGGCGCATGTCATATGCCTAAGTGGCACAGGGGTATAGAACCAAAAACCCCAAAGGAAAAATTCAATCGCATTCATTCATCTCACTACAAACTTCTAACCCTTACGCAACGTCATGAAAACGTTGCAATAGGCCCAATTTGGTTGCAAAAGGTACATATTGCGACCAAATCAGGTTCGTTGCCAATGGTTGCAAAAAATCACGTTGCAATACGTTCTTGCAACCGTTTCTAGTTTGGCGTTGCAAATGTTAGAGTATATTGCAACCATAGAAGATCGTTGCCAAGCGTGACAATATGATATTGTCGCAATGTTCACTAGCGTGGCAATACGAGCATTTGCCACGCTCGTCTTCGTAGCAAGAGGTGGTAAATGCATCGATCGATTGCGTGGCAATAAATACATTTGCCACAAAAACATGGTTGCAACTGGTAGTATTTTATTCGTTGCAAGAAACATTAGTAATTGCCACGATCGCTATGTCGTGGCAATAGTATTCTTTGCCACGTAATTTGTTCGTTGAGATATTACCTTTATTGCCACGGTCATTGTACCGTTGCAAGAGTATCATTTGCCACGTAATTGTATTCGTTGCAAGAGTTCATACTTTTTGCCATGCTCTCTCTGTCGTAGCAATAGTATCATTTGCCACAGAATTTTAGTCGTTGTGAAAGATTGTTATTGCCACAAAGGCCATGTCGTGGCAACAGTACCATTTGCAACGCCATAAATCCTATTGCCACGAAACTAAATTCGTCGTCAAGTACTACATTGCCACCCATAGCATCTCGTTGGCACAATTCTATTGCAACACTAGAGCATTTGATTTATGGTGTAATAAATCATCATTGCAAAAATAATGAACCATAACAAAGTTGACAAACCATTGAAATTGTATCTAGAATCATAAACCATGGTATAGTTCACTCATTATTTCTCAACTCATTATCATCAATCATAAGACTTTCTAACATCTATGCAGCTCTATCCTCAGCTTTGTCTTTGCGAGCCTCCTTCATTCCATGTCGACCTAGTGAAAGGAATAAGATTGAGATATCAGAAAAATATAAGGATCACAAAATTATATGAACTATAACCAATGCTGGCTGATAACATAGTGTAGTTGTTACCTTCTTTTTTTTCTGACTTCTTGTTCTATTCATCAGCTATTGTTGAGTGATATAGGTCTTCGGTGCCACATTTGCAGTGTTTTCGTTGAAAAGATTTCTATTGACATTATTAGAATTTCTAGTACAGCGAGGTGTTGGGGCATCTTTTTGCACGGTCAGAACACTTCCTGGCTCAGCCTACAAGCATTAAATTATTTGTTCTATGTTAGCTACAGTTGTAGGCACATAGCTCAATAAAACTTAGAATATGTTGCAATAAATTCACTGCCTGAAGTAATGCATCTCCATTTTCATTTGCATGTGCATCAGTCATGTGGTCCTCTTCTATGCTGTCATTGTTTGGTGGGGTAGTCTATAACAAAAAAAATTAAGGTAAAAGATTAGGCACCATAATCATTAGTGCATCATGACTAGATCTATGCACTGCATTTATAATAGGGAGCGTATGCTATAAAAACTAACAAGTTGTGCAAACTATGCAAACTTCAATCAAGCTCATAGGATTCTCATCCGATGGCCTCAGGTAAAGGTGGAACAATTATTCTCTTAAGTCCTCCCACCAAAAACTTTCTAATCACTTAAGCCCAGCCTGAACCCTACCGTTACAGCGTTCTCCGTCCGTTTGTTTCCTCCATCCGCGAGACCGCGACTCCTCGATTTCCTCGGTGCCGCCTCTATCCGCGACTCTGAAGATCGATCGTCGCCATCTGCTCCATCCACGCCGATGCCGAGTCCACGCTGAGCTGCTCCATCCACGCCGTAATGGAGTCCGAGTCCACGTCGAGCTGCTGCTGGTACCATTGGTGTCATCATCGTGGCAGCGGCAGTTGCCGCTGGTGCCGGGCGCCAGCGACAAGAGGCACAAGTCGTTGGATTTCAGTTGTTAATAACAAGGTGCATTAATTTGTTTGACATGTAGCAGTACGTTCTGATGATGATATTCCTCTTAGGTACAAAGCTCACTAGTTCATTCTTTTCACGTGGTTTTGCTGGAACACAAGGTTTTATTATGGAGACCGCCGTACAACCCTACGACAACTCCGTCATCGAGACCGGCATGGAGTCCCTCGATGCTGCCATGGAGACCACAGTTGATGTCGTCGTCACCGATGATGACGCCGTCATCACGATCGACGCGGTCGACGCTGGAGTTGGAGCACACCTTGAACAGCCAAGTACATCGAAGCTGAAACCTTCACCGAGTTTAGTAGTAAGTTGCAAAGAACTTATTTTTTTTTGCAAAGAACTAGTTAAACCTGTTGCTCATACAATTTCACCGTTATATAGGACACACTGTGCAAAGATCATTTGAAGCCTATGGTTGGAATGATCTTTGATACTCTCACAGATGTGGAAATATTTTATAAATCATATGCACATGAAGTTGGTTTCTCCGTTCGTGTTGGTCAGCAGAAGAAGGAAAATGATGAAATATTATTCAAGCGGTATTGTTGTTCAAGGGAAGGGTATAGACAGGAGAGCGTAAAAAAAGTTATTGCTAAATCTGAAAAAAAAGAAAGTCACCAAATGTCATGGAAACCAGATGTGGCTGTGAAACACATATTGTTGTCAAGCTTGACAGTGACAAGAAGTATCAAATATATTCAATGGTTGAGGTGCACAACCATGGTTTTGTGTCACCAGATAAGAGGCACTTGCTACGATCCAACCGAAATGTCAGTGAGAGAGCAAAAAGTACTTTGTTCAATTGTCATAAGGCTAGCATTGGCACATCACAAGCATATCGACTTCTCCATGTGAGTGAGGGTGGGTTTGAGAATGTTGGGTGCACAAAGAGGGATTTGCAAAACTATTTCAGTGACCTTAGAAAAAAAATCAAGGATGCAGATGCACAAATGTTTGTGGAACAGCTTGAGCGAAAGAAGGGAGCAAATCCTACCTTCTTTTATGAATTTATGGTGGATGAGCAAGGACGACTTGTTCGTGTATTTTGGGCAGATGCTATATGCAGGAAAAACTATAGTGTTTTTGGTGATGTGATTGCGGTAGATGCGACATACACCACCAACCAGTATAATATGAAATTTGTGCCATTTACTGGAGTCAATCATCACTTGCAAAGTGTTTTTCTTGGGGCAGCATTCTTAGCAGATGAAAAAAACGAGTCATATGTATGGTTGTTTAAGACGTTTCTTAAAGCCATGGGTGGAGTAGCACCTCACCTAATCACAACAGATGAAGATGCGAGCATGATGGCTGCTATTACTCAGATTCTACCAGATACAACTCATAGATTTTGCATGTGGCATATCATGGAGAAGGTACCTGAGAAGGTTGGGCCCTCTATAAATTAAGAAGGGCAAGGAGAAGAATGTTGTAAGTGGAGGTCAGGGTAAACGGAAATGTCGAAAATGTAAGCAAGTTGCGGGTCATGATGCACACAACTGCCCAAACAATATTGTTGGCTGATATTTTTTTTACACTTGGAATGTTATTGATTGTCAGACAAAGATTTTTTTTCTGGAAGAACCTTTGTTTAATTGATCAGTACCATTGTCCAAGTAAATTTGCAATTTCGAGAATTATTTGCAGATAATTATTGTCCATGTGCTACTGCTACTTCATTTTGCAAGCTCCTGTGTGCAATTGTTGATGGCCGTGGACGTGCATGCTACTGTTTGCATGCTCCTGTTGTTGATCGCTACTTGCTGTTGAAATTTTAGTGGATTTGCTCGTGGTACGAACCTGCTCCTACAGGCTACAGGCATACTTGCGCCTCTTGTCGTTGGCGCCCGGCACCAGCGGCAGCTGTCGCTGCAACGATGATGACCTCCCGCAGATCCCGAGTTTCCCTAACAGCCGGCTCAGGGCGTACGCAGTTGGCGGAGCTGTCGCGGCCGACACTGTGGCGTCTCTCGTGGATGAAGCAGGTGGCGTGGACTCGGGCTCCGTTACGACGACAAGGATGGAGCAGCTCGGCGTGGATGGAGCAGATGGCGGCGATCGATCTTCAGAGTCGCGGACAGAGGCGGCGCCGAGGAAATCGAGGAGTCGCGGTCTCGCGGACGGAGGAAACAAACGGACGGAGAACACCGTAACAGTAGGGTTCAGGCTGGGCTTAAGTGATTAGAAAGTTTTTGGTGGGAGGACTTAAGAGAATAATTGTTCCACCTTCACCTGAGGCCATCGGATGAGAATCCTATGGACTTGATTGAAGTTTGCATAGTTTGCATAGCTGGTTAGTTTTCATAGCATACGCTCCCTTTATAATATGTGGTGATTTAGTTGAAAGTTTTAGCTGCAAAAATTACATCCTCGCCGCGCCTCCCTGAGTCGCTGAGGCGGGACTAATCACTCGTAGGTGCCGCACGGCTGTTGCTATCCTTTCTAGTCTCTAGTCTAGTTACATGACATCTCAAATTTTTCTCTTGTTTTTTCTTTTTTTCTCTTGTGAAAGAAATTAAATTGATAAGTATTCTTTCTTGCGTTCAAAATTTTCCACAATGGCACTTGTTAATTGTTATGCATTGTGGGTCGGTATTCAGTATTGATTTTTCATATATTGTTCGTGTTCGGTATAATTCCGCTCGAATTGGTTCGTTTTCGAAATTCCAGATATTCCACAAGTTCGTGTTCGTTTTCGTGTCCGGTGTTACCGCTTTCGTTTTCGTTTTCGTATTCAAATGTAAAAGTAGAAAACGGTTGAGAAGTTTTTCGACCATTTCCGACCGTTTTCATCCCTAGATGCAACTACCAGTTATCCGATTTGGCTTGCATTTGGGCGTTTGACCATCATGGTAATCAGTCAACACTTGTATGCATTTATTTAATTTTGATGGTTGTTTATGCAATGTTGTAGGATGTCAATTGTGACCTTATAGCATCTCTGATAGGCTGATAGCATACTGGGCAGGCATATATACACAGTGTTGCAATTTTGCTGCCTGAAATCACAGTGAATACAATCTAGCTAGTATTTACTAGAGCAGAAGAAAAGTAATGGACAGTACAGTAGTGAACAGTAGTGAGTGGAATAAAAATGAGTGCTAGACAAGCAGGTTCCTGAATTATGGACTGTTTTTCTGAATTATACAAATCACTGCTGGCAGCTTTCCTGAATTATGCAAACAGTGAATTCAGTGTCCCGTATACAGAACTCTGAATTATGAGCAATACATGTCTGGTTAATTTTGTGTGTAGCTACTCAGATTTTTATATGTTCTTTGAATTATGGCCAGTACATGCCAGACTATTCTTCTGTATTATAAGTCCTGTGTGACTTCGACTTAGATAGCTTGTTTGTAGAATTTCCTTTTACAGTACTTATTTCACTATGACCTCTGAAAACTCAGTCAGGTCCACACATAGCTAAATTAGTAAATTGTTCTTTTTAGCTTGTTAGTTACTATTTATTTGCACCTGTAGGTTTTTCAGTGATTGTGGCTATGTATCTTACTACTACTTTGAGTAAGCACACCTGAATGTTATTTTTCATTGTTCCAGCTATGTACCTTACGTTTCTTATGGTCTTGCAAATTAAGGTACTGAAGTGAGCACATTTTATTGGCCAAGAACAGAGTGTGCATCGCCACCTATATATGGTCTTATCAAGTTTCAACAATTGATCTTTTTAGTTTCGAGTTTCAGCAATTTCACTATGGAGTGAGTAGACTGTTTCATTTCAATTGTTAGCAGTGAGATGGCCATCAATTTTGAGTATACTGATTTCAAAATTACAATTGTTAGCAGTCCGATTACTTCCTATTCCAAAACTACAATTTTGCAGCTCTGAACTCCAACCAAGACCTTATCAGAGCAATATTTCTACCTTGAGTGTACCGATTTCAATTATATATTATAAATAATATAATTATTGTATTGATGGTCAAAAATATTGTAATTATGTTCATCTTATTTATGCTTGAACCGTTTTCCATCGAATGACCACACAATGGTATATAAATTGATATTCATGATTGATCTTTGTTCCATGCAAAGCATTAAATTGTCCATAGACGACCATCAATCTATGGGTTGTATGACCTATCTTTTTAACCATCTCTATGTCAGATTCTAGTCTCTTAGAGACGAGACCTCGTCTGTGGGTTGTACATGCATGCCCTTAGTTCACTTGATAATCATAGGATAAATCAGGTAGCAATAGTAGCAGCGACCGAGAAAATAATTGTCACAGTAGCAATTTCAGAAAAACAATGACAAGCCAACAAAATATATTGTATCATCAAACGAGATCAACAATTCGTGCTTTCGATCAAGTACAAATAGTAGTAATGATAGATGCAAAGCGCGATTAATAAAAAAAGGACATACAAAGTTCATAGAATAGATGAGTATAACACTATAGATTTGATAACATAGAAGTGAAATATACCGTGTGCACTTTGTTCGTGGCTTCCAAACAAAAATGAGAACGTGAATCCTCTTCTGGTTTGCTGAAAGCCTAAAGCTGAAACAAAAAGGAAAAACACGAGTACAGATCGAGTAGGGCTTTGGCTTGTCAAATAGCAATTGAGTCTTGGTCCTAGGTTTTTGGTGTACGTACCTGACGGCTGCTCTGTTGCTGGTTGTTGCTTACTGCTTATTAGCGTTTGCCATTGTGGTCCTCATGGAGTTGCCGCGTTGATGGTTGATGGCAGCTCCTGTGTAGCAGCGTCGCCCGGCTTCATGGCTCCACTGCACGGCCGCACGAAGTAATAGGGTCGTGACTCCCTAGCACTAGCTTCCCACATGATCCAAGTTAAAATTTGGAGATTGTAAAATACTAACCGTCTAATCGATCACGGGGGTTTGGCGTATTGCTTACTTGACCGTGATCACGTCCGCCGTCCGTCGTCGTTGCTTGCACTGTCGTGGTGCTGCGGCGGTGTGCCGGCGAGTCGGTGACCAGCGTCCCCTCGGCGAGAATACGATGGCTCGATGGACGAGATGCGAGAATAGGAAACGCCGATGCCGGTGGAAAAAGAAACGTCGCTCCAGGGCTCTCCAGCGTACATTACTCCCAGACGTATGTTCTTTCTTTCTATTTCTACTCTTTTTTCTATTTCTTTTTTTTATCTTGCAAACATATACGTATTAGATCAGAACTCTGTTATATATTGGCTTCTCCTCTATGTCTCCTGTTCTTTCATAATTCACAGACGTATGTTCTTTCTTTCTATTTCTACTCTTTTTTCTATTTCTTTTTTTATCTTGCAAACATATACGTATTAGATCAGAACTCTGTTATATATTGGCTTCTCCTCTATGTCTCCCGTTCTTTCACAATTCACTCACGCCATTTTCTTTTCCTAGTCTATTTTTTTTCCTTCTTTGTTTCTTTTTTATCTTTCAAGGGTAATGCGCCAGAACTCTATCTCATTCATTCACGTCCTGTATAAAACGGGATATGCACTTGCGTTGCCAACAGAACTTCTGAGGGAGGCAAGATAAAGGGGTTTGTGCCTTTTTTTCAGTGACAGAATTAATTAGGGAGACTAGACCAAAATAAATGGGGAGAAATTTCACCTCTGTGCTCGTGCTGCGTGCATCACAAGCGTGTCCTAGCCGGAATCGGTGATTAGGCTGGACCAACAATTATTAGCACGGAATTAAGAAGGATAGATAAAGTTCTTATTTGAAAAACTTTCTTACCTTCGTGTCAGTCTCCGTGCCTGTTTATTCAATTTAGAGCTCTTTTTCGATTTAGATTTGGATGGCCGTTTGACCGATTTTTATTTCCTTGTATTTTCGTGGGAGTCTTACGGACTTAGATCTCCACGTCTTATATATAGGTCAGACCAAACAAAAAAGAGGTGGAAATTTTGCCTCTTTAGTATTATATATATATATATATAGATTTTAATGCCTAGACAGGTCTATATTAGTTTGTATAACCCTTGTAGGTATGACTAACACGAATATGTCAACAGTCCAATAGTAACAATGGTAAGAACCTAATTATTATTAATGTGTGAAGTCTTTGGTTCAAAACCTTCTACTAGCATTTTATTATAATAATTTTAATTAACCATTATTTTTTAAATTTTTTTAATTATCGCAACCAACAGCGCAAATGTGTGAGGTCTTAGGTTCAAAACCTTCTACTAGCATTTTTTACAATATTTTAATTTAACCATTGTGGTTTTTTTAATTTATTTTGCTTAACCCTTGTGGTCGGTAAACTAAGGTATTACAACGACTTATATATGTTGCAATATAGGTGCTCTATTGCAACCATCAGTAAAGAGTTGCAATATCTTCTTGATGTTGCGACACAATAAAACTATTTGCAACGCCAAAGCAGTCGTGGTAAAACTTACCACTTATTGCAACTATGGACTAAAGAGTGTTGCAACGCCACTGAAACTGCCCGCAACGCAAATGTAATCATGGCAATAGTGACCACCTATTGCAACTGTTCTATAATTGGTTGCGATAGCACTTATTTATCGGACTTATTTATCGCAACTATCTCCACACTTAGTGCCACGAAACAATTTGCATGGCAAAAAACTGACCTATCGCAACCAACAACGCAAATGGTTGCGATAACACCCTGTATTGCAACCAAATCTTGCCGTTGCGGCAAAAGAGCGTAGCAAAAGGGTCAAAAGTTTGTAGTGTCTATTCGAAATGTGATTGAGCGATCTTTTGGCGTATTTAAAATGAAGTGGCAAATTTTATATAAAATGCCGAACTACCCCATGTGGAAGCAAAAAATGGTAGTTGTTGCTTGTATGGTACTCTATAATTTCATTCGTGAGCATAATAGTGAGGATGCAGACTTTGCTCGGTTTGATTGTGATCCTAATTTTGTCCCTACAATATCGAAGCGGTACAATCGATTTGTGGTTCCATCGGATGTATTGTCGCACCCCGATTTTAAGAACAAAATCGAGGGCGCAATATATGTATGCCAGGATCAATTTTCATCCATATATCGACATCATAGTAAATATCAAAACAATGCTATATTAATATTTTGAACATTATTAAAAAAATGACCCTTAGGTCTGAAAGAAAAGTACAAACTCTAATGTAGACTCGCGGAAACTGGACGTCATCTCCACAGGAAGGTCGACCGGGGGTTACACCATCCTAGTACAAGTCGTCTGAGTCAAATCCACCGTCTTTTGGATACTCCTGCTCTGGGTCGTAGATTCCAGCGTCTGGGTGGGGTAGCAGGGGGACAAAGAGGAAGAGTGAGTACATCGAAATGTACTCCGCAAGTGTAGGAAATATATGCTTATGAGGCTAATAACAAAGGTACGCTGACTCTGTTTCACTCAAGTGCCTAAAGCAACACATCTTATTAAATTCTATTTTTCCTATGCACCTATTTACTAGCTTATAACCACAGTCTCCAACAGTAACAGTAACAAAACTCGGTGTCACATCGAGCAAAACCACACTCGGAGTCACACCGAGCAACCGACACTTGGAGTCCACCAAGCAACCGCACTTGGAGTCACACCAAGCACAACCCACACCTGAAGTTCATCGGGCAAACCACACCTGAAGTTCATCAGGCAAACCACACTTGAAGTCCATCAGGCCACCCGAACCAGTAACCAAACCACCAACTAATCTCAAAGAAGTCCAAGCCAACTCGTGACCGTGAGCACGACTGATATATCAGTTTTAATACTCTGTAGAGTTCACACATCTTTACCCATGAGTCGTGTTGCCCTTGTGCCCGATGTAGCTTGCCTCTTGACCCACTTCAAGGTGGATCGGCAGGGTTCACTACAAGGCCATTACAAAGTCGCCTCCAAGTCCGTTTCATATGTACCTCTAAGGTTTCACCCCGTACAAAGGTCTACGACCCCAGGGCCCCCTCTTTAGCTACTAAAACAAACCCCGTGTAAACCCTCAACTTGGAGGAAACTAATTAGTTAGCCAGCCCCAGAGCCATATAGGCCTCATGGTTTGCGCTATTTTGCTGGGTTACAGGCTTCGAGAACCAGGTCCTAGCTAGGGATCCAGGCAGGATAACAAACCACAAACCCAAACCAACGCTAAGTCCATGACAAACCGTAACGCCGAGTCACACGGCAACCGTACGCCAAGTCCATGGCAACCACCACACGATCCATCCTGTCGGATATACCTACTCACCATACTATAACATTACAAGCCCAAAATATTCCATAGATCATTAATCAAGTTTATTAATTGTAACCAACCCATCCCAACCATGACTGCAGGGCTAAGCATTTACATCTACCCAACATTCCCGAACCAGGTGTTAAGGATAATATCAACAAATTCTGGTAAACCCTAACATGGGATTCAAATTTAGACACTGCATGCATCTACAGGATCTAACTAATCTAGTACCAAAATGTAAAATAAATACAGGAGCAAGATGTTCAAGGACACTTGCCTTTGGGCTGGGTCGGATCGATGGAAGCAAGGTCAGGATCCTAGGGCTCCTCGAAGTTCGCACTCTTTGGATCAATCATCATCACATGGCCCAAACAAACTTTATAAGCAGCAGTACATCCAACAGTATAAAAACGGAACATAAATAGATGTAATGCGTAGAGCTCAACGAGACGAATCTAACACAAGTTGAATGGGTCAAAACGAAGTTAAAACACAAAAGTTATGGGCTTTTGAGGTTTGATGGCAATTCTGTAAATATGGGAAACTTCATTTTGTGATTTAAATAGACAAAATCAGAAAAAGGAACGTGTAGCGGGCTACGCCTCATTTAGCAAAAAGTACATGGGCTAGGACGAAAGATTTGCTAGACCCAATGAATAGGACGGGTGGACTGCGAGTTTATTAAGAAAAATTGCGAGGGGCTTTTTGCAAAGTCATCAAGGCTATCACCATCGCGCAGATAGGTCGGCACGTGGCGCCTGGCGACTCGCTGGTGCACACTGTGCTGTGGACTGGGGAAGGAGGGGGGCATGGACCGAGTCCATGAGCGGTGCATGCCGGTGCGGTTGAGTGACTTCTAATCTTAGCCGGTGAATCCAGATCTGACGGCTCAGGGTCAGTTGGGGAGAAAGGGGTCACCGACGACGGCCTTGGGCACGGTGGTGCCTCGGCTAGTATGGCGACGCCATTGCCGGTGTTGACGGTCCTTACAATCAACATTATACCATCAACTAATGCATATAAGGATATCAAATGAACCATAAAGCATAGTTGTAGGGTTTGATTCTAACAAGTTTCACGAGTTGTGTTGTTCTCACTTGTTTTGCAGGGTTATCAATATTTCACCATATAAAAGTATCTCAAGTGATGAATCAGAGCACACCTTTGCGATGAGCTCGTCGAGACGATCGAAATAGACATATGATTTACTATATTTGGAGTCCCTGAGCAAGAGTCCTAGTTGGATACGACTTGGAAGCTTCTAGAACAACCTGGAGTGATCACCAAGCAACATAATTCAGGGGCTAAACTGACAGATCCAACAACTTTAGTGAATTATTGTCTTCTAGGGAGTTTTCCAGCAGATGGAAAGAGGTAGAGTCCTATTCCAACACAATGGATCGCGCAAACAGATGGCAAGTCGCGTTAGGGCAACAAGGGAGGATCAAGAAGACATCACGTCAAAGGTGGGACGGGGTGGCCGCCAGGTGGGGCCGGCCGGCCCCACCCTTAGGCCAGCCTGGGCCAGAGCTCCCCTCGACCCATCTTCATCGAGCGTGCCCTAATCGACCTCTACAACGCATCTCAACTCTTGTTCAAGGTCGGTTTGATCCGAGGGCTGCGGTTCATCCTTAGGGGCTATAAAACCAAACCCAGACCCCCCTGGGGAGGAATCTCCATCTTCGTCTTCATTATTCATCTACATATCAGAAACTAGATTTCAAGTAGAAGTAGAGATGCCTCTAGTTGATTTAGATCTAGTTCTAGTTCTAGTTCTAGTTCTTCTTCTAGTTCTAGTTCATCTAGCTGTAGAGAGTTATCCAAAGATTAGAATTAGAAGAGAGAGAGAGAGGTATTAGAGGAGGATTAGAAGGAGCTCCGGCCTGTCGGATCTACTTCTTCAGCTTGTACCTACGGATTCAAGTTCGTCAAGAGCTTGGATTAGGATATTCTTCGGTCTTCATCTTTTAATTATTAGTAAACGTTCTTGTTCTTATTATTCTTCTAGCTTGCAACTCTAATTAGAGTACTCTAATCTAGTCATTCTAGAATTAGTGGAGTCGTCGTCGTGTAAGCGTGGTGCTTAGACTCGATTACTTGCATAGTGTACCCTATATTCCGGACCAGTGGTAGCTCGCGGGTGTGACTCTTATAGACCTGTTGAATCCTTTGTAGTCCACCTCTCGTCTATAGGACTAGCAGGAGTATATTACTTGGGAATAGCCATACTCTGGATGTGGTCTTCCAACATAATCCACAATAGAATAATAATCACATACCTTCCTGAGATTAGAGCTGGAAACCTTAGTTATCCCCTTTATCTTTTGTGTTCTCATCTTTGTTAGTGCTTAGGGTTTGAGCAATAGACTTAGGACAATCACCCCGTTCCTTTGGGTTCGATATAAAACTGGGTCTACATCCGGTGAAGTGCGGGTATCTAATTTGTGTGCTTGCGGATTTATCTCTTGTGTTTTGATAACATACCCTAGCCTTTCTAGTGCCATAGCCAAGGGCGACTTTGGTAGTGACGGTAGTAAGTGTCAACAAGAATTTCTGGCACCGTTGCCGGGGAACGGTCTAGAGTTGATCTTAAGTCTGCTTAAACTTGTAATCATACTTTTATCTTTTTCTTTTTTGTCCTAGTCTTTTCAACATTTTTGTGTTCATTCTTATGAATGTTGTTTTTGAATTTCACTCTTATCTATCATTACCCATGAGCACAAGCTATAACTAGTAGAAACCTTAGATCCTATCATAATACCTGGTTATGAGCTATGCCTACATTTTGGGAATATTCTGTTCGGGAATGTTCCTTCTTAGGAGTCTGCATTTTAGACAACTAGATAAATAATCTCTTGGCTCATTGTGGGATGATTTTAATAACCTCATCATGTAATCCCTTAATGCTGCCATTAGAGAGTTTTCCTCTGTTTGTCTGCTACTGAGCAAGGTTTATGTTTCATTGTATTACTAGAAAAGCCCCCTTGTCCTAGTTTTCTCACCGACTCCCTAAAGAAAGTAGTACCACCCGAACATGAGTATTCACCCTTCTGCTGCACTGTCCTTGTGTAATGAGCATAGAAATATAATTATGAAAATATTCCTTCGGGTATTCTTGTCACTAACCTTTCCAGGTTTGGAGCAGAAAAGAACGAAAGAACAACAAACACAAGGTACGCCCAACCAATCATCATGTAACATTGAACTTTCTATGAACATCTCTTGCCATGTTGCTATGTTGGTTGTCCCTACTTTAAGATATGCTCATATACTAATCATGCTCTTTCATCACCATCTGAATAAATCTCTATAATGCTTTCATGCATGTTACCTTTATTTGCTATAGTATATATTTAGGTTTGAAGTACTTTCATACATCTCTTAAATGAAGCATGGTGCCTAGTTTAGGAGTGGTGATCTTGCTTTCAAAGGCCTTTTAATTTAAGCATGCTTAGGTTAAAATGTCCTCTTAAATCAAATTAGACGTGGTGTTTAGGTTGGTTTTTGAGCCGATAGTATGCTATAGTGGATGTTGGATATTTTGTTGGACTAACCCCTGCAGGAAAACATTCAATATCAATTTGGGAAAGTCCTGAGATGAACTCACACTGGAGATGAAGAGACACATGAACTTCAACAACTTTGCACAATGAAGACTCAGCTCATTCATCATGGATGAAAGAACTATGAGTATCAAAGTTTATTTATTTTGTCTTCTACTGCAAGTTATCTTTTGCCTTGAATCATGTTAAAGTGCAGCCAACACATAAAATACTAGTCTATGTTAAAATAATTCTAAACACATCTTTTTATTAGCATAGATGCAAAATACATAAGATGTGGATAATAACCCATGCTTCAAATTCTTGCAATCCTTTAGGTATATATCCACTAACATTATGCAGGAGAGAGATTTTGTTCATCCATGGTTTGGTCTGAACATTGAAGATCCAAAACTCAAACCATAGACACACAAACCTACTCTCAGATCATGAATTGTGCTAGCAATAGCCTAGCTTTGAGTCTTGCTTGGGCACTGATGACAAACAGGATGCAACTTACCTCGTATGAGACAACCTATGCCTGCAATCATCATTGTCTAAGACATCAAGACAAGAAGTGGGAAGTTATCCTCTTTTCTAATCAAGAGCTAGCTTGAGAGATAAGATGGTACAACTACAACAATAGCAAGATCTACAAATCCAACACATGAACATGTTGTTTGGGAGTCCATCTACCTCACAAGCCAGCCTGGGAGAGACAATTCCGTTGTCTAGATGTGTTTCACAAATCAAAGGGAGGAAGGAGAAAACCAACTTCAAGACATATTGATCTCCTACTCACCACTTTGATCAATACAAACCACTAGATGTTGTCCCAGTCGAGAAGAAGAATATGATCCACCACTCATTCTTGGAAGATCATTCTTAAACACCATATGTATGTCGGACCTGGAGAAGTCAACTTTTGGATCTTTCGCTGCATCTTCAACAACTACACCACTTATGAGCAGCCAAAGAGAACCAAGAGAAGACGTTGAAGGAATAACCAACTCCCAAGAATTGAGAATGGCACCATGAAGGATGAAGCCACTGCACCACAAGAATTAGAAGATGGCGAGATGGCACCTGAGCCAGCAAATCAAGAAGAATAGCCAATAAGATCTCCATCATCTAGACACTGTTGATAGAACAAATCTCAATTGTGACATTAAAAGACAAAGACTCTCATGGAGGCACTCGAGTAGCAGCTCTAAATTGAAGTCTCTTGTCAACCCAACAATTAAAGAGAAAACAAGAAAGGTTGACAAGAGAAGAGAGAGGATCCTAGTCAATATACTCGAGGAACAATGCGCCTTCACTAATAAATCAACACATAGAGAAGGAAGGTCGATACCTTTAAGATGATTCCACTGTGATCTTCCTTCTCTCAAGCACACTGTGAGACAAACAAGAGAAGACAAGTCATTCATGAACAACAACCAGCTAGACAAGAGAAGCTTCCACAAGGTGGTTCAACACATCACTCTTCAATGATAAGGTAACATTTTAAGGTAAGTGACAATCACTTTAAAAGTTTCTCCTTGATTCTAGTATGAACATAAATAAAGAACTAAACATTTTTAAGTTGCACCTCACTTGATCCAACCTAATCAACTCAACATGTTCAGTCCTTTGATCTTTGTTCCTAGCTTTACTCTCTTGAATCTCACTGTCTTAACTAAATGAGCTAAAATATTGTGCATCTAACCTTTGGAAGATGATATATCACAATCATGAAAAGATGAACACTGTATAGATTATCCTTCCTTGGGTTAAGTAATCTGATCTGTTAAGTATTTTAAGATGCTACTTTCATGCTCATCTTCTGATCCTATCACTCATGTTAAGATTGAATAGAACACATAAACAACAAGTTTGTCTTGTGCAATGTGCCTAAGGTTAGAGGAGAATAAACAAAACTTTTGGTTCTGTTGGTGTTTTTCCACCAACAGAGCCCATGCACTTGATCTCTACCTTGTCTTTATGAGTAGGACACACTCTTGAGCAGAACATGGAGAAGTTTGTCACTCCCAAATTCTACAGAATGAAGGCCCTAAATCTATAAGAACATGCACACTAAGCAAAATGCTGCCAGTTTCCACAATTAATGCTTCACTTCAAACTGCTGGACGAACGAAGAACATGAGTGACACCATATCAGGAGGCATAAACAAGAAGGAATGGTGGAAGACGTCGTAGTCAGAATTAGAGGTCATGAAGTCTCCAGAGACTTGTTGATCCTCGAAATGGGAGAAGACGATGATGTCCACCTCATCCTAGGAAGACCATTTCTTTACACTACAAGTGCAATCATCTACAAGAGGAAATTCATTTTTACTTTCCTGGAGAAAAGGTACGATGCTACTTCATCAACTACATACCCAATGAAGCACCCAAGAAGAACAGAAGTGAAAGACGCCGTTCTCAACGCCAAAGAATACAAGCTATCAAGAATAGAGAGGCCAATCATGAAGAATAAGCTATCGACACTGTCCCAGAAAAGAAAGAAAGAGAAACCTCAAGACAGTGAACCACAGAAAGTGAAGACTGAGACCAAGAAAGTATGGAAGAAAAGTCTGCACCTTAGAGGTACAATCAATAACAACTTTCCAAATGTCTGACGTACCTTGGGAGGTCCGAACTAAGGGAAGGTCCAGTTCGTCGGACCTAAATATCCGAACCTTCGCCAAAAGGTAAAAATCGGTAGTTATCCTCATATTTACTTTCCTGCATATTTCTCATATTTAATCCATAATCATTAGTTGCATCATCATATTTAATTCACAAATATTTTAATTTTTGTATTGCAATTAGAAAATAAAATAAAAATATTTTACTTAATGCACTACATCATAAACCATGAAGCCCTATGTGAATAATTCTATGATGTGTAAAAACCCACAGGAATGTTCACTGTGGTGGCACAAAAATAATAATAAATATGCATGCATTCATCCTATTCTCTTGCATCATAAAAATGTTAAAATACAAAAATATTGAGAAAGAGATCTTACTGAAATTCTGGACAACTAAGAGTTGAGTGGCCGACCACTAATGCTTAATCTGTTCTACAAGTTTTATTGTCTATTTGAGTTTCACAAGATTTGAATGGTCAAGAAAAGCTGACGAGCAAGTGAAGGTTCCATTCACTGTTGGAGCACTGTTTCAATAACCATCAACATCAATCAAAGCTTTGATAAAGAAAGGACATATCCACTGTCAGTCTGCTACATTGCAAGATCGAACGACTACGTTAACATTCAGCTTGGGGGAAGGCACCCCCATGTATCCATGTAAGTATCTTTATCCTCTTAAGTTTTTTATTCAATAAATAAATTTAAAATAAAAAAAATATGAGCACATGAGTGCTCACCCTTAAAAAGAAAAAAAATATGGGCACATGAAGGCTCACCATTAATTAAAAAAAATATGGGCACATGAAGGCTCAACGCTACTAAGGGAACCAGCTTGGGGGAGACGCACCCTCGTTATCTTTGCGATTCAGGTATATCTTTATTATTATTATTATTATTATTATTATTATTATTAGCTTTTATATTATATCTTAAAGTGTGTTAGATTAAATAAATAAAATAGTGTGTCTAGTTTGTTTTAAGAAATTGATAACCAAAGAAGAACCCTCTCTCTATAATATTTTTGCATGGAAATGATGAATAATTGTTCTATCTAATTTCTTTTAAGTACCTAGCCTTCAAAGCATGAGTTCTCCTAATTAATAATGATGTCTTAAAATAAAATTAAATGCATGGTTGGCAAATACTTGATCTAAGGTCTAGGTAGGTAATTGGGATATGACATATGATAATCTAAGCTGCTATTATCTTGTTCTAAACAACACTAAAGTTTCGGAGATTTCTAAATATTAATATGACTAATAATTACATTGAGTTAAATTAAGCTTAGTGACCCTATGAGATGTTATCATGCTTTTGAATCAATATCACTTACACATTTCATCCATCTTTCGCATAAATGCTCATAATTATCTGTTGTTATCCTCTCAGAAGTTTGTTAGAACCATGTGGCTATTTAAAAAAACTGACAAAAAAAGAAAAGAAACGAAAGAAAGAGAGATCCGAGGAAATAAAAAGGGACAAATATCTGAAACCTCAAAAGATAGATCCCGAGGAAATAAAAAAGGGACAAGTGTCCGGAACCTCGAAAAAAGAAAAGAAAAGTTAGGAAAAATGGGCACATGCTCGATAGTAGAATTAGCCTGATAGCCATATGTCTCTGATAAACAGAAGAGAGTGAATATATTCAAAAGAGCATCCAACTCCATTTTCCATACACATGCACTTCTTGATTCAATGGTTGATTAAATTTCTCTTTGGGTCCATTGTTTAATTTGACAATACATGTATTAAAGCTTTTGAAAATTAATTAAAACTCTGGGATAAAGGTGAAGTAAAAGAGCTGGAGACATAGTGCTTGATTTGATCGTTCTATCTTTTAATTACTCAAGATCTAAAGGTAAAAGTAATAAGCCCATGAAAAATAACATGATATATTTCAGAGAATTTTTGTTTAACAACAGGTATACTTATTGGAAATGAAGATATTGCAGCAACTCCTGATCCATTGTTAAGTTTTGGTTTTGCTAAGGGACTAGCAAAGGGTAAGCTTGGGGGAACTCGTTGACGGTCCTTACAGTCAACATTATACCATCAACTAATGCATAGAAGGATATGAAATGAACCATAAAGCATAGTTGTAGGATTTGATTCTAACAAGTTCCACGAGTTGTGTTGTTCTCACTTATTCTGCAAGGTTATCAATATTTCACCATATAAAAGTATCTCAAGTGATGAATCAGAACACACCTTTGCGATGAGCTCGTCGAGACGATCGAAACGGACATAAGATTTACTATATTTGGAGTCCCTGAGCAAGAGTCCTAGTTGGATACGACTTGGAAGCTTCTAGAACAACCTGGAGTGATCACCAAGCAACATAATTCAGGGGCTAAACTGACAGATCCAACAGCTTTGGTGAATTACTGTCTTTCAGGGAGTTTTCCAGCAGATGGAAAGAGGTAGAGTCCTATTCCAACACGATGGATCGCGCAAACTGATGGCAAATCACATTAGGGCAACAAGGGAGAATCAAGAAGACATCACGTCGAAGGAGGGACGGGGTGGCCGCCAGGTGGAGCCGACCGGCCCCACCCCTAGGCCGCCTGGCCTGTGCCAGAGCTCCCCTCGGCCCATCTTCGTCGAGCATGCCCTAATCAACCTCTACAACGCATCTCAACCCTTGTTCAAGGTCGGTTTGATCCGAGGGCTACGGTTCATCCTCAGGGGCTATAAAACCAGACCCAGACCCCCCTGGGGAGGAATCTCTATCTTCGTCTTCATTATTCATCTACATATCAGAAACTAGATTTCAAGTACAAGTAGAGATCCCTCTAGTTGATTTAGATCTAGTTCTAGTTCTAATTCTTCTTCTAGTTCTAGTTCATCTAGTTGTAGAGAGTTATCCAAAGATTAGAACTAGAAGAGAGAGAGAGGTATTAGAGGAGGATTAGTAGGAGCTCCGGCCTGTCGGATCTACTTCTTCAGCTTGTACCTGCGGATTCAAGTTCGTCAAGAGCTTGGATTAGGATATTCTTCGGTCTTCATCTTCTAATTATCAGTAAGCGTTCTTGTTCTTATTATTCTTCTGGCTTGCAACTCTAATAAGAGTACTCGAATCTAGTCATTCTAGAATTAGAGGAGTCGTCGTCGTGTAAGCGTGGTGCTTAGACTCGATTACTTGCATAGTGTACCTATATTCCGGACCAGTGGTAGCTCGCGGGTGTGACTCTTATAGACCTGTTGAATCCTTTGTAGTCCACCTCTCCTCTATAGGACTAGTAGGAGTATATTACTTGGGAATAGCCATACTCTGGATGTGGTCTCCCAACGTAATCCACAATAGAATAATAATTGCATAGCTTCCTGAGATTAGAGCTGGAAACCTTAGTTATCCCCTTTATCTTTTGTGTTCTCATCTTTGTTAGTGCTTAGGGTTTAAGCAATAGACTTAGGACAATCACCTCGTTCCTTTGGGTTTGATATAAAACTGGGTCTATATCCGGTGAAGTGCGGGTATCTAATCTGTGCGCTTGCGGATTTATGTCTTGTGTTCTGATAACATACCCTAGCCTTTCTAGTGCCATAGCCAAGGGCGACTTTGGTAGTGACGGTAGTAAGTGTCAACAACCGGCACGCCCTGGACTCGAGCAGTAAGCCACAGAGAACGAAAAGGAAGGGTGGGGAGTGGAGAGGAGCTCACTGCGAATCCGTGGAAGGGCTCACCTACGATTGGAGCAGACCGGAGAGGGAGGGAGACGAGCGGCGGCGGGTCAGGAACTCCGGTGAGTGTGGAGTGCCATTGGGAGGCGCTGATCCGCTGGGAGCCGTAGCGTGGCTCGTGCGATGTGCGGCTGCGTGGTCATAGCTCCACTTAAATAAGGCAGAGGGGGTCGGGGTGGGTGGCGCACAGCGCAGCTTGGGACACCCGACCATGGTGGCCGCTCTGACCGAGCTAGGGAGGGGCGAGTGGACAGGGAAGGCGGAGGGTGTGGAGGGGGAAGCGGATAGGCTCGCATTGCGGGCGTGGTGAAGAAGTCATCGTGGTCGAGTCGCACGGTGAGGGCGCGACTTCGGTGAGGGCGTGGCTGCGCGTGTGGTGCGGGAGATGGACTCGGGAGGGAGACGGGCCCGATAGGGTGGCCCCACTTGTCGGTGAGTGAGGGAGGATCTGACCGCCAGGGCCCATGTGGCGGTGGGAGGTGAGGCGGGGAGAGCGTG
This sequence comes from Coix lacryma-jobi var. lacryma-jobi, assembly GCA_009763385.1. Classification (NCBI taxonomy): domain Eukaryota; kingdom Viridiplantae; phylum Streptophyta; class Magnoliopsida; order Poales; family Poaceae; genus Coix; species Coix lacryma-jobi. The sequence goes on along the minus strand of CM019823.1, from coordinate 42,127,135 downwards.
TGGTGGCCTGCGAGCGCACGGTGCCGGGCCGGCCAGGAGAGAGGAGGGAAGCGCGGGAGGATGCTGGGCCGAGAGAGGGAGAGCGTCCCAAGTGGGAGAGGGAGGCCGGGCTGCGCGCTTGCGCCGAGCTGGGCCGGAGGGAGGAGGAGGAGATTGGGCGGGAAGGAGGAGAGCGCGGCGGACTGGGCCGGGCCGGAGGGCGAGGGGAGAGGTTTCGGCCTGGTGGGGTGAAAGAAAGGAACGAAGCCCAATTGCCTATTTTCTCCTTTTCTTTTCCAAACTCTTTTGCAATTTTATTTCAAATCCAATTTCAAATCAAAAATATTTTTAAAGAAAATCAGTTTGAAAACTTTTCAAAATATTTTCCCTAGGTTTTAAAAATAAAATTTTGAGTTTGATTTTCTAAAATTTTCATAAATATTTTTATTTATTTTTAAAATGGAATAAATTTGATACGCCCTAATCGGATTTAAATAAATTCTTTTTCACCCAAATAAAATTATGCACCAGTATAAATGCAAGAAACATCTGGTTCTAGGATTTTGGCCATTTTCTTATTAAATTCTAATTAATCTATAACTCTAATAAATCTAATACCCACTAAATATTTAACTCTTCATGCAAGGTGTCTATATCATTCCCCACTAAGTGATCCACTAAATGTTCTATCTCTTCATGCAAGTTATCCACATCATTCTCCACTAAGTCTATGTCATCATGTTCTATCTTTTCATGCAAGGTGTCTACATCATTCTACACTAAGTCCATGTCATCTCTTATTAATAAAAAAATATTCATGACATCTCTATCATGTGAAATACTTTAAATCTTTAATCTATTAGCATACAAGTCATTTCATATGTTATTGTTTCACCACATGTTTTTCTTAAAGTAATCAAATATTTTATTGATTTTTCTTTGACCAGCTTAGTAATTTTTTACTATATCTGATACAATATTACAATATATAACATACAAGCCAAATTATATATATACATACATTACACAGAATATCATGCAGTAATATTACGTATATAACATATTTTTTAAGAAAATCCGCGGCAACGCGCAGGGTATACCTCTAGTTTTATTAATTTTAAAATCGGGGTGTTACATATATCTACTTCAGAAGATAATTTCACCATAATGGATACTTTTCGTTATGAAGTGGCCACCAGACTAGCTCTAGCTTGGAGGTAAAATATAATAGAGTACTGCATTTTTAATTTTTTTTCTATGTACGTACTATTACATCAAGTTGAGGTATTATTATGAGTAAGGTTAATTATATATTAATAATAGCAATGGTCAATTTATGTTGCTTCGAGCAGAGCTATATTCATGAGAAATTGCAAAAAAAATGCATTACGTACACACATTCGTATAGGTGACGTAAAAAAGACAAAATAACACGTACAACCAGCTACGTACAAGTGATGAATAAAAAATAAACATCATTAACACCAAGGGCATTATTGGATAATGCAACTAAAACCTTTATTTATGTATCTGGAGCTGTTGTCTCAGCCAAACATAATTTCTCAGCTCCATGGTGGAAGCGTATATCGGCACCGGAGCTGATCTGTGATGGAGCTAGTGTTTTTTGAGTTCTGGAGCTACGTGGAGCTCTGCCAAACAGGCCCTATATACTATATAGTCAAAATTCGATACGAGACTAAAACTATAATACAACATAGCATTTAATATTGGCCTAGAATTATTAATCATTAAATATAATATGGCTCAAATCCATATTATATTTAACACTACTGTAGCTCAAACTTGAGCAACTCCCTGGATGAAAGAACTAGGATGCATTGCAATGAACGGGATCAACCCGCAGGGATCATTCTATATCTTGGTACCGTGATAATTGATACACTCTGCTTGTCGTGTGAAGCAGTTATTAGTAGATACATACCGTTGCATTGTTATAGATTTTCTTTCTTGATAATGATAGTACACATCTATTTGAATCAAAGGAAATTTCAAGGTCCATGTTAATGCTAGGTGTGATTTGTTGGACCCTTTATATGGCATAACTTATGGTTTGATGAGGCTTAAGTACATGATAACCATTATGTGTTGGTGGATTATGGTTTAGTTGTTTATGATGTCTTAGTGGTTTCTACTACTAATAGCAGATAATTTATTTTTCAGTTTCATAAGTTACTGATAAGGGATGACCACTATATTTTGATATGACTAGCTCTTCATCTTCGTCTTCTTTTGTTGTTGCATAAATGAGGACACACTTTCTATTGTCTATATAAATGGGAATACTCTTTTTATTGTCTGAGAGAGAAGAGACAATCTTCAAGCTTTACTTGTGAACGCATCTTGGCCCCTAGTGGTTTCGGTGATAGGATGAAACACAAGATTACTGTGACTAACGTGTGTTTTGCAGAAACAGGATTAAGTTAGGTCACGGTAATGGCGACGATACATGCATATGGAGTTCATGTCCCCTGGAAATGGATATCGTTTCGGTTTTCAAAGGACGGACGACGAAGACGGTGGTAGACTAGGCTAAGTGTCATATGGTGTTGGAGGACACTTAGGTAGTCTTAGGTCTGTGTTTTTCCTTTCGCCGTACTATAAAGGGGAGCATGAATCAGTAGCTTGACCTAGATGAGTCTATTGAGGTAGGTGTGGTGCACACTTGTTATTTCATGGCCCTAGGTAGCTCAGAGAGATGCCTTATGTCGAGAGAAACAATAGTCGTTAAGGCCGCATCGCGATCCAAGTTCGTTTTGGCCTTGTAATAGGCATCAGACGCTGGCTGAGTAGGCATCGGAGGCTCCGATGCCCACCCCGACTTAGGGTTTGGTCTGGTGCGTGGCATCGGAGGATCCGATGGTGTCACATCGGATGCTTCGGTGTCACTGTTCACTTGGGAGTGAGCTTTGGGAGGCATCGGACGCTGAGGGCCAGCGTCCGATGGCCGTCCAGAGAGGTTCCAGAGAGGTACAAATGGCATCGGACGCGTCCGATGCAGAGCGTCCGATGCTCCTTTAACACGTCTGACAGGCTGGTACAGTCGACCGTTGGTCGAGGTCATCGGCTCGTCCGATGCCAGGCATCAGAGCGTCCGATGCCCCCGCAGAGTGCCTGTCTTGTGCTGTTTTTGGATGGCCGGTTGGGGGAGTATATATACTCCACCTCCTCATCCTTTTCAGTAGTTCTTGCCACTTCCATCTGCTGAGAAACACATTGTGAGTGTGAGTGAGTGCAAGAGCCCTAGTGAGGTTGAGTGATTTGCTAATTGTGAGGATTAGACACCTCCTAGTGAGAATTGAGTAGCAAGTGTGCATCCATCCATCTCTTTGGTCTTGTTTTGGTCAAGTGAGAGTTCTAGCTTGTTACTCTTTGTAATCGGCATCACCTAGACGGCTTGGTGGCGATCGGAGAGCTTGGTGATCATCCGGAGGCATTGTGGATGACCCAAGCCAAGTTGTGACCGGTAGCGAGCGATTCACCGGGCCGGAGTGGCGAAGAATCAGCTCGTAGAGAGCACTTGATCCTTGCGCGGATCAAGGGGGAGCGATACCCTTGCGCGGGTGCTCCAACGAGGACTAGGGGGGTGTGCCGACACCTCAATACCTCGGCAAAAAGATCGCCGTGTCATCTCTACTCTCTTTACTACGCATTTACCTTTGAGCAATTCAATTCCGCATTTACTTGTTGTTCTTTCATAAGTTGAATTGTCATGCTAGAGTAGAAATGGTTTAGCGATAGTATTTTGTGCGATTGATTCTTGTCAAACACACTTCTAGGCACTAGGGGGTTAATTGGGGCTTGATAGGTCTTAATTCTTGCAAGAAAGTTTTAGAAAAGCCCAATTCACCCCCCCTCTTGGGCATATTGATCCTTTCAATTGGTATCGGAGCCTCGTGCTCTTGATTTAGGCTTAACCGCCTAGAGTTAAGATGTCCGGAGGTGATGGACCACCTCCCATGTTCGAGGGAGACGACTTCCCATATTGGAAAATCCGTATGGAGTCGTACCTAGAAGTTGTTGATGTTAAATGTCGCGATGCCGCGATCACCGGCTTTGCCAAGCCCAAAGAAGGCACAAGCCTTACTCCTAATGAGGAGAAAAATGAGAAATGGAATGCAAAAGCCAAAAATATTCTTTTTAGAGGCATTTGCAAGGATGTGTTCAACCGTGTTCGGAACCACAAAAATGCCCATGATCTATGGGATAACATTTGTGCGCTCCATGAGGGAACAAAGAGTGAGCGCGAGGAACACTGTCATTTGGTTATACAAAAGCTTCACTCTTTTGATATGCATGCTAATGAAAGTGCAAATGAAATGTACTCACGGTTGAATGTTCTTGTAGAAGAGCTAAATGGACTTGGCCTCACACAAATGCAACCATCCGATGTTGTGAGGAAGATTCTTTGTGTCCTTCCAATTGAGAAGTATGGACATATTGTGACGGTGCTACATCAAGGCGATCTTTCCACCGCTACACCAACTCAAATCTTGGGAAAGATCAATGCGCATGAGATGTACATGCACATCACACCAAGTGGTGGCTCCACCACCGACAAGAAGATGGACTTGGCCTTCAAAGCTAGCCATGACAAGAAGGGCAAGTCCAAGGCTATTGAGGTGCATCATGAGAGCTCAAGTGATGAAGAGGATGATTCCAACATCGCTCTCATGGTGAGAAGGACCACCAAGATGTTGAAGAAGCTTCACAAGAATGGAGTCAATTTTGACTCAAGAAAGAAGTTCTTCACAAGTAGCAAGAGGAGGCCAATCTCTGAAATGGATTGCTACAATTGCGGTGAGCTTGGCCATCTTGCTCATCAATGCACCAAGCCCAAGAAAGAGAGCTACAAGAACAAGAACAAGGGAAGAAGTATGACTCATCTAGCGAAGATGAGAAGAAGAATGAGAAGCCCTACAAGAAGAGGGATGGTAAGAAGAAGCAATACCACAAGAAAGGTGGCAAGGCTTACATTGTTGGTGATTGGCTCACCGACATTGACTCCTCCGGTTGCTCATCAAATGAAGATAGTGATGATGAGAAGGAGAAGGTGGCCGCTCTAGTCATTGGCTCCTCTACACCACCACCACCACCGTCACCATCATCATCTACACACCTATGCCTCATGGCTAAGGGTGACCGGAAGGTACAAAGCGATGATGACTCTAGTGATGGTGAATTTGAGGCACCTACTTATGATGAGCTTGTTAAATTGCTAAATGATTACTCTAAAATCATAAGAAAGACTAGAGCTAAAAATGAAAAGCTTGTTGATGAAAATAAATCTCTTGTTGAGAAATATGATCATGCTATTCATGCTAGTGATGAGTTGAAAGATGAACTTGCTACTATGTCATCATCCATCAAGGAGCTCAAGTCCTCTAACAAGGAGCTCAAAGCTAAAAATAAAAAACTTGATAAGATGCATAGTGACTTTACCACTAGTTATGCTTTGCTCAAAGAACAATACACTCAAGTGAAAGTTGATTATGATACTCTCACCGTTGCTTATGATATACTTTCACATGAGACACTTGATGCTCCTAACCTTGTTGTTAAGTGTGACATAGCAACATCTTGTGAGGATTTGGTTAGTGAGCATGATGAGCAAAGAGCTAGTGGCAAGGGCAAGAATGTGGTTGTGGCCGATCACTATGATGATTATATCAAGATCAAGAATGAGAATGCAAAGCTCAAGGTTAATCTAGAGAAGTTTGCAACCACTAAGCAAGTCATTGTTGAGACCCAAGATGATGAGTATAGCATGACACTTGAGCTTGACATGCTAAAAGAAGAGAACAAGAGATTGAAGATGGAGAGAGATTACAAGATGACACCATCTCAATTAGAGCTCCAACAAGAGAATGACAAGCTCAAGAGAGAGAAGGAGCACCTCACCACCGGGTTGAAGAAATTCACCAAGGGGCAATGTCTTCAAAGTGAGCTACTCATGAACACCGTGATGAAGACAAATAGAAATGGTATTGGCTTCCTTGAAGAGAAGATGAAGCAACACACAAGCATCACTAAGCCAAAGAAGAAGAAGATTGGAAGATGCTATGAGTGTGGAAAGGAAGGACACTTTGCTCATGCTTGTGAAGAGCCTAAACCTACACCCTTGCCTAAGCATGCTGGGCCCTTTGCTTTCAATGCTCACTACATGCTTAGACAAGACTCTAGTGGCAAGATGAAAGTCATGTTCATGAGGCCTCCTAACAAGAATAGGCCAAAGCAAATTTGGGTTGCAAAGTCACTAGTAGAGAAGGTTAAGGGACCGCAACAAGTTTGGGTCCCAAAAGCTCAAGCTTGATTTCTTATATGTGTAGGTGAACTACAAGACCGGTGGATCTCATTGGGTGATTGATAGTGGTTGCACACAACATATGACCGGTGATCCTCGGATGTTCACCTCACTAGAAGAAAATGTCAATGACCAAGAAAAGATAACATTTGGTGACAATTCAAAGGGCAATGTCAAGGGATTGGGCAAAGTGGCAATTTCAAATGATCATACCATCTCCAATGTACTTCTAGTTGCATCATTGAGCTTCAACTTGCTATCCGTTGGGCAACTATGTGATCTTGGCTTTCAATGTTTGTTCACCGACAAGGAAGTGGTTGTGACCAAGAAAGATGATACACAAGTGATATTCAAGGGTTTTAGATACAACAATCTCTATCTAGTGGATTTCACCTCCGAAGATGCCAACTTGAAGACATGTTTGTTCACTAAGCAATCACTTGGTTGGCTATGGCATAGAAGATTGGCACATGTTGGAATGAACACTCTCAACAAGCTATTGAAGAAGGATTTGGTTAGAGGCTTGAAGGATGTCAAGTTTGAGAAGGACAAATTGTGTAGTGCATGTCAAGCCGGCAAGCAAGTTGCAAACACTCATCCTACCAAAGCCTTTGTATCAACATCAAGAGAGTTAGAGCTACTTCACATGGATCTATTTGGACCAACAACATATGCTAGCTTGGGTGGAAATCTCTATTGCCTAGTGATTGTTGATGACTATTCAAGATACACTTGGGTATTCTTTCTTCATGACAAATCCGAAGCAACCCCTTCATTCAAGAAGTTTGCCAAGAGAGCCAAAAATGAGTTTGACTTGAAAATCAAGAAGATAAGAAGTGACAATGGAAGAGAGTTCGACAACACCCACATTGAGGAATATTGTGATGAAGTTGGGATCAAGCATGAAGTCTCCGCAACCTACACACCACAACAAAATGGGGTAGTTGAGAGGAAGAATCGGACACTAATCACCCTAGCAAGGACAATGCTAGATGAGTACTCTACACCGGAGAGATTTTGGGCGGAAGCAATCAACACCGCTTGCTATGCATCAAACTGATTGTTCCTCCATCGTCTACTTGGCAAGACCCCCTATGAGCTACTCAACAACAAAAAGCCGGATGTATCTTTCTTTAGAGTGTTTGGGTGCAAATGCTACATCTACAAGAAGCGCCAACACCTAGGGAAGTTTCAACGCCGATGTGATATTGGTTTTCTTGTTGGCTACTCATTGAAGTCCAAAGCATATCGAGTATTCAACCATGCCACCGGGATGGTAGAAGAAACATATGATGTGGAATTAGATGAATCTAATGGCTCTCAAGGAGAGCATGAAAATCTTGATGATGTAGGTGATGAACCATTGAGGGAAGCAATGAAGAACATGCCGGTTGGAGCCATGAAGCCTAAAGATGATGATGATGATGTGCAAGTCATTGACAAGCCATCCTCATCCAATGTACCACATGTTGATGACAAAGATGGGAGGGATCCATTTGAAGATACTCATGTCTCCCATGATCAAATGGTGGTACAAGCTCAAGATGTTGATGCTCCACAAGCGGCCCCTCAAATGGTTGATCAAAGGACTACTCCTCTACTACAAGCTCATCCTCAAGATCTCATCATAGGGAGTCCAACAAGGGGTGTAATGACTCGATCTCAAAAACTTGCTTTATTTATTGAACATCACTCCTTTGTGTCTCTTGTTGAGCCCACCATTGTAGATGAAGCTCTAGGTGATCCGGATTGGGTGAATGCTATGCATGAAGAATTAAACAACTTCACCCGCAACCAAGTTTGGACACTTGAAGAGCGACCCAAAGGCGCAAGAGTCATTGGAACAAAATGGGTGTTTAGGAACAAGCAAGATGATCAAGGCAAGGTTGTTAGAAACAAGGCAAGGCTAGTAGCAAAGGGGTTCTCTCAAGTTGAAGGTTTGGATTTTGGAGAGACCTTTGCACCGGTTGCAAGACTCGAAGCCATTCGTATCCTCCTTGCATATGCATCACATCATGACATTAAATTATATCAAATGAATGTGAAAAGTGCATTTTTAAATGGCTTCATAAATGAACTAGTCTATGTTGATCAACCTCCCGGGTTTGAAGACCCTAGATATCCTAATCATGTTTATAGGTTGTCCAAGGCGCTATATGGGCTCAAGCAAGCCCCAAGAGCTTGGTACGAGCGCCTCCGGAACTTCCTCATTGAGAAGGGCTTCACCATTGGGATGGTTGACACCACACTATTCACCAAGAAGCTTGATTGAGAAATCTTCATTTGTCAAGTCTACGTTGATGATATCATCTTCGGGTCAACAAATGAAGCCTATTGCAAGGAATTTGGTGACTTGATGTCGAAGGAGTTCGAAATGTCCATGATTGGAGAGCTCACATTCTTCCTAGGCTTCCAAGTCAAGCAATTGAAGGAGGGGACTTTCATATCTCAAGAGAAGTATACAAAAGACCTCCTCAAGCGCTTCAACATGGATGATTGCAAGCCTATCAAGACTCCAATGCCAACAAATGGACATCTCGACTAGATGTGGGAGGTAACCCGTTGAACCAAACTATCTCCGTTCTATGATTGGTAGCTTGTTATATTTGACCGCATCTAGGCCCGACATCATGTTTAGTGTGTGCATGTGTGCTCGCTTTCAAGCCGATCCTAGGAATCACATCTCATAGCGGTGAAGAGAATTCCTTAGGTACCTAAAGCACACCCCAAGCTTTGGCCTTTGGTATCCCAAAGGAGCTAACTTCCAACTCGTGGGTATTCCGATTCAATTACGGGGTTGCAAAGTAGATAGAAAAAGCACATCCGGAGGGTGCCATTTGCTTGGGAGATCACTAGTTTCATGGAGTTCTAAGAAGCAAAATAGTGTGGCCTTATCTACCGCCGAGGCGGAATACATAGCCGCGGGTGCTTGTTGTGCACAAATCCTTTATATGAAACAAACCCTTTTAGACTATGGTGTAGTTATAGAAAGGGTACCTTTGTTGTGTGACAATGAGAGCGCGGTTAAGCTTGCTAACAAACCGGTTCAACACTCTCGCACAAAGCCATAGATATTCGCCATCATTTCTTAGAGACCATGTTTCAAAGAAAGACTATCTTAGAGGGAGTTAGAACCGAAGATCAATTGGCGGATATCTTCACAAAACCCTAGATGAAACACTCTTTGTAGATGCGAAGTGAGCTTAATGTGCTTGATCTAAGTAACTTTGTCAAAAGGTGAAAGGGGGTTGTCTTGCATTGCATTGTAATATGCCATGTTTAAATTATGCTATGCACATAGGCTTGTCAGACGTGGTTAAGATAACCGCCCTAAAAAGCGTGAAAGAAGCTTACCCATGAGCAAACTTGACAAGCAACCTAGATTCAAATTCCGGAATGCATTGCATATGCATGGTTGTTGCTTTGTCGTTTCTTTTCGGTTCTGTTTTGAGCAACCGCTTGTTCGTCCACCGCTAGGGGGAGCATTTGAGGCTCCTAATGGTTTAGTCCCCTAGTTTTGGTGGCCACATGTTGTCTCCTCGGGATTTATCGCCTATTTTCTCTAAAAATGATATGTAGCCTATGGCAAAATATTTCTAAAATTGAGAGTTTATGCGAGGATGCTCATACTAGGTTCCAACTGGTGTTCATTTGCTTCTTATTTGAGTTGGAACTTGGTTGGGAGAGGGAGCCGCAACAAAAATCTTCAAACCAGCCCAGAATGGGGCATCGGAAGCTGCATCGGACGCTCCCCCAACGTCCGATGCTCTGTACTGTAGACAGCCGGCTGGAACAGTAACAGGGTAGCCTCCAATGTGTCACCATCGGAGCTTCCGGTGCTCCATCGGACGCTGTCCAGCGTCCGATGCTGAGGCATCGAAAGCATCCGATGTGATTTTGGCGGTTTTGGAGCTCTCTGGACAGGCATCGGAGCGTCCGATGTGAATCCATCGGCGCGTCCGATGCCCCTTTAAGCGGCGCGATTCGTTCTTCTATTGACAGTCGGGTCCACGCGTCATACCGTCTCCATCTTCTCCACGCGCCCGAGCTGCTCCCCGCCGCCGCGCCCGCCCAGCCCTAGCTTCGGCCACCCCCGCCGTGCGCCCTCGCCCACCGCTGCTCCGACGCGTGCCCACATGCCCTCTCCACTCGCGCCGACCACCGCTGCACCGACGCGCGCCTCCTTCCCCGCCGCGGCCGCCTCATCCCGAGCCGCCCCCATCCGTCGAAGCTTCCCCCCCTCGCGGAGCTCCTCGCCGGCGCCCGCACCAAGTTCGCTGGAGATCGTCTTCTCTACGTCCCGAGCCGGTCTGCGTCTCAGGCGCCCTCCACTCGGCCGACCAACCACCCTGTGAGCACCATCACCCCTTTCTTTTTTTCTGCCTGCAAGGTGCTTGAGCAATGCTCCACGGCCGTTCCACTGTTTAAACCTCGTTTCACCTCCATCCTTTGCAGACCGCATTGGTGTGACGTGTGGGTTTCAGAACGTCAGTATCTCCTCTCTTCGTGAGTCGTTTCGTCAGGTAGCAAAGCCCTACTCCTCTCTTATCCTCACATGCTTTGCTTCTATAGGACTTACTCATCTCTAGAATATGTATGCTTATATATATTCTCATCTTTCTCGCAGCGAGTCAGTGTGCCTGGTTGTCAGCTTGGCCGTTCGGTAGTGTCAGATAACCCGGGGCCAAGCCCGTGGGTACGGATCGAGGCCAAGCCTCGCAAGTGTCAGTGGCAGTTGAGGATCAGTGCCAGGGGGAGTTGTTCGTTCAGTTGGTTAGTCCGCTTGGTTTTCAGGGTCAGTGGATCTTTCAGTGACAGTCCAGTCTTTTAGCAGTAGTTGTTACCTCGTTCTTGTCAGCCATGTCGCGCTGCAAGAACGTCGGTGGTGGCCCAAGGGACTCCCCTCCTCGCACCCCTCCTTCCGGTCAGCGACCCGGGAAGGCCAAGCTGATTACGCGCCGGAAGCGCTCCAGGGAGCAACGAGAGGCAGACCAGGCTAGAGAGGTTGCAACCGCCGCAGAGCGTGCTGAGCGTGGTGGCAGTGCTGGCGGACTCAGGATCGAGGATCAGTTGTCCCCAGAGCAGCGCAAAGCAGTTGAGGAGGTTGAGCGGTTCCACCACTCTCCGACTGGCACGCTTATGGCTGCCGGTCGTCGGATGACGTTCACCTCCCCTGGAGTCGAGCCCCAGAGCTCGCAGCAGGGCCAGGCAGAGGCCGAGGCAGCACAGGCAGAGGCAGCAGAGGCAGAGGCACCAGAGGCAGAGGCCGAGGAGGAGGTTCCCCGGCGCCGGTCCACTCGTCGCAGGACTGCGGTGCCACCCCGGCCCGACGTTCCTCTGCGGGGAGCACGTGCTCCGTCGAGGCGTGTGCCCCCGCCGATTCCGCGACTAGACCTCCGAGGGGCTACCGGTTCTCAGATCCAGATGCTGAGTCTCGTCCCTGTCGAGCAGTGGTTCCCGAGGGAGAGACAGCAGCAGGCAGGCCCAGCGTTCTATACAGTGCTGCAGGAGGATTTTTACCAGGGTTACAACAACGCCGACATCTCCTTGCGACCCCAGCGTGTTTGTCCACTGGAGGCCGTAGTAACGACAGTTGGAGAGCAGATCTGCCCTATTCTCACTTACGTACCTGGTCTGGCGGACCTTTTGGGGCGGTCTGGCTCATATGTTGAGGATTGGGTCTTTCAGTTTTATGCTTCGCTATGGGTGCACCCGGACAGAGAGACCATCGAGTTCGCTCTTGAGGGGGAGCACTACAGACTATTTTCGTCAAAGATCCGGGTTTGGTTTGGATTGACACGCTCACAGACCCGGATCCACGACTTGTGCTACGACAGGACGGAGCCACCCCGCCGCCCTCACGGTGGTGCACAGCCTTTGACGGAATTGGTTCGCCCGTGCTTCACTGAGCCTTTCGGTGAGGGTTCGAGTCACACTCCTAGGGACCTTACCCCTACAGCTCGGATCCTCAACGCGATTCTCAGGCGGACCTTGCTTCCCAGGGTGGGCTTCGAAGAGGGACTCTCTAGGCTGCAGCTGTGGTTACTAGCTTATATGGTCAGGCAGCAGGAGTTCGACGTTTGGGACGTCATCTTGTGTGAGATAGAGGACACCGTCGCAGAGGGCATCAAGGTCCGCAAGTAGCTCCCTTATGCGCATTGGATCTCATATATTATTTGGAAGGTAGCTGCCACCACTGGTGCTCGTCTCAATCAGTCTCTCACTGGGTCCGCGACCGTGTTCCCCGAGTACAACATGAGTCAGTTGTTGGGACACGGGGGATCGCCGGGACGCAGCAGCCAGCAGCAGCAGGACGCTCCGTCTAGTTCACGCCAGAGACCAGAGGTCCCAGAGTCAGCCCAGGAGCAGGACGAGGCTGTCCAGGCACTCGCTGAGCAGGAGCTTGCCGATCTAGAGGGTGGTGCCACGTTCGTCGCAGAGGACCCCACAGACAGCTCGGACGAGGACTACCAGCTCCCGCCCTATTACCAGCCACGTGCACACGACTCTCAGGCCGGGACCAGTGGTACTGCTTCCTTCGACCCTGCTCTTCTTGCTATTCTCGCACGGATGGAGGAGCAGCAGAGGACAGTTACTCAGGATGTCCAGCAGCTCGCTCAGGAGCAGCAGAGGTTGGCCCGGGCACAGGCCCTAGCCCAGCAGCAGGCACAGGAGAGGTCTGATGCTCTTCAGCGACAGATGATGCAGCACTAGCAGCAGCAGCAGACCTCAGCTTCATGGAGAGGCTTGCGAGTGGACCTCCCCAGTGGCAGTGGCAGCAGCCTCCCCCCCCAGCAGCAGATCCAGTGGCAGCCACCAGTACCTCCGCAGCCGTTTGGACAGCCACCTCAGTTACAACAGCCACTCTCGGGCCCCAGCTCTTCTCAGTTCACGAGCTTCACCACTCCTCCAGGCGGGGCCCCGATTTTCAGTCCGCTGCGGACCGGTTTCACTCCTAGGCCGACAGAGTCTCTCTACGCTACGACGACCTCTGTGACTCGAGACTTGTCAGCCACCTTCATTGAGCTTACCGGATTCCCCACTCCAGATCTTCCAGATCCAGTGCAGACGACGACGGCTCCAGTGACTTCTACCACTGAGACCCTCTCGAGCTCCATCGCGTCTTCCGAGCAGACAGAGCCTGTGCAGTCAGAGACGACCACGCTAGTTCAGCCTGAGTTGTCAGCTATTGCAGAGCTTCCGCACTCTGATACTCAGGTTGACACTACTACTGAGACTGCGCCAGAGACAGAGCAGGCAGAGCAGTCAGTGCCAGAGCCGACCCAGACCGCTACACAGCAGCTTCCAGCTTCAGAGGGTCAGCAGGCTACCGGCACCTCTTCTTCTGACTCCGAGGAGTACCTTCAGCAGTTTGAGTTCTCTCAGCGTACTCCGGAGACTGCTCCTGACTCGTCTGCACCACCTCCGCCCTCCGACGCTTAGTTTGGTGCTTGATGCCAAAGGGGGAGAGTGAATGAGTATAGCGATAGGGGGAGCGATGTGAGAGGGTTTCGATGTCTTATGTTGTGTTCCTTTCACATACGCTCTTTACTTATCACATCTTTTGTGCATGTTTATGTGATATACTTATGCTATGGACCTTATGACATGTATGTGCTCACTATGATATATGATATGTCCTGTCATTTCGCCCTACTCGATTACCTGTGCTCAATTCTCTTTTGTTATGTATTCGAGCTCTTTACTCTTGCACTTGCTATTCACTCTAACTTGTTGAGTGCAGGATGATGGCATGATATGTATGAGCTTGCCCCTAATGATTTTCTCTTACTTATTGCAAGTTCATACATGTCATGATTTAAAAACCTCTTCTCTCAATACTCGATCTCATGTTGTCATCAATCACCAAAAAGGGGGAGATTGAACGCATCTTGGCCCCTAGTGGTTTCGGTGATTGGATGAAACACAAGATTACTGTGACTAACGTGTGTTTTGCAGAAACAGGATTAAGTTAGGTCACTGTAATGGCGACGATACGGGCATATGGAGTTCATGTCCCCTGGAAATGGATATCGTTTCGGTTTTCAAAGGACGGACGACGAAGACGGTGGTAGACTAGGCTAAGTGTCATATGGTGTTGGAGGACACTTAGGTAGTCTTAGGTCTGTGTTTTTCCTTTGGCCATACTATAATGGGGAGCGTGAATCAGTAGCTTGACCTAGATGAGTCTATTGAGGTAGGTGTGGTGCACACTTGTTATTTCATAGCGCTAGGTAGCTCAGAGAGATGCCTTATGTCGAGAGAAACAATAGTCGTTAAGGCCGCGTTGCGTTCCGAGTTCGTTTTGGCCTTGTAATAGGCATCGGATGCTGGCTGAGTAGGCATCGGAGGCTCCGATGCCCACCCCGACTTAGGGTTTGGTCTGGTGCGTGGCATCGGAGGCTCCGATGGTGTCACATCAGATGCTTCGGTGTCACTGTTCACATGGGAGTGAACTTTGGGAGGCATCGGACGCTGGCATCGGACGCTGAGGGCCAGCGTCCGATGGCCGTCCAGAGAGGTTCCAGAGAGGTACAAATGGCATCGGACGCGTCCGATGCTCCTTTAACATGTCTGACAGGCTGGTACAGTCGACCGTTGGTCGAGGTCATTGGCGCGTCCGATGCCAGGCATCAGAGCGTCCGATGCCCCCGCAGAGTGCATGTCTTGTGCTGTTTTTGGATGGCCGGTTGGGGGAGTATATATACTCCACCTCCTCATCCTTTTCAGTAGTTCTTGCCACTTACATCCACTGAGAAACACATTGTGAGTGTGAGTGAGTGCAAGAGCCCTAGTGAGGTTGAGTGATTTGCTAATTGTGAGGATTAGACACCTCCTAGTGAGAATTGAGTAGCAAGTGTGCATCCATCCATCTCTTTGGCCTTGTTTTGGTCAAGTGAGAGTTCTAGCTTGTTACTCTTGGTGATCGGCATCACCTAGACGGCTTGGTGGCAATCGGAGAGCTTGGTGATCATCCGGAGGCATTGTGGATGACCCAAGCCAAGTTGTGACCGGTAGCGAGCGATTCACCGGGCCGGAGTGGCGAAGAATCAGCTCGTAGAGAGCACTTGATCCTTGCGCGGATCAAGGGGGAGCGATACCCTTGCGCGGGTGCTCCAACGAGGACTAGGGGGTGTGCCGACACCTCGATACCCGGCAAAAAGATCGTCGTTTCATCTCTACTCTCTTTACTACGCATTTACCTTTGAGCAATTCAATTCTGCATTTACTTGTTGTTCTTTCATAAGTTAAATTGTCATGCTAGAGTAGAAATGGTTTAGCGATAGTCTTTTGTGCGATTGATTCTTGTCAAACACACTTCTAGGCACTAGGGGGTTAATTGGGGCTTGATAGGTCTTAATTCTTGCAAGAAAGTTTTAGAAAAGCCCAATTCACGCCCCCCCTCTTGGGCATCTTGATCCTTTCAACTTGTTTTCTTATTTCTTCATTCTTTGTTTCTTAATTATTTGATAGTTGAGCCTTTGCTTTATCTGTTTTAGTTCTTCGTGTCAATGTGTCTTTTGTTGGACTCTGTTTTCAATATAAGCTGCAGTAGGGGCTAAAACCTCTCTCGATCCTTTCAAAAAAAGAGCACTACTTGGTTGCTGTTGCTGCTCCTGTTGCGCTACTCAAGCTATTCTCGTCCCGGTTTTTGCATGCGTAGGAATAGAAAAGGCAGGTCTCTGTTGACTCTCGCTAACGTCGTCACTAGGAGTAGACTATGGAATCTATCCCGGCAATGGCGCCAGAAAGGCTTGTTGGTACTTCTTAATGTAAGAAGTATAACTAACTATTCGTATGACTATTGGTAAGTTCCGCAAGCGCACAGAATAAGTCAATTGTAGCACTTCACCCGGGAGTAACCGAGTATCGTATTTATTTCCTCAGGGAAGTACTATGAGACTAACACTAGAACTGCTATGAACAACTAGTGATTCTAGCAAGGTTGAACGAAAAGTATGAATGGGGGTTGATTTCTACTACTACTAAAAAGAAAAAGAAAGAAAGACTAATAACTAAATCGGCGGGGTCTAGCCGATGAACAGATTAATGTTTTCCTACACACTTACGAACACAACTAACTTAGCAATAAAGGCTTTATCTAGTTCTTCGAACTGTACACACCCTCTGGACTATTTACCTCAGATGTGCACAACGAGGTTTATGATTTAAAAACTAACCCAACTACGTGGTGGAATTCAAGGCTCCCAGGGCTGTTACCACCTGTTTGCTACCACAGCTATCCGGGGGGCTAGCCACAAACTAAGGTATAACTAGTCTAAGCACCGTGCTTACACTAATATATACTACTCTAATCTTGCGTCCAAACTAGAGCACTGATTACTCAGCGAAGAACCCAAACTAGATACAAACTAAATACTAAGTTATCTATGATCGAAAGCACTCAACAAGAACAATAAGTAAAGAACTTAAAGTAAATGCTGAAAGTAGAAGAACACTAAGATAAATGAAGAAAGACTTGGAATTATACCAGAGACTTTGGAAGATCCTCTATTACAACTCCAGCTCTTCTCTCTTCACTCTCGCTCTCACTCTAAGTCTCTCACCGAGAGTGTTACTTCACCAGAGCTTAGCTTACAAGAGAGTGGGACTAATGAGGTGAGGTTTGAGTACAAATGAGCTCGGGGGGTCCTATTTATAGCCTAAGGGACCTAGGGGGGTACTTATGGACCTAGGGTTAGGTCAGGGGGGTGAGTGAGGTGGCGAGCGCCAGCCCTAGGTGGCGGCCGCCACCCCCCTGGCCGTTGGATCCACCGCCTTTGCTTCAACGGCATCCAGGAGCTCCAGAGAGGCGGTTCCAAGGTCGGTTGCATGGCCAAAAACCGTCACATGGGCAATTTGGTCATGATCCATGTGACATCTCTTATTAGCCCTTGGATGCAATGACCTAAGTGATCAATGGCTGCAAATGAGTGTGGCACGCCTCCTCTGGATCAGTGACGTGGCAGGGGAGGAGTTTGGGCCTCACTCCTGGCGGCCGCCAGTGATGGATGGCGGGCGCCACCCCACCTTGGCCCAAAGTGAGCCCAGGTGAGTGTGCTTGCCTCCTGGTGGGTCCTCTTGGTCATTTTGCTCAAAAACCCTGCAATTACCTACATTCAAATAAAACTCAAGGACAAGTGGAAATCGTTAGTTTATAAAAGGTTTTTGGTTGATTTTAGGTCCTTGTGTTGCGTTATATGACCTTGTTGATGCTAAGAATATGACACTTAGTGAGCATCAACAAGCTCCCCAGCTACCTCTTGCTCGTCCTCGAGCAAGCATGAACTTAAATCTTGGAAAATCTGTGTTTTGTGTGTATGCCCATATTATTTTTATCACCGTGGAATTGGTAGCCTTCCCTGCACTCAAGATTAGAACAAGAGACCAGCAAGAAAGAAGGTTTGTCTTTCCCTTGCCTGTTTGCTAATCAAGATATGTGGAGTTTTTGCAAGTTTGTTCAAAAGAAAGCATGCTAGTAACTTCTGTGGCTCACTCAATCACTCATATTTGTATGTGGAATGGAAGAATTATCCTCTCACTAAGACTTTATGTGGGGTTTAATGGGTAGGATAAAAGTGAGCATGCAATGCTAGCATAATTTTTGCTAAGTTAGACAAATGGAGCAAAGGAGCAACAAGTCATAGGTTCAGACCAGGAATGTGCAAGTGTGTGGTACTTATTGTGGCTAATACTTTCATGGCACTTCTCCTTTTTATCTCATTTGTGGGATCATGGCTATGAATGAGAGCACTTGCTCTTTTGAATATTCTTTTCTTTCTAGAGCACTTGCTCTTTTTTTTATATATGCTATAGCCATGTCCCTGAGATTTCAAAATGGAGCATGATATTTTGCCATATAGTATTCCTAACAATAAAGGCATGGTGTGTGTATTCTCAGTGTAAGAATAGCACTATATAGGTGGGTGCAAGTGAATTTCTTGGTCTAAAGATATGACAAGTTTCTCTACCATGTTGATCAACAAAGGTCTAACTAGCTCAACACTAACATGCAGCAAGTGGAAGCTCCTACTCTAAGAGTAAAACTTATTGGCTTTGGTAGGACTTCTTTGCCACAGAAGTACTTAGAGCAAGTTTTTAAATTTTTTCAAAAATAACTACTCCACAAACTTGACTCGCTCAAGTCAAAGTAGAAACTTACTTCCCCTTTACTTAGTCTAATGCTCAGTCTCAAGTTTAGTTCTAGCATACGTTCTCCCATGATAACTCTAATGCATGACATACATTTTTATTTATTAGAAAGACTTACGATGAGAGCGGTTCATTTATTGCTATTTATTTATTATTAATAATTTTTTTTAATTAAGCTGGAAATTAACTAAGATAAAACTCAAATTTAAATTACTGAAATAAAAAAATGACAATAATAAAGATGGCAGTGATACTTACCTCTTTGACGGGGGTCCTCCCCCAAGCTGGCTGTTCGCGTGGTCGGGTTACATTCATCCTTGACGATGGTACATGTCGTACCAGTTCTGTTGGTTCTGCTGCAGGAGAAGAAATATTACCCAGTTCTCCGCCATTTTTCTGGCGGAATACGTGGAAATTTTGGTTCAAGTCGTTCATGTCCTGACGGATTTCGGCAGTATCCATGGTGAGTCCATCCATTTGGTGCTGAAGATATCCCATATCGCGCATCCACTCGTCCTGATGAAAGGACGAATGGCGAGCGGCCTATGGTGAGATTCCTCCATGGAAGAACTCATCACCACGGCCAGTGTACCAGGTGGATCCTCCCAAGGAATGGGATGAACTCCCCAACTGGGATGAGTGAAAGGACGCCTCATGGTCGTATCCCCACTGCGGATGTTGCGGTTGCTGCCAGTTCGACCCTCCTGCTTGGTGCGAGCCAGGGGGTGTCAACTGACCATAGTGTGCTGCTCCTTCATACTGTCCTGCATGAAAAGGGTCAAACTCCTGTGCCGCTGTTGCGGCTCTTGCAGCCTCTTCTGCTGCACGGGTCTGCGCTCGCGTCCTCCTCCTGGGAACCTGCATGATGTTCTCTCGAGCCAAACTGCGGTTTTGTTCGGCCTCGGTTTCCAGGGCCAAAAGTAATGTTGGTGCATTCACCAACCAGAGTGACATGTCAGGAAGGGCGATTTTATTCACATAATCTTGGTAGATCATGTGATCCCACCGGTCTCCCGTTCTCATGCAAGAGGTGTCCTTGCGAGAAGTGGTCCCAAAGTTGGAGTGAAGTTGAAGAGAGAGGAGACATGAGTGCATTGAAAAGAGCAAAGACATGGGTCTCTCCTGGTGTTATTTGAGTATATGAGCTAGGGATAAATGTCTAGTTGATTGGACTAGTGAAAAAGGGCCAAATGGGGTGGCGGGCGCTAGCATGGGGGTGGCGGGCGCCACCCCTAAGGCTGCCCTAAGCCCCTTAGGCTTCACCTAATCTCCCTACTAAGCATCTATTTTGCAGAAAATTAACTTGCTTAAGTAAAAACGAAAATTTAAATGGGGACAAAGACTTACCTTAGCCTAACTTACCTTGGTTAGCCGCTTTGGATTCCCGATTAGTGTCGCCTTCACGGTGGTTGTGGATGAATGTCGGCACCGACGAACCTTGATGACGGATGTTTTTCCGGTTGCGGTGTGAACTGGAATTTCTCCTCCTTCCCTCTGATGTGGAACTGAATTTCTCCAGCTCCTACATCAATGGTGGCTTTTGCCGTGCTCAAAAATGGCCGTCCCAAGATCAATGGCGTCCGGTGGTCGGGATTAATATCTAGAACCACAAAATCCACCGGGACAAAGAGATTCCGGATTTTCACCGGAATATTCTATACTATTCCCGCGGGATATCGGAGCGATTGATCGGCTAGCTGCAGACACATAGAAGTAGGAGACAAGGTATGATGTTTAATTTATATATATTACCTTGGGCATGACGCTGACGCTTGCTCCCAGATCACATAGTGCATGCTCGAAGTGCTGCTCTCCAATTGAACATGCGATCGTTGGGTTCCTGGGTCTTCTTTTCTGGGAGTTGGTTTAAAATGACCACACTGCAATCTTTGGTCAATTTAACCACATCCCTACTTGGAATTGGGTCTTCTTATTGAGCATGTCTCTCAAATATTTTGCATAAAGTTAAAACCTGCATAGCGTCAATAAATGGCACATTATATATAATTTTTGAATTACCTCGACGAATTTCTTGAATTGGTTGTCTTCCGTCGGATTTCTGTTTTGATCTGGACAAGGTAATACATGTGTATCATAGAATTCATGAGGAGCAGTTCGTACCTTGGATGAAGGTTCAGCTGGCGTCTCCTCTTCTTCGTCTTCTTCAACATTAACAATATTTTTCTTTGCAGCAGAATTACCACTAGGAACTAAATTAGAATGAGGTGGATCACGAGTGGATTTACCACCTCTCATGGTTACAACTTTTAATTCCTCATAGTATTTAATTCGAGATTTAATGTTATCTACTGTTTGCTCTAATCTCTTATTAAAATTAATTTGTTCCTTAAATGCTTCAGAAAAATCTTTCATTTTAGCATAAAATTCCTTCTAATATTTTATCATGTTCAATTAATTTATATATTTATGCTATCATTAATTCTACCTTGATTAGAACACTAATTTTCCAATAGGAGAATTAAATACGGAGGTTTGAGGCATACCTTTATTATTCCATTGTTGGATCATTGGAATTGGAGGTTCTCCGTAGCCACCACTATAAGAAGGGATTTTTGCATCCTCTTTTCTTATTTCTCCTTGACCTTCACTTGACGAAGCGCTCTTTGCTTGGCATAGTACTCCTTTACAACACGATTCTCTTCTCATTTATTCTTTGCTCTACAATTTTACCAAAGTTTGCAGGGTAACAGAATCAACTTGCTTAATTTCAGACATACCTCTAGCACATTTTTCTTCCCATCCTTGATTCGCCACCATTGTCTCGATCAGTTTGGTTGCCTTCTCTACAATGAGAGAGAGGTATGCACCTCCGGCGGCAACATCAATGTGTTGTCGAGATTCTTGCTGGAGTCCATGGTAGAAGCTCTAGATCAAGTACCAGTCTTGCATACCATGGTGGGGACAGCCTCAACATACTCTTGTAGTCTCTCCCAAGCAGGTTAGTGTTTTGTTTTCTCTCGTCTCCTGTCCAAAGTTAGAATCTTGCTACGGAAAAGAATAGTTTGACTTATCGGGCAGAACTTGTTGAGGAATTGATCCGCGCATCTCACCCATGTCAGTAGGTGTCCAGAGTTGAAGAGGAACCACTGCTTCGCTTTTTCCACTAATGAAAATGGAAAAAGACGAAGTCTAATGCCATCCTGCGAAACTCCGCACAGAAATTATACTACACATCTCCAGAAAATTCCGGAGGTGAGCATTGGCATCCTCGGAAGGTTTGCCATTAAATGCAATAGCTTGAGCCATACGTATTAGGTGAGGTTTAAGCTCAAAATCTACATTACTAGTAGAAGGTAACACTGGAATGTGAGCAAGAGTAGGCATGGAATACTCACTGAGTGTTTTGGTCGATGTCGATGTTGATTGATCGTTGGAGCAGCTTGGTTCGTCAGTCACTTTTGACTGGATTATCTTGTCTTGACGAACTCCTCCCGCGAAACTCCAGGTTCTTCTCGGAGGAGTGAGATTTAGCTCTCGCTCTCCTAAGAATGGCCTCAGGATCTTCTGATAGTCGCTCGGAAGATTGAATCCGGCCATGACTACTTGACGATCACAAACAACGAACAATATATATACCGCTAGAAACGGGGCGGTTAATTCAATAGAAGTCATAAAGAATTAATTCTAGCCAATTGCTTCCCGGCAACGGCGCCAGAAATGCTTGTTGACTCTCGCTAAGTCGTCACTAGGAGTAGACTATGAATCTATCCCCGGCAATGACGCAAGAAAGGCTTGTGGTACTTCTTATGTAAGAAGTAAACTAACTATTCATATGACTATTGGTAAGTTCCGCAAGCGCACAGAATAAGTCAATTGTTAGCACTTCACCCCGGGAGTAACGAGTATCGTATTTATTTCCTCAGGGAAGCTACTATAGCCAGAACTAACACTAGAACTGCTATGAACAACTAGTGATTCTAGCAAGGTTGAACAAAAGTATGAATGGGGTTGATTTCTACTACTACTAAAAGAAAAAGAAAGAAAGACTAACTAAACTAAATCGGCGGGGTTAGCCGATGAACGATTAATGTTTCCTACAACTTACGAACAACAACTAACTTAGCAATAAAGGCTTTATCTAGTTCTTCGAACCGTACACACCCTCTGGACTATTTACCTCAGATGTGCACAACGAGGTTTATGATTTAAAAACTAACCCAACTACGTGGTGGAATTTCAAGGCTCCCAGGGCTGTCACCACCTGTGTTGCTACCACAGCTATCTGGGGGGCTAGCCACAAACTAAGTATAACTAGTCTAAGCACCGCACTTACACTAATATATACTACTCTAATCTTGCGTCCAGAACTAGAGCACTGATTACTCAGCGAAGACCCAAACTAGATACAAACTAAATACTAAGTTATCTATGATCGAAAGCACTCAACAAGAACAATAAGTAAAGAACTTAAAGTAAATGTTGAAAGTAGAAGAACAATAAGATAAATGAAGAAAGACTTGGAATTTACCAGAGACTTTGAAGATCCTCTATTACAACTCCAACTCTTCTCTTCTTCACTCTCGCTCTCACTCTAAGTCTCTCAACGAGAGTGTTACTTCACAGAGCTCGCTTACAAGAGAGTGGGACTAATGAGGTGAGGTCTGAGTACAAAGAGATCGGGGGGGTCCTATTATAGCCTAAGGGACTGAGGGGGGTACTTATGGACCTAGGTTAGGTCGGGGGTGACGGTGGCGAGCAGCCCTATCTAGGTGGGGCTGGCCTGGGGGGCCAGGTCCCTGGGGGTAGGTGGCGGCCGCCACCCCATGGCCGTTGATGAATCACCGCCTTTGCTTCAACGGCATCAGGAGCTCCAAAGAGGCGGTTCCAAGGTCGGTTGCATGGCCAAAAACCGTCACATGGGCAATTTGGTCATGATCCATGTGACATCTCTTATTAGCCCTTGGATGCAATGACCTAAGTGATCAATGGCTGCAAATGAGTGTGGCACGCCTCCCCTGGATCAGTGACGTGGCAGGGGAGGTGTTTGGGCCTCACTCCCCGGCCGCCAGTGATGGATGGCGGGGCCACCCACCTTGGCCCAAAGTGAGCCCAGGTGAGTGTGCTCGCCTCCTGGTGGGTCCTCTTGGTCATTTTGCTCAAAAACCTGCAATTACCTACATTCAAATAAAACTCAAGGACAAGTGGAAATCATTAGTTTATAAAAGGTTTTGGTGATTTTTGGTCCTTGTGTTGCGTTATATGACCTTGTTGATGCTAAGAATATGATACTTAGTGAGCATCAACAATCTCTAAAACTGTCGTTATTCATGAGTTTATCTGCTCAGGTGAAGACCGATAATTAAAGTTGAAAAACAGACAAAAACAAATCTCGTTCTAATCGTTCCGTTTTCTATTTTATTCCGTTCGTTTCCGTATTTGTGGGATTCTGTTTTTGTATTTATGAAAATAGGGAAGGCTTTTTCCGTCCGTTTTCAGGGAATCCCATTTACAACCGGAGTTAACCCTTCATCCCATTTTCAATCTATGTGAAATATATCAAGAAATTTTGTATTCATTTCCACCGATGCTAGTGTATGTATGGTTGGTCCAAATAAATCCATGTGGAACAACTCAAATGTTTTGCTAGAACTCATCATGCTTTTCTTAGGATGGGGTTTTCCATCTTGTTTTCCGGCTGACATGAACTACAAAGTTATATCCTTTTCAAAGGTGACATCTTTCAAGCCTCTAACTAGATCATGCTTCACTAACTTGTTCAATTGTTTCATTCCAACATGACCAAGTCTTCTATGTCATAACCAAACATGCTAGATTTAGTGAGCAAGCAAGTTGACAATTTTGTTTCACTAGCATTGAAATCAACCAAGTATAGATTCTCATATCTAAATCCTTTGAATATCATGTTAGAGCCATCTACACTTATGATCTCTACATCATCAACTCCAAATATGCACTTCAAACAAAGATCACATAATTGTGCAACCGACAACAAATTGAAGTTCAAGCTCTCAACTACTAACACATTGGATATGCTCATGTCATTTGATATTGCAATCTTACCAAGCCCTTTGACCTTGCCTTTGCTATTGTCATCAAATGTGATAGAATAAAACCCATGATCACCACTGGAATTGATTGAATTGAACATTCTTGAATCTTCGATCATATGTTGAGTGCACCCACTATCAAACACCCAATGCTTTCCTCCGGCTTTGTAATTGACCTACAAGAACAAATTAATTCTTTTGAGGCACCCAAACCTTTGTGGGTCCTCCATGGTTAGTGACCAAACTCTTTGGTACCCAAATGGCTTTCTTTCTGTGACATAAGTGGTGCACCAATGAATTTAGCTTTCACACCATTAACACCCTTGGTAAGTAAATAGTAAGGATCAAATTGAATTGAGGATACAAATGCATTCTTGTTCTTGCTTTTGCAATGTTGCTCTACATGCCTAGGTTGCTTGCATTTATTGCAAAACTAACCATTACTCTTCACAAAACTAGTCATATGAGTAGCAAAAGTCGCATTGCCATTCTTGGGGGTATAACTCAATCCCTCTTTGTTGAGAGAAAAACGTTGGCTACCCAAGCACTTAAGCAAACGGGCCTCACCACCATAGGCTTTACCTAAGGCATGAGTGAGCTCGTTTACCTCCCTTTTCAATGTCTCATTCTCAACCATGAGTGAGGCATCCAAGTGAAGCCATCATTATAGATGAGGTAGTAGTGGATGTGCTACATGAAGGGTTAGAGGAGGCAATAACAATAGGCTTATAGAATGATTCATCGATTATATCACAAATTATGCCATGTCATTTGTTTCTACCACCTCCTTAATTTTAGCTCGATCAATTAGAGAGGAGTGAGCTTTCTTAAGCTTGGTGTGAGCATTGCCAAGCTTCTCATGGCTTCCACTAGCCTTCATGAGTAGCATTGAGCTCCCAAGGATTGCTCAAGAGCTTTTAGTCTCTTTTGCAATTCTTTGCACTCCTCCTCTTTTATCAAAGTGTTCTCTAGCATCATTAGGCATATCAATTAGTTCATCTTTAGTGGTTTCATCATCATCATCATCACTCTCATCATCATCGAATTGCACCTTTGTGTCCTTAGCCATGAAACATGATGGAGTGTAAAAGATAGAAGGCTTGTTATTGATAGCAATGCTTGCAAGAACCTTCTTCTTATTGCTTGTCTTGCGGTCATCATCACACTATCTTCAAACCATCACTTGTGGAAGCATCACTATCCCAAGTGACCACATATGAGTGACCCTTCCTTTTTATTCTCCTTTTTTTCTTCTTGCCCCTCTTGTTGTCATCATCATTTTCACTATTGTATGGACATTGAGCAACAAGATGGTCCTTGCTGCCACACTTGAAGCACCTCCTTAGTTTCCTTGGTTTTGGATGAGGTCTTCTTCCTCCATGCCTGGTAGCCTTCTTCTTCATGAACTTGCCAAATCTTTTGGCAAATAGAGCCATCTCTTCATCTTCATCATCACATGCAATGGAACTATCATCAAAATCTTGGCAAATAGAAGCCCATTTTCATCTTCATCATACGGCCATGGAACTATAGCTTCACTTGATTCTCCTTCTTTACTTTGCCCTTGCTCTTGGATGATGATGTGGCCTTGAATGCCACACTCTTCTTATTCTCATCCCTCTTTTCTTCTTCTTCCTGCTTGTCTCTCTATATGTCTCATCGGTCATCATATCTCCAAGCACTTGTTTTAGAGTCGTGGTGTCCAAACCACTTCTCACTAGCAATGTAACCAACATACCAAATCTCTTGGGAAGGCATCACAAGAATTTGTTTGAAAAGTCTTTGTCCTTCACCTCTTCTCCAAGTGTCGTGAGATCATTGACAAGCATTTGAAGCCTATTAAACATTTTCGGCACACTCTAATCTTCCTTATCTTAAAGCTAGCAAACTTCTCTTTAAGGATGTATGCCTTGGCCCCTTTGATCGCTTGTGGCCCTCATATGATTCTTCAAGCTTCTTCCAAGCATCATGTGCCATCTCCAAGTTCTTGATTTGCTCAAACCATGTTGATCAATGGCATCATGAATGACACTAAGAGAAATGTCATTGTTGTGCATCTTTTCTTCTTTGGCATTACTGAGATGCTCCAGATCAACAATCTCAATCTTTGTCACCACTGCATTCAAAATCTTCTATTAATTGACTTGAGATGAGTGGTCATCTTTGCCTTCCAATAGCTATAATTGGTGCCATCAAATTGGGATGGCCTTTTGGTGTTGCTAATTTGAGTTATTTTGACATCGAAGGTTGTTAAGCCCAAATAAATGGTGACCACGGCTCCGATACCACTTGAAAGGTCCTAAATGGCTAGAGGGTGAATAGCCTATAAAAATTTCTACAACAACACTTAAACAACTTTGTTAGACTACTAAATGGCAGAGCAAATTTTGTACTAGTTCTACAAAATGCAAGCCACCTGAAACATCCTCAATTTTCCACGAAGGGAAATCCACAGAATGAGTTATAATATGATAAACCAGGAACTGATCTTATCATATTATCATATATCAGCCGATATCACAGTCATACAACGTAATATTACATAATGATAAGCATTACATCATAGGGGTATCACCTATTACAGAGTTTATTCTAGCGGAAGTCTATCGAGTGAAGGCTCCTCCTTCGCGGGCATCATCAGAGTTGTTGTAGTGCAGCATCGACCGGATCCTCCAAACCAAACTTGAGCGTAAACACGAAACCTCATAATCCTCCTAGAGTCAGTACCTCTGAAGCAGGAAATATGCACACCGCCAGATGTGTGCAGGCCATGGTCAGCACCGATGAGCTTTAGTGGAAAAGATAAAACAAGGGATCTGGCGATCCTAAGATTTGGCTGTGGATTTGCATCCTAGCGCATGAGCAGTAATAATAATCAATATAATAATGTTATCAAGTTTTAACACATTCACACACATCCACATCCATCCACCATGTCCACATCCATATCCATCCCAATCATCACCACACCATCTCCTCACCTCATCTCACACACTCACTCAGGTCGACAAAGGCCAGCTCACTCCCAGCCTTGTCTCAACGGCCCGCAACCTCACACCAGGTTCACGGCCGTCACTCACATACCAGGGGGAGAAAAGAGAACTCTCACTAGTCGGAAAGCTGGTCAGGGAAAAGGTCCGCAGCCAACGAATTGGCTAACGTATCGATCGATCAACCATACACTCTGCAAAGGTTCTACAATATCCACAAGATCGCCATCATTGACACCCTAGGTGTGCCTAGGCGGATATCGGTCGCTTGCCAGCTTAGAGTAATGCCACCCTACCTCTCAGCCTTGGAACACCCCAAGTCTGTCTGGGATGACTAAGTCTGTGAAGTCATGTTCCCTCTCCCGAAGTGGGAGCCGCGATCATCTCGGAAGGGTGTGGGACTCGCATACCCGTACCTCCCTCGCACTCTCTCACCTAGCAGTAGTGGCATTACCCTACCAGGTAGTCCGACCATCCCCGTCCATAAGGAGCGAGTGGCATGTAAAGGTATTCCCCGTGGTCAGGTCCCCGTTCCACCTAGGGTGACTAAGCCGGAATGTCTTCTCAAAGGTTTTCGTTATCCGTGCCACCACAGCACGATCCTGACCCGGGCTCCACCAGCGGCTCACACTCGGATCCACCTCAAGTCACCACTTAACCCGCCACAGGTTTCACCACCACAGGGGCATCCAGATATGCTCCACGGCAAGACTCGCACCAGGCTCGTCGTATATTCCGGCTTGGTCGACTCAACCCTCACCCTCCACACACCCAAGTCACACACGTAGCACGCTCGCACATCACCAAGTCTGGCATCACCCGCCAAACCATTCCCAAGGGTTCACCACCCGCATCACATCTCAAATATAATACGAAGTGGAGTTAATAATATAATGGTGAAACATGCAAGCAAGCAGGCGAGTAAGCAAGATTAACTGAGCGAATGCGCAAAGTAGGGTGTTGTGGTAGAGTGGGTTGCAATCAAATAATAATGGCTTAGGTAGTATCATGCACCATTATACTAGCAAAGGAATAAATATAAAGCGCTAGCAAGTCTACATATTTGCAATGTCTAATAGGATTCTCTAAAAAGAGGGTGCTGCCATGACACCTGCGAAGTAGTCGTAGTCATGGTTAGTTATTCCTCGTTGGTGTTCCAAAGCGAGGTCGTCTCCTCCTAGGTTGACTCCATGTCGTAGTCCTTGTTGTCGTCCATGCTCTCTTGGTCCAATCGTATTCTACTCCACGAAATGACACACAAGGCAAGAGAACACTCACACCATAATTGAAAAGACAACAGGACGTAGGAAGATCCATCAACACCAATGAGCGGTTGTCCGATTTCCTCGAGCTAGGAACAAGGTGGTGGTTTGCAAGTTTAAGTCTTGGCCAAGCCAATACGACTTTATGTCATAGGGTTCAAACCAAGGCTTATCCTTAGCAAACATCACGGCTCACATCCTTCGATTTGGTCGTCATTTAAATAGGGCAGAAATCGAAGGACGGGCCTAACGAATAAAGAACGACGGGGTTCGGCTCTTGTAGCCTTATCCCAACGATTAACACCATTATGACTTGTCTCCAAAGTACCTTGGCTTGCCCGCTTTGGCAAAAGCAGTAGCGCAAAAGGATTGGAGATCTACAATCCTCTCGATCCACACGACACAGTACATCAGGAACCAAGACTCAGGGTCACTCATAAGAGCGGGGTTAGCTCAGCACATCTATGACATGTCCTCAGGCACATCTCTAAAGAAATGTGTTTAGGTGGTCGATCAAGTCAACGTGCGGGTCCTGAGATACAACATAGACCATAGCTTTGCTAACAAAAGGAATAGCGAGGGTACAAACATATAAGTCAAAGGTTCATTCCAACGCACACGTCATGGTAGAAGACGGGGTGTTGGAAGGAGTGGCACAATATAAGATGCAAGTGCGCAAACTACTTGTAGGGTACCCGACCGGGGTGCTCTGGCACTAAGTCATTCTTATCTTCTAGTAGACGGTGGGTGAGCGACAATGATATGGTCAAGGATAATGAAGTAAGCAGGTCAATGGGTACAAGCATGCAAGAGTTTGTGCACGAAGAAGCATTTATAAAACATATTCGAATAAGTGAAAAGAGCGTAGCTCCATGGTCATGGAGAGGTGTACTCGTGACCACAAGATACACTTAACAAGGGTCGTGTTACATTCGGCATCACGGTCATGGCGAGACGGGTCTCGCGATCGTAATGTCCGAACGAGGTACGATCCCTCAGCCGGCTTAAAAGCTCGGCACACACTGACAAACATACAATATCCATGAATTCAACGATAAGAATCATAAAGCGACACAAAGACACATCGAACCAAATAAGTGGAGTAGCACATTCCCATAGCATGAGATTGGATGGATCCTGTATCACAAGTGCATATACAGGTGGTCGTAAGAACAATGTATAGCGCGAGTACAGATAGATAAGATGACACTGTTCTAACGGTCATCGTGGCAACAGTCACGATGTCGAGGGAGGCTCGAGGTAAGGCGCGTCAAGGGAGTGTCGAGGGGTGTCGTGGCCAGTGTGCTACGCGGCGCGATCGAGGGTTACGGGGTCTCTTCAATCGTCATATGCTACGGTTTCCATCAGGGGTACCCTACAGTCAAGGATGAGAAGGGGATTACCTGGTCGTCCAGCATGTCGACTAGGGTTCGTTTCGTCTAAACACGCCGTGGTCATGGTTTCGTCATGGGCGTACTCCCGGGACGGTCATTCACACACTAGTGTTCTTGGAACACCGAGGGTTCGATTTGGCTAGGGCCGGTCTACTGCCAACGACACAGTCACGTCGACGACTACAACGGGGAGCAACACGTGTCCATCGGTCGAAATCGTACTCGGTCTACGCGTTCAGTTCGGCAAGTAGTGGTCAGGGGTTGGAAGAGAGGAACCGTTTAGCTAACCATGGTTCATCGTGCAATCATGGACGACAATGCTTGGCATCTCGGTCTTGGCGTCATGGTGCCATCCGCGTAGCTCATCTTTCGTCCTTTGTACGTGGTGCACCTAGAGAAAAGAGATTTGGTCGAAGATGACAACAGATCGATACGAGACATAGTTTGTGGATAACAAGGACATGCATAAGTAGCCGGCACGATGGCACGGACAAGCAAAGATGATTAATATGAATCGGTATTACAAGAATAATCATGTGCAGGATATATAAAAGAGATCTTCAACGTAGTGGCGCCGTCGACCGAACAGGGTGATCAGCGGAGTGCGGTCAGCCGAACAGGGGGGAAGAACGTCGGTCATAGCGAAGGAAATTTGATGTGGCTTCTTCTGTCGCAGTCGGTCCTTGCTTCGGCAGATGTTGGGGAAAAGGACCCTCGGCAGAGGCGCCGCTCGAGCTGGTGTCCAAAGAAATAACCCTCGCGAAATCTATGTGTCCTTGCGAGGTCCCTCTCCCCTTCGGGATCGTTACCCTGACCTCCGGACGCGGGTTCAACCCTCGTCGCCTTGTTGCATTCCATGCAGGTCTAAGTCGACAGCCGCACTGCAAAGAACTCTCGCTGGCTCACAAAGCCACCTCGCTTGGAGCGAAGGTTCAAGCAAGCGACGAGTGTGCGTTGGCCCGAAGGCGAGCGGAGTCGAAGGTCCGGCGAGCTCGGCCGAAGGTCAAACCTTCGGTCTTCTCTCCTGAAGGCAAGTAAAGCCGAAGGTCCGGCAGACGGCGATGGAGCGCGGGCCCAAGGGCGAGCACGGCCGAAGGTCAAAACCTCCGCCCCTCTCCCGGAGGTGAACAGAACCAGGTGGCGGCGCATTGGAGGGGGGTCGATTAGGGTTTCCGCTTCAGCTGTGTGTTTACGCTTTTGCCCTTCCTCACTGCGTGGAGGTGAGGAATCTTTCCTGTACCCTTTAGTAATTTGGCTCGTGTCCCTTGGTATTCCCTATAAATACCAAGGGGTGAACAGTGTAATGGGACAACCTTTTGGGGAATTGAGCATTTACCACTCCGCCTTACCTTCGCTACCGCTTCCGACACTTGGTCACCTTCGCCTCTCCCCTGCACAAGTGCGGAGGCGCTGCAAGTGTGCTCCCAACAGTTTGGCGCCGTCTGTGGGGACCTCGAAGTTTGAAATGGCAGGAAACAGAAGAGCACCCTTGGCGAGGGACCAGCGCGTCGCTAGAGAGACGGCGGCAGTAGTTCCCCCCTGCTGAGGAAATTATGCAACCCTCGGGGGCAGAGAATGTTACCCCGGAACCTCAGGTCCAAAGCCCCCAAGCCCGAGCGGCAACGCAGCCACACCCTCACACTTCAGGAGAGGGAGAGGAAGGAGATGAGGAGGAGTTGGGCCTCGAGGCCCTCGAGAGGCTTGAAGCTGAACTGCAAGAGAAGAAGAGGCGCCTGGATCAACTCGAGAGGCATAACAGATTACGCTCGATCAGACAAAGGGCAGATGAAGCCAGAGAGCAGCTTCGCCGAATGGAGGAATCCCTCGCTGCGGCAGAAGCCGAGGCCGAAGGCTGGAATGATGAGATGCCCCGCTGCAGGAGGGAATGAACAGGATCAAGACAACCTTCGCCACCATCCACAACCCCCACCACCACCAATAAACCTGCAACCACATCCTATAAGGCCACCAAACTTCCGCCACCTCTACCCGGATGAGAGAGAGCTAAACCCTCGCAACCAACGAAGGCCTCAACAACACCAAATGCCCAACGACCCAAAGTCTCCACTCTCCCAAATACTCCAAACCCAACCCTGGCCACCATGCTACAACCCACAAAACCTACCTCGCTACGACGGGCTTTCTGACCCTCGTCAATTCATCATGAGCTACGAAGCAGCAGTTGCCGCGGCAGGCGGAGATGAATCAACAATGGCAAAGTCTTTTGTCATTATCCTGCGAGACATCGCACAAACCTGGTACGGCAACCTCCGCCCCGGAACTATAGATTCCTGGGCCAACCTCAGAGACAGGCTTTGCACAAATTTCAAAGGCATCACGCCAGCTCCATCAAACCCCATTGAGTTGTTTAACTGCAAACAAGAAGAGCGCGAACCACTTCAAGATTACTGGCAGAGGTTCATTCAAATCAGAGCAAGAACCCCGGGGATATCCGACGAGGCTGTCATCCTCGCTGCAGTCAGCGGCCTTCGCCCGACCCGTGCTCTTCGAAATTTGCTCGGAAGCCGGCGAATACAATCGAAGAATTGCACGAGACAATGGAAAGATACTGTAGAGCAGACATGGACTTCCGAGCGAAGTCCGATGCTCGGAGGTCATACCAGAAGCCACAAACGAGGCCTCAACCGAGAGAAAGCAACCTTCGCCAAGAGCAAAGCAACGTCGGTGCAATCAGCAAAGCAACAAATTACAAGGATCAAAGACGGGACGCTCAACCTCTGAGCCACCAAGCCCCGCAGGGTTTGCCACCTCCGCCGAATCAGCGGAACCAGCAGCGAGATCCCGCCAAAATGTATTGTCACTTCTGTGGAATGGGAAAGGGACACACAACAAAGCAATGCGAATGCTTCGCCAAGGGAAAAGAATACCAGGAATCCAGGAAAGCTGCTTCATCAGACACCCAAATCATCAACCACACCAGGAAACCAAGTTTCCACCCACCAAATCCCCCATACCACTATACCCCCATAAACTACGACCTACCTTCGCAACAACCCACTTACACTCATCACCCACTCTACAACCAAACCTCTTATCAGCCAACCACCATCCCACAACGCCAAAACCCACCTTACAAAGTCACATACCCAACAACCTCCCAAAACCAAATTCCAACAACCCACCAAGCCACCAACGCTCTGCCACCACCACCGCCGATCCCCACGTAACCAGCACCACAACCTGTCAAAGCCGAAGCCCCGAGCCAAACGACCATCAACAATCCAACTTCAACCTTCGGTGTGATTCTAGCTATCACCGGAGGTTCAAATGAGGACCATGGTAACAAACGGCAGAGGAAGGAACACGCCAGACGAGTTCACCACGTGGCCATCGAAGGACCACATAGATTCGGTCGTTGGTCTCACATCCCCATAACCTTCGATTCCAGTGACATGAAGCTAAGAGATTACCCTCACACCGATGCTATGGTGATCGAAACCAACCTCGCTGGGTGGATTGTCACCAAAATACTGGTCGATACAGGAAGCTCCGTTGACATCTTGTTCGCTTCAACCTTCGACAGCATGAAGCTTGACAGGAACCTTCTGCAACCTGCTGACAACCCCCTATACGGCTTCGGTGGTCAACAAGTGAGAGCCGTCGGAAAAATTTCTCTGCCCGTGACCTTCGGCGACCAAATCAACTGCAGGACTGAGCACATAACATTTGATGTCGTCGACATGTTCTACCCATACAATGCCATTTTTGGCCGAGGGGTCACAAACGCATTCAATGCTGTCATCCATCCCGCTTACCTATGCATGAAGCTTCCCGCTCCGAAGGGTGTGGTCGCAGTATTTGGGGACCAAGACATTGCAAGGGCAGCTGAAGGGAACGTAGCCCCGGGGCAACGTAATGTACACAACTTGTCAAAACCTCAAACCCCCGGTATCAGCGACGAGGGTGAAGTCTGCAATGACAGAGTGAAGGCAGCACCAAAGGAGGAAACCAAACAAGTCCAACTCTTCGAGGGTAACGCCGAAAGAAAGGTGATCATCTCAGCCAATCTAGACCCTCAACCAGAAGGCAACCTCGTCACCTTCCTCAGAGAAAATTCCGACACCTTCGCTTGGTCCGCAGAAGACCTAAAAGGAGTCAACAGATCAATGATCGAGCATAGCCTGAACATCAAAACAGGCTATCGCCCAATCAAACAAAAGCTTCGCAAGATGTCAGAAGAAAGAAAGGAGGCAGCGAAGGCTGAGGTAAAAAGGCTTTTGGACGCAGGCGTCATTCGCCCAGTCAAATACCCAACTTGGCTCTCAAATGTGGTCCTAGTCCAAAAGAAGAACAAAAAATGGCGAATGTGCGTGGATTTCACTTGCTTGAACAAAGCCTGTCCGAAGGATGACTTCCCTCTCCCAAACATAAGCACCCTGGTCGACAGAGCGGCAGGTTGCCAAATGCTATCCCTCCTCGATTGCTATTTCAGGCTATCACCAGATTTGGATGCATGAAGAAGACGAGGAAAAATAAGTTTTATATCACACCCTCGGGCACCTTTTGCTTCCGAAGAATGGCAGAAGGCTTGAAAAACGCAGGCTCAACCTTCGCTCGCATGACCTCTGAAGTTTTCAAGGATGAACACGCTGTCTCTGCTTATGTCGACGACCTAGTTGTCCAGAGTGAACTAAAAGAAAACCACATATCAGACTTATCGAGGGTGTTCAGCAACCTCCGGTCCGCCGGACTGAAACTAAACCCAGAAAAATGTGTTTTCGGGGTAAGCAAAGGTAAATTGCTAGGTTGCATCGTCTCAGCCAGAGGAATCAAAGCTAACCCTGAGAAGATTGATGCCATCATGAACATGGAACCTCCGGCGACCAAGAAAGCAGCTCAACGTCTGACTGGTCGTTTAGCAGCACTTAGCAGATTCATCTCAAGATCCGCAGAGCGGGGTTACCCTTCTTTGAAACACTCAGAAGCAACGCTCCATTCAATTGGGTCCCCAGCAACAAAAGGCCTTCGAGGAGTTGAAAAAATATCTGACCAGCTTGACTGCCCTAACCAGCCCAAGCAAGGGAGATTTATTGTTACTCTACGTCGCAGCCTCGCCACACGCAGCAAGCGCAGTCCTCATCAAGGAGCTCCGCGAAAACAACAAGACCAGACAAGCCCCAATCTACTATGTTTCAGAAACCCTCGAAGGCCCAAAGAGAATTATTCGGAGCTTGAGAAAATAGCATACGCCGTCGTTATGGCATCAAGAAAGCTCAAGCACTATTTCTAGGCGCCCACGAGATCCATGTACCTTCGCCGTACCCTCTCGAGAACATTTTCAAAAACAACGAAGCAGTTGGAAGAATAGCAAAATGGGCAGTCGAGCTTAACAGTTATGCTGTGACCTTCGTCGGCAGAACAACAGTCAAATCACAAGTGCTGGCTGATTTCATAGCAGAATGGACACCCGACCCTCGCCCTGGTGAGCTGCAGCATGACCAGTTTTGGATCGTTTACGTCGACGGGGCCTGGGGCGCAACTGGAGCCGGTGCCTCGGCCATTCTAATCTCGCCCTCTGGGTCGAAGCTGAGATACGCAAGAAGGCTTGACTTCAAGTGCACAAACAACTCTGCAGAGTACGAAGCTATGATTCTGGCACTTTCAAGACTACGATCGTTATCAGTCCGAAGGGCACTTATCAACACAGACTCTCAAGTCATTGCGGGGCACATTGAAAAGAACTACAAAGCAAAAGATCCAGAGCTTCAAAAGTATTTTCAATATGTCCGAAGGTTAGAATCTTTCTTCCTCGGCATAACTGTAAAAGACAATATCAAGGACTGAAAACAGCGAGGCAGATTGCTTAGCCAAAGCAGCCGCACAGCAGTTACAGCTTCCACAGATGTGTTCTACGACGTTACCACTCGTTCAGCCTTCAAAGCTTTTGAAACCAGCATCAAGCTGATCAGCGCAATTCAGTGCGAGGATTGGAGAGCACCTATCATGGCCTACATCAAGGGGCTCCATGAATCAAGCAATAGAGAAGAAGAAAACAGACTAAAACAAAGAGTGCGAGGATACAAGATCATTGACAACACCTTGTACAAAGCCTCGGTAACCTCGCCATGGCTCAAATGTGTGTCTCAGTCCGAAGGCGATGACATTCTCAGGCTAATTGAAAGGACCGAATCAGCCTAGAGGGGGGTGAATAGGTGATTTTTGACTATCTGAAACTTCATAAACTATAAATGTAGTTAGATAGCAACCGGAGAGGCCGGTTTGTTTGGGTAGGTACTACCGGGTGTGAAACACCGGTACTACCAACACAAACAAACGGCACAACCGGGATCCTAAAAGAAACTACAAAACCTATGAATGTAAGCTATGAAGATAATACAAGTTTCTGACCCACTTTCCTAAGAATGATATACGGTAAATCTACTCTCACCAAACCTTGGTTGCTACCCTTGGTGTAGATCGAGCCTTCCCAACCTAAGAAAGAGATAGGGATAGGAAGAACACGAAGAACACAATAACAAGTGAAGTAGAGACAATAGGGACAACAACAACAAGCACACGGGACACGCGATTATCCGAGGTTCAGCCAATCCACTAAGGAGTGCCTACTTCCTCGTTGTTGAGGTGACCACAAAGGTCGGAGTCTATTTCACCTCCTCGCCTCGCTCAAGCAACCACAAAGGCTCCGAGAGTATCTCTACTAGAAATCTCAGGGTAATACAAACGCTTCGGGGAGCCCTCACAAGTAAATCAATACGGGCTACCACGAAGAACACCTAACCGGCTAGAGCTCAAAGAGCTCAAGAGTAAAAGACACAAAGCAAGCCAGCAAGATGGAAACCAAGTGCTCAAGTCGAAGATTGATGCTTCCCACTCTCGAATCTCACTTCCCTAGCTCAAATCTCGCAAGGGAATGAATCTAGGAGCAAAGGGGGAGAGAGAGGGGGTGAGTCAATGCTTGGAGAGTGTTTGTCTCGAGTTAGGTCAGCAATAAGTGTATTGAGTGAGTGGGTGACCGTGAAAAGTGAAGAGGGGAGGCATTTATACTCCCTCAGTCCGAGGCTGGTCGGTACCACCGACCACCCCTGGCCGGTACCACCGACCAGTTCACAACGGTCGAAAGAAACCAGATCTGACCAAACAAGCAACCACCGTCCTCACGTCGGTACCACCGCGGACGGTAGTACCGAGGTTATGGCGGTACTACCGCCAGGCCAAATTGGCCGCGAACAGAGAGCATCTCACAAAGGGACTCGGTCCCTCGGAAACTACCGCCCAAAGGTCGGTACCTCCGCTCCGAGTCGGTGGTACCGAGGTTATGGCGGTACCACCGCCAGGCCATTTTCAACTCAACACAGAGAGCTTCGCGAAACCAAGATACTACCGACCTCGGTCGGTACCACCGCGGGCGGTACTACCGAGGTTATGGCGGTACTACCGCCAGGCCATTTTCAATTCTACACAGGGAGCTTCGCAAACTTGGTTACCACCGGCCTTGGGTCGGTACTACCGAGGTTATGGCGGTACCACCGCTAGGTCAAAAACAAATCTACACAGAGAGGGTTGCAAACCAGGTTACTACCGACCTTGCGTCGGTACCACCGCGGCCGGTAGTACCGATGTTATGGCGGTACTACCGCCAGGTCATTTTTTGACCAACACAGAGAGGGTTGCAAACCAGGTTACTACCGACCTTGCGTCGGTACCACCCGCGGGCGTAGTACCGAGGTTATGGCGGTACTACCGCCAGGTCATTTTTTAACCAACACAGAGAGGGTGTTTGAGCGCTGCGCAGAGAAGCCGTGGTCGGTACCACCGACCACCCATTGCTTAAACCTTCGCAGGACCGAAGTCACAAAAGATTCAGCAGGGAAGCGAAGACCAGCCGAAAGGAACTCCTCAAACACAACAACTTCATCCGCATCCGGCCTCGGCACGGTCTCCCCAACACTGGTCCTCGCTTTGCCTTCCTCAATCCAGCCCCACCTCACATAAGATGCGATCTCACTGGCGCAAACACGGCTGAGACCAAACTCGAAGGTAATCCCCTCGTCCGCGACAGCGGGAGAACCAGCCCGAGCAGTCTGCTTCAATCTGGCCATCCCTTCAGCTACCAACACTATCAAACGACAAATGCCCGCCCCTACCCTCGCGCACAAGCCAAAACAAACCTTCGCTGCAAGCAAACCGCAACAACAGGACAACTATAGCAGAGGAAAGCACAATCCAACCTCTTCACCCACCCTTTCTATTTATAGGCCGACAAACGAGCCTCCACACCCGACAAAATCGGCACAACAATCGAAAAACGCGGCGCAAAAAAACGAAACGGACTTCAACAGTACAAACAACACTACAACGGCCCAGCCCAAAGCAGTCGCGGGTGTCGCTGCCGAGGGTCCCGTTTATTGTCCCCGATTGAAAGGCGTTGCTTGGGCCTAAACACGGTTTTTTAGATCCAAGACAACGAGGGGCTACTGTTGGGGAAAAGGACCCTCGGCAGAGGCGCCGCTCGAGCTGGTGTCCAAAGAAATAACCCTCGCGAACTCTTTGTGTCCTTGCGAGGTCCCTCTCCCCTTCGGGATCGTTACCCTGACCTCCGGACGCGGGTTCAACCCTCGTCGCCTTGTTGCATTCCATGCAGGTCTAAGTCGACAGCCGCACTGCAGGCAACTCTCGCTGGCTCACAAAGCCACCTCGCTTGGAGCGAAGGTTAAAGCAAGCGACGAGTGTGCGTTGGCCCGAAGGCGAGCGGAGTCGAAGGTCCGGCGAGCTCGGCCGAAGGTCAAACCTTCGGTCTTCTCTCCTGAAGGCAATTAAAGCCGAAGGTCCGGAAGACGGCGAAGGAGCGCGGGCCCAAGGGCGAGCACGGCCGAAGGTCAAAACCGCCGCCCCTCTCTCCCGGAGGTGAAGGTGAACAGAACCAGGTGGCGGCGCATTGGAGGGGGTCGATTAGGGTTTCCGCTTCAGCTGTGTGTTTACGCTTTTGCCCTTCCTCCCTGCGTGGAGGTAAGGAATCTTTCCTGTACCCTTTAGTAATTTGGCCCGTGTCCCTTGGTATTCCCTATAAATACCAAGGGGTGAACAGTATAATGGGACAACCTTTTGGGGAATTGAGCATTTACCACTCCGCCTTACCTTCGCTACCGCTTCCGACACTTGGTCACCTTCGCCTCTCCCCTGCACAAGTGCGGAGGCGCGGCAAGTGTGCTCCCAACCGCAGACGACATGGCTAGTGGTATTCTCGCTGCGCAGTGAAGGTACACGGCACGAAGGCCGGGGTTCAGACTAAGGACGTCATCGGAACAGAAGAGGTGGGAGTTTTGGAGCTGTCGGTGCTCACCAGCGATGATGGAGGTGCTTCGGCGAGGGCGAGGCAGAGCATGACTTGGCGACGCGGACGA
The DNA here is from genome assembly GCA_009763385.1 of Coix lacryma-jobi var. lacryma-jobi. NCBI lineage: Eukaryota > Viridiplantae > Streptophyta > Magnoliopsida > Poales > Poaceae > Coix > Coix lacryma-jobi. The sequence goes on along the minus strand of CM019823.1, from coordinate 42,087,623 downwards.
GGCAAGAGTAGGGGCGAGGTCGCGGCTGGAGCTCCTTGTGAGCGGCTGTTGTCTCCGCCGCTTGGCCGGCAGTGGCAGCCGGTTGGACGACGCAGCCGAGCAGCGACCACGGTGGCAGGCTCGGCCACCGGCTCGCCGCACCGAAGCACGGCTGGCTGGACGAAGCGAGGAGGGTGAGCCCGTCGAGGATGGAGGCTCGGCGTAGGAGGTCGGGGCACGGACGGTGGGCGACGTCGTGGACACGGCGCGTTCCGGTTCCATGGTCGTTGGCGTCGGCGCGGTGGAGGCCGCGGGAGCGATGTGGCGCTCGCCGGCGTGGGTGGCTCGGCCGGTGGAGCACCGAACAAGAGGCGCGGTTGTCCTTGGCCGGCTTGCGATCGTGGAGAGGCCAGCTCGGGTCGGTGCTTGTCGAGGTCGGCGTTGCGAGGCCGTTAGGAGAAAATGGGGATTCTGCCCTCATGAAACGCGGGTTTCGGTAGAATGCCATTAAGTAAGTGGGTGTCGCCATATTGCCAGGCTGAGGCGAGCAACACCCGATGAAATGCCCTGAGGGTGATATACCGGGTAAACAAAATAATAAATTAGTGGCTCATATTTTTCTTTCCCATTTTACCCTTTCTTATCTCTTTGTTGTTTGGTCTGGCATTCAGTCCGTCACGGGAGGCTCTCGCTCACGGGAGCTCTCACGGAGGAGCACGAGACAGGTCAGCAGGGACCGGGACATCGCCGCCCCCGCCCCTACCGCGCGCCGGCCGCCGGCCACCGGCCGCTGCAGTCGCCGCCCCTACCGCGCCTGTGCCTCATCCGCGCCAAGTCACCCCCGACCGCGGCGTCCGCAAGCGCGCCGCCCGCAGCAACGACGCCCAGCGCCCGCCTCAGGTGTTCTCTCGCGCCACCAGTACTAACAGGTGAGGCTTCTCTCAAGTCTGATCTAGGCTTCTCTCGCGCCTGAGCTTAGTTTAGTTGGTATGTACTGTTAACTTAGCATTCTCTGATTTAGGGTTTGGGGTTTGACAAGAGTAACAAAGACTGATTGTGTGATGTGCTTCGGCTATGGATTGCAATTGAATGATATAGTAATGGGGTATGCATCGTCATTTATTATTTTTCGGCATATCTAACTGCTACTACTACGATTAATCGAATGGCACCAATATAGTGTCCTAACTGTGTAATGGGTGTTTTTTTTAGGCTCGATGCAGAGCCTGAGCTTAGTTTAGTGGTTGTAAATGGTGCTGTTCCAGTGCAGCAGGGACATGTCGTTAATTGGGAGGAATTACAGATCGAGGAAAGGCAAGATGGTGAAGGGGAAGGAAGGATGGAAATATTCGATGAGGATCAGCTGTATCGTTTACTGGGCTTGAGAACCAAGGATGATGATGTCCAGGGTGCTGCTGAGGGTACTTCAATGGATGGTCATGGTTCTAGAAATAGTGAAAATACAGTGCCTGATTTGGACACTAGAGGTGCAGCTATCCCTGTTGATGATGCAATACCAGAGGAGAGGGTGATGGTGTATGACCCTAACAAACCGTGCATGGATATTGGAACTGTGTACCCTAACATGGTTGAGTTTAGATTGGCTGTGAGGCAGTTTGCAATTAATAAAGAGTTTGCCCTGCACACTGTGAAAACAGACAATGAGAGGTTTATTGGAAAGTGCATGGCAGCAGACTGCCCATGGCATATTAATAATGGTCGGAAACAGCGTCCATCGAAAACTGTTAAGGGATAATCACATTTTTTGTTCTATACTTAATTTTGGAGTTATGGTTCTGTTTTTAATTTATCTACTAATGCAGGTTACAGCTTGATTGATGAACACAATTGTTCTACAAGTGCAAAGAGACTTACTACTACCCCACTGCTGCTTGGGTTGCTTCAAGGGGTATCAAGTACCTTAGGAAGGACCCCAGTATGGGCCCAAAAGACCTACGAAAGGAGCTGCAAAACGAGCACATTGTGAGATCCACTATGACACTGTTTGTAGCGGGAGGAGAATTGCAATGAAAGAGTTGTTTGGCAGCTGGGAGGAAAGCTTCCAAATGTTGTACAACTGGAGGGCAGAGGTTCTGAAGTACTCACCTAACAGTGTAATCGAGATTGACGTCAAGACGGTTGAAGGCGAGGTATACTTTCACAGATTCTTTTGTGCTTTCAGCCCGTGCATAGAGGGTTTTTTAGAGGGTTGCAGGCCATACCTTAGTATAGACTCCACTGCATTGAATGGTAGATGGTGTGGACACTTGGCAACAACCACTGCTCTAGATGGTCACAATTGGATGTACCCTGTTGCATTTGGTTTCATAGATGGAGAGACAATAGATAATTGGCAATGGTTTATGACTCAGTTGCATAAGGCCATAGGAGATCTTCCTCAGCTTGCTATTTGCACGGATGCATGCAAAGGCCTAGAGAAAGCGGTTAAGAATGTGTTTCCTCAAGCTGAACATAGAGAGTGTTTTCGGCATCTTATGCAGAATTTCATTAAGAAGTTGGGGGGTGATGTTTTTTCAAAGATGTATCCAGCTGCTAGAGCATATAGACCTGAAGTATTCCAATATTTCTTCAATTTTGTCAAAGAGGCCAGCGATCAAGTGGTGGAATGGCTTGACAAGCATCATAACTTGTTGTGGATGAGAGTGCATTTAACCCTGAGATCAAGTGTGATTACATAACCAACAACCTCGCTGAATGTTTTAATAATTGGGTTAAGGACTGGAAGGACCTTCCTGTTGTTGAGCTGGCTGATAAAATTAGGGAGCTACTTATGGTACTATGGCGGAAGAGAAGGCACATTGGAGAAAAGCTTAATGGGAGAATTTTGCCTACAGTCATTCGCCAACTGAAGATGAGAACTAGAGGCCTAGGACATTTGACAGTTGTCTCCTCTGATAGTATTGCTGCAGAGATTTGGGAAATTAATACCACCCATAACAGGCATGTAGTGAGGACTTATCTCCGTGAGTGCTCATGCCTTGAGTGGCAACACACTGGGAAGCCCTGTCAGCATGCTTTGGCGTTAATTACAGCCCAAGACACTGTTGATGTGGATCTTCAAGAATTTGTCCATGAATATTATTCAGTGGAAAAATTCAGGAATGCATACAAGAGACTAATAGAGCCACTCCCAGATAGAACTCAGTGGCCACATGTGCCGCTTCCTTTCAAAGTTAGGGCACCATTGGACAAAAAGGGTGTTGGGAGGTATAGGAAGCTGCGGATAAAAGGATGTCTTGAAGGAGGAAGTGGTGGCAAAGGAAAAAAAAGCTGCAAAGGAGGCTGGGACAGCCGATCAAGCTGCTGTTGAGGAGGCTATGCAAGCGGGTAAACCTAAGCGGCAATTGGTAAGAGGGAAAAGAGTGTGCAAGGGGTGTGGAGAATTGGGTCATGGAGAAACTAGCTACAAGTGTCGCCTAAATGGGACAAAGAAAAGGTTCACTTATTTTCCCTAAATCTGTGTCAACTTATATTTGTTTAAGGCAACAAATGACTTGATTGTTCCTTCTTGCAGGAAAAGGAAGCCTAGGACCAATTCTACCAAGTATGGCAAGAATGGTAACAAAAAAGTAAAAAATCTGCTGACAACGCTACTGTGCAGGCACCTCTTAATGAAAACGCTACTATGTCCTCACCAAGTCATGCTGAAAATGACATTGTGCAGCCACCAAATGCAGCCGCAAGTCCTTTACATGCTCAAACCATCGATGAAGCCAGGGCCAACATTTTGTCAACGACTCCAGAAAGAGTGACTAGAAGGTACTAATTCATGCATTTCTAAATGTTTGGTTGCAGCTGTTCATCTGTTTGACATTTCTAAATGTTTGGTTGCAGCCGACTAGCTATGATTCTTGGAGAAAGGCCAGAAACGTTACTAAATCATGTATCGCCAAACAAGAAGGCAACATCTCCACCAAAGGCAAGAAACAAGGCTACAAAATCACCAAAGAAGGGAATAGCTAAGAAATTGATTCCAAGGAAGCCCACTGCGAACTGAATTGACAATTGTATTGCCTATATGTCAAAACTCTGTTGTACTGTGGATGTGTCAAAACTCTGTACTACTCTGAACCTTTGATGTTGTAACTCCAATGGCAACTAAGTATTGTGTGAACTTTTGTGAAATGAACTATGTTTATGGAATATTGTTGTGAACTCTAGTGTTCAGTCAATTTTTTTGTGCAATGTTCTGTCAAAAAAATTTACAGCATGCAACCAAAATTCAGCCAATCTGTTTGCCATTGCTCAAGCTATCCAAATTTTAAGCAAAGTTCAGTCAATTTTTTGTGACAAATAAAACTGAAATTCAGTCCATCTGTTTCACATTTGTCCAAATAGAGCTCATTCCAAAATCATTCAACATTTTTTTTCAAAATGGACAACACATCAGTCTGCAAGCTGACAATTTTCCCAACTCTCAGATACAACACATCAGTCCATCTATCACAATTTGCTTCCCCTGCAATCTTCGCCTTCAGTTGCCACGGTTCAGCTACAACGCCATGGCGGGCTGGCGTGGACGGAGGGGCGGCGGACCTTGCACGGACGGCCGCCGGACCTTGGACGGAGGCGCGTCGGGCCGCCGAGCTCGCACGGAGGAGGCGGCCTCGCGCGGGATGGCGGGCTGGCGCGGACGGAGCCGCGGCCCTGCTCGGGGAGGCGGCACGGCCACGTCGGGGAAGGGCCGTGCGGCGACCTGGGTCCGCCGGAGCTGCGTCTGGATCTCCCACGGACTGAGAGAGCCACAAACTGGAACAAACGGTTGGCCGTCTCCCGTCAGCTCTGTTCCGTCTAATATAGATACGATGAGATAGATACAGGGGCAACCTGGAAAATAAAAAATGAGTCTCTATTTTTTTCTTTTTCTTTAACGTACTTTTCTACCGGCAGGGCATTATAGCGGGCAACACACGTTTCATCAGGGCACTCTGCCGAAGCCCACGCTGTTGATGGCATCCCACCGAAACCCGCCTCCCATAAGGGCAGAATCCCCATTGGCCCGGCCGTTAGCGGGGCTTGGCGAGGTCGTCCGGCGAGGAGAGGCTCGGGGTCGGTGCTAGTAGACGACACGGCTTGCGCTGGGCTGCTGTGCGTGCGGTCCCGAGCGGCGGCGACGGCGCCCAGGTGAGTGCGGCGCGGTCGGGTTCGCGGGCGCACGGTCGGGCTGGGCAGTGCCCCTGGCGGCGGCGGCGGCTCCTGAGGCGAGCGCGCGCGCGCACCCTAGGGTTGGCAGGTGGCCGCGGTCTTGGGCCAAGGGGGGGAGGCAGGCTGTGCCGCTGGCTTCGCGCGCGAGCGGGCTGGCTATGTGCCGCGTGGGCCGAAGGGAGGTTGGAGGGAGCGGCCGCTGGGCCAGGACGAGGCGGGCCTTGTTGGCAGGTTTGGGAACCGGCTGGGCTGGCTGGGCCTGCGTAGGGGGAAATGGAAGAGGGCGCCAGTTGGGCTGGCTGGAGGTTTTGGCCCAGGAGAAAAGAGGAAGGTTTGTCTATTTGATTTAAGAGAATTCTGAGGGAATCTAAATAGGATTTAAAAGGAGTTTGACATGATTCCGAAAGAGGTTCAGAGGAATTTAATAAAGGGGAAATCGGGAGAAAATTTGAGAGGAAACGGATGGAGAATTTAAATATGGTCTAATGGGAAAGGATAAAAGGATCCTTCTCTTTTAAGAGATATTATGACTGGGAGAGTTTCAGAGTTGGGTCAAAAAGGGGTTGAGAGGAATTTAGAGGACAAGTCCGGTGGAATCAGAATTCAGTGGTTCCGATAAACCGTTGAGGGGGAACTCGTGAGAGGTTGCTATGGTCATGTGCTCTCCAACATAAGACTTCAGTTGTAAAAAGAATCTCTGGCAAATTCCTACAAGCAATACTATGTGAATGCAACAATTTATTTATAAATTGTTCCCGGTTCAGCTAGCATCTACATGCTCCACACAATCAAAAAAAATTAAAAAGTCTGAATTTTGGGGTTGTTACACCACCTATCCATAATTCTAGATGGTTATGGTCTTTATGTCACATAAAGTCTATGTTGCTATTAAAAACTAAGTGAGCATATGAACAAGGGTAATTTCAACTAGACAAGATGAATAATTCTACTAGCTACAAGAAGATACAACTATCACTTGCAAGAATGTAAATGAAGTAAATAAACATGATAGAGTGGATATACTAACATGGCAAGTGATGAGCACAATGAATATCAAGTAAAATCCTCGGACAAGAATGACACAATGATTTATCCTGAGGTTCACTTGCTTGCCGACAAGCTACATCCTCGTTGTAGCGATTCACCCACTTGGAGGTTCATGAGCTAATTGGCATCACACGCCAAACCCTCAATAGGGTGTCGCACAACCACACCACGAGATGAGGATCCATAAGCTATGAGCAATCAACTAAAGTTACCTTTCGTGATCTCCCACGGGGAAGGTACAAGAAACACCTCACAAATCACTGATCGGAGCCAGAAACAATCATCATCTTTCGCTCAATGATCCTCGCTGCTCCAAGCCGTCTAGGTGTCGGCAAACACCATGAGTAACAAGTGAAATCCGTAGCAAAACACAATCACCAAGTGCCTCTAGATGAACACACTCATGCAATGCACTTGGATCTCCCAATCTCTTATTAAAGTGATGAACAATCAATCAAATTGAGTGGGAGAGGGATGACTAGGTTCACAAGGATGTTTTGGCAATCAAAGAGTCCAAGAGTGTGAGCCCAAGCCGGCCAAACACCTTATATAGAGCTCCCTCAAACAATAGAGTCGTTGCCCCCTCAAATGGGCTGACTGCGCGTGCATCAGACGCGCCAGTCAAGAGCATCGGACGCGTCCGATGCACGGATGGACGCCACGTGTCCATTTCGTTCAATCGGAGATGCCCGATCTCAATGGCTAGGTTCAACTATGGGCTCTTTATGTGGCATCGGACACACCCATCAGACTCGACGGTCCAGCCTGCGATGCGCTGTCAGAGAGATCACAATAGCTAACTGCTGCACCATCGGATGCGGCTACAGGATCACATCGGACGCGCCAGGGACAACATCCAATGGGTGTCTAGAGAGCATCCAGAGAGCTCCTGGACACTTCGAACACGTCCAATGAGGCGCTATCGAACGCACTGAGCGTGTGACGCTTCTTTGACTCCTCTTCCCAATCCACGTCACAAGCATCGGACGCGCGCACAGTGAACCCTGTGTGTCCGACACAGCGTCTGATGCTCCTCTGAATTTACCGCCTGGCTAGGAGCGTCCGATGCTGCTGAGATAGCACAGAATCAATCTTCATTTCATCCCTTGTGCAAATGTGTTAACTCCACCAAGTTTGCATCACTTGTGTTCATGAAGTAGCATTTGTCAAGCACTTTTCAAGGAAAGTTAGCACTCACTAGAATCTAAATGCGTATGCAAAGTGTAGATCAACTAGTGGCACTTTGATAACCGCATTTCATAAATGAGTTCCACTCCTCTTAATAGTACGGCTACCAATTCTAAATGTGATCACACTCTCATAGTGTCTTGATCACTAAAACAAAATAGCCCTATGGTTATACCTTTGCCTCGAGCCCCAATTTCTTTCTTCTTTTCTAAGTTTTAGAGCACTTAATCATCATTGTGTGAACATCACCATCCATCTAGCTCCATCACTTGGTCTTGGACCAACCTATCTCCTAAACACACTTGAGTATAGGGTTAGTCCAATAGGTTTCATCAATTATCCAAAACCAAACTAGGGCTTTCACCAAAACATAGGACCAGTCCGGTGCCACACTTACTACAATGTCGTACTGTTGGCCTAGAGGAGGGATGCGTACTGTTGGCCTGATCGACCTTGTTGAAGTGGCGAGTATAGCTCCATCAGGTCCAGTCCTAGGTGGAGGGCGACGATGTCGAGAGGCGACAGGGTGACCAAAGGCTGGGATCCCTCACGTGTTGGGCTTAGGTGTGAGTGGGCTTCGGCAGTGGGCTGACCCAGTTGTTGCCGGACCAGCAGGATATAAGTTGGAGTCGTGCGTTGTTTAGAATCATTGAAGAACAAACTCTGTGTCGCCCTGAACTTCTAAAGCCCCATAGAATCTTGCCGTGCTCTATATGTTCTTCTCAATTCCATGATAATCCCAACAACAGTGAGATGCAACAACAGTGCGCCTTGAGCTCGTCGATGATGTACCAGAGGCGGCCACGAACACGATGGATTCCACAACGTGGACAAGACCCAGGTGGTGTGCCACAACCAGCCGCCGCAACGCGTGCGTCACGTCCACCTCGAGGTCAGCCTCCGCGCCAACCATGGCAGCATGCGCAGATCCTAGATCTGTGCCGGGTCGTGGTTGTAGTCTGCGGGCGAGAGGAGGCAAACACTGGCTAGCGGGTGGAGGGAGGGGCGACGTGGCTCTGGTCTTGAGGAGCATAAGTGGAGGAGGTGCGTGCGTGATTGGAGGAGAGCTGGAAGGAGATCACGCGCACGCCGTGCTAGGGAATCGCGTGATTGGAGGAGAACAGGGAGCATATCAGATGGGTGGGCGGGGAGACCGTCGTTGTGGGAATTTTTTTTCGCGCGAGGCGAAGGGAAGGTGAGTCGAAGTTTTCATCATATCAAATCATTATCTCCTCTTTAGTCTTTTTAGCTGTGGGAGGGAGAAATGTAGGATATGTTCAGTATGCTAATTACCACAATTAGGGCGTCAGTCATATGAAAAAATGACTCTTGCACACATGGTTGCCAGCTGTCACATTCTCTATAGATTTCTAGATTAAAGTTTGTCATAGCCGGGCACTAAAAGACATCCAAAAATATATATATCATGGGCAATAGTAGCACAGAAATAACCGAAGACTATTCATATAAGCTACTGACTTGTTTTTCTTTTATAAAAAACAGCGACTTTTGAAGCTAGCTATGCTTGAAACAGCTATATTCTTACTAAATACGCGTTGGAGGGAAGCCATGATTTTCTGGAGCGGGAGTGCCGGTAAGGTCCATCTCAATGATTTTCATCTCCCGGTTTTTAAGATAAAATAGATTTCTCTGTCAGTGTACAGTTTTATATGTTTTTGTGGTCTCATGATCCCTCTTTTTCTTTTCTTTTTCTCTCTTGAGTATGCGTGTTGCACGTGATGAAATACAATGACGCTCTCAACGAAGATTTCACTAAGATTTTACTATTTTGGAAACAGTGCTCAAACATTTCGTGGGAATGAAATATTTTCCTTCTCTCTCCTCCCAATTTTGTGTAAAAAATTGATGTGACACTTTATTTAATTAATGTGGATGAAACCCGTTGAGACTGAGCAAATGTACAATATACTCCATATGTAAATGTCAAACCCGTACCTCTGCAAGGTGATAATAACCTACTGCGCTTTTTCTCCTGGTAGCGCCACATGTATGCATGGATGACGTTCCAAGTTTTACTGACAAAAAAAGCAACGCAATCTTGTGCGCTGCAAGTTGGGTGCCGTCTGGATTTCTCATGAGTGACAGTTGCTGTACGTATTTGTTTAGCTGTAGTGCATTTTTTTTTGAAAGACCCGGAACATAGCCGGCATATATATTAATAAGAAGAGAGAATTACATGTGCAAGACACGCCAACAACTTCCCAGGATTAACAGACTGTCAAGCTGGGCTAAAAGAACTAAATGGACTACTTAGAGCATCTCCAACCGTTTGACATTTTTCGTTTGGCATATTTGGGAATTTACCAAGTCTCAAATGGATTTGGCAAAGGTGAAAAGACTTAATCTCCAACAGTTTTGCATTTTATTTTGGCAAATTCCAAAATTGTGGAAATGGCGGCGGCGCGAGGTTTCTCGTCGCGCGCGGAACAAAGGCGCCGAAGCCGCGCGGGGCCAAATGCCAAGTCGGGAGGGACTCGCATATATGCCTAGTGAGCCCAAGAATTTGCCAAGTTGATAAAAATGCAAAGCCCAAATGCAAAACGGTTGGATAGGAGATTTTTCAATTTTTTGGCAAAAATACAAATGCAAAGCTCAAATGCCAAATGGTTGGAGATGCTCTAACATCTTCGGGATACAACAAAAGCCCATAACAACTTGACCTCCAAAAGCAATCGATCTGTATCTTCTAACTCACCAAACCGACATACAGAACTAGCTGACCCCCATCTAACACCTGATGTGACCCCTATTGCTGCTCGAATCATCAGCACCATCATGGGACCTTAGCACCCTTTGGTAGTAATTACTCTCCCACACTTCGGTATCTATGCATATGTGCAAGCCTCTTTTCCAAACACTCTAGCACACATGTAGGGGAGCTAATACTACCATTTCAGGTTTGTGATACTTGTCTAAAATCCTTTACACATGGTAAAATAGCTTGGGCAAGCAACATGAATCCAAACCAAGTTAGATATTTACGTTCTTGTAAAGTGCTAGCTTGGAACAAGCTTTATTTCCATATCTTTGTAGAGTTGCCATCAATTACCAAAAAGGGGGAGATTGAAAGGTCCTAGTTTGGTTTTGGTAATTGAGTGACAACTTTAGGCGGACTAATGGTGTTTATGTGAGATACACACTACTACAAAAAAGAACTTGCGCAACGTTGCCTAAAAGACCTTCGTGGCGGGCACTCTTTTTGCCCGCCACGGTTATTCGGTGGCCGGCCTACAGCGGTCGGCCGCCGAAGCGCCCGCTGCGGTTAATAATTAACTGCAGCGAGCAACATATGTAGCCCGCTGCGGTTAATCATCTTTAACCGCAGCGGTCTTCCTTATATGCCCGCTTCGTTTAATGATTAACCGAAGCGGGCGGGTAAAGAAGCCCGCTGCGGTTATTCCTGGCTATTTAAGCTGCCACCAGCAGAAAAGAACCCGGTCATCTTCTTCCTCTAGACCAAAAACCGGGGAGGAAGTTTTGCCGAATTTTTGTCCCAAATAACTTCTTTTTGAGGTTTATTTGTTTGATTTGGAGGAGAAGTACTCCACAAGAGGTACCTAGATGATCTCCACCCTCTTTCCCTCTCTTTTCTCTCTTTTTAGCCCCCTTTAGATCTAGTTTCATGTAGGAGAGAGAAAACTGGTATTGTTCTCTAAGTTCATCATGGATGCATTAATTTTATTTGCCGTCGTTATTAATTCTGTCCCTAGATTTACATAAATATAATAAATTATTATTTTTTCTAATAATTCATCTTTGTTTTGTGATTCATGATTTGTGTAATTAATTAAGGATCGCAGGTACGATGGACCGGTCGGAATGGATGTATAAGATCAATAGAGTACTTGATGTGCGGTATATCATTGAAGTGGGAAAGTTTATTGCTGCTGCGAAAGCTGACCGTGAGAGATCGAACCAGACGACAATCATATGTCGATGTCACCATTGCAAGAATCTGACCGCCTTCAAAGACGAAGGCACAGTGCAATCTCATTTGATTCATTTTTGTTCATGGATGATTACACGGTGTGGACTCATCACGGCGAGAGATTTGATCCGAGTGTCGGGGCGACATCTGGAGTAAGCTCAGCGTCGACAACGACGGTGAACCAAGATCCTGAAGCGCACGTCTCATCAGCAACAGTAGCGCCTGCCTTCAGTGACAGTAGTGCTCGTGACCACATCACTGTGGAGGATGTACTCCAGGATATGACAGATGATGGTGGTGGAGATGTTGAGGACGCTACGGTGCAGGACCCTGCGGATGTGCAGCAGCTGTTTCAGGATTTACTCAACCACATCGACGAAGACGACATCGTGTATGGCTCCCCAAAGTGGCTGGAAAATTTCAGAGAGATGAAGCAGGCGTCACTTGATCCTTTATATAAGGACGACAAGGAATGTCCGAAGGATTGCACGGTGCTCCGTTTCAACCTCCACATGTTGATGATGAAGGCTCGACATGGGTGGTCAGATAGTAGCTTTTGATGAGCTGTTTAGGTTACCTTGCTCAAACATTCCCGACGAGTAACAAGATTCCAGCAAATACGTATCGGGCGAAGAAGCTTATCCGGCCAGTGGCGATGAAGCTTAGAAAGTTCGATGCCTGCCCTAACCACTGCATCCTCTATCGGTGCACAAAAACACAGTATGAGAATTTGACGAGCTGTTCTGCACTGTGGCGCCAGTCGCTACAAGAGAGAATGCTGGCTGTCGCGTGGATGAAGACGACGATGAGGCCTTGCGAGGTGGTCAGAGGAAGAAAAGAAGGTGTCAAGAAGAGCAGTTTTGCAGCCAATCCGATCTCGGCTCATCAGCAGTACTAGGAAGAAGAGGGTACACGTGAGGAGAAGTCCGGCACTGTCAGTGTTGGTACATGCTAGTGATCGACCGCCTCCGTGCGCTATTTGGGAACCCAGAGGACTGAAGCTCATTCCTGGCATGCATCAGCTGACGCTGAAGACGATGGCATGCTGCGGCACCCCTCCGATGGCCATCAGTGGAACGATTTCGACAAGGCCTACCTGCAATTTGGCAAAGATTCCCAGGAACGTTCGGTGTCGCGCTGAGCACCGATGGGATGAATCCGTTCGGGAGCTGAGCAGCTCCCACATAGCACCTGGTCGGTATCAGTACTGACCATCTACAACCTACCTCCCCATCTGCGACTGAGGCGGCAGTATCTTACTATGACCATCCGCTTATCTCAGACCGAGCACCCGGCGATGATATTGATGGTTTTCCTCGAGTCGGTCAAATTGGAGGAAATGATAGTAGCTATTTGATGTTGTGGTCCGAGATGGTGGATGCGTCCCTCAAGGAGAAGTTCACCCTAAAAGCCATCATCTTTTGTCACGCGATCCCAGACTACTCCCGGTGTTTGGCACCAAAAGTGACGCACTGTGCCAATCACACAGCAAGCCGGAGAAGCTGGCTTCAAACGTGGCCCGGGTGCTCAGAAGTCCGGTGCGTGCCAGTCAGTTTGCCCTGCAACTAACAAGGGAGATAACTGTTAAATACAAAGCTGGAACATGCCGGGTATGACCAGACAGTTCCAAAATATACGGCCCTGAAGCCACTTACGACGACATATAGCTATGAAAGCTATCTGCCAACAGGTTTAAAGATTATTCGGCAATATGAACAGAGTTACGTGAATAACAGGTTGCCGAACACGTTTGCATGAGAATCGTACTTGCATGACGTATTAAATATAAGTTAAAACTTAACCAATCTCGATTGTACAACCGAGTTGGGGTCCATGGGGATTGAACATACAAACTAAGCATGACTAAGCTAATCTAAAGCCTGCGCCTGCCGCACGACACCTAGCCTTGTCATAGATCAAACATACTTAACATGCATGAACCCTCACCACGTGGCAATCCAGATACGATCCAATCGGCTATTACGAACAATAGATCTACTGCATAAAAGACTTTTCAATAATAAACGTGAAAGAACAGAGCAGATCTATAAAAGATGAAGCCGAACCGAACGGTATCTAGATTGGGCAAAAGTGTTATGATGAAATAAACATAACAAAACATATAACACAAGGTAACTTAATGAATCTATCAGATTGCCAAATCTAACAGAGCCGATAACTATTTTTACTCATGACTCAATCCGCCGCACGATACAAGGCATAAGCAAAAACTTCCCGTCATAAGCTTAAATCCGCCGCACGATACTAAGCTTAACGTACGAGACTACTTGCACCATATCTAAATCCGCCGCACGATACTAGACATGATAACAAGGTTGCCGGAACTTACGGAGGTCGACGGATCGATGGCCCCTCTCGAAGAACACGACGACACGACTTGGACTCGAAGACGGCACGGGGCCGGTTGGTTGTATTGATTGTGAACGTCTTTACAATAGTCTCAGGGTTTATATTTATACCCTGGTGTTCTACGAGTCCTAGGAGGACACGATTACAACAACAAAACAGGAAACTTATCTAAAACACGATGCCTTTTATTCTAAGCCTCCCTTAATAATCGGCACGTGCTAACATGACGAGATCTTCTGTTGCCGAATCTTCTGATATGCCGTATTTGTCGCAAACCGACTTAGCCTGAGGTAGCCGACCGCAGCGCCATATTGCCGAATCCACCCCCGTTTGACCAGTCGCCTCCACAGCCTTACCGAATCGATTGGATTAGCCGACCGTGCTTGCTATCTACCGAATCCCTCAGGTGGTGATTTCTCCCGAACCTGCGCCGTGCTGGCCCACTTGTCATAGTGCGAAAATTCTGTGTTAACACATGCCCCCTCAATTTCTGCACAAAGGCATTTGTTCTGAAATTGACCATAAGTCCGCCGCGTATTCTAGGTCAGCACTGCTTCAAACTCTGCATCTTCTCCAAATCATCAACAGCTTCAAACTCCACCCGAGTTTCGCAATGGCGACCCACGACGAGATCCCAGAGGTAAATTTCACTTTTCCTTTCAACGCATTCGGTCAATTTATATCGGCATTCGGCTCATCTAGCTTCCTCCGCACACCTTCTCCTTTCAGGCCCTTAGGGATGAAATTCTGATTCCTTGCGATGCGGATCCCACTCCTACTTCTTGGGACCGATGGGAAACTCCAATCCAACCAATATCATCGGTATGGAGACCAACAGAACCCCTTTCAAGCATGGAGTCATTTCACCGAACAGGTGGCGGTATACCTTCAAGAACTGGCCCCTGCCCGCGGTCACCGGCTGGAGGAATTGGTACAGAAGAACTCAGGCGAGATTTGGGCCTCACTGGGAAACCCAAGACATCCATCATGCTCTGGAACTGTCCCTGGCCGACATGCCCAAAAATGAGTCATTGCTCATAGCAGCTTCTCATTTTTGGTCAGATGCCCTCAATGCTTTCGTGTTCGGCCATGGCATAATGACAATCACACTAGCCGATGTCTTCATGATGAGTGGCCTGAACATTACCTCGATCATGAACGCCGACGAACTGCTAGAGAAAATTCCTCAGAGATCCATTGATGTCAGTGTTGGATGGATGAAGTATGTAGAGATCCACAACAAAATGTCAGGCCCAGTAGCAGAAACAGAGCACAGGGCTTTTCTAAACATGTGGCTATGCAGATTTATCTTCTGTGGGAGATCCAACGAGCCAACCCTCAACTACATCGCACTGGCTGATAAATTATCCAAAGGAAAGCAACTCCCTCTAGGCAGGCTCTTCCTGGGATCCATATACCACATGATGCATCAGATCTCCACTCAAATGTATCATGCCACTCATGATAGCACAGATGGACTGCCACCAATTGATTGTGTCAATGGTGGTTTCAAATGTGGTTTCAGCTATACATGCACCAAATCATTGCCGTGCCATTGGACAACCTCAGCTTTCCCTCCAGCAACTTCGCTGAGGATGAAGAGGCTATAGAGAAAGCTTGCCAAACTTATGGGGAAGCAGCCACTGCTATAACCATAAACAAGAGTATTGGCAATCTCTTCAAATTATTCTTCAAGGGCTTTAATCAGGTGCTCTGGTTACCCTACAGGGAGAATGACAACCTCACTTTCCCTATCAAATTCAGCTTTGATGATGGCTGCATAGATGAAATGGCCACAGGAGTTTTCAACTCATTTATCAAACCCTGCATCCTACCAGCCGAATTCAACAGAGGAAGACAAGTGAAGCACACTTATGAGTTCTATTATCCTAACATAGCAGCTAGGCAATTGGGTTGTGGACAGCTTCCTCCAAAACTCATCTTTTCCACCATCATCAAGCCCAGGGAGCAGATTCAGTCCAAAGAGCGTATTACAATAGGGATGCAGGCCCATCGAGTATTCAGCCTGGGGCAAGATCTGCCAGACTACAAACCAGTACCATTTCATTTGATCCAGTCTGCTCACCCTCTTTTTGAGTCCTGGTGGCAAGAATGGCATGATCATATCTTCAACAGCCCAGTCCATCCCATGTGCCTGGAACTTCAAGCAGACTTCAGCTCTGACAGCGAGGTACAATAACAAGCCACTGTTGCTTTAGTATTTGATCCTTGAGATTTCTAACTTTTCAAAACTTCCACAGGACTTCATACCCATTCTGACATCAGGCCTATCCAATATCATCAAGCAGGGCCATCACTGTCCTGGGACACAATGCTCCTTCATTGACTCAGCTTATGAAATCCCAAGCAGTCTCATTAACCACCCTCTCAGCTAAAGGAGAGAAAAGAAAGGCCACTAAGGGCACTTCCAGCTCCAGGCGAACCAAGACCAAGCAAAACACACCTCCTCCAAAGGTAAGATGTTCTAGTTCTTCCATCATTATCAACTTATTCTTGACTGGCTTGTATACCATTACAGGCTTCTTCCCCTGAACAAGAAAACGCTCAAATGATGGTGCCCCCAATCCTTATTACCTTGGAAAATGATGAGCATGCAGATGCCGAGGAAATGGGCACCCAGAACCCGGATGATATCAGCATTGGTAGGTCCTTTAATTATCCCTTCAACCAGCAGATTCTTGCCCCTCTTGGCTGACCAGCGATTTCACAGATACCGCGATTGATGAGACCTTCATCGGCTCAACTCCAGACTCTGCTGGTCCATCCGGCTTTCAACCAGACCAAACCTCTGTTAATCAGCCGACTCATCAGGCAAGAATTAACTCCCCATTTCTTCATACTTTACCGTGGTCGGCTAACCTGTCCAAATCAACACAGACTTTCATCGGTTCAGCCTCCGAGTATGCATTTGATGTCAACGAGTTCCTGAACAAAAGAACAGTGGCCAAAAGACCATCGGCACTCGTCCAAGATGTCCTGAGCAACATAACAAACTTTCTGAGTCAAGACATCTTGTCCTTAGTCAGAGACGCCGATGAAGTTAAAAATTTCCTCGAGCCCATTGCTGAGGACATTCCAGAGAATCTGAGGCTCCATCTGGAGGCCGTGTCTACGCTGGATGACTGCTTTGCTAAGGTAAAACGAGCAATCAGAAGCGCTGATCTTCAGACTGCCAAGTCCAAATGCACCCAGGAAGTCAATGATCTGTACACTCAGTTCCAAGAGGCCAAGAACTCTCAGGAGACTCTGGAGGCTCAGTTGAAAGAATTACAAGAAAAGAGATCTGAACTGGAAGCCCAACTAGCCCAGGTCGATTCTGATATTCAGTCATGCACCTCTCGGCTATCGGGTTTACCGAATATCATTGAAACAACATCTTCCAAGCTGTCATCAGTGCTTGATGAGGACATCAAACTTAGCACGAGGCTCTCACAGGCACAGGGCACCGAAGAGGAGGACAACAAGGCACTGGAGCATGCTAACCAGGTCAAAGCCGATACTCTGGCGGCCATAAACCAATTCTTGAACAACTAAGATGACTGTGCAATGATCCTTTAGTTTCTGTAATCCTGTGTCAGAATGACTCGAACATTTCTTGTAATATATCTGTATTTTGCATCCAATCGGTTACCGTTCTGATGACATCGTGTTTAACCGTGTGAACCTGTTCGGCAATCTGGCCAGTGTTTGTCCCGAACACCTAAATCGGCAATTTTGCCGAAGCCAGGCGCTCTATTCTCCGCCGAACACGTGAGTGCATCCAGACGGTTTGCACAGCCCGTTACTGCAGAGGCCCATCTCGGGAAGCAGGAAAACCCCAATCCGCCGGTTGATATTCGGCGTGCTACCCCGGGACATTCCCACGATCACTGTTCCGATTTTATAAATCGCCCCTGGAGGCCTGCCTTCTCCCAATCTTGCATTCGCTCCTCTAGTACTCTCGCCGCCTCGGCTTCCTTGCTTGCTCCGCCCCAGAAAACCCTAACTTTCCGAGTGCAATGGCGAGCCATGATGACCGCGGCAAGCGCCCGGCGACTGAGGAGGCCGAAGGGAGCCGCGCTCGGCGCCTCCGTCAGCGCGGGTAGGACTCCTCGCTTACGTCCTTTGTGGCAGTTTTCTTGAAAACCTCGCTCACACTCTGTTACTGCTCGCCGACAGGGTCCCCGTTATCTCTTCCGCCGGCGGGCATGCCCGGCCTTCTCCAGCACCGGGGAGGCCAGAGGCTCCACCATCGGGCTCGTCGAGCTCCTCCGACAGCCTCTCCTACCACTCCCATCCTTGGGAGGCGAGCCCGGACCGGGACTCCGACGACGGCCTCTACGACCACAACGACGCCTTGAACTTCATGGCGCTGCGGGACGAGTCCCGGGAAGAGCTGGCCGCCGTCTCGAAGCAGTACGGGATTGACCAGCTGGAATGGGAGGACCAGCGCCGGCAGTTCTGCGACGCAATCACGGGTATGAACGCCCAATCCTGGATCTGCTTTCGGTCGTTCTTGTTGATCTTTTAACCGATCCATTCCATTTTCGCTCACAGCGCTGTCTGAAGAACTGGAGCGCCTGAAGATGGCAGCGAACGCCGTCGCAGACCGGGTGAACGCCCAGGGCGTCACCGCCGATGCGCGCCTGGCCAACGTGCACGGCCGCATCGAGCAGGTCGCCCTGCAGGGTGTGCACCACGGCGTGGCGCTGGGGCTGTCGGCGCTGACGGTCCGCACGGAGGAGGACTTCTCCGTGACGCCGGTTGGCTTCCCCGGCGGGGCATGTCCGGAGGACGTCGAACAGATCGACGATTTTCTGGACTCCTACGAGGATCACGCTCACGCCCTCACCGCAGTCACCAATCCGCAGACGGTCATCAACAAGGTGCTTGGTAACTGATCTGCACTTTCGTACCGCCCCAACTTATGAACAATGCTCTACTTTGCTATGTTCACGCGTACAATCTGTTTTCCCTTTCTGTGCTTGTCTAGTGTTCGATCTCTTCATTGAACCGATTGCACAGCACCGCGTGCATTTGGTTCTGTTTTAGCGTTTTTCGCGCTAAAGGCGACACATGCCGTGTCGGCTGTTTTTGCTCTAAGGGCGATAGAACCTATCGGCCATTTTTGTGCTAAGGGCGACACAACCTTGTATCGGCCGTCGGCGCCCGCTAGTCCTTGATTCCGTTATGCACCGACCTCCACGCTAGGATGAAATCTCTTTAGATAACGTCCATTAATTGCCCTAGCAAACTCTTCTCCTTGGAGGGTTTTCAGAATGTACGCATTACCCGGAGCACGTCTCAGAATTCGAAAAGGCCCTTCCCAGTTAGGGGACCATTTGCCGAATGCCTTATCTTTGGTACCGATCGGCAAGACAATTTTCCAAACCAAGTCTCCTTCTTCGAATCCTTTTCTTTCACTTTCGAATTGTAGTACTTGGCAACGCGTATCTTGTTCTTTTCAATATTTTCCAAGGCCTTGAGACGAATCAAATGCAAATCTTCTAGCTCATCCATCATCAAATCTTTATAATTCTCTTTGGTTAGATCGTTCTGCAATGTAACTCGTCTTGACCCCGATTGCAATTCCCATGGTAGCACTGCGTGATGCCCATAGACCAACTCGTATGGTGACGTCTGAGTCGACCCATGACAAGCCATTCGGTAAGCCCACAAAGCTTCGTTGAGTACCAAGTGCCACCTTTTAGGTTTCTCTTCGATCTTCTTTTGAATGATCTTAATCATGATTTTGTTAGAAGCCTCTGCCTGCCCATTGGCCTGTGCATAATAAGGGGAGGAATTATATAGCTTAATCCCCATCCCTTCGGCAAAGTCACAAAACTCCGAGGAAGTGAACTGAGTTCCCTGATCGGTAGTGATGGACTGAGGGATGCCGAATCGGTAAATGATGTGCTCCCTGACGAAGGACACCATGTTCTCTGATGTCACCTTCTTCAATGGGATGGCTTCAACCCACTTAGTGAAATAATCCGTGGCTAACAGAACAAACTTATGTCCCTTGCTAGATGGAGGGTGGATTTGGCCGATCAAATCAATGCCCCATCCTCTGAAAGGCCAAGGCTTAATGATCGGATTCATGGCCGATGCTGGGGCCCTTTGCACATTGCCGAATCGCTGGCAATCCTGACAACCTCTGTAGTACTCAAGCAATCTTCGAGCATAGTCGGCCAAAAATATCCAGTCCTCCTGATTACCATCTCATACGGTGAGCCGACTGGTGTGCACCACATACGCCTTCGTGCACCTCATACATCAGTTTCCTAGCCCCGTCTTGGTTCAGGCATTTAAGCAAAACCCCATCTATGGATTTGTAGTACAATTGATTGTCCAAGAGCGTGAACTTAAGAGCCTTGTACCTGAGTTTTCGGGAGACTTTCTGGATGGGTCCCTGAGGTAATCGGCAATGTTGTCTCTCCAGTCTTCAATTGCCTGATTATCACTTGGGACTGCTTGATCATCTTCTGGGGTTGTTTGCTCTTCCTCAAGTGCAAAAATGTTTTGATTCTCCCTATACCCGGATGCTGCCTGAGCCAACTGGTTTGCTTCTTCGTTTTGCCCCCTAGGAATATGTTGCAAGGTTGCTGATCGAAACTGTCTAAGGAGCTCTTGGCAACCTTTGAGATATTCCTGCAGCGTGTCGTTTTTGCACTCGTACTCACCTGTCAGCTGCCTGATCACCAACTCCGAGTCACCGAAGATCTCTACGGCGTCTGCCTTAACGTCCACGAGCAACCGCAATCCTCGAAGCAATGCCTCATACTCCGCTTGATTATTAGTCACCGGGTACTCGACGCACCGGTATAGAGTATTTGAACGGTGCCCCCTTGGGAGAAAAACATGATCCCGACTCCACCACCTTTGCTACACGATGATCCGTCAAAAAAACAATGCCCAGGGGGCAATGGTTACTAGTAGCGTTTAGATCACGATGGTGAGTGACGAAATCAGCCATAATCTGGCCTTTAACAGCCTTTGCCGATTCAAAACGCAAATCAAATTCAGAAAGGGCTAAAACCCATTTGCCGATTCCTTCCACTAAAATCTTGGCATTGATAACATGTGCTTGATTACATCAAACTCTGATACTACCCACGCATTCGGCATTCATAGATAGTGCCGAACTTGGTACAGGAATAGAAAACGCACAAGCACAACTTTTCCGTAGCCGAATACCTCGTTTCAGGGTCCAGTAGCTTTCGGCTAAGATAGGCTATGACTCTCTCTTTTTCCTTCGAATTCTTGCATGAGGGCCGACCCTATTGTTAGGTTGTCGGCCGCCACGTACAACTTGAAAGGCCTGTCGAGTTGTGGAGGACCAATACTGGTGGTGCCTTCATGTATTCCTTGATCTCATCGAAAGCCTTTGTTGCACGTCACCCCACACGAACTCCTGATCTTTCTTGAGCTTCAACAGTGGAGAAAATGGCAGCACGCGCTCGGACAAGTTGGATATGAACCTTCTGACAAAGTTGATTTGCCGAGCAGAGAGTGGCAGTTCTTGAGATTGGTCGGCGGCACTACTTATCAATTGCTTCCATGCTCTTTCTTTGCCGACTTGATGCCCTTTTGTGGACCAAGAATCCCAGAAAACTCACCAGCCGACACCCAAATGCACACTTGGTTGGATTCATCTTTAACCATGTTTCCTTGTGCACTCCAAGGTCTCCTTAAATCGGCTAGTGTCTTCTTTGCCTCTGGATTTGATCACCACGTCATCAATGTAGATCTCTACGATTTTGCCGATCAGCTCATGGAATATGTAATTCATGGCTCGCTGTAGTGGCCGGCATTTTTCAAACCAAAAGTCATGACATCCATTCAAAAAACCTATATGGCCAGGGCACCTGAAGGCGGTCTTGCCACAATCCTCTGCAGCCATGAAGATCTGGTTGTAACCTGCGTTGCCGTCCATAAAGCTTATGATTTCAAAACTGGCCGAAGCATCTACTAGCAAATCGGGCCCGGCATTGGATAACCGTCCATAGGAGTGGCTTTGTTGAGGTTCCTGAAGTCGATGCAGACTCTCATCTTCCGTTCTTCTTGTACACCGGGACAATATTGGAGATCCATTCCGCATATCGACACGGCCGAATGAAGTTAGCTTCTAGTAATCTTTCCACTTCCTTTTTCACGTCGGCCAATACCTCCTCCTTGTAGATCCTGCGCGGAGGTTGTTTGTATGGGCGGTATCCAGGTTTGATCGGCAAACTTATGCTCAACAATGGACCGATCTAATCCGGGCATTCTGTGTAGTCCCACGCAAAACAGTCTTTGAACTCTTTTAGAAGATCTATAGCTGCACTCTAAAATCAGGGTCTAAACTGGAACTTACAAACATCGGCCTCTTCTTACTCGCATCACCAACATCCACCTCCTCTAACTTGTCGGCCGACGTGAAACCACGTCCCAGTTTGCCCTCGCTGTTGTCGGTTGGGTTGTCCATCTAAAAGAAGCTTTGAGAGCCGATTGCTTGGATCGGCTTGTTGATCCCTGCCGTAGACGTTGACAGACCTTCTCCCCACACGCGATCGGAGAAGCAGTCTACTCCGTCGAATTCCCAGTAGGTGGGCTCAATGGTGGCAACACTCACCGAGTCGTCAGCTTGGACAATCTCGATGTCATCTCCAACCCACTGTATGAGTATTTGATGCATGGTTGAAGGTATGCAGCAGTTGGCGTGGATCCAATCCCTGCCCAAAGCAGGGATATGCCCTTGCCATCAATGACAAAGAAGGTCGTGATGAGCGTCTGGATCCAATCATCAGTTCCACGTGCACGGCACCCGAGTGTCAGAGGGATGCCGGCAAAGTCACGGAGTATCATATCCGTTTTGAGCAGGTCTTCATCGTTCATGCCCAGCTTTCTGAAGTGGCGAAGGCATGATGTTGATCGCTGCGCCGCCATCGACAAACATCTTGGTTAGCGGCTTTCCGTTGACGTACCCCTTGACATACAACGGCTTCAAATGCCGATGCTTGGCTGGCTTGTCAAATGCTGCCTTCTGAGAAACACGAGCTGTGCCGCGAGCTCGTCGTGCTCGGCCTCGTCGGAGTCCGAACACGCTCGTCCTGTGCCCCCTGGCTGGTTGGAGCCATGAATTCCAGGGGAAGGAAGAAAGTCATGGCCACGTCAGCGCCTTTGTCGGTGTCGTCTGTTTTGTCCTTCGGGCGCCACTCTTGCTTCTTCCCGTCGGCAGCTGCCTTCTTCCAACTCCCTATTCCGGAGGCGCTGCACCCTCCTTTTCTGGCTCTTTCTGAGCCCTGACGGGCGGCACCACTGCCCCTTTTGCCACCTATATGGGCGGGGCTGTGCCTCCTCGCTGTCATCCTGGTGGTGCACCCACTCCTGGTCGGCATATCTTTTGGCCCGCCGATCCGGGCTTCTTATTTCAGGCGCCGATCGTCCATTGGGATGCGTGCTCCCAACCTTTCGTGGACGGGACGGCGGTTGACCCGATCCTGCCTATACCCCCTGTACTGATCGCTGCATTCGGGGCAGTTGTTGACGCAGGCAGTTTCAAGCCTTCGTTCAAGCAGTGGCGGAAGAACGGCAGCCCCAGTGCTCTTGCTCCCGCTCTTGGCGGGGTTCTTGTTCCCGCGATGGGCCTGTTCTCTGTGGTAAGCCCTCTCCTCCAGACGATACCGGTGCTCTCCCGTGTGACCGTCTTCCGCTGGTATTCCTCTACGAGTTCTCGCTCTTCGCGTTGGAGACGCCTCTGCTCTTTCTCATTTTGCCGGCGCCACTTGTTAAGGAGATCTCTGTGGGTAGGCCTGCGCCTGGAAGATGACTCTCCGCGCTCGTATCGGCTATTCGTGGCTTGGGCGCGCTGCGGAGCTCATCGCCAGTGATTTGCCGATCGGGATCCACTGCGCCAGATTCGCGTGCCTTGTCGGAGGTGAGGACTTTGACTTTGCCCTTGCCTCTGGGATCTGCTGCTGGGCTACCATGTTCACTGAGAAGAACACGGCGTTCTGGGCGAAGGGGTTGGCATCGATCTTCATCTTGCCATTGAACTTGATGTGGTCGTCCTGGATGGCTTCTGGATCCTTGTCCTGAACACACGACAATCATAATAGAATGAGTGTTAGTGTTATGAAAGCCGCAGTACTTCTTGTCTTTAACCCCTCCAGGACGCAGCATCGGTGATCCGGGGGTAGCCTGACTCTCCCTTCGGCGACCAGAAACTCGAAGAGCTTGTCGGCCTTGGTGACGTCGAAGTCGTATGCCCCCTTCTGCTGGCGCAGCCATTGCTTGTTGGCTTGGGTCGGCTCCTTGTCCCAGTTGAGCTCGCAGCGGCCACCTCATCTTCAGCGTCGGTGTAGTAGTCATCGGCTTCGTCCAGGAAAGCCTGATACATCTGCGCCGCGACATTGTCCTTCTGGAAACGCCCTTCCCTCCGGAAGCCTTGCGCTTGGATAGTCATCTCATTCAGCCGGCGGGGAGAGATGACCCAAGTCTTCAAACTCTTGACCGAACAGCTTGTCCCTAATGCTCGGGAGCATGCCTGCCATGGCCAAGGTGGAAGCTGATCGTCCGGCAGGGCATGCCGAAGCACTGGCTCTTGACTTCCCTGAACCTGCGCAGGTAGTCCTGGGGTGTCTCATTTGGCCTTCTGGCGTACGTACATGATGTCCACCAGTTTCTTCTCCTTGGTGCCCGTGTAGAAGTGTGTATGGAACTTTTGTTCCAAGTCTGCCCAAGAGAGAATAGAGCCCGGCGGTGGTAGTGACGTGAACCATGCGAATGCCGGTCCAGTGAGTGACGACGGGAAGTACCGAACCCTGAAGGCATCTTCGGTATTGGCCTCCCCAAGCTGGAGCAGATAACGACTGACGTGCTCCACCGTGTTGGTGTCGTCTAAGCTGGAGAACTTGGACAGGTCCGTCGGACTTTGACTCTGGGAGGTAGAGCCACACGGTGGAACCATTCGGGAACGGAGACCTGTAAGCATAAGTGCCCTTAGGCTTCAGACCGAAAGTGCGCTGCATCATATCCGCCATCCTCTCTAGCATGACATCGACATTAGAGTCGGCGGTTTTTTTCGGCCGTCGGCCTCCCATATCCTGGATGTGGGGCGCCCTCTATGTTGTGAGGCTCAAGCATCTCATGGTACCCGTTTCCGTAGTAGCCTTTATGAGCCTATAGGTTTGCGGGGAGATCTTGCGTGTTGACTCTGGCGGCTGACCCTTAGTGCCGAACGTGAGCTGACCCATGGTCGGCAACTGGCCTTCTGGCGTGTGCTTCTCTTGAATGGTCATCCCGCTTGATTGAGCCTTAGGCGGGGTCTCCTCACCAGCAGCTCCGCCCCCTTGAGGTGTGATTCGGCAGATTGAAAAGATGTGGTCCTGCTATAGGGCCAAACTCGACCTCCACAAGTTCATCGGCCTGGGGCCGAATTGGGCGATCATGATGGTGCGGAAAGTGTTGAGAAACGCCCCATGCATGCGACCGATGGCACCAGACAGCTTCGTTGATTATGTGAGACATTTTCAACACTGCCTCCGCTTCCCCGGGATCATTCGGGTTGAGCTGGACGGGCTTCGGCAGATCGTGCAGACGGCGAACCTTTCCGCTCTTGTTCTTGGAAAGGCTTCTAGGCACTTGGCCTGGAATTTCGGCACAAGCATTATCCACCTGCTCTCTGTACTCGTCGGGTAGTTCAGTGAGCTGCACCTGCACGAGCCCCCCTTGTTGCTGGCCTCGGCTTCAGTGACTTGACCATTGCTGCAGGAAAAAGGTGTCCCACTGGGCGTGCCAAAAAGGTGTTGGCACCAAAAGTGACGCACTGTGCCAATCACACAGCAAGCCGGAGAAGCTGGCTTCAAACGTGGCCCGGGTGCTCAGAAGTCCGGTGCGTGCCAGTCAGTTTGCCCTGCAACTAACAAGGGAGATAAACTGTTAAATACAAAGCTGGAACATGCCGGGTATGACCAGACAGTTCCAAAATATACGGCCCTGAAGCCACTTACGACGACATATAGCTATGAAAGCTATCTGCCAACAGGTTTAAAGATTATTCGGCAATATGAACAGAGTTACGTGAATAACAGGTTGCCGAACACGTTTGCATGAGAATCGTACTTGCATGACGTATTAAATATAAGTTAAAACTTAACCAATCTCGATTGTACAACCGAGTTGGGGTCCATGGGGATTGAACATACAAACTAAGCATGACTAAGCTAATCTAAAGCCTGCGCCTGCCGCACGACACCTAGCCTTGTCATAGATCAAACATACTAACATGCATGAACCCTCACCACGTGGCAATCAGATACGATCCAATCGGCTATTACGAACAATAGATCCACTGCATAAAAGACTTTTCAATAATAAACGTGAAAGAACAGAGCAGATCTATAAAAGATGAAGCCGAACCGAACGGTATCTAGATTGGGCAAAAGTGTTATGATGAAATAAACATAACAAAACATATAACACAAGGTAACTTAATGAATCTATCAGATTTGCCAAATCTAACAGAGCCGATAACTATTTACTCATGACTCAATCCGCCGCACGATACAAGGCATAAGCAAAAACTTCCCGTCATAAGCTTAAATCCGCCGCACGATACTAAGCTTAACGTACGAGACTACTTGCACCATATCTAAATCCGCCGCACGATACTAGACATGATAACAAGGTTGCCGGAACTTACGGAGGTCGACGGATCGATGGCCCCTCTCGAAGAACACGACGACACGACTTGGACTCGAAGACGGCACGGGGCCGGGTTGGTTGTATTGATTGTGAACGTGTTTACAATAGTCTCGGGTTTATATTTATACCCTGGTGTTCTACGAGTCCTAGGAGGACACGATTACAACAACAAAAAGGAAACTTATCCAAAACACGATGCCTTTTATTCTAAGCCTCCCTTAATAATCGGCACGTGCTAACCAATCGAGATCTTCTGTTGCCGAATCTTCTGATATGCCGTATTTGTCGCAAACCGACTTAGCCTGAGGTAGCCGACCGCAGCGCCATATTGCCGAATCCACCCCCCGTTTGACCAGTCGCCTCCACAGCCTTACCGAATCGATTGGATTAGCCGACCGTGCTGCTATCTACCGAATCCCTCAGGTGGTGATTTCTCCCGAACCTGCGCCGTGCTGGCCCACTTGTCATAGTGCAAAAATTCTGTGTTAACACCCGGCCTATTCTCACTGTCGGGGCAGATCAAAGGGAAGACTGGCTGCGTATTGTGCATCGACGAGACATGCTACACTTACCTCAAGGGATCGACAAGAGAGGTCTACATGAGGCACAGGCGGTTCCTTCCGAAAAGGCATAGATATAGAAGAAGTGTCATGAATCAATTGTTCGATGATCAGGGGGAGCCACAGGGTGAACCACCGGCGCAGACTAGTTGGGGGCCAAAGGTTATGAGATGTGAAGGATATTGATCAGATCGAGTTTGGGAAGAAGAAGAAGCCACCAGAGGAGGGGACAAAACAAATGAGGAAGCGAAAGCAAGGCACGACGGAGGAAGCGTCGCAGGTCCCCTCTGTTCCTTTCAAGAAGAGGTCAATTTTCTTCGAGTTCCTGTCATATTGGAAGACACTGAAAACACCTCATGCCATCGACTGTATGCATCTCGAGAAGAACGTCTTTGATAGCATGATCGGTGTCCTACTGGACATCCCGGGAAAGACGAAGGATGGTCTGAAGTCACGGATGGATCTCTCAACCAGGGCATCAGGCAGGACCTTCACCCTGGGTCACCTAATAATGGTTAAGGCCGATCTTCCAGGTGCGGCCTACAACCTAAGCATGTCGAGAAGACTGCTATGCTCAACCTTCTTAGGGGTATCAAGGTGCCGACCGGTTTCTCTTCCAACATCAAGAGCCTCGTCTCCTTGAAAGACCTCACATTGACCGGCTACAACGCACATGACTGCCACATCATGCTGACGGTGTTCCTTCCAATTGTGATAAGGGTTATCGGTCCAGAGACGTGAAGATGGTGGTCACTCGGATATCATACTTTTTAAAACCGCATCACGCAGAAGGTCATCGGTAAGGCTGACCTCCCTTCCCTGAAGGACTTCATCGCGGAGACCCTTTGCCAGCTTGAGATGTGCTTTCCCCCATCATATTTTGATATTATGGTACACCTGATGATGCACATGGTGGATCAGATCGAGCAACTAGGCCTCATGTACCTGCACGAGATGTGGACATACGAGCGGTTCATGTCCACACTCAACAGATATGTTCATAACCGTTGTTCACCCGGAGGGGCTCTATGATTGAGGCGTACACAACCGAAGAGGCAGTGAACGGTGTGTATGAGGTACATAAAAGATGGGAGGGCGATTGGGTTGTCTGTCCATCAGCACGAGGGCAGAACCGCGGGCATGGGGTGCACGGCCGAAAGTTCGCATGGATATACCATACAAGGAGATTGAACAGCTCATTACAACATTCTTCATCCCAGTTGGTGAGCATGGAGAAATATGAGAGAGGGCACATAGAAGAGTCCGCGCCGTAAATGACGCACAACGCACAGAGGCATGGGTACAGAATGAGCACAGGACAGTTTCATAGATTGGCTCAAAGAGCAACACGTACCCCTAGAAAGATGCCCTAATGATGAAGATACGGAGACCGTGCAGAAGCTTCTACAAGGCCCGTCAAGCCAAATCACGACGTGGCAAGGGTACGATGTGAAGGGGTACAGGTTCCACACGAAAGAGAAGGACAAGAAGAGCGCGGCACAGAACTGCGGTGTTCGATATGAGGGCGTTGACGAGGCCACAAACACGAGGACGCAATACTATGGCTAGATCGAAGAAATATGAGAACTTGACTATGGTAAGGACATATGTGTAACCGTCTTCCGGTGCCACTGGGTAAACCCCAAAGCGGTTGCGGTCGACAGTTTCGGGCTAACCACCGTGAACCTCAAAAGTATCGGGTACAAAGATGACAATGGGTACTTGCAACCAATGTCGCGCAAGGCCTACTATATCTATCCAGAGGACCCAAAGAGGCATGTGGTCGTGTCAGGAAAGCAGCGGATTGTTGGAGCTGATGGGGTCCAAAGCCCAGAACAATACAACAACTATGCAGAGCTCCAACTTTTTACCGATTTGCAAAGAAGATCAAGGCCGTCGAGGACCGTTGCAACAAGAGCGGTATCAAGCCCTGGGCCCGTCCCGATGGTGAGAAGCGGTCCGTGAAAGCGCCAGCACCAAAATGAGATGTATATATATGCCACACGTCTATGTAATAAAGTAGTGGAAGTTAACTTCATATCATTTTGTAATAATATGAAAAGGTGAACTTATGAAAAGTTATTAACAAAAGTTATTATTAATAATAATAAGTTAGTACTAATAAGTTATTATTAATAATAACTTATTAACTAAATAATAATAAGTTAATGTCCCCTAGTGAATAACTGCAGCGGGCATCGTAAGCGCCCGCTGCGGTAGTACCTATCAACCGCAGCGGGCAACGTAAGATGCCCGCTGCGGTAAAGTGCACCCTATAAAATCCTATCCTCTCGGCTGCGCTGCGACCAAGTCCTTCTACGGTTTCATTTGACCCCAAAGGGCTGCCCAAATTTTCCCGCACACGCCGCCGCCTCCGGAGCATCGCCTCCACCGCCTCTGGAGCCATCTCCGCCTCGGAAGCATCGCGCGCCTCCATCTCCGCCATCTCAGCCTCGAGCCCGCGCCTGGATTCCGTCATCTCCCGGAGTTCGTCGGTGCCCTATCCCGCCACCACCGCCTAGAGCCGCGCTTGGAGCCCGCCAGAGAACCGGTGGAAACCCTACCTCTCCGCCGAAGAACCGCCGCCACCGCCTAGAGTTGTGCCTGGAGCTCACCAGAGAACTGGTGGAAACCCTAGCTCTCCGTCGAAGAACCGCCGCCACCGCCTAGAGTCCATCTCTGGCGACGTCAATCATCTCCGCTGTGAGTTCATAACGTCGATCTTATCCGCCTATAGTTCATCCTTAATAATCAACATAGCGTCAATTTGGATTGTCTTGGTGTGCTTCCAGTTGGTATTTGAAGCCTGTGTTCAATGTATAATATATGATATGGTTGTTTTATTGTTTGGCAAGTGCCTTCATTATCACAACATCCCAAGAATATGTTTAGTGGAAATAGAATTTTGTTACCACAGTCCTTGAACTGGAAGCTGACCATCTGTCAGAAAAATAGTAGAAGGGGTCTGAGTGTCCTTGATTAATCTCCTGAGATGTCATGGCTGATTAATGTATGATGATACGGTCTTGTATGTGTGTTCTAAGCATGATCCAGGGACATCCATTACATTTTAGTTGAAAAATATCTAATAATTTGAACTATAGTAGATTGAAATTAGTTTCTAGCTAATCATGTATAGATGATCTCAAATATGCAACTGTCTTGATTATTTAATCATGGAACTCGTTTGGGAACTGCTTGTTTACTATGTGTTAGAGAGTAGTTTTGGGAACTGGTTGAATGCTTTCTAGAATGGTAAGGATCACAGTTTTTAGTAAACTGGAACTCCAGTTATGGCCTTAGGATGTGGGGAAATTCAATCTGTCCAGAATCTGGATAGTTTTTACTGATATATACACTGATATGATAATCTGCTCCCTCGATCCTTGCTGATAAATCTGATACTACTCAGTTATATTCAGTTAAGACTATGTTTCAGTTATATTCAGTTATATTAGTCCATTGTTACATGTTTGGCACAGTTGAGACTATGTTTCAATTATATTCAGTTATATTCTGATACTACTCAGTTATATTTAGTTAAGACTATGTTGACACTATTTATATTAGGTAAATTGAGCAGTGTTACATTTTTACTCTGGTTGAGATGTTTGACACTGTTATATTAGGTAAATTCAGTTATATTCAGTTAAGACTATGTTTGGCACTGTTTACATTAGTCCATTGTTACATGTTTTGGCACAGTTAAGACTATGTTGCTGCAGATGAGATCATCTCTGTTAGTTTTGCAGCATTTATTCTGAAAACACCACTGCTGAAGTCGCAGAGCACTGTGGTTGAGAGTTCACTCTGGTTGAGAGAACACACCACTCCTCTCCTACTCCTCTCTATGTTCCAGTGTTCCTGATCTTTGCCTACTCCTCTCTCCCCTACTCCAGTGTTCTATTTCATGCCTATGATGCAATTTGATGCTTTTGTACACTATGCATGCCACTACCTATGATGCCCTGTGATGCTTTTCTATTTCCTACCTATGATGCAATTTGATGCTTTTTTATACTGTGCATTTGCCACTACGCAATATTATCACTCTACTATCACTCTCTGCTATTCCTCTCTATACTACTCCTCTCCCTACTCCTCTCTCTCTATACTCCTCTCCCTACTACTCCTCTCTGTTACTACTCTATACTACTGTACTACTCCTCTCCCTCCTCTCTACCTAGTCTCTGTACTAGTCCTCTCTATACTACTCCTCTCTCTCCCTATACTCCTCTCCCTACTACTCTCTCTGTTACTACTCTATACTACTGTACTACTCCTCTCCCTCCTCTCTACCTAGTCTTTGTACTAGTCCTCTCTATACTACTCCTCTCCATACTCCTCTCTCTCCCTATACTCCTCTCCCTACTACTCCTCTCTGTTACTACTCTATACTACTGTACTACTCCTCTCCCTCCTCTCTACCTAGTCTTTGTACTAGTCCTCTCTATACTACTCTCTATACAACTCTCCCTACTACTCCTCTCTGTTACTACTCTATACTACTGTACTACTCCTCTCCCTCCTCTCTACCTAGTCTCTGTACTAGTCCTCTCTATACTACTCTCTATACAACTCTCCCTACTAGTCCTCTCTGTTACTACTATCTCTAATCCTCTCTTTATACTCCTCTCCCTACTATGGCATTTGCATTGATGATTTTTTTCGAACTTGTAAGCTGAGGTAGTAGCAAATGTGATGATGTGACCCCTTCTATCTATGCTGAGGCAGCGGCGATGATGATCAATTGCCCCCTACTTTCTATGCTGAGTCAGCTGCTAGACCTAGGATGGCTTGTATGTTACAAATTCCAGTTTAGCAGTGACGTTTGACCTAGGGCAAATCTGAGCCAAAAACTTATATACGTGTCATTTTTATTCAAAAGCTTTGAACTGATTCTATTATATACACGTCTGTGTATATGTAGAACTGAAATGGCGGAAGACAAAACAAACGAATGGAACAAACGAATGGAGGGACCCTACCCCTAGCTCCTCGTCAACCAGCTTGATGAGTGGGGCGTCCGTGACTCCACCGCCGAAGAAGCAGCGTACAGAGGTGGACAACGATCCGACGTACGAACCGGGGGCGGACGAAGCACATAGTCACGAGGTTTACGCAACACGATGGCTTTCTAACATGTACAATGATGCGTTGTCCATCATTAGCGAAAAACTAAAGGCAAGAGACTCTTGTCAACAACTGTCCATTGTGCCTCGTCAGCTTGAGTTCAGGGACGAAGACGCGGTCAGGGAGGAAGAAGCCTCCGCTCCCTCTACGGCAACCTCTTCGTCCAAATCTAAGGGCCAGAAGAGGGTGAGGGGACAACACGGGAGGCACCAGTTGGACAAAGCAAACGAGGTGCATGTCATCGATGCGGTGGGGCCAGAGGGAAACCCAATAGCTCCAGATACATTCATTGGCAAGTTCAGCAATCAAGTGGCGTGTATAGCCAAGGAGAAGGTGGAGGTCACTTGGCCCACCTGGCATGACGTACCGAAAGAAAGAAAAAACAATGTATGGGGTGAGGTGACAAGGAGATTCAGATATCCGCCCTCAGCTGACATGGAGAAGTGCCAGGAGTGGGCTATGCACGTGGCGTCGACTGCGCTTCGCAACTTCAAGTCCATGCTGACCAGAAATTACCTGAAGAAGGGGAAGTCGCCACTGTTGAAGTACAATATGGTCAAGGCACACATGTGGGACGCTTTCTGCAAAATGAGAAAGACGCAAGAAGCTGAGGAAAAGAGCGCTAAGTTTAGTGAGCTCGCAAAGAGGAACAAGAATCCTCACCACTTGGGCATGACTGGCTTTGCCGGTCATAGGACCAAGTGGCAGCAAGAAGAACAAGCAAGACAGGCTGTCGGGGTTCTAGATCCGTATGAGGGCATCGACCCAAGGGCAAAGGACTACATGATGGCCCGCATTTGTGACACCCCAATTTTAAGAACAAAATTAGAGCACAATATATGTATGCCATGTTGGAAACACACTTGCTCTCCTTCGCTCTCGTGCGAGGGGAGGGCGAAGGTGGCCAAGCGTCGAAGGCAAAAACGAAGATTAAGGAAACAAAGACTATTATTGTAGCTCTATTCCCGAAAAATCGTGTCTCTTCCACTGTTCACCCCTTGGTATTTGTAGGGAATACCAAGGGTCACAGGACTAATTACGAAAGGGTACAACAAAGATTTCCCCGCCTCCACGCAGGGAGGAGGGGCAAAGAAGTAAAACACGGTCGCAGTGGGAACCCTAATTAGCCTCCCCTCCGTGCGCCGCCACTCGGTCTTGCCCACCTTCGGGGGCAGACGTAGAAACTTGACCTTCGACTCCGCTTGCCCTCAAGCCAGCGTCCTTCCGTCGCCTCGCCGAACCCTTCGCTCCAAGCGAAGTGGCCTCACAAGGCGAGCGAGGGTCACCCGCCTGTTGTCGTCGAGTCTAAACCTGCAGAGACTGCAACAAAGCCTCGGGGTCGGATCCATGGTGAGGGTTAGAAACGGGTCCGAGGGGTTCAGTCCCTTGAGGAAAAGGGTCGATCGGGGGCGCGTGGATCACGCGAAGGTCGTTTTTGCCTGCACTCTGTGTGGTGCCGCTGCCGAGGGTCCTCATCCCCAACAGTAGCCCCTCGTTGCTTTGGATCTAAGGAGCAAGCTTAGGCCCAAGCAGCGCCTTTCGATGGTAGACGTGAAAAGACCCTAGGCAGCGACGCCCGCGACTGCTCTGGGCCGGGCCGTAGTATTGTTTGCTTTTGTACTGTTTAAGCTCGCTCTGTTTTTCGTGCCGAGTTTTTCGGCTTCCGTGCCGATTTTGTCGGGCGGATGCTCCCGCTTCTTGTCCTATAAACAGGAGGGGTAGGTGAGGGCTTTCGTCTTGTGCCTTCAAACGCGCTTGCCATCCTGCTGCTGCTCGTTTGTTGTTGCGGAGGTTGCTTTTCGCATAGTTGCGAAGGCTTAGACTGCTTGCATCTAGCGAGGCTTAGTTTTTAAAGATGGCGAGTTGAAACAAACTCACGCTGTGTCTCCCCGCCGCTGCGAATGAGGGGACTACCTTCGAGTTCGGGCTTAGTCGGGTTTGCGCCACTGATCTTGCATCCTATGTTAGGTGGGGTTGGATTGAGGAGGGCAAGGCGAGGGCCAGTGCTGGGGAGACGGTGCCGAAGCCAGGTGCAGACGAGGTTGTTGTATTTGAGGAATTCTTTTCAGCCGGACTTCGCTTTCCTGCTGACTCCTTCGTGACTTCTGTCTGCGAAGGTTTAATTTGCGCTTTCATCAGCTTATACACCTTCGTGCTTCACGAAGATGTCTGTTTATGTTTGGGCCTGCCGATCTCAGGGGATTGTCCCTCATGTCGAAGGGTTTGTACGCACTCATCGTGTCCATATGCAGCCTCGAAAGTTCACTGACGGCGAGGGCAGATCCAGTCTCGGTCAGTTCGCCGTCTACACTTTCTACCATCGCGCCGGCGCGGAGCTACCGGTACAAGCACAGAAGAACAAGTGGAGCAGTGGGTGGCAAGAGTTCTGGTTCTACTACAAACTCAGTGATGATGTTGAGCTTTGTGGTGAGCTTCCGTTGCTTGGAGAAGTAAGCGCCGAAGCTAGGATGAGCGCCGAGGCTCACGCCTCTGTTGACTGCCTGAGGGTTGTTGCCCGCTCGCAGTGCGCGCGTGACCCTGGTGGAGGAGTATTGCTGTGCCAAGATTTGGCCTCTTGGGCGAAGGCAGGCATGGTTCAAAGTGGAGGATGATCCCAAGTATGAAGGTAGGGGTTTAAAGAGGCCGAGCCTGGATCTTGATAAGATTTGGGAGAGAACTCTCCAAAAGTTTCCTTCACGCGGAGATGGGATCGAGGTCATCTACAAGCGTGTTCAGCAGTGGACTGTGGAACTTGTCGGGAAACTGTCCACGCTGGAGACTAAGGCGATCCACAGCTCGGTGGGTAGCGGAGGTCGGGTGAACAGAATGTTTGATATTCTTGGGGTCCGGTATGCGGACTGGCCAGCTCCTTCGAGCGAGGATGCGCCGAAGAAGAGGAAGCGCGAAGCTTCGGGGGAGAGGGGAAATGTCTCTCGGCCGAAACGAGGCCGAGGGCGAGGCTGTGGTGGTGCCGGTGGCCGGGTGAAAACACTCGCGATGAAGGTCACGGCCATTTCGGCTGGTACCTCTTCGTCAGCTATTGTTGCTTCCGGCCGAGGTGTCTGTAGGGCTGCAGGGCGGGTGCCCCGAGTTGGAGGGATCAGTGCTTTGATTCAGATTTCGGACGACGAGGATGAGTCTGATGATGATGAGGTGGAGGAGGAGAAGGATGGAAAAGAGGGGGGCACGGACGAGGGTTCGTCTGATGAAAGCAGCGAAGCTTCCAGTGAAGGACATGACACTGATGAGGAGGTGTCCATCGATGACAGCCACGGAAGAGGGGCAGCCTCGCCAAGCGCTGGTGCGATGGTTGCCCGGAGCGTGGACGACATCGCTCGAGACATTGAGCCAGGTAGTCCTCGACGAGGGTCGATTCCCAGCTTTGCGGGCTCGCACCTATGGGTAGAGGGTTTTGAGCTTGATGGAGAACTCGGGACTGACCGAGTCCGGGGAAAGAGACCGTACGGCGAGGCGAATCGGTCGAGCCTCCCGGAGTATGCTAAGAGGCTTGGGATTTCTGATCCGGCAACTAAGCTGTTCACCAGTCTGGACCTTCGGGATTGTCACTTGCAATGTGGCCCGGAGGAAAGGCATTTTTTAGGCCGAATCTTCGGCCGCATTTGTGTGCCGGAGGCAGAGGTTCGACTTGCGGACCAGGCGGTTGATGATACTTTTGCCGACGTTGACGTCAAGTTGGCGGAGCTAATGCTCTTGAACCACACGGCGAGGCGGAAGGTTGGCTCCGACATGGAATTTATGAGAAGCCAAATTAATGAGCTTGAGAAGGAGAATAGCAGACTTGCCCGGAGCTTGGAAAATAAGAAAATTGAACTGAAGAATGCTTCGGAGAAGGCCGCGAAGGCTCGAGAGGAGGCAGTTGAGCTGGCGAAGCGTAATGCTGATTTGATTGCCGAGGGAAAGGCGAAGGACAAGGCGTTGGCCAATGTCGAGGGTCGCTTAGGGGATTTGAGCGAATCCTGGCGGACGAGTATGGAGAACGTCCGGCGTAAGCTTGATTGTTGCCTGATTGAGGCCGGAGGCTCTGCCGGAGAGCCGTTGCCTGCAGCTAGCACGGAAGCCTTCGAGGGTTGGTTGAGTAATGAACTTGGGGTGTGTTTGGTTCGTGTATGCGTAGAGCCTGGCTCGTATCTGAGAGCCTGGCTCCCATGAGACAGGCTGAGTGTATGCAACACTGTCATGTTTGGTTGACTGCATCTACTCAGCCTGGCTGAGAAGAGATGTTGTTTGGTTGTCTGTATAAAATTACGTTGCATGAGATAAAACTAATACAAGGTTATAATTATTGATTTTTGTTTTGTACAAATACACTGTTAAAGTTCATAGTTTATCTTATTATATCTTAAACTTCTTTATAACATACTAATATCACTTAATATTTACTAATTATACACTAATAACATCATCAGTCGAGTAATCACTTGCATCCCGTGAGCCTAGCTCTCCAGAAACGCTCAAAATCTGCGTATCTGCAGAGCCAGGCTGAGAGGCCTCTTTTGCATGCCGGGAGCCAGGCCCAGAAGACGATACAGGCAACCAAACAACAGAAACTTGTATCTCACCAGCCTGGCTAGAGCATATGCGGGCAACCAAACAGGCCCTAGATGTATTTAGTTCGCTAGTTGTCAATGCAGCCGATTTCGGAGGCTACGCCGGGGCTTTGGCAATGGCGAGAACGCTTCGACTGGCGGATTGTGATCATCTTCGCAAAATCAAGAGGCCAAACCATGCCTTTCCGTCGGTCGATGAGGTGCGTCGTATGAAGGTTGATGATGCTGAAGTCCGGAACTGCGCGATGCGTCTGCTCCGCAGGTTTTGGATCTCCGGAGGCGGCCGAGCTCTTGCCTTCGAGGAAGCTGCCGAGGCTACACGTCAGGTTTGCGTACTTTCTAGGATTTTTTGATTTTGTTGATCTGTTTCAGAGGGGTTATTTTTGATCTTTGGCGAGGTTTGTCTTTGTTTTGCTTATAGGCTCGAAAAGATGCGATGCCCTCGCCGCCCACGGAAGTTGAAGTAGGAGGCGGCTCCGAAGCTGCCCCTGAGTCAAGTGCTGCGGGGGTTACGCTCGCCGAAATCGAGGCCTTGACTGGGGACATCCCGAGCACTGAAGAAGCCGTGGTGCAAAAAGCGGCGACGGAAGAGGAGCCTGCTTCGATCGTCGAGGCTGCCGTGGAGGAATCCACGGCGGAGAAGGCGCCTGCTGGAGCCTCGACCGTCGCCATTGGCGAAGGTTCGGAAGCTATCAAGGACAGAGCTACGAGTGGAGCCCATAGGGAAGCTGGTCAGGTGTGATCCCTGGGATTGTTGTGGCGAGGTAGCCCTTTTGTAGAGATTGTGGTTGTAAAGACTTGATGAGGCTGAAGCATCTTCGTATTTTTGTGAAACATGCAGGTTCCTGACGGAACCGTGCTAGACGTATTCGACGTGACTCCGCTGATGTTAAATTACCAAGATGTTTTTATAACTGGTGAATCGTGGGGCGCGCGCTAGGTTTAAACATCCTTCGCTTTCCTTTGAACGCTTTTGGTGGTCAAAGGTGCGAAGGTATGATTTAAAGAATAGTAGGTCGGGTCGTTTTTGGCGTGAAGCAGATTATACGGACCGTCAGGCCGACCATTATTTGTTTGGATCTTCTTCGATCTCGCAAGCCAGCGGGGATAATGATATTGACGAGGACACAGCTTTGGAATATTTGTTTGGGCAAAGGGAGCTTAGTATAGGTTCGGATGGTGCGCTTATGATTCCGAAGGAAGAACCTTCGGAAGTTAGTGAGACAAGGCATAGATACATGTATAGGGCGAGAGTTTTACCCGGGGAACTGCCAATTGTCCCTGCAGCTCCTTTGTTGTGGGGACCCCTGGTTCCAGTGGAGGGGGGTTTGAGGAGGGGGCCGAGGGTTTCGATGACTTGGCAGTAGTTGAACGTGGGGGTGGACCCTTGTAACTGTGACTTTTTTCCTTTTTAAATTGTAAGCCGCATTATTGGTTGAGGCAAGTACATTGTGCAATTTATCTGAATTGGTTTGTAGTGGTTTAACTAAAGTGATTGTGAAGCTTTACGTTGCGCTTTTGGTAAGCTGATTTGAAACAACAGCGACGCCCCCACTTTCTTTTAGCGAGGCTCGCGCAACGCTTTTGATAAGCTGATTTGAAAAAAACAGCGACACCCCCACTTTCTTTTAGCGAGGCTCGCGCAACGCTTTTGGTAAGCTGATTTGAAAAACAGCGACGCCCCCACTTTCTTTTAGCGAGGCTCGCGCGACGCTTTTGATAAGCTGATTTGAAAAAACAGCGACGCCCACACTTTCTTTTAGCGAGGCTCGCGCAACGCTTTTGGTAAGCTGATTTGAAAAAACAGCGACGCCCCCACTTTCTTTTAGCGAGGCGCGCGCAACGCTTTTGATAAGCTGATTTGAAAAAACAGCGACGCCCCCACTTTCTTTTAGCGAGGCTCGCGCAACACTTTTGGTAAGCTGATTTGAAAAAACAGCGATGCCCCCACTTTCTTTTAGCGAGGCTCGCGCGACGCTTTTGATAAGCTGATTTGAAAAAACAGCGACGCCCCCACTTTCTTTTAGCGAGGCTCGCGCAACGCTTTTGGTAAGCTGATTTGAAAAAACAGCGACGCCCCCACTTTCTTTTAGCGAGGCTCGCGCAACGCTTTTGATAAGCTGATTTGAAAAAACAGCGACGCCCCCACTTTCTTTTAGCGAGGCTCGCGCAACGCTTTTGGTAAGCTGATTTGAAAAAACAGCGACGCCCCCACTTTCTTTTAGCGAGGCTCGCACAACGCTTTTGGTAAGCTGATTTGAAAAAACAGCGACGCCCCCACTTTCTTTTAGCGAGGCTCGCGCAACGCTTTTGGTAAGCTGATTTGAAAAAACAGCGACGCCCCCACTTTCTTTTAGCGAGGCTTGCGCAACGCTTTTGATAAGCTGATTTGAAAAAACAGCGACGTCCCCACTTTCTTTTAGCGAGGCTCGCGTGATGCTTTTCGACAAGCTGGTTTTGGACTTCGCGTCTACTGTTATCACGGGCGGCGGGGTTTGCTTTTTTGGCGAGCCCCTGGCATTTGCAGCGAGGGTGCTCGGCTCTTTGGACTTCGCGCCTCCCCTTATCTTAGGTAGATGTGAAGTTTGCTTTTTGCGAGCCCCTGGTGTGATTTGCGAGGGTGCTCGGCTTTCTGGACTTGGCGCCTCCCCTTATCTTAGGTAGAGGTGAAGTTTGCTTTTTGCGAGCCCCTGGCGTGTTTTGCGAGGGAGCTCGGCTTTTTGGACTTTGCGCCTCCCCTTATCTTAGGTAGAGGTGAAGTTTGCTTTTTGCGAGCCCCTGGCGTGATTTGCGAGGGTGCTCGGCTTTTTGGACTTCGCGCCTCCCCTTATCTTAGGTAGAGGTGAAGTTTGCTTTTTGCGAGCCCCTGGCGTGTTTTGCGAGGGTGCTCGGCTTTTTGGACTTCGCGCCTCCCCTTATCTTAGGTAGAGGTGAAGTTTGCTTTTTGCGAGCCCCTGTCGTTTTTGCCAGGGTGCTCGACTTTTTTGGACTTCGCGCCTCCCCTTATCTTAGGTAGAGGTGAAGTTTGCTTTTAGAAAACATTCGTTTTTGAAGCAATCTTAAAAGAGGTTGCATCGATTATAGCACTCTTTGAAGAAGAGGTGCTTTTTCGATGTTTTCTGGTAAATGGAGAGGTTTGATGACTCTTCTTTTTTCGGGGGTTCTAACCTGCATTAAGGTTGTGGATGCTGCCTCGTTAAAAAACCTTACGCCCCTTCATAAGGAAAAAGAGTGCAGCTCCTTCTGTTTTTGTTACATGCACAGAAATGGAAGAAAACAGAAGTGAAGCAAAAGATTACATAGTGCGAGGGCTCGCTAAGGCTCCGCTATGGGTAGAATTTGCGAAGGTCGTCAATGTTCCAGGTGTGAGGCAGGATGTTTCCTTCGCTGTCGGAGAGGTGGAAAGAACCGGGGCGATTGCTTTCCACAATCAAGTATGGACCTGTCCACTTGGGCTGAAATTTTCTCACCAAGCTGGCGTTTTGTTTTCTGATGAGGACGAGGTCACCCTTGTGCAAATCTTTGATTCTGATCTTTTTATCTCTCCATTTTTTGGTTTCTTCTTGGTACTTACGAAGGCTGTGCACTGCGTTGCATCTTGCTTCTTCGAGTAGGTCTTTATCAAGCGGTTGGGCTTGCTCATCAGATGCGAGGGTTGTTCTGAGCGACCCATATTTTAGTTCTTCTAGAAGCACCGCTTCTTCGCCGAACAAAAGTTTGAAATGGGTGAATTTTGTTGCTCTGCATTCTGAGGTGTTGTGAGACCAGGTGATCGAAGGTAGTTCATCGGCCCATTTACCCTTAGGTTTACCCTGCAACTTTTTGGATATAGCTTGGAATATTGTCGCATTGGCTCTTTCAACCAGGCCGTTGGATTGCGGGTGTCGGACGGAGGCGAAGCATAACATTGTCCCAATTTGCGCACAGAATTCTTTGAAGACCTCGCTATCAAACTGAGTGCCATTGTCGACGGTAAGATGTTGAGGAACTCCAAAGCGACAAACTATTTGTTGCCAGAAAAACTTTTTTACTGCGAGGGAAGTGATGGAGGACAATGGCCTTGTTTCAATCCACTTTGTGAAGTATTCCACAGCTACCACCGCGTAGCGAAGGTTCCCTGGAGCCATCGGTAGTGGGCCTACGAGGTCCATCGCCCACCTTTGCAGAGGCCAGGTTGGGCATATGAGAGTTGTAGGTGCCCCTTGAGCGTTTTGGTTCTTTGCCATCAGTTGGCAACCCTCGCAATGCTTGACGATGGTTTCCGCATCTCTTAATGCTGTTGGCCAGTAGAAACCTTGCCGGAACGCTTTGC
Source organism: Coix lacryma-jobi var. lacryma-jobi (assembly GCA_009763385.1). Taxonomy (NCBI): domain Eukaryota; kingdom Viridiplantae; phylum Streptophyta; class Magnoliopsida; order Poales; family Poaceae; genus Coix; species Coix lacryma-jobi. Next base: position 42,046,664 of record CM019823.1, on the reverse strand, counting down.
CGACTAGAGCCCTTGGGCCGTTGTGAGAACCACAGATGCCCTCGTGGATTAGCTTGAGAATGTCATTGCCTTCGGATTGTGACACACATTTGAGCCATGGCGAGGTTACCGAAGCTTTGTAAAAAGTGTTGTCAACAATCTTGTACCCTCGCACTCTTTGCTTTAGTCTGTTTTCTTCTTCTCTGTTGTTTGATTCATGGAGCCCCTTGATGTAGGCCATGATAGGTGCTCTCCAATCCTCGCACTGAATTGCGCTGATCAGCTTGACGCTGATTTCAGAAGCTTCGAAAGCTGACCGAGTGGTAACCTCGTAGAACACATCTGGTGGAAGCTGTAACTGCTGTGCGGCTGCTTTAGCTAGGCAATCAGCCTCGCTGTTTTCAGTCCTTGATATTGCTTTTACAGTTATGTCGAGGAAGAAAGATTCTAACCTTCGGACATATTGAAAATACTTTTGAAGCTCTGGATCTTTTGCTTTGTAGTTCTTCTCAATGTGCCCCGCAATGACTTGAGAGTCTGTGTTGATGAGTGCCCTTCGGACTGACAATGACCGTAGTCTTGAAAGTGCCAGAATCACAGCTTCATATTCAGCGGAGTTGTTCGTGCATTTGAAGTCAAGCCTTCGTGCGTATCTCAGCTTCGACCCGGAAGGCGAGATTAGAATGGCCGAGGCACCGGCTCCAGTTGCACCCCAGGCTCCGTCGACGTAAACGATCCAAAACTGGTCATGTCGCAGCTCACCAGCACGAGGGTCGGGTGTCCATTCTGCTATGAAATCAGCCAGTACCTGTGATTTGACTGTTGTTCTGCCGACGAAGCTCACAGCGTAACTGTTAAGCTCGACTGCCCATTTTGCTATTCTTCCAACTGCTTCGTTGTTTTTGAAAATGTTCTCGAGGGGGTACGACGAAGGTACATAGATCTCGTGCGCCTGGAAATAGTGCTTGAGCTTTCTTGATGCCATAACGACGGCGTATGCTATTTTCTCAAGCTCCGCATAATTTCTCTTTGGGCCTTCGAGGGTTTCTGAAACGTAGTAGATTGGGGCTTGTCTGGTCTTGTTGTTTTCGCGGAGCTCCTTGATGAGAACTGCGCTTGCTGCGTGAGGCGAAGCTGCGACGTAGAGTAACAATAGATCTCCCTTGCTTGGGCTGGTTAGGGTAGTCAAGCTGGTCAGATACTTTTTCAACTCCTCAAAGGCCTTTTGCTACTGGGGACCCCAGTTAAATGGAGCATTGCTTCTGAGTGTTTCAAAGAAAGGTAACCCTCGCTCTGCGGATCTTGAGATGAACCTGCTAAGTGCTGCTAAACGACCAGACAGACGCTGAGCTGCTTTTTTGGTCGCCGAAGGTTCCATGTTCATGATGGCGTCGATCTTCTCAGGGTTTGCTTCGATTCCTCTGGCTGAGACGATGCAACCTAGCAATTTACCTTCGCTTACCCCGAAGACGCATTTTTCTGGGTTTAGTTTCAATCCGGCGGACCGGAGGTTGCTGAACACCCTCGACAAGTCTGATATGTGGTTTTCTTTTAGTTCACTCTGGACAACCAGGTCATCGACATAGGCAGAGACAACATGCTCATCCTTGAAAACTTCAGAGGTCATGCGAGCGAAGGTTGAGCCTGCATTTTTCAAGCCTTCTGCCATTCTTCGGAAGCAAAAGGTGCCCGAGGGTGTGATAAAACTTGTTTTTTCCTCGTCTTCTTCATTCATCCAAATTTGGTGATAGCCTGAAAAGCAATCAAGGAGGGACAACGTTTGGCAACCTACCGCTCTGTCGACCAGGGTGCTTATGTTTGGGAGAGGGAAATCATCCTTCGGACAAGCTTTGTTCAAGCAAGTGAAATCCACGCACATTCGCCATTTTTTGTTCTTCTTTTGGACTAGGACCACATTTGAGAGCCAAGTTAGGTATTTGACCGAGCGAATGACGCCTGCGTTCAAAAGCCTTTTTACCTCAGCCTTCGCTGCCTCCTTTCTTTCTTCTGACATCTTGCGAAGCTTTTGTTTGATTGGGCGATAGCCTGTTTTGACGTTCAGGCTATGCTCAATCATTGATCTGTTGACTCCTTTTAGGTCCTCTGCGGACCAAGCGAAGGTGTCAGAATTTTCTCTGAGGAAGGTAACGAGGTTGCCTTCTGATTGGGGGTCTAGATTGGCTGAGATGAGCACCTTTCTTTCGGCGTTACCCTCGAAGAGTTGGACTTGTTTGGTTTCCTCCTTTGGCGCTGCCTTCACTCTGTCATTGCAGACTTCACCCTCGTTGCTGATGCCGGGGGTTTGAGGTTTTGACAAATTGTGTATATTACGTTGCCCTGGGGCTACGTTTCCTTCAGCTGCCCTTGCAATGTCTTGGTCCCCAAATACTGCAACCACACCCTTCGGAGCGGGAAGCTTCATGCATGGGTAAGCGGGATGGATGACAACATTGAATGCGTTTGTGACCCCTCGGCCAAAAATGGCATTGTATGGATAGAACATGTCGACGACATCAAAGGTTATGTGCTCAGTTCTGCAGTTCGTTTGGTCGCCGAAAGTCACAGGCAAGGATATTTTGCCAACCGCTCTCACTTGTTGACCGCCGAAGCCGTATAGAGGGTTGTCAGCGGGTTGCAGGAGGTTTCTGTCGAGCTTCATGCTGTCGAAGGTTGAGGCGAATAGGATGTCAGCAGAGCTTCCTGTATCAACCAAGATTTTGGTGACAGTCCACCCAGCAAGGTTGGTTTCGATCACCATAGCATCGGTGTGAGGGTAATCTCTCAGCTTCATGTCGTTGGAATCGAAGGTTATGGGGATGTGAGACCAACGATCGAATCTGTGGGGTCCTTCGACGGCCACGTGGTGAACTCGTCTGGCATGTTCCTTCCTCTGCCGTTTGTTACCATGGTCTTCATTTGAACCTCCGGTGATAGCTAGAATCACACCGAAGGTTGATGTTGGATTGTTGATGGTCGTTTGGCTCTGGGCTTCGGCTTTGACAGGCTGGGGTGCTGGTAAAGCGGGAATTGGCGGTGGTGGTGGCAGAGCGTTGTTGGCTTGGTGGGTTGTTGGAATTTGGTTTTGGGGGGTTGTTGGGTATGTGACTGTGTATGGAGTGTTTTGGCGTTGTGGGATTGTTGTTGCCTGGTAGGAGGCTTGGCTGAAGTGTGGGTGGTGGGGGTAAATGGGTTGTTGCGAGGGTAGGCCATAGTTTACGGGGGTGTAATGGAATTGGGTATTTGAAGGGTGGAAGCTTGGTTTCCTGGTGTGGTTGATGGTTCGGGTGTCTGACGAAGCAGCTTTCCTGGATTCCTAGTATTCTTTTCCCTTGGCGAAGCATTCGCATTGCTTTGTTGTGTGTCCCTTTCCGAGACCACAGAAGTGACAATACATTTTAGCGGGATCTCGTTGCTGGTTCCGCTGATTCGGCGGGGGTGGCAAACCCTGAGAGGCTTGGTTGCTCAGAGGTTGAGTGTCCCGTCTTTGATCCTCGTAATTTGTTGCTTTGTTGATTGCACCAACGTTGCTTTGCTCTTGGCGAGGGTTGGTTTCCCTTGTTTGAGGCCTCAGCTGTGGCTTCAGTTGTGAGCGCCGAGCGTCAGACTTCGCTCTGAAGTCCATGTCTGCTCTGCAATATCGTTCCATTGTTTCGTGTAACTCCTCTATTGAATTCGCTGGCTTCCTGGCAAACTTTGATGAGCATGGGCCTGGACGCAGGCCACTGACTGCGGCGAGGATTACAGCTTCGTCGGATATCCCCGGAGTTCTTGCTCTGATTTGGATGAACCTTCGCTAGTAGTCTTGAAGTGGTTCTCGCTCCTCTTGCTTGCAATTGAACAAGTCGATGGGGTTCGAAGGGGCAGGTGTGATGCCTTTGAAGTTTGTGCAGAGCCTGTCTCTGAGGTTGGCCCAGGAATCCACGGTCCCGGGGCGAAGGTTGTTGTACCAAGTTTGCGCGATGTCGCGCAAGATAATGACAAAAGATTTTGCCATTGTTGCTTCGTCTCCACCTACCGCGGCGACTGCCGCCTCATAGCTCATTATGAACTGGCGAGGGTCGGAAAGCCCGTCGTAACGAGGTAAGTTTTGTGGGTTGTAGCATGGAGGCCAGGGTTGAGTTTGGAGTGTCTGGGAGAGGGGCGACCGCGGGTCATGGGGCATTTGGTGTTGCTGTCTTCTTTGGATGCGGAGGTTTGGCTCTCTCTCTTCTGGGTAAAGCTGGCGAAAGTTTTGCTGTCTCATTGGGTAAGGCTCTTGGAGTGGCGGTGGTGGGGGTGGTGGATGGCGAAGGTTGACTCCATCTCGCTCCTCATTTCCCTCCTGCAGCGGGGGCATATCCCCGTCGTTCCAGCCCTCTGCCTCGGCCTCAGCCACGGCGAGGGACTCTTCCATTCGGCGAAGCTGCTCCCTGGCCTCGTCTGCCTTCTGCCTGATGGCGCGCAGCCGATTGTGCTTCTCTAGCTGGTCCAGACGCCTTTTCTTCTCTTGCAGCTCAGCCTGAAGGCTTTCGAGGGCCTCGAGGCCCAACTCCTCTTCGTCAGCTCCCTCTCCCTCCCCGGGGGTGTGAGGGTGCAACACGGTCCGGGCTTGAGGGCCTGGGACCTCCGTGTCCGGGGTGACATCCTGCGCCCTTGAGGGTTCTGGTATCTCCTCGGCGGGTGGGACCACCGTCGCCGTCTCTCTAGCCGTGCGAAGGTCTCTGGTGGTGTTGGCTCGCCTGTTCCCCGCCATCTCGAACTTTCGCTCCCCACGGTCGGCGCCAAACTGTTGGAAACACACTTGCTCTCCTTCGCTCTCGTGCGAGGGGAGGGCGAAGGTGGCCAAGCGTCGAAGGCAAAAACGGAGATTAAGGAAACAAAGACTATTATTGTAGCTCTATTCCCGAAAAATCGTGTCTCTTCCACTGTTCACCCCTTGGTATTTGTAGGGAATACCAAGGGTCACGGGACTAATTACGAAAGGGTACAACAAAGATTCCCTGCCTCCACGCAGGGAGGAGGGGCAAAGAAGTAAAAACACGGTCGCAGTGGGAACCCTAATTAGCCTCCCCTCCGTGCGCCGCCACTCGGTCTTGCCCACCTTCGGGGGCAGACATAGAAACTTGACCTTCGACTTCGCTTGCCCTCGAGCCAGCGTCCTTCTGTCGCCTCGCCGAACCCTTCGCTCCAAGCGAAGTGGCCTCGCAAGGCGAGCGAGGGTCACCCGCCTGGTTGTCGTCGAGTCTTAACCTGCAGAGAACTGCAACAAAGCCTCGGGGGTCGGATCCATGGCGAGGGTTAGAAAACGGGCCCGAGGGGTTCAGTCCCTTGAGGAAAAGGGTCGATCGGGGGCGCGTGGATCACGCGAAGGTCATTTTTGCCTGCACTCCGTGTGGTGCCGCTGCCGAGGGTCCTCATCCCCAACATGCCAGGATCAATTTTCATACATATATCCACATCATAGTAAATATCAAAACAATGCTTTATTAATATATCGAACATTATTACAAAAATAACCCTCGGGTCTGAAAGAAAAGTACAGACTCTCAGTCGAACTCTAATGTAGACTCTGACGTAGACTTCACGGAAACTGGACACCATCTCCACAGGAAGGTCGACCGGGGGCTGCGTCATCCTAGTACAGGTCGTCGGGGTCGTATCCACCGTCTTCTGGGTACTCCTGCTCCGCGTCATAGACTCCAACGTCTGGGTGGGGTAGCAGGGGGTTCAAAGAGGAAGGGTGAGTACATCGAAATGTACTCCGCAAGTGTAGGAAATATATGCTTATGAGGCTTATAATAAAGGTAGGCTGACTCTGTTTGACTCAAGCGCCTAAAGCAACACATCCTATTAAATCCTATTTCCTATGCACCTATTTACTAGGTTATAACCACAGTCTCCATCTGTAACAGTAACCACACTCGGAGTCGCACCGAGCAAACAATACTCGGAGTCACACCAAGCAACTGTACTTGGAGTCGCACCAAGCACCCACACCTGAAGTCCATCAGGCAAACCACACCTGAAGTCCATCAGATGACCCAAACCAGTAACTAGTAACCAACTAATTTCGAAGAAGTCCAAGCCGCTCCTGACCGTGAGCACGGCTGATATATCAGTTTTACACTCTACAGAGGTTGCACATCGTTACCCATGAGTCATGCATTTCCCGTCACGCTAAACACTGCCAAGGTGCATAGCGGGATGCACTGTAAGGCTTTTACAAAGCCCCCTCCAAGCCCGTTCCACACGTACCTCTAAGGTTTCACCCCGTACAAAGGTCTATGACCCCCAGGGCCCCCTCGTGAGCCACTAAAACAAACCCCGTGTGGACCCTCAACTTAGAGGTTACTAATTAATTAGCCAGGTCCAGCCCATCTAGATCTCATGGTTGCGCTGTTAAGCTGGGTTACAGGCTTTGAGAACCGGGTCCTAGGGATCCAGGCAGGATAAGTCTAGCACGAGCCCAGAACCAAAAACCAAATACAGCTGCCGAGTCCCACGGCACAAAACCACCAATACGGTCCATCCTGCCGGATTTACCTACTCACCATACTCCTCATTACCAGTCCATGTTTCATAAATCATTAATCAGAATTAATTATAATTAACCATCCCAACCGAAGACAGCAAGGCTAAGCATGACTTCTACCCAACACATCCCAAACCAGGTGTCAAGGAAAATATAATCAAGTGCTAGTAAACCATATCATGAGATTCAATTTAAGACTGCATGCAACTACTGGATCTAACTACTCTAACTCAAAATAAAATAAATACGGGAGCAAGATGTTCAAGGACACTTGCCTACGGGCTGGGTCGAATCAACTGGATCACAAGGAAAATCTGGAGCGTCCTCGAACTCCGCACTCTCTGGCCCAATCAACATACATGGCACAATACAACAAAATAAATAATAGTATAGAAAACAGTAACAAAACAGTAAACGAATAGATCTACTGCGTAGAGAACGAAATTATGAAACTAACGCGAGTTGAATGGGTCGAAACGGACTTAAAACGTGAAAGTTATGAGCTTTTGAATTTCAGTGGCAAAACTATAAATAACTGGAACTCAATTTTGCATTTTAAATAATTAAAACAGAAATAAAAAGGGAGTCAGGACCGGGCCTCATTTTCCCAAAACCGCAAGGGGTGCTTTGCAAGTGTACAGAGACTCATTGAACAGAGATATGGGGTGCGGGTTGTTTACGCAGAACGTCGAGGGAAATTTCGCAAAACAGCCGAGGCCGATCAGCGCCCTGCTGACGCGGCGCCAGGTGGAGCCAGGTGGCTGCGCGGCATTGGCTGCGCATGCAAGCAAAGCGGTGGCGTGTGCAAAGGTTCCAGGGACGGTGCCTCATTTATCTGAAAGATCAGGGGGTATATTGTAAGTTTTGGCTGACTCAAGGAACAGTGCGTGTGGACTGCGGGTTGATTACGAGAAAAGTGGGGGTCTCTTTGGCAAAAGTGGCCGGCTGGTCGGTGTTGCGCATGCGTGGCACTGACGTGGCGCACGCGGGTTGGTGCGGTGCACCGCGTGGCCGATGAACCGGCTGACGCGGCGCCATGGACCGGGTGCACCTCCGGTGTATACCGGTTCGGGAAGGGGAGCCTAATCTGGGCCAGGCACTGCGGATCGGACGGCTGGGGTTTTATGTGAGGGGAGGGAGGCGGCTGCCGGCAGCTCCGTCGCGGCGGCGCCATCGCTGCCGCGAGCAGACCTCGCCGGCGTGCCTCGGGGTGGCATCTAGGGTACGACGGAGATCACGGGGATAGGCGGGATCGATCGGGGAGCTCACCATGGTTCTAGGAGGGGTGTTGTCTGCGCCGGGGACAGCTCGGTCGGGGATGTAGACGACGGCGAAGGATCGGCCAAGAGCTCTCCTGGCGAACTCACGGTAGTAGAGGTTCCGGCGTCGATTCTCCCTGATGGAGGGTTCGTCGGACGCGGTGGGGTGATGCGGCCTCGACAGAGAGCAGAGGAGGGACGATGGTAGAGCCTGCAGGGAGATGTCGAGCTCGTGCTAAGCTCGGCTATGGCGGTGGTGTGCGGAAGGAGGAAAAGGGAAGTGTGGCGCCACAGAGAGGGTGCTTTTGTAAGCCGAGCAAAGGAGGGGTGGCGGCGCGATCCCGATTGGCTGAACCCAGGCCGGAGGATTCGGAAGGGGAGGTTGCGAACGTTGCGGGCAAGCGGTGGGGAGGGAGGAGCTGCATGGCGGCTGCGTCCAAAAAGGGGAGGGGATAAGTCCGACAGGTGGGACCCACCTGTCGGCAACACAGGCCATGGGACCGGTTGGCAGTGAGTGAACGGAAGGGAGCAGCGAACGCGGCCGACTGCGATCGCGTGCGCGCGCGCGAGAGAAGGTGGAGTGGGCCTCGGCCCGTGGCGCGGGCGCGGTGTGGGGTGAAGGGGAGGTGGGCTGCTGCGGCCGAGGGGGGTTGTGGGCCGACGGGAGAGAGCAGGCCGAGGGGGAGGGGAAGGCCCAGGTGGGGAGATGGGAGAGAGGGGATGGGCCGGTTGGGAGGAGAGAGGGAGATGAGCCCTTTTGTCATTTTCTTTCTTTTTTTTCTTTTGTAAATTATTTTCTAAATTCATTTTGAAATCAAAATTCAAATTAGTTTGAAATTCAAAGAATTTGCAATAATTTTAAAATAGTTTTGTTAAGTTTTGAAAACAAAAATCTGGAGCTTATTTTCATAAAATTTTGTAAGCCTTTTATTTATTTTTCTAAATTGAATAAAAATCGATCCGCCCTATTCGGGTTTAATAAATTATTTTTCACCCAATAAAACTGTGCAACGGCATGAATGCAACAAACATCTGGCTAGCATTTTCCTCCATCTAGGGTTTTGGCCATTTCCTGATTAAATTCTAATTTATTTTTAATTAATTAAACACCGGGGTGTTACAGCATTCCAAAGAGGCTGAAGCCCGGGGCGACCAAGTTTAACGAGCCCCACCTCGAGGACGTCAAGAAGACTATGATGGAGAAAGCAAAGCTTAAGGACAGCATCGTGGTCCGCCGGGGCCACGACTTGCTCACCGAGGTCCTGGGAACCCCCAAGCACCGCGGCCGCGTTCGTGGTGTCGGGTCGAAGATGAGCTGGAAGTCGGTTGAATCGTGGCAATCCGACGCGGCCACATACAAGTCCAGGCAGAGGTATAAAGATGAGCTATATAACAAGGGCTTCAATGAAGGCGTGGCTGAAATGATCAAAAGCTCAATAAAGGAAGCCTTCACGAGCAACGACCCAGAGATGGTCGCGATGAGGTCGAAGATGTTTGATCACCATGGCCTGCCCAATCCTCAACCAAAGGAAAAGAATGTCTTACTGCCGATGAATGAGGATCGCCCAAGGGTCTCGAACGAGGACTTCCAGGAAAACCAGCACGTCCAACTCCTCATCCCGTTCGGAAGGTCCAAGAAGATGGTGGTGGCCGAGGGATGCATACTTGCACCCCATGATATCCACGACTTCAACAAAGAACACATCCCTGAAGACTATGTGGTCGTGAGCCCGTTATGGCACGTTCTCGACCAGGAACATTTTGAATTGGACCATCCCAACCTACAACCGGCCAGGCACCTAGGGCAGGCACTTGGATTGGAAGTTCTATGGAACCGCGAGGACATCGAGATCATTGCTCGGACGCCAACTCCAACGCCGACACCAGCATCACAACCATCAGCCGCCGGATCTTGTCCTCCGGAAGATCCAGATCACGACAGCGATGATGACGAAGAAAAGGGCGGGGACAAGGGCAATGGAAAGGACAAAGGAGGAGGCGGTAGCGAAGGTGGGGACAAGGAAAATGTAGAAGGTGATGGCGGGTAAAAGGAAAAGGGCACTGACATGGGCACTGTGTCTCCCCCGCCTCCAAACAGTCCCCCGATCGGCCCGGTTAATGAGGCAAGAAGCTCAGAGGCCGGTAAGGGCGACAACACGACAACGACAAGCCAGCCAAGCACGAACGAGCAACAGGGAGGCAAGACGGGGGAGGCAACAGGGATAAAGACACCTCCCCCGTCAACCACAAGCCAATGTCCTCCCCCGCCCACCAAGAATCCAAGAATGTCCACCGACAAGCTCCCGTACACGCTCACGTTCGAAAGGTATGGTAACATTGAGCATAATACCACGTCCATAGTATATATGCTATTAACATTCCTATCCATCGTTTGCCATACCTGAAACTACCCGTCAACTATTTGATGAGGCCGAAGACTGCCCTGGCCACTATGTGTGCGAGAAGTTCATGATTCCCAAGGCCCAGCTCATCGACGAGGAAAAGTGGGATACAAGGAGGTTCCATCTATGGTACATGGAAGCTGCAAAAGCCGGGATGTCAAGTTTAACGTCAAGATTCCCCCGAAGTACTTCCACTTGCCCGCTGTGAAAGCCCTAGTTTGATTTTGGTTAATTGATGAAACCTATTTGGTCTAATCCTATTGCTAAGCATGTGTGTAGCTTATAAGAAAGGATTGTGACTAAGCCAAGTGGTGGAGCTAGCAAAGATGGCAACCATGGAGGATGGTGATGGCCATATGCAACTCAAGAGATCAAGCGCTCTACCTTTGGTGAAATGAAGAAGAGAAGAGATGGAGCTAAGAAGCCCAAAGGCAAAGGTATAACCTATAGGGCTCTTTGTTTTAGTGATCAAGACACTTAGCGAGTGTGATCACATTTAGGATACATAGCCGTACTATTAAGAGGAGATTATTCATGGCTTATGCGGTGTTCAAGTGCCACTAGGTGTTCTCTAACTTATCGATGCTATAGACCTAGTGAGTGACTAACTAAACTCCTTGATAAATGCTTTGCAAAATGCTAACACACGTACACAAGTGTTGGAACACTTTGGTGTTGGCACATGGAAGCAAGGGTAGAAGTTAGAAAGTGAAAGGTGTTGTGTTAGGGGCATCAGACGCTGCTGGCGGCAGCATCGGACACTGGGCCGAGCGTCCGGTGGCAAACCCTAACCACTGACATTTGCTGAGGGAGCATCGGACGCTGGCAACGGACGCTGACAAAACACTGTTGCAGAGTCCGATGGTTATGATGTGGCGCGAGCGTGCTTTCCAGGGAGCATCGGATGCTGGGCTGCGTCCGATGCCGATCCATCGGACGTGTCCGATGTGTTTTGGAGCCTTCTGGAACCTTTCTGTTGTGTCATCGGACGCAGGGGCTGAGCGTCCGATGCACATGTGTCGGTGCGTCCGATGTGGCGCAGAAATGAAATGAAATTGAGCAGTGACATCGGAGCATCCGATGCCTGGCATCGGCGCGTCCGATGTCACCTTAACCGTGGCGCGAAGAAATATGACTGTTAGGATCTAACGGGCTGAATTCATAACAGGGGGACACGTGGTGCTCATCGGAGCATCGGACGCTGGGGCAGCGTTCGTTGCCTCTGTTTTGGGCCCAACGGCTAGGCCGTCTTGTGTGGCCTATTTAAGGGGCTTGGCCGGCTTGCTAGGTTTCTCTCTTGCACATTTCGATTCCTAAGCATACTAGTGTGTTTTGGCAAGCCTCCCAACTCATCTCCCAAGTTGATTTGATCAAACCAAGTGAGATTGAGTGATCTAGTGCGTTATTTGAAAGAGTTCAATCTAGTGGCACTAGTTCTTCGCATCGGCATTGAGTTTTCTTGTTACTCTTGGAATTTGCCGGTGCCTAGACGGCTTGGAGACTTTGAGGTGGATTTGGCAAGAGAAGGAGATTGTTCTTGGCCACCACCGATCGTGATTGTGAGAGATCTTTGGAGCCTCACCTCGCCGAAGCAGCAAGAGGCATCCTTAGTGGAGTGCTCGTGTCATTGAGCTACCTCACTAGCGGTAGATTCTTGTGGTGCTCTTTGTGAGCGCCAATTAGCCACCGGGTCACCTAGTGTTGGTCGACACAACGGGGAGTAGCGTGCCGGCAAGCACATGAACCTCGGGATAAATCTTGGTGTCCTGTGTGCTTATTGTGATTGCGCATTCGTATTGGTGATTGATCTTCATATTCATATTCTTGGTGATTGGCATCACGAGCGGATTTCACCGGTGATTGGTTCTCTACTAGACGATCCCGAAGGCTCGGTGAAACCACTTCTATCTAGCTCATTTACTTTGTGTTTTTACTTTCAGCTATTTTGTTTGTATAGATATTACTTCTTGGCATATATCTTGTTTAGTTAGCTTGCTTAGTATATCTTCTGCACACTCTTGTTTTATATACATTCTTTGTATATCATACTTGTGCTAGAGCTAGATTATTTTATTCCGCATTAGTTTCTAACTCTACTTGATTGTGTGACATAGAAATATTAAGTAGACTTGTTGGATAGGTGGCTTGCAACACACTATTAGGCTAGCGCAACAAGCTTTGCCATTTGTTATACTAATAGTGTTTGCCTAAGTAATTTTTGTAGATTTTTAATTAGGCTATTCACCCCCCCCCTCTAGCCAATTTGGACCTTTCACGCTGGTAACGAAATGCACCTACCCGTCGACTTTAGCGACATGTACAACCTGATGCGGGAAGAAGACCTGGACATCGTTCAAATCACCCTATTCACACTTTAACCGATGAATGCAACTTCCACAGATCACTACATTCTTTTTTTCCATAGTTCTATACTTATTATGTCACGATGACTTGTCCGTGCAGCATGACGGTCACTGTAAGTAATAAAAAGACACGTCATGTACTCTACCTCTCTCCTGCACATATTGCTGAAAGAGTCATTGTTGACACTGGTTATCTATCAAAATTAAAGGATAAATAAATATGAAAAGGGCATGAATTCAATCACCAACAAAGGTTTAGGGTTTTAATTGACAATATTCCATGAGTTTTGGTGAATTGTGATTCTGCAGGGACTAAACCAGGAAACCAGCGCTGATTGCTTCCCCTAGAAGGAAACCGACGGGAGATAACGCAACCGCCACGTCAGGAAGTTTCTAGAAGACTCCAGAGGACGCGGGAAGACACCAGAAGGTCGACCACCGCGAGAGGCTGCCAGGTGGGACCGACCGGTCCCACCCTATGACCGGTCGGTCTCCCCTCGGGCCCGCTGGCTTCCGTCTTCTGCAAGCTACCTCCACCGACCTCTAGGACTCATCTCGGCCGTACCTTAAGTCGGTTTGATCTAACGGCTGTTGTTGATCCCTCAGGGCTATATAACTAGACCCTAGACCCCCCTCTCCAAAATCATCAGATCTCAAGTCATTAGAAGAGGAGGAGGATCAATCAGAAACTCTAATTTCCTTAGAGCCACATCAACTTAGGCATAGCTAGATAGAATTAGAATTAGAAGAGGCAAGCTTCACTTGGATTCCGGATCTAGTCGCGAGAAGGCTCGGTAAACCCAAGATCTTCTCTCTTGTATCAACATTATGGATCTAATTGTGTTTCTAGTTCATAATTGTTCTTCTAGTTCTTCATTGTTCTTCATTATTCATGTTCTAGTTCATCTTGTAGTTCTAGTTCATCGTCTAGTTCATCTTCTAGTTCTTAATCTAGTTCTAGTTCGTGTTCTAGTTCATCATACTGTTCATCATTTTGTGCTAGTTCATAATAGTTTAGATATAATTGATATGACTAAGACATTAATTACTATATTCTTAATTATACTGCTTGTAGTATGCTTTGATTATATATTTGGCATAGATAGATTATCATCATGTTTATACTCATGTTCGTATAGCGCTCATCTTAATGATCATTGGGTGGGTGATAGATGCTGTGTAGGCGTGGTGCCTATACACTATTTATCTGCGAATGCGTCCTATGTTCCGGATAGAGTGGTAGATCGCGGGTGTGACAGGCCTGTTGAGTCCTTTGTATTCCACCTCCCGAATGTAGTGTTCAGTATGGCTCAATTAACTCATGGTTTAGGGGTTACTCTGTTTGGCACCTTTACTATGGAGTTGCCTCTTGAATATGAATATGGGATAACCTAGCCAATGATTGCCAAATATAATTGCACTAATCAATGTATATTATGACTTATAATTAGAATAACTTAGGAATACTTCTTTATAATGTCTATTCTAATCTGCATGCCTTGTCTAAGTTGAAATGCTCTAAGGACTATCATAGATTAATCTTTTATCTTTTATAGTGTACCTCATTATTGTGACTGATCTCTGTTTAGGATAAAGGATTATGTTCTTACTTTGTTCTCAATTCTCCTATCACATGTGTAAAGTAGCTCTTGTCCTTATTTATCTCACTTCATTCCTAGTGCTAAATATAAATAACGATACTTGGAACATCTCTGGGTAAAATGCTGCTACAACGGGTGTATTTATCTGTGCGCTTGCGGGTAAATATTTATCTTTAGAGTCAGTGCTATGATATAATCACATTGCTAGTTTCATGTTGGGGATGACAACTTGACGTTAAGTGATGCTAGTAGTGTCACGTACACTCTTTAGTGCCTTCACTAGATTATTATTTTATGTGGTTCATTCTTAGAGTGATTCCATTAAGGAGTGTCAACAGTCATCAAGGGTTTCGAGATCACTGATCTAGAGATGACAGTTCGACAGCGAGAGAAGAAATATGAAGAAAATATGAAAGCCGAGAAGACCAAGTTGAAAAATTACATACTAGAATGCATGAAGAAGATCAAGCCGGATGGACCAGAGTGTATAATGGCTGCCTATCACTTTGGGTAAGTCAAATACATGTACGTACACCTAAGTCGCTAGCATATCATGCCTTCTCGTCGTCATAAACTCTATTTTGTTGCAATGCTGCAGCTAGGGCCTCGTGGGTGGCCACTGGGTCGCTTTTATCATATACCCTCAAGATGGCAGGGCCCGTGTGTTTGACTCCTTGAGCGTACCAAACAAGCATGAGTACAAGGCATTCGAAGATTGTCTGAAAAAGTAAGTCATCCAGCTTTTTTATCAGTTACAGTTACGTTTTTAAATGGTGGCTAAAACTATTATATTTCGTACAATGCTTATAAGGAATACCAAAAGGTGCCCGGATTCTGGGACCGAACAACTCAAAAGTTCAAGGACAAGCATAGGTACCACCTCAAAATCCGACGAGATTTCCCGGTACGTATTTCAAAGGTTCAATTCATGTTTTAATACATATATATGGGTTCTAATGCTTGAGTAATCAATTGTGCAGTGCGCCAAACAGCCACTAGGATCGAAGACATGTGGCTTGTACACATGCGAGTTTCTAAGGGAAAGCAAGGAGTACACCAATAGCTGGAAGAAGCTCAAGGAAGGTGTCAAGTATTGTTGAGAGCAGCAGAGCCGCAGGATGTGCTTTAAACAAGTCAAGGCGGACATATGCAAGTTTGTAATGGAGAAATGCATTCTCGAAGGAGAAACATTCTTCGACAACGAATCCGAGCTGGCGTTGCTACCCCAATACAAGAAGCTCCGCAAATGGAACACGATGCTTCGTCCGACAGATTACGCTCATCAAGTTGAACTATGAATTGTAATTTGAATTTGAAATCAACTAAGTCAATGTGTATATGATGACAACAAACAACTAAGTGACTTTGTATGTTATGTCCAGATGGTTTATATGTGCATATATATATCTCTGTTAGAAATTTGGAATTCTGGAATTATTTGAAAACTGCAATTGATTCATATCCTGCTGTTTCTGCTGGCTGCATTATTTATTTTTTTAATCCAAAATTAATAACCGTGGCGGGCAACATAAGAAGCCCGCTACGGTTAAACGCAACTACAACAGCGGGCAACCTAAATCGACCGCTGCGGTTAATAATTTACCACAGCGGGCGATTTAGGTTGCCCGCTGCGGTAAATGCTATTAACCACAGCGGGCTATTTATGTTGCCCGCTGCGGTTAAGGCTTTTACCGCAGCAGGCAACAGCGTTCGCTGCGGTAATGGCCACGATTAACCGTGGCCTTAGCACCGCAGCGGACGCTATTGCCCGCTGCGGTAAAGCTAAAACGCCCGCTGCAGCTATAACTTTGTGCAGTAGTGACAGGTGATTAGTCCACAAGTGATCATGTGTGAGCAACATATGCCATAGAGGGGAAATGGCTTGGAAGATGTTGCAATGCTCACACATGTAATGAAGGAGCTTAATGCACATGAAACATGACATGTGGTCATGTGGCTAAAATGGTGAAGATCAAGGCAAGACTTGACTTGATGGATCGGTTGCGAAGGTTGTTGGGCATTCTTAACGTCATTACCAAAAGTAGACTTAATTCTCTAATTCTGATAACGGCGCCAAAAATGCCAAACCTATCCCTCATGCCACTTAAGCCAAGTTGTCATCCCCAGCATGACATGAGAGACGCGGTATTGAAATATGCAATTGCTCATCAAGATAAATAAATAAAGGGAATCTGCAAGCGCACAGATTAATACCGATGCAGCATTTTAACCGGGAAGTATTCCAGGTATCGTTATTTATATTTTTACCACTGGGAAGGGATTCTAAGCATCGTAGTTGATCGTGGAATGAGAATATAGAACTGAGTATCCATCATTGCATGTATAATATAGAGCATCTATCTATCTCATCATACAGGGATAAATGTCACATAGAATATAGATAAATATGAATAGTGACAAGGATAATTAATCTGATCAGCATAACTAGCCACATATAATAATGATAAGCACCTCAACAGATATTCTAGCAAGTCATTAGCATGGAATTAGGATGAACTACAAAGATATTCCCTAAGTAATTATTAACTATAAAATCTAGCATTATCATAGTTAGTGCAATTATACTTGGCAATCATAGCGAGAAAAGACTACACCCATGCATAGTGAATATTAGCAAGGAAGATGAAGAACATAGCAATCACTCCCCTGTAATAATGTTGCTCTGCCTGCCCTATACACGAGAGGGGGACTATATAAGAATCAACGAAGCTGTCACTATCGCGAACTACCCACCGATCCGGCATATAGGGTGCAATCGCAGATAAAGACGGTATAGACACCACGTCTACACAATATTTATCATTCACCCACTGCGCACATGGATAAACGCTATACGATCCTAGGCATGTATATAATTCCAATCTAACTATGCCAAGCATATAACTATGATAAACTAAGAACAATATAATTGCTAATATAATCAAGTAGAGCAAAGTCATATTCAATATATTGAAATAGAACAAAGTAGTATTCATAATATTGAAGAACAATGATGAACAATTGAAGAACAGGAGAGAAATTACCAGGAATCCTCTTGACAGATCCGGGAACCAATCGAAGATTGACTCCTTCTAGTTCTAATCCTATGTAGCTATGCTAAAACTAGAGATCTAGTTGATGTGGTGGCTCTAGGGCTTGATCAGAGACTCTCTCCTCCTGATGACTGAATTAGGAACTGAATAATGAGACAGAGGTGCCTGCTCCAGGGTCCAGGGCCTTGCTTATATAGTCTTTTCGGGTGAATCTGGGCCGTTGGATCAAACCGACATTGAACGGACGGTTTTCCTTAATCCTTTAGGTCGGTGGAGCATAATCCTCGAGGCGGAGCCTGATTGGCTGAGGGGGCAGGGCGGGCGCCCAAGGGACTAGGGCGGGCGCCCTGGTCCCGGGCCCGTTCGGCCTCCCGCTCGTTCCCGTGGCTTCTGGACTCTTCCACATTAAGGAAAATTGGGGGTTACGTTAATTATCCGTCATTAACCCGACATGTGGGCCTTTCCTTCATATTTCCTGATAACCCCCTGCAGAAATAGATAAACAGCAAAACTCGTGGAATTCTGTCAGATAAAACCCTAAGTCTGGGTGTTGGTTTCATTTAGATCCTTTTCTCTATTTATTTGATAGATATAATTGATACTTAAGGACCGTCAACAAACTCCCCCAAGCTTACCTCTTGCTCGTCCCTGAGCAAGGATAGTCTTAGTGATGGATCAGAAGTTGCTGAATGCTTTTGAATTTTGACGGTACACATGCTTTCAAATAGAGTCTTATCTCTGAATTAGAGTAAACTGTCAAGACTTAAAACTTACTCATTGTGCCTTTCACTATGGGGCTTGCAACTGTCACCTTTGTCTTGAGCGGTTAAAAGATAGAACAGTCTAATCAAGCGCCATGTCTCTTATTCTTGATCAGCTATAGCTCTGGAGTTTTTGCAGATTTTCAAATAAAACTCAGAGATTCCTTGTATGACTCTCTCAGGTCTCTCATTTGTGGTATTTCTGGATCCTCACCAAGGCAGTAATGGTGTTTGCCTTCTCTCAAAGCAAAGTATGTAGTATTTGTGGTATAAGGCAGAGTGACATTGCCTTCTCTCTCAACCTATCCTAATAAGGTTTTTGATATCTGGAGCTCATAGGTGGGAGATAAGGTATACATACTTACAAGACATTTATTGCATAGTCAAACCATGGATCCAGAGAAACAAGTCAATAAGTCAAATCAAGATGTGCATGTGTGGTGAATGAATGGTGTATGGTGATAATGGTGGAGAGTGTCTAATTCTACTTTTGCTCTTTTTGAGGGGATACATACCTTTCTTGCTTTTGGTGCTCTTTGAGGAGGATGAGATGCTCTATATTTTTATTTATTATTATTTTTTTTCTTTCCTCTCAGGTGGGTATCTTGTACCCCTAATTCTACTGTCGGACACTTGTCCATTTTTACCTCTCTTCTCACACTTTTTCACTTTTTTTTTTCATCGAGGTTCCGAGCACTTGCTCCTTTTTATTTCCTCGTAATATTTTTCTTTTCGAGGTTCCGGGCACTTGCCCCTTTTTATTTCCTCGGATAGAGCACTCATCTCCTTAGAACAATTTAGCAAGTGGTAGTAACCAAAATAACTTGAGCATTTATTTCACAGGGAATAACAGGAAATAGGAAAATGTTTTTGGCTATTCTCTCCCGGGTTAGGAGTAGAATAATTTTGTGTGGATCTGGAGATGGGAATGGATGTATGTGGATGCGTACTTCCGGAGTAGAAGCAGCATATATGAGTGAACGTGCAAGTGAATCTTGATTTAACCACATGACAAGCTCCTAAGGGTCTACACAGCTTGACTACACTCAATGCTCATAAGTAGTAAAAAGTAAATGTATAGCTTAAAGTCTAGCAAGCATGTATGTATGGCCGTGGTAGGAATTTAAACTCTCATCATAAAGGAACTCATCATGTAGCATTTTAAAGATTTTCAAAGATAAAATTCTCTAGAATTCTAGCATCTCTAGGAATAGATAAACAGCAGCTCAACCTTCCCATATCATATCCGTTAACAACTTAGACTTTAGATCAAGTTCTCTTCCCACAAGTTCAGGTTTAGAGTAAGCTTTTAAATAATAACAGTTATGTCTAAACTAGAGAGAGAACTTCTAATTGAAATTAGGCAGAGCAACTATTCATCATATCCATGCTAGAGTTTTATTATCTAGATTCATTTTAGCATAGCCACTTTATTTATTTATTAAACACACTAAGCAAAAGATATATATATATATATAAGCACAAAATCTTTATTTGGTTTTTCATCGTTTTATTTTAATATAGTATAAGTATAAATATAAAGATAGAAATACTTAGCGAGATAACGGGGGCGCTCTCCCCCAAGCTGGATCTTGACGTAGTTTCTCTTGATGTAGCTAGCAGATAGCGGAGGTGTATTTGAAAGTCGGCAGCACCCTGACAGCGATTAGAATGTCCTCCGTCTGCCAGTCCTCTTGGATTCTGTGAAGCTCAAATAGACAACAAAGCTTGTGGAACTTGATTAAGTGTTAGCATAAATATCTAGCCTTTATCATGTTGAGCCTCCTTGATTATTTTTATGTTTTCATTTTATAAAGCAGAAGAAAATATTTATTTATTTTTTTATGCCACCACAGTGAATGTACTTATGGGTTTTATGCCACTCGTATACTCACATGGGGCTTCTAGAGTTTTTTTTTTTAACATTTTTATTTTCTCTCTAAGATAACATGAATATGATTAACTAAACAAACTATTAAGTAAATATCTGAGAAGGGAAATGGATAACTACCAAGTTACCTCTTGGCAAGGCGTTCGGCATTTTTAAGTCCTCCGAACGGGACTCTATGTGTACTCAGTTGTCTTGGGAGTCAGTGGATGGCGTAGTCGGTGGTTCCGGCAGCGCCTCCTCCTCGTGTTCAACTGTCTTTTCTTTCCATACTTGTCTTGGTGCTTCGGTCTCTTCAAGACAGTGCTGATTGAGTGGTATGTCCTCAGATCTTACCACTTCTCCTTCGTAGTCTGCCCATCCATCCTTGATGACCGGTTGCTTCTGGTTGCGGTTCCGCCTCCTTCTCCTTGTCCTGACCTGCTTAGATTCTTCAAATACGTAGTTGGGGTCAGTAAAGTAAAGGCGTACCTTCTCAGAGGGGAAGTGCATGTGGACTTCTCCAGTTCCAATGTAGATGATTGCTTTGACAGTACTGAGGAACGGTCTTCCAAGGATGATAGGTGGATCATACTCGTCTTCTCCCATGTCAACAACCTGAAAGTCTGTATGGACAAAATGATCGTCTATCTTGACAGGGACGTCAGTTACTGTACCTTCAACCTGTCGGAATGTCTGATCTGCCATCTGGAGACGAATGTATGTCGGCTTCAAGGGCATGGTTCCGAACAGCAGTTCATAGGTGACCTTGGTCATTATGTTGACGCCCGACCCAGTGTCGCATAGTGTCTTGTAGAAGTTGTACCCATTAATGGAGCAATAAATGCTTGGCATACCTGGGTCGTCCTTCTTGTCCAAGAATGGTGACTTGAGTTGGCGATCTTGACCTTTGTGCACGACAGTGACTATCTTGACTGATTCGGTCCACACTTGCTTTTTGCTCTTGTTCCTCTTGTTGGTCCTCCTTGGTTCATATTGGGGTTGCTCTAGGATTTGTACGGTCTTGTTCTTGAAGGAAAACATTTCCTTCCTCCCCTTTATGTGGAAACTGATCTTGGCAGCACTAGCGTAGATGACAGCTCCCGTGGTGTTCAGGAATGGCCTCCCTAGGATGACGGGAGCCCTCTCGTCAGAACCGGTCTCTATTACTACGAAGTCTGCTGGAGCGTACGAGGAACCAACTCGGACACAGATGTTCTTCAAGATTCCTCTTGGGTAACTTAGTGTCCTATCTGCAAGCTGCAAACACATGGTTGTTTCTAATAATGGTTGTGAAAAGAGTTTTTCGTAGAGTACCCTGGGCATGATGTTGACGCTTGAGCCAAAGTCACAGAGTGCTTCTGGGAAGTCTCGCATGCCGATGGAGATCGGGATGACGGGGCGTCCTGGGTCGCCTCTCTTGACTGGCAGAAGTTCAGTACTTACCTCAATGATGGGGTTACTCCAGTAATCTCCTGCATCAAATATGTCTACAAGATTTGCAGATTCTAATGCATCCGGTTGTGATGGTATACCGGGGTTAGTAGCAGGAACAGCAGCAGCTATTTGATTCAATTGAGATTCAATCATTTTATTAAAGCTAATTTGATTCTTGATGGCAGTAGAAAAATTATCCATTCTATTATTTATATTTTCTAGAATTTTATCATTAGATGCCAATTTCTTAGACATGTTATCCATTAGCTTTCCTTGATTAGACACTAACTCTCTTAAAGGTGGATAATTATTATGAAAGAATTGTTACCTTGGTAATTACCTGAGTAGTTAGGCCTTTGTTGATTCCAACCTTGATTCTGCTGAGGACGGTTGTAGTAGTTATTGTTGTTGTTGTTGATGTAGTTCACGTCCTCTAGCAACTCGGGACAGTGATTGCCCGAATGTCCAACACCTCCACACTCCTCACAAGTCATGTGGGAGTCGTAGACGTGCATTACTTCCTTCTTCTCTCCAGCTCGGTCATCGAGCTTCTTCATGAGTAGGTCTAGCTTGGCAGACAGCATGTCTACCTCCTTGAGCTGATGCATACCTCCACCTCTCTTGCGGGTCTGAGTTCTCTCTTCATTCCAACCTTGGTTGGACGCCATCTTCTCCACAAGAGCTGTGGCTTGTGGTATGGTGAGTGATAGGAATGCTCCTCCAGCTGCAGCATCCATGGTCTCACGGGCACTATTGACGAGCCCATGATAGAATGTCTGCATCAGCAACCAGCTCTCCATTCCATGATGGGGACATTCTAGGATGTAGTCTTGAAAGCGCTCCCATGCTTCTGGAACGGATTCATCGTGCTGTTGCTGAAAGCTTGTAATCTTCCCACGGAGAGCATTTGTCTTGCCCATGGGAAAGAACTTGGCTAGAAAGTTCGTGGAGCAGAGTGCCCACGTAGTATTCTTCTCCTTTGTAGCGTAGAACCACTGCTTCGCTCTCCCCAACAGTGAGAATGGGAAAAGGCGAAGTAGTATGGCGTCTCTAGGAACATCAGCCATGGTGAAAGTGCTGCAGATCTCCAGGAAGTGTTGAAGATGAGCACTAGCATCCTCGTGTGGCTTCCCACAGAACTGGTTAGCTTGCACCATGTTGATGAGCCCAGGCTTGAGCTCGAAGTTGCGGTCGATCTCCACAGCAGGTCCAGTGCGGATGTTGTCCGTAGTGGGAGCTGAGAACTCGCGGATCGACTTGTTCGCCATAGCTTCGAATTCAGCTGACAAGTTCCGGACGAAACTTCGGCGGTCTTCTGATTTGGATGAAGTTTTGCGCTAAAGTGTTGACGATTTGAGCTTGGCTCTTGTTCTTCTGAATAAGGCTTCGGGGTCGTCAACAAAGTTGTCTGGAAGATGTCTTCTATTCATACATCACCCTGAAATAAAATAAAAAATGGAAAATGCAGGGGTAAAACTGTACGAGAGAATTGATAAGCTCGAATATATTAGTGATGCGAATGATGTCTCAAAGTTCTTTATTCATTCCAACTTAGAAATCAACCTTCCCCGACAACGGCGCCAAAAATGCTTGTTGGGCATTCTTAACGTCATTACCAAAAGTAGACTTAATTCTCTAATTCTGATAACGGCGCCAAAAATGCCAAACCTATCCCTCATGCCACTTAAGCCAAGTTGTCATCCCCAGCATGACATGAGAGACGCGGTATTGAAATATGCAATTGCTCATCAAGATAAATAAATAAAGGGAATCTGCAAGCGCACAGATTAATACCGATGCAGCATTTTAACCGGGAAGTATTCCAGGTATCGTTATTTATATTTTTACCACTGGGAAGGGATTCTAAGCATCGTAGTTGATCGTGGAATGAGAATATAGAACTGAGTATCCATCATTGCATGTATAATATAGAGCATCTATCTATCTCATCATACAGGGATAAATGTCACATAGAATATAGATAAATATGAATAGTGACAAGGATAATTAATCTGATCAGCATAACTAGCCACATATAATAATGATAAGCACCTCAACAGATATTCTAGCAAGTCATTAGCATGGAATTAGGATGAACTACAAAGATATTCCCTAAGTAATTATTAACTATAAAATCTAGCATTATCATAGTTAGTGCAATTATACTTGGCAATCATAGCGAGAAAAGACTACACCCATGCATAGTGAATATTAGCAAGGAAGATGAAGAACATAGCAATCACTCCCCTGTAATAATGTTGCTCTGCCTGCCCTATACACGAGAGGGGGACTATATAAGAATCAACGAAGCTGTCACTATCGCGAACTACCCACCGATCCGGCATATAGGGTGCAATCGCAGATAAAGACGGTATAGACACCACGTCTACACAATATTTATCATTCACCCACTGCGCACATGGATAAACGCTATACGATCCTAGGCATGTATATAATTCCAATCTAACTATGCCAAGCATATAACTATGATAAACTAAGAACAATATAATTGCTAATATAATCAAGTAGAGCAAAGTCATATTCAATATATTGAAATAGAACAAAGTAGTATTCATAATATTGAAGAACAATGATGAACAATTGAAGAACAGGAGAGAAATTACCAGGAATCCTCTTGACAGATCCGGGAACCAATCGAAGATTGACTCCTTCTAGTTCTAATCCTATGTAGCTATGCTAAAACTAGAGATCTAGTTGATGTGGTGGCTCTAGGGCTTGATCAGAGACTCTCTCCTCCTGATGACTGAATTAGGAACTGAATAATGAGACAGAGGTGCCTGCTCCAGGGTCCAGGGCCTTGCTTATATAGTCTTTTCGGGTGAATCTGGGCCGTTGGATCAAACCGACATTGAACGGACGGTTTTCCTTAATCCTTTAGGTCGGTGGAGCATAATCCTCGAGGCGGAGCCTGATTGGCTGAGGGGGCAGGGCGGGCGCCCAAGGGACTAGGGCGGGCGCCCTGGTCCCGGGCCCGTTCGGCCTCCCGCTCGTTCCCGTGGCTTCTGGACTCTTCCACATTAAGGAAAATTGGGGGTTACGTTAATTATCCGTCATTAACCCGACATGTGGGCCTTTCCTTCATATTTCCTGATAACCCCCTGCAGAAATAGATAAACAGCAAAACTCGTGGAATTCTGTCAGATAAAACCCTAAGTCTGGGTGTTGGTTTCATTTAGATCCTTTTCTCTATTTATTTGATAGATATAATTGATACTTAAGGACCGTCAACAAAGGTGAAGGGCAAGTTGGAGGCTTTGAAGCCGTTGGTACCGAGTGTCGGGAGGCTTAAGCAAAACTTGCGCCGAAGGACCGAAGCAGTGGTGAAGAGCAAGTAAGGTCAAGATCGATGGACCATGGAGGTCATGTGATGATATGAAGTGGATCATATCATTTGATCGAGGTTGGTGCATGTGTTGCATCAACACCGAAGGAGATGGAATGGAATGCGCAAGGCAAAGGTATATTTGTAGGGCATTTCATTTCACCGGTCATAGGTGTGTAGAGAAGTTTATGACCGGGTTTAGGATAGATGGCCGTACTATTAAGAGGAGTAAACTTGTTTGCATATCCGTCATCTAGTGCCACTTGAGCGATCTAACATTGCGTTGTTACTAGGATCGAGTGGCGTGGTAAGTGCAAGTGAAAATCCTTTAAAAATGACTGTGAAAATGCTAACACACATGCACATGATGGTGTACACTTGGTGGTGTTGGCACATTTGCAAAGGAGAAGAAGTTTGGAGAAGTTTCGGAGAAAGCTTTGGTTGAAAAAGTGAAGCTATGGATCTTGGATTGGAAAACTATACTAATCCTTTATGCTTTGGATCTTGTATTCATGTGGGTTGTGTAGCCCTCGGAATAAGCTTTCCAAAATGTCCAAGATCATCGAAATCAGAGTTCGGAGCTAAAAGTTATGGAGGTAAGGTCCAAGCCCTTGCGTCGGTAGTACCGACCGTAGGCGTGGAAGCTCGGGAGAAGGGGAAAACGACTAGTTTGTGGCTCCCCTCTATAAATAGAGGGGTGGCCGGCCCTTGGATGAGGCTGAGCACCCTAGGGACTTAGTGTCCATAGTTGGGTTGTGCTTGTGAGCCCTCTAACACACATATGCTTTAGTGCTTATCCGATTGTGTGAGAAGAGCGATCCTAGTGCGTTGCTTTGAGAGATAGCATCGAGTGGCAATAGGTGTTCGAGTTGCAAGCCGGTGGTGCTTATTACTCTTGGAGGTTGCCACCTCCTAGACAGCTTGGTGCTCGTCTCTGTCGTGAAGCCCGCGTGAAGATTGTGCGTGGCTCCGGAGAAGCTTTGTGAGGGGCATTATGCTCGCCCCGTGGGAGATCGCGAAGAGCAACTCTAGTGGAGAAGAGGCGCGAAGAGCACCAAGTGGTCTAGCTGGATCGAAAGCTAGAGCTCTTGGTGAGCACTCCATCATGGAGAGGTTGGCTTAGTGTCACCACGAGCGAGAGGATCGGTGGCAACCTTGGGATTGCTTCAACGGGGACTAGCTTGGTGGCAACCAAGTGAACCTCGGGATAAAATCTTGTGTCCCCGTCTCTTGTTGCTCTTATTGTTCTTTGTTCCTTGCATATTACACTTTGCTTGTGTTCTTCATGTTCTTCCTCCCTCCTTCACTCTATCTTAGGTTGGGAAGACTCGATCTACCTTTTGGCAAGGAATCAAGACATTGGGAAGCTACATTCATCATCTACAACATCTAGGGAAGTGGGGTAATTGCTAGATCTGAGATTGCATCTCACCCACTTCGATTTTGTAGCTCCCTGCAGGTGCTCGGTAGTATCGGTCGTAAAGCCCGGTAGTACCGACTGCCTCCTGTTTACACTAGCTTGTGTTCCTACACTTTTTCTTGTGCTAGTGTTTAGTTTCTTAGTTTGTGTAGCTAAGTTGAGCTCTCTAATTTGGCTTGTGTAGCCTTGTTATTGAGCATTGCTAGTGAACTTAGGTTTTGTGGCTTTGCATCACTAGATTGTGTAGGAGCTCCCCCGTGTTTGATTAGAGTACTAGTTGCATAGGTTTGTGTGACCTTGCAAGCTAGATTGATTAGGTGAGCTCTAGCTAGCCCGACACCTTATTTGCTTTGCTTAGGATCTTTTGTAAGGTGTCATAGAGTATAGGTAGAGGGGTGTAGTCTTGGCTAGACCGATAGTTTCAATTCCGCATTTGTTTCGGTTAGCCGCTACGATTAATTTTAAAAGGACTATTCACCCCCCTCTAGTCCGCCATCTCGACCTTTCAAGTGGTATCAGAGCTAGGTCTCTCATTTATGGTCTTTACCGACCCGAGAGGATGACGACTTACGGGCTAGGCATTGATTGTCCACACATTTTTGATGGCACTCACTTTACACAATGGAAAACTTGGATGATATGCAATTTCAAGTTTATTTGCCCTCAAATGTGGTGGATCGTAGATGTAGGCTTTTCTCATGTGTTGGATGAAACAAATCTAACTCAAGCACAAGAGAAATGCCTAGATCTCGAGTGCCAAGCTACTAACATCATTTTTAGATCTTTGCATCATGATATCTTTAGTGAAATCATGGATATGGAGTCCTCCCATATATAACATGTGGAAGTATCTCAATGACAAGTATGGGAGTGCTCCAAATGATGATGATGTTAGTGAGCCCAAGGAAGAGGCACATGAGGGTGTTGAGCATGACCACAACATGATAGTTGTGGAAGATTGCTCCACCTCATGGTCAATTGATGAAGATGATGATCAATCCACAAGATCACTTGACAAGGATGACGACTATGAGAGTGATGTCTCTACAAGCTCTCCCTCTACACCACATTGCTTCATGTCACCCGGTGACACTAAGGTATCAATTGCAAATGTGGTTGTTGATTGTGATGATCTAAATGTAGAGCTTGTATGTAGACTCACCAAAGCTTTAGAAAATGAGATGGCTAAAACAATGAAATTGATAAAAGAAAACTCATTTCTAAAGAATGCATGTGAACAACAAAAATATTTACTTTATGTTACTACTTGTTCACATGATGAGCTTAAATTGACTCATGAGGAACTTAGTGTTGCTCATGACAACTTGATACAAGACCATGCTTTTCTCACTAAGAAGCTTTCTAATGTAGAAACTAAAACTAGTGAGATCTCATCATTTGGGTCAAATGATCAATCACCTATTTGTGCTAACCCATGTGATGTAGAGAAGAAGCATGTATCCACCTCTTGTGAAGATTTATTGTCTATGCCATGTTCTTCACATATAGATGCTTGTTCTACTTCCTTGTCTTGTGAGACTAACATTTTGAAGGAGAACAATGAGCTCAAAAGTGAAGTGAAGAACTTGAGCAACAAGTTTGAGAGGTGGTGTAGATCAAAGGTCACCTATGAGCACTTGATGAAGAATCAAAGAAGCTATGGTGACATGAGTGGCATTGGCTTCAACAAGAGCAATGTCAAAGGCAAGAGAAGATATGAAAGAGAAATGAAGAAGCAAGAAGAAGAGAAGCTATCTGATTTCATGTGCTATCGGTGCCATGAGATGGGACATCTTGCAAATGCTTGCCCCAACAAGAAGAAGCCCAAAGCTCAAATCAAGAACAACCATCATGATGGTGACTTGATGATGAAGAAGAAAACAAGAAGGGGTGGAAGAGCAATGCATCCAACTCATATCCAAGATGCCAAGATGATGATGAGCAAGAATGAAGAAAGGAAGAAAGATTTGGCTCACATCAAGTGCTACAATTGTGATGAATTGGGCTACCTAGCTTCGGGTTGTCCAAACAAGCTTGAGGAGAAGGCTCAAGCAAACAAGAAGAAGCAAGGCATTGAGAAGCAACACATGAGCAAGGAAGAAAAGGCTCAATCAAAGAGAGTTTGCTACTCATGCCGGGAAAGGGGACACATGGCTAATTCATGTCCCCTAGGTATGACTTCTAAGCCGATTTCAATTGATAATGTTAATGTGCTTAGAAAGGATGAAAATGGTACCTCTTTGGTTGCTATTGCAAAACATCCCGCTATCCATACTAAGGCAATGCCTAAGTATGTTGCTCCTAACTTGAGAGGACCCAAACTAGTTTGGGTACCATCAAAAAGTGGATGAATGTGTGTAGGTACCATGGCATTGGAGACTTGATTCAATTGATTCCATATTGTTCATTATATGATTGAGTCAAGTAATGAAGCTTAGTGCTATCCAAACCCAATGCCAAGACAAAAGAGTAAAGTCCAAGTGCTATAACATACAAGTGCAAAGTTCAAGTTGTGGTGGTTGATTGGAAATATTTGAAGGCTTGCAAATGATAGATGAAGAATCTTGCTATTTGATGAGCATGAGCTACTAAGGTATATCTCTAGTTGATCATGTTATTTTAGATGAATATGAGTTGATTGAATTGGATATATATGCATATGTTGCTTGCTATAAGATGATTGAATGGATAAATTGCTTAGTGATCAAGTTTGAGTTAATTTGATTGGATATGTTCACAAGATGACCTTTAGTAAGTGGATTTGCATGGATATATGTCTTGTGTTGACGTTCAAGCAAGTTTATCTCAAGTTTGATTCAAATTGGTAGAGTATAGCTCAATTGCTCGAATTTGACCAAAATCTGAAATCTGAGCTAGCTGTGATAATAACCATGTTTGAATGATCAAATCTATTTGGATTGGCTTGAAATTTGGTACACATGCTCTTCACTTATGGTATTAGTTGTTGTGCAAAATTCATGATAATTGGATAAGTGATGCTTTGGTTTTGGAGTGGATCTTGTCAACTATAGTGCAGCAGTTTTCAGCATGTAGTACTATGGAAAGAATTGAAATCTGATAGCAATCTAGAAAGCCAATGAAGCTTAAATTTTTATGGCTGATAGAACACTTAGAGAAGCACATCTCCACCAAATTTCATGGTCATTGGACTTATATCTTGGGAGATATGCATGTTTCTTTGAGAAGGACAGAATCTGCCAGAAAAGTGACAATTATTGGATTGATCTAGAGTCACTTTGATTGAAAGACCCTCAAGTTGGAATCATGTTTATAAGTGGTTGAAGGACCTATGTTTGGTTTTGAGATGAGCTAGAAGTATGACAAAGATGAGATCAAGACCAACATCAATATGAAGAGAAAGATCAAGTCCTAGTATCAAATTGAAGATCATTTGGAAGAAAGAAAAGGACTCAAAGATGGATTCAAAGTCACATTTCAAGAAGAGTTCAAATGGATTAATCAAACAAAGTCAATTCAAGTGAGTATCAAGGATGATTCTTTAGAGAGAGGTCACTTCTCCCTTTTGTAGGGGCTTGCCGCCTTTGGTAGGTTAACCAAGCGAGGCTTGGAAGGCTAATATGGAAGCGGTGATCTGAAGTATCATTGGAGATGCTTAGTTGGAGAAATCAAGAGATTGATCAAGAAAGAAAGCAAGCAACACCCAAAAGAGAGCAAATCATGGCAACTCAAGTGGTATTCACATGCAAGCTATGATCAAATGAAAAGACAAGCCAACCACAACATTGAGCTAGTGCACTTGATCATATGGGTGAAGATTTGTTTTATCAATTGGTATCTATTGATTTTCACCATGGTCTTCACATTGCTATTTGGAGCTTAATTGGAATCAAATGACTTTCCTCTACTCCAAGATAGCAACGGTATCATTGTAATGTGCATGATCATTCCATCCCTTACTAGTATGCGGTTAGTGCATATAGTACATGCTTAATAGGATCATGCATAACAAATGAAAAGTTTAAATTCATAGCCTACCACTATTGCTTGATTGATTATATGATCTAGTGGTTAGTATATGAGTTTGTTCATGAGCTAGTAAACCCAAGTACTTGATCTAGAAGATGAGCATTCAAGTGTCTAATTCAACGTGAGTAAGATAACCATTAAAAGATGTGTGAAGAAGCTTACTCTAGAGCAAACCGAGTTAGATATCTTGTGCAAATTTGATAGTTCAAGTCACAAATGAGAAGCTCATGAGATGACAATAGTTCAAGAAGAAGACAATAATGCAAATGGATATCAAGTTTAAACTTTCATTCAAGTGGTATCCTACAAGACTTCAAGTGATCCTCAACTTTAAGTGATCAAATCAAGCAAAGCTTCCCTCACCAACAAGAGCTCAAGTTTATCAAGTGGATGACCCATGCTATGACATAGGGGAGGTGCCCCACCTATTGGTATCAAGGTCAAAGATCCTACACATGGTGTCATTCCAACACGTATGGTGGTGTTCATAAAAAATGCAAGTTTCAAGTCTCAACTATCTACCCTAGTGTCACCCTTTGTGAGAAAGGAGCATACCTTTTATGGTCATTGATGACAAAGGGGGAGAAGTTGTGGAAAAGATATGTAAATTGTGATATGTCAAGGACAAAGGGGGAGAAAAGAAGATGGACATGGATCAAGAGGGAGCAAGATTGGAGGATCAAAATTCTTGGACAATGAGAGCACACGAGTAGGGGGAGCAAGCTCATGAACTTGGTTGTTGCACTTGATATGTGCATAATCATGTGCTTGCTTGCATTGCATAAGTTTTAAAATTTTATATGCATGCTTGTGTGGTGTATGCTAGTTATAGGATTTAATTGATGATTTGATAACTAGCATGCATAGGTTGATAGCTAGACTTGTGCTTTTCATGCAAAACTAGACCCTTGCTTTTAATGTTGATCTCACGGGGTTTTCTAGTTTTTATGATGTCTAGCTACTCTTGGTGCTAAAGAAGGTGTACAACTATGAACTTCATCCATATCACGCTTCAAAGGTTATTCTATACACCTTAGCACCCCTTGGTAGTAATTACTCTCCCACACTTCGGTGTCTATGCATATGTGCAAGCCTCTTTTCCAAACACTCTAGCACACATGTAGGGGGAGCTAATACTACCATTTCAGGTTTGTGATACTTGTCCAAAATCCTTTACACATGGTAAAATAGCTTGGGCAAGCAACATGAATCCAAACCAAGTTAGCAATTTACGTTCTTGTAAAGTGCTAGCTTGGAATAAGCTTTATTTCCATATCTTTGTAGAGTTGCCATCAATTACCAAAAAGGGAGAGATTGAAAGGTCCTAGTTTGGTTTTGGTAATTGAGTGACAACTTTAGGTGGACTAATGGTGTTTATGTGAGATACACAGGTGATTAGTCCACAGGTGATCATGTGTGAGCAACATATGCCATAGAGGGGAAATGGCTTGGAAGATGTTGCAATGCTCACACATGTAATGAAGGAGCTTAATGCACATGAAACATGACATGTGATTATGTGGCTAAAATGGTGAAGATCAAGGCAAGACTTGACTTGATGGACCGGTTGCGAAGGTGAAGGGCAAGTTGGAGGCTTTGAAGGCATTGGTACCGAGTGTCGGGAGGCTTAAGCAAAACTTGGCGCCGAAGGACCGAAACACTGGTGAAGAGCAAGTGAGGTCAAGATCGATGGACCATGGAGGTCATGTGATGATATGAAGTGGATCATATCATTTGATCGAGGCTGGTGCATGTGTTGCATCAACACCGAAGGAGATGGAATGGAATGCGCAAGGCAAAGATATATTTGTAGGGCATTTCATTTCACCGGTCATAGGTGTGTAGAGAAGTTTATGACCGGGTTTAGGATAGATGGCCGTACTATTAAGAGGAGCAAACTTGTTTGCATATCGGTCATCTAGTGCCACTTGAGCGATCTAACATTGCGTTGTTACTAGGATCGACTGGCGTGGTAAGTGCAAATGAAAATCCTTTGAAAAATGACTGTGAAAATGCTAACACATATGCACATGATGGTGTACACTTGGTGGTGTTGGCACATTTGCAAAGGAGAAGAAGTTTGGAGAAGTTTCGGAGAAAGCTTTGGTTGAAAAAGTGAAGCGATGGATCTTGGATTGGAAAACTGTACTAATCCTTTATGCTTTGGATCTTTTATTCATATGGGTTGTGTAGCCCTTTGAATAAGCTTTCCAAAATGTCCAAGATCATCGAAATCGGAGATCGGAGCTAAAAGTTATGGCCGTTTTAGCGCGGAGGTTAGGTTGCTGAAGTCGGTAGTACCGACCCTGAGGCCGGTAGTACCGACCCCTCCGTGAGCAGATCGCTTTCTCTCTGTGTTGGACTATTTTTGGTCTAAACGTAGTACCGCCATAAGGCCGGTACTACTGACCCCCGGTAGTACCGACCCCCCGGTCGGTAGTACCGACGTTTGGAAGAAGTTTGGAGGTGTTCTGTGTAGATCTAGATTTGGCCTAAAGGCAGTACCGCCCACTACTAGAAAAACGGCCTATAGCCCCGGTTGGGAAGGGCCTTTAGCCCCGGTTTTCCCAACCGGGGCTACCAATCCGGGACTAAGGTTGGACGCTTTAGTCCCGGGTGCTACCAACCGGGGTTAAAGGTTTCCACGAGAAAAAATAAATTTGCATCTGTGAGATTCGAACTCAGCACCTCTCGCCTCAGGCACGCTTACCAACTGAGATACACAACCCACATGATGTAGTTCTGGACGTTTTTCTTTTGAATCCACTCGGGAAGGACCTTTAGCCCCGGTTGGTAACATCAACCGGGGCTAAAGGTTCACCCTTTAGCCTCGGTTGATATTACCAACCGGGACTAAAGGTCTTTAGCCCCGGACACAATTTTTGGCCGAGACTAAAGCTCAATTGATGGATCGTCCAAAGGCCTGTTCTCTAGTAGTGGCCATAAGACCGGTACTACCGACCCTACTACTGACCATGTTAGGAAGTCATTTCTAACGGTCTTTTGGACCGCCGGTAGTACCGGCCCTTGCGTCGGTAGTACCGACCATAGGCGTGGAAGCTCGGGAGAAGGGGAAAACGACTAGTTTGTGGCTCCCCTCTATAAATAGATGGGTGGCCGGCCCTTGGATGAGGCTGAGCACCCTAGGGACTTAGTGTCCATAGTTGGGATGTGCTTGTGAGCCCTCTAACACACATATGCTTTAGTGCTTATCCGATTATGTGAGAACAGCGATCCTAGTGCGTTGCTTTGAGAGATAGCATCGAGTGACACTAGGTGTTCGAGTTGCAAGCCGGTGGTGCTTATTACTCTTGGAGGTTGCCACCTCCTAGACGGCTTGGTGCTCGTCTCCGTCGTGAAGCCCGCGTGAAGATTGTGCGTGGCTCCGGAGAAGCTTTGTGAGGGGCATTGTGGTCGCCCCGCGGGAGATCGCGAAGAGCAACTCTAGTGGAGAAGAGGCGTGAAAAGCGCCAAGTGGTCCGGCCGGATCGAAAGCTAGAGCTCTTGGTGAGCACTCCATCGTGGAGAGGTTGGCTTAGTGTCACCACTAGCGAGAGGATCGGCGACAACCTTGGGCTTGCTTCAACGGGGACTAGCTTGGTGGCAACCAAGTGAACCTCGGGATAAAATCTTGTGTCCCCGTCTCTTGTTGCTCTTATTGTTCTTTGTTCCTTGCATATTACGCTTTGCTTGTGTTTTTCGTGTTCTTCCTCCCTCCTTCACTCTATCTTAGGTTGGGAAGACTCGATCTATCTTTTGGCAAGGAATCAAGACATTGGGAAGCTACATTCATCATCTACAACATCTAGGGAAGTGGGGTAATTGCTAGATCTGAGATTGCATCTCACCTGCTTCAATTTCGTAGGTCCCTGCAGGTGCTCGGTAGTACCGGCCGTAAAGCCCGGTAGTACCGGCGTCGGTAGTACCGGCGTCAGTAGTACCGGCCTAGCAGCCCGGTAGTACTGACTGCCTGCTGTTTACACTAGCTTGTGTTGCTACACTTTTTCTTGTGGTAGTGTTTAGTTTCTTAGTTTGTGTAGCTACGTTGAGCTCTCTAATTTGGCTTGTGTAGCCTTGTTATTGAGCATTGCTAGTGAACTTAGGCTTTGTGGCTTTGCATCACTAGATTGTGTAGGAGCTCCCCCGTGTTTAATTAGAGTACTAGTTGCATAGGTTTGTATGACCTTGCAAGCTAGATTGATTAGGTGAGCTCTAGCTAGCCCGACACTTTATTTGCTTTGTTTAGGATCTTTTGTAAGGTGTCATAGAATATAGGTAGAGGGGTGTAGTCTTGGCTAGACCGATAGTTTCAATTCCGCATTTGTTTCGGTTAGCCACTACCATTAATTTTGAAAGGACTATTTACTCCCTCTGGTACGCCAATCTCGATCTTTCAGGCTGGCCTCGGAAGCACCGGCAGAGGGACTGCTTTGAACATCCGCCTACAGAAGGAGGCGCAATCACTGATGTCCTCTCTGCCCCGTGCAAATCTATGCAGCCATCGGTCTTCTCAACACCTTGCAAATCATCATAGTCAGGTCGATAGTGGCTGAAACTGGGCAATCAATTTGGCCTGCGGTGGAGTGAAGGAACGCTGCATCAATCTCCATATTATTGACAACATCGGCCTGGATTTTGTCGGAGGACTGCTCTGCCACAACAAGCTGCACAGCGTGCATTATACTCCGTACTTCTCTTGTAAGTGGTACTATTCGTAACATGCGCACAGTGCAGTCTGATTTTTGCATGTCAACTTGCCACGCATATATAATTTGTCTTTGTAAATGTCAACTAAGAACCGGATAAGGATGTCAACAAGGGGTTTACAGAATCTAGAAAAAGACAAAATCGTAGTTAAGGTCCCGCAATGCCATATATAGTGAGTCAATTCTGAAGAAATAATATGTGTTTTGTCGCTTGAGTCTTGACTACCATTGTACTGTACGTCTGCAAATCTGATCTCTCTACTAAATCTCTTGAGCCACTTGTTAGTAGCGTGTTTGATTTCACATACTTATATCCCTTCTAAAATTCTAAATGTCAACGAGCTACATTACGAATTATAGTACCTATCTATATATACTTCCCCCAGTTTGTACGTGGATATATTTGTAGTTGAGTTTCCTTTTGCTGCGCGACTAGTGCATTTTTCTTTTATGAACTATCAATAGTTACATGTTCTTGTGATGTCAAAGAACTACTACCTACGGTCTTGTTTAGTTCCACAAAATTTCCCAAAATTTTTCCAGATTTCCTGTCACATCAATTGTTAGACGCATGTATGAATCATTAAATGTAGGTAAAAAAACCTAATTATACTTTTAATATATACATGTCGAGACAAATCTTTTGAGTCTAGTTAATCTATGTTTGTCAAAGTTTGTTAAATAACAACGAAAGTACTACAATATTTTTTTTTCAAAAATTTCTGAGAACTAAACACAGCCTGTCTGATGACGCAAGAGTTAGCTAGAGTTAGGTTCCACATATTTAAGTCTGTCTGATGACGCAATACTGAAACAAATTGAATGCCTGCAGATTCTGCCAATAAGAAATTAAACAACCAGAGGGCGCAAGATCGATGTGCATGAGTTCTTCCGCCATCCGCAATGGTTGTCAAATAACTAGCTAGGAGGAATTCTATCGGCTCTCAATAGCACTTTACAAATAGTTAGCGAGATGACGTATAAAAATAATAAAAAAGTAGCACTCTTATTGACTATCGACGACAGAAATCAAATAGCTAGCGACTTCACAATAGCTAGCGACTCATAAATAGCTAATCTAGCACGATTTCCTAAAAATACCTCTCTCATAATACTCTCCACAATAATATTTATTTTTTCTTATTTATATGTCTCATCTAGCTAGCTATCGACAAATTGTCATTAAGAGCCAATAGCATTTTCCTAGAGATCAAATAGCTAGCGATTTGAACACCATTGCGGACGCCCTTAGGGCACTCATGACTCTATCATAGATTCTAAGCATATTTATTACCTCGAAGATATCATAAACTTAAAGTCTAAATAAGACTTGGAGTCTTAGTTTTCCTTCCCATCTCTTCAATAATATACTGTCACAACAGCAAAATACTATAAATAGGAGCGTAATAAATAGGATTAGACTCTATGGTAGAGTTTACATTGTGAAGACCAGTCTCAGTAGAAGTTTCATAGAGTTTCATGGGCATTTAATACACTAACATGACGCTTTTCTTTGAAGAGAAAGATGACAAGAGTTTCATCATGGGAGTAGAGATAGTTTCATCCGATGAAACTCTTAGGTCAGTCTCAATGCACAGTTTCATATCTCGGTTTCCAAGACGAATGAAATCACTGATGAAATAGATCTCTCCCTCAATGTACAGTTTCAGTGCACAGTTTCATATGCTTTGTGGTCCCGTGATTCCTCTTTCTCTCTTTTTTCTTTCTCGAATCGCGCGTGTTGTATAAGATGAAACGCAATAATGCTCTCAATGGGGGTTTCAGCAAGGTTTCACGCTGATGTGGCACCCTATTTAACGTGCATGGGTCGTCCCCTAACGTAGATAATGTATTGGAGGCACAACTAATCAGGACAGGTACACAACCTTTTTGAGAGTTGACGATTAAAAATTTACCAATTCGTATGCAGGCAGCAGGTATCAGACTTCCAGACCAGTAAGCTAGCTGGCCTATTTACTAAAAGCTGCAATGGGTGGGGGGGGGGGGGGGCATTAATTTGGAGGCCCCTGTGCTGTCGATCACCTCGCACACCCTTGTCGACGAGCCTGTGAAACCTTTTATGAAACTTTACTGAGACTGGTCTTATGCACTGTTTCTAAAATCCGAGTGTATTAGAAACTGAGAGATGAAATCCCCACTGACACACTGGCGTGAGTGCTCTAATGTTTATTGGTCTTATATTGTACCCTATCTCTTGCATCGTTCTTCTGTCAACCGGAAAGTCTCTCCATCGTGAGCTGTCAGCTGTCTGTTAAACACTATAGGTATCTCCTGTTGCAATTAGTAATAGTATACCTGCCTGGTAAACAGGTCTAGGGATAGGTTGGCAAGCTGTTAATCGATATCTGGAAAGGCAGATAGAAATACACTGAGAATAAATAAAGAGCAAGCGCGAAACAGGGAACAAGTTATTACTCCTATATACTGTACTCCATTAGGTTATAAGAGCAACCTCATGAGTATATGTGTGATCGTCTTCCGAGCTTATAAGGGTAGTCCCAATGGTTAAAACTGTACACGATATCAAAAAAAACCACGTCAGCAAAAATCATCAGTAGAAACTACCTCATACAATGGTGCAGTGCCCTAACTGGTTTTCATGCATGAGGTTGTGCTTATTATTAGTAGCTGCGATGTCATATCTCTGTCTCCATCGCAATATTGTAATTGATTTTCAATCAACCAATTGTGGACTATCATTGATATTCAATGAGCATGTTAGATGTCGTCACGATCTCTCTTGAACAACATGTTTAACCTTGCCTTTTAAGCTTAAAAAATGTAGCATTTGAGTATATATCTTTTCAAAATTTATCATTTCATTCACGCATGATAACATATATTTGGAGCTGTAGCTATAGATATATTATCTTTTCAGAACCAATAATAGAATAAACTGGCTATATATATATTTGGAGGCAGATAATGTTTTATGATATGATGTACTTTCTCTATTATTAAATAAATAGATTTCTAGAATTCTCTTAAGTTAAACTTTTGAACTTTGAATTTCTAAAAAAACGTTAATATTTATGATATCAAATTAGTTTCATTATTTATATTATAGATTTTATTTTCATAATATGCTCAGTTCAGGTCATAAGTGTTATTATTTTTTCTATAAAGTTAGTTAAATCTAAAAATGTTTGGCTGATACAGATTCTAGAAATTGATTTATTTAGGGACGAACCGAGTATTTGCACATGTTGACTTCTTTGATGTGTTTAAGCCAATCAAACATATGTTAATTGATATGCCGCCTTGCCGCATAATGGCCCCGTCCGTTCGTATGGCGTGCTTCCTTTCCGGGAACCAGAGGCCATGATAGTGACAATCCGTGTTTCATAGTAGTATTTATATGTACTTTGTACTATTTATATAG
Organism: Coix lacryma-jobi var. lacryma-jobi; assembly: GCA_009763385.1. Taxonomy (NCBI): domain Eukaryota; kingdom Viridiplantae; phylum Streptophyta; class Magnoliopsida; order Poales; family Poaceae; genus Coix; species Coix lacryma-jobi. Next base: position 42,008,551 of record CM019823.1, on the reverse strand, counting down.
TACTCCTTAAGGGTTTGGATGCAACTATTTATATATGTACTTAAAACAACATTTTTGGACTCTAAACAAAAAAAAAATTCTCAGCTACAAAATTATCTTCATCCGAGTTCGTATGAAAAAGTTATGAATTATATTTGGATGCAACTATTTTTAAATACAGGCCTATTAAGATGTCCATCTCTGATAATTGATTTCTAGAGATGAACTATTAAAATGTCTGCCAATGATTTCCAGAGGAAGAACAATCCCATCTCTGTTAACTTACTTATGGAGGTGGGTATTTGCCTGGAGGACACCTAACCATTTATAGAGACGGTCCATATAGAAGTGCCCGTTTTTGTTCATAGATGTTGTCTCCTAAAATCATTTTTATAATGGTGGATACATCTGTAGTACATAGAGCTAAGTCACATGAACCCCCACCTCCAAATCAACAACTTATTTTACTGAAGAGGCATGACATCTACATGTAAATAAATATGATGTATTTCCACATACATGTATATACTCCAAGGTGAAAGCATTTTAATTAGGAACCTAATACAATTTTGGTGATTAAGGACAATAAGATTACTAGTATTAATGTATTCTCCGACAATAATCTAAAGTGAGTCCCAATGATGGATTTCTATTGGAATTCTTGGTCCCCCTCTATGGCTTTCTCAATATGGGTGCAAAGGATATGCATGAAGGATAAGAACCAACTAGTTCTAAGTGTCACACTGTCACTTGGAGTTAGAGGCACTTAGAATAGTATAGGACTTGTTGGGTGTATTATAAAGGGGGACTAAGATCGGTGGCTTAACCTAGTCCTAGTCATAGTACATGTGTTGCATACTTGTGAAATTTTGTGCTAGGTAACCTACATGAAGCCTAGCAATGCAAAGGAATGGGATAACGGCTCAAAAGAAGTTGAATTGGACAAGTTTCAAATAAAAAAGATTGGATGATGGCAAAGTTATACCAAATTGTTGGCCCAAGTTATTCCAAAACTCTCTATGATGGATAATGGTAGCGCTCTAGCCAACAAAACAGATCGGTGATATCAAAAGCTTGGTGTGGGGTTGAAAGCTTGTGACCACTCAAGCCTCATAGAAAGGATGAACACAAATTGATCTACCTAGGTTTAAGCCCTTATTATGTCCTGCTTTCATCATGTGCGTATTCTCGGGAGTATGAATAGTCTTAGATCCCTTCTTTTGGCGCCCTAACTTCCCTTTTTATACAAGGAGGAAAGTAGAAGGAGAGCCTCTTCTAGGTGATGGGTACAATTATGCATTTGGCAAATTGTTCCTCATTGTAGCTAAAAGACTACTTGGCCATGACATGGGCATTGGACTAATTTTGACTCTCATCCTAGATGACATGGACGGGGTCGGTCACCTAAAAGGATCTAAAATGGCTAGAAGGCTTGAATAGCCTATCAAAAAAATTTCTTCAAAGCACAACACTAGACAAAGTGATTAGCATAAGAGATATATGTAATAGAGCCACTACTTTCTTAGCCTATTGCACTTCAAAGCAAGCCCCTAAACAATTCTAGTAGCAAGGGATACAACTACTACACTAGAGCACACACAAGCCATCGAGGCTAGCAACTATACCTAGTTGAGCTACACAAGGAAAGCTACTAAAGCTACTCTATAAAACTAGTAGAGCTACAACTACAATTACACCAAGATATAAACCCAAGGTTTATTTGGTTGCTTGATGGCAACCTACCACTATACGGGTTCCATTATCTGGTTTTTTTTGCAACGCTTTTCCACCACTCATTTTTTTCCTATGCTCACAAAGTTCTATCACTATATGTAGCTAACCATGGGAATCGAAAGGGTTACCTCTTGGATACCAACTAGCTACTCAACCACCAGATCACGTCTCATATGTTTGGTTCAAGAAAGGAAGCAATTTACTTATAGTTTAAACTTTGTAAACCAAGTCTAGATGAATATTAAGTCGAATAATATTTTGGTATAATAGTTCCATAAGAATTGAGTAGATCACAGAATCAGATACTCCTTTGGATTCAAATATTTACTCAACCATAAAAAAGAGTGCCATTATAGTCTGCTAACTTTTGGATATCTATAGTAACTAATTGCACATGTATGTATCATTAGACATTAGTTCTGGATCGGTCCAACATTTTGTAAGGAAGATTGTTGGTAGTTCTTAACTTCACTAAAGATAGAGCTAGGCAACTATCCCCGGTAACGGTCCAGAAATGCTTGTTGACACTTGCTAACATCGTTACTAGGAGTAGACTATGGAATCTATCCCTGGCAACGACGCCAGAAATGCTTATAGCAAATTCAGTCACTATACCTAAAGGAGTGAAGCTAAAACATCTATCTACGAATGTCAAATGGGGTTGTCAATCCCGACACTAGTAGGACCTAGCTAGAGAGATTGCAATCTACCTAGAGGAGATTCTGCAAGCGCACAGAACTATCATAGTAGCACTTCGCCTGGGAGTACCAGGTGTCGATTTATTTGATCCCAAAGGAAGGCTAGGGTGGTGTATGAGTCGAGTCAAGGAGGGGATGAGAGTCGAATAATAAGAAAGGGAAAAGGAGAGAAGACAGGAGATGAAAGGCAAGAAAGAATTTATGAGTGGATAGGTAAGGATGAAATGAATGGTTAAGGTAAGGTGGATAGACATGTAGATAAGGGGAATAAAAGATAACTAAGGATAACTAATATGACTAACTAATAACTAATAACTACTCCTAGATAACTACGAAGCAAGATAGGCAAATGCCAAATAAGCAACCAAGTTAAGTATAGTTTTATTCCTATCTTGTCAAGTACCGAGGCATACTAGGCTTTACCACTGACTTAGGTTGAACTCTAGCACAACGAGCCTTACTGTTAAACTAGACCAACTACGTGGTGGAATTCAAGGCGCACAGGGTTGTCACCACCTGCTTGCTATCACAGCTATCCGGGGGTCTAGTCGTATCTGAAGGTAAGTCTATAACTAAGCACCATGCCTAATTATATTCTAACTATCTCTACCCTGGTCTAGAATAGAGACACCCTTGCGGACGTCAGAGCAAATACTTGACTTAATAAGATAAACACTAAACTAACTAAGCAACCTATTAGCAAAGATCAAACACTAAGCACACTAGAGATTAACTACTATGGCTAAGTGAATTGAAATGTAGGATAGCTAAGTACTCAAGCAATCAATCAAGTATACTACTCAATACTGGCAAGTAGAATAAAGTAATACTTGAAATGATGAAATAGAATATAGTAAAGTGCTTGAGTTACAAGAGCAAAACCTGAACTGGAGATGAAGGAAGACTCTTCCCAACTCCAGGACCGATTACTCGCACGCTACTCTTGAGCTAAGCCTTGAGCAGCGCTTCCGCGAGGGCAATGAGGCAAGGATGCCTTGCTCTACTAGCTACCTACTTGCCTAAGCTTGGCTAAATCCTAAGCTATTAGCTCTCTAGCTTTAGCCTTGGTTTATTCTTCCTTCCTTTCCTTCCTTGCTTGCTTGCTTGAAATGAAGTGACACCTCCAGGGGGGTATTTATAGCCCAAGTGAGTGAGGGGGGTACTTATAGGGGGGCAGCCAACCGACCTAGGGCAAACCCTAGTGGCGGGCGCCAGCCCTAGGTGGCCGCCGCCACCCCCCTAGCCCTTGGATGCACCGTCATTGATCCTACGGTCTCCAGGGACTCCTCCAAGGCGGTTCCAAGGTCGGTTGCATGTCCAAATAACCGTCACATGGGCAATTAGGTCATGATCCACGTGACATCTCTTCTTAGCCCTCCGATGCCACCGACCTAGTGACCAAGGGCTAAGATTTGGCCCTGGGGTGGTCACATGAATCAATGACGTGGCAGGGGAGAGTTTGGGCCTCTCCTTGGTGGTGGGCGCCACCCCACTAGGGCCCAAATGGGCCCTGGTGAGTGGGCTCGGCCCCTGGTGGGTCCATTCTCCAAATTTGGTCCAAATCCTGTATTCAAATAAAAATCTATGGACATGTGGAATTTGGTTAGTTTGAAACCTATTTGACTACTTTTCATGCCTTTTTGGTTAATTTTTGGGTAAAATGTTGATGGTAAGACAAGTGTTTAAGGACCATCAACAAGCTCCCCCAAGCTAACATGTTGCTCGTCCTCGAGCAACAATGCGGTTTAAGCATGAGCATGAAATGGATAGCAACTTAAGATGTATACAAGTGCATATTGTATAGTGAGAAATAACTTAGTGTATATCATTAATCATAGCAATGTGGGGCTTATAGCTTTTCACTTCAAACATGCAAGAGTGAAATAAAGCAGTAGATAGGAAACTTTTATCTTGCTTAGGTTTGACTAGGATTCTGTCTGGAGGGTTTTTTAAGGTTTTCAAAAGATAAAAACTTGTTTAAGTCCCCCAAGATTCACTCAATCACTCAATGGTGTTTAAATCCTCACTTAGGCCAAAATGTAGCATCTCCTATTTCTAAAGAATGATATGTGGAGTTATAGGTAGGCTAAGAATCATGAGCAAATTGCATAATGTTTATTGCTAAGCTAGACACTCAGATCATAAGGAGCAGCAAATCATAAATATTGATCAAGATGTGCATGTGTGGTTATGTGGAAGTGTATAGAGAGATATTTCATAATCCTTCCTAGTTAATTTCTGGGGTCTAGAGCTAATGATAACTCTCTTTTTTGTACTCGATACATAGTGAGTAGACAAAAATGTGTCCTCACATTTTCTTAGGACATAGTCCTCTCTTGAGCTACTTTGCTCACTTTTTTTCATATCTCTCTTTTTTAGCTCTAGATTTTCCCAGATTGTTTATAGGAAAGGATTTTAGAAATGAAAAGGGGGAAGAGAGAGAAATGCTTATTCCCAGTGTAGGAATAGCATAAGGCTAGCAATGGAACGTTTGGCAAGGTATTGCATATCTCCAGTGTAAAGAATGAGCAATTTATTTGGTGGTTGCAAACTTCCAAAGTGGAGAGTAAGCAATTTATGGTGGGTGTGTGCATCTTGATCAAAAGAAATGATAAGCTTCTCTACTAAGATCTACTAAGATCTATGAGGTCTAACAAAGCTCAACACAAACAAAGCTCTTTGTGGTTTTGACTAACAAATATTTGGCTAGTGGTGGGATGGGATAAAATCCAGGAGGAACTTTTAGCAAGGTTTTCATGATTTTTAAAAGAAATCCTCCAGATTTGGTCCTAATTTCACCTTAGCAAGTTTAAAGAATTACTCCATTTCCAACTAACTTTATTCACTAAGCATGATTTTAGTTAAAACATGTGCAACCCACAAAAGCTACAACTTAGATAAAACTAGTTATTCTAACTATAACAATAGCATTTGCATGGCATATTTTATTTCTTATTCAGGTTCCAACATTTTTAAGAAGATTTTATCATTTTTACTCATGGGATAATTACTTAGGCAAGTATATAACATTCAAAAAATTTCAAAAGATATAGAATTTAAGAACCGAACATAAAGAGTAAGGTTGAAACATACCTTATTGGCGCGAGGATCTCCCCCAAGCTGGCTTCTTGCTTGGTGAAGGGTCTTCATCTTTCTCGGTCGGAGCTCTTGTTCTTATTTTATTAAAAAAGGAAACTATCTAATGTTGTGGAAAAGGGAAACTATCCTATTATGATATTTTATTATTCTAGCTAAGTTAACATATACTTATGCATATAACTAATGATAACTGATATTTTTTTCTTTTTTTTAGTTACATGCATGACATATGTTATTTATTTGAAAAAAGGAAATTTGAAGGGAAATTTAAAAGTAAATCCATACCTTAGATCCATGGAATTTCATCCTTATTGGGTGAATCTTCTTCCTTGGGTGCTTCTTCTTTGAGTACTTCATCGGGTTCTTCTTCTTTTGGCACCTCTCCTTTGTTATGTGAATTACACAACTCAGGAGAAGGTGGTTCTTTCTTTCTGTTCCACCTTGTTCTTGGGCGCCTCTTCTTGGTACGAACGGATTTTGCTTCCTGCATGTTAGCGGCATATGCGGGACCACGGGAAAAGGAGAATATTTCCTTCCTCCCTCCTAATGTCATTTGCATTTTACCACTCCCCACATATATGCAAGCATCAACAGTGTTGTTAACGCCGAATTTTCGCACTATGACAAATGGGCCGGCCCAGTACAGGTTCGGAAAGATCACCGCCTGAGGAATCGGCAGGCATCAGGCGCGGTCGGCTAATCTGACGGCAAAGCCATGGAAGCAATAGTGAATGAATTCGGCAATGCGATGCTGCGGTCGGCTATTTTAGGTAACGATCGGCTTGTGCCGTGAGGTGATGGACGCGGCATGTCAGAGGATTCGGCGATAAGATCTTGTCATTTTGACGCGTGCCGGTTATTGAAGGAAACTTGGAGTAGAAGGCATCATAGTTTCCTGTTTTTATCGTTGTAATCGTGTCCTTCTAGGACTCAGAGAACACCAGGGTATAAATATAAACCCTGAGGCCATTGTAATATCTGTTCACAATCAATACAACCAACCCCGGCCCCGTGCCGTCTTCGAGTCCAAGTCGTGTCGTCGTGTTCTTCGAGAGGGGCCATCGATCCGTCGACCTCCGTAAGTTCTGGCAACCTTGTTATCATGTCTAGTATCGTGCGGCGGATTTAGATATGGTGCAAGTAGTCTCGTACGTTAAGCTTAGTATCGTGCGGCGGATTTAAGCTTATGATGGGAGGTTTTTGCTTATGCCTTGTATCGTGCGGCGGATTGAGTCATGAGTAAAAATAGTTATCGGCTCTGTTAGATTTGGCAATCTGATAGATTCATTAAGTTACCTTGTGTTATATGTTTTGCTATGTTTATCTTATCATAACACTTTTGCCCAATCTAGATACCGTCCGGTTCGGCTCCATCTTTATAGATCTGCTCTGTTCTTTCACGCTTATTATTGAAAGGTCGGTCATGCAGTAGATCTATTGTTCATAATAGCCGATCGGATCATATCTGGATTGCCACGTGGTGAGGGTTCATGCATGTTAAGTGTGTTTGACCTATGACAAGGCTAGGTGTCGTGCGGCAGGCGCAGGCTTTAGATTAGCTTAGTCATGCTTAGCTTGTATGTTCAATCTCCATGGATCCCAACTCGGTTGTACAATCGAGATTGGTTAAGTTTTAACTTATATTCAATACGTCATATGCGAGTACGATTCTCATGCAAACGTGTTCGGCAACCTGTTATTCACGTAACTTTATTCATATTGTCGAATAACCTTTTAAACCTGTTGGCAGATAGCTTTCATAGCTATATGTCGTCGTAAGTGGCTTCAGGGCCGTACATCTTGGAACTGTCTGGTCATACCCGGCACGTTCCAGCTTTGTATTTAACAGTTTATCTCCCTTGTTAGTTGCAGGGCAAACTGACTGGCACGCACCGGACTTCTGAGCACCCGGGCCACGATTGAAGCCAGCTTCTTCGGCTTGCTGTGTGATTGGCGCAGTGCGTCACTTTTAACGCCAACACACTTTTTGGCATGCCCGGTGGGACCCTTTTTTCCTGCAGCAATGGTCGAAGTCACTGAAGCCGAGGCCAGCAACAAGGCGGGGCTCGTGCAGGTGCAGCTCACCGAACTACCCGACGAGTACAGAGAGCAGGTGGAGGATGCTTGTGCCGAATTCCAGGCCAAGTGCCTAGAAGCCTTTTCCAAGAACAAGAGCGGAAAGGTTCGCCGTCTGCACGATCTGCCGAAACCCGTCCAGCTCAACCCGAATGATCCCGGGGAGGCGGAGGCAGTGTTGAAAATGTCTCACATAATCAACGAAACTGTCTCTGGTGCCATCGGTCGCATGCATGGGGCGTTTCTCAACACTTTCCGCACCATCATGATCGCCCAATTCGGCCCCAAGGCCGATGAACTTATGGAGGCCGAGTTTGGCCCTATAGCAGGACCACATCTTTTCAATCTGTCGAATCACCTCAAGGGGGCAGGAGCCGCTTGTGAGGAGACCCCGCCTAAGGCTCAATCAAGCGGGCCCGCCACTCAAGAGAAGCGCATGCCAGAGGGCCAATTGCCGACCATGGGTCAGCTCATGTTCGGCGCTAAGGGTTAGCCGCCAGAGTCAACACGCAAGATCTCCCCGCAAACCTATAGGCTCATAAAGGACTACTATGGAAACAGGTACCATGAGATGCTTGAGCCTCACAACATAGAGGGTGCCCCACATCCAGGACACGGGAAGCCGACGGCCGAGAAGGCCGCCGACTCTAACGTCGACGTCATGCTAGAGAGGATGGCAGATATGATGCAGCGCACTTTCGGCCTGAAGCCTAAGGGCACTTATGCTTACAGATCTCCGTTCCTCGAATGGTTCCACCGTGTGGCTCTACCTCCCAGAGTCAAGGTGCCAACAGACCTGTCCAAGTTCTCCAGCTTAGACGACACTAGCACGGTGGAGCACATCAGTCGCTATCTGCTCCAGCTTGGAGAGGCCAATACCGAGGATGCCTTCAGGGTTCGGTACTTCCCGTCATCACTCACTGGGCCGGCATTCGCTTGGTTCACGTCTCTGCCACCGGGCTCTATTCTCTCTTGGGCAGACTTGGAACAGAAGTTCCATACGCACTTCTACACGGGCACCAAGGAGAAGAAGCTGGTGGACATCATGTATGTGCGCCAGAGGCCGAATGAGACACCACAGGACTACCTGCGCAGGTTTAGGGAAGTCAAAAGCCAGTGCTTCGGCATGTACCTGCCGGACGACCAGCTTCCACCATTGGCCATGGCGGGCATGCTCCCAAGCATCAGAGACAAGCTCTTCGGCCAGGAGTTCGAGGACCTGGGTCATCTCTCTCGCCGGCTGAATGAAATGACTATCCAAGCGCAAGGCTTCCGGAGGGAAGGGCGCTTCCAGAAGGACAATGTCGCGGCGCAGATGTATCAGGCTTTCCTGGACGAAGCCGATGACTATACCGACACGGAAGATGAGGTGGCCGCTGCAGAGCTCAACTGGGATAAAGAGCCGACCCAGGCCAACAGGCAATGGCTGCGCCAGCAGAAAGGGGCATATGACTTCGACGTCACTAAGGCCGACAAGCTCTTCGAGTTTCTGGTCGCCGAAGGGAGAGTCAGGCTACCCCCGGATCACCCGATGCTGCGTCCTGGAGGGGTTAAGGACAAGAAGTACTGCGGCTTTCATAACACTAACACCCATTCCATTAATGACTGCCGTGTGTTCAGGACAAGGATCCAGAAGGCCATCCAGGATGGGCACATCAAGTTCAATGGCAAGATGAAGATCGATGCCAACCCCTTCGCCCAGAACTCCGTGTTCGTCTCAGTGAACATGGTAGCCCCGGAAGATCCCAGAGGCAAGGGCAAGGTCAAAGTCCTCACCTCCGACAAGGCGCGCGAGTCTGGCGCAGTGGATCCCGATCGGCAAATCACTGGCGATGAGCTCCGACAGCACGCCCAAGCCGCGAATAGCCGATACGAGCACGGAGAGTCATCTTCCAGGCGCAGGCCTACCCACAGGGATCTCCTTAACAAGTGGCGCCGGCAAAATGAGAAAGAGCAGAGGCGTCTCCAGCGCGAAGAGCGAGAATTCACGAAGGAATACCAGCATGAAGACGATCACGCGGGAGAGCACCGGTATCGTCTGGAGGAGAGGGCTTACCACAGAGAACAGGCCCATCGCTGGGAGCAAGAACGCCGCCAAGAGCGGGAGCAAGCTCACTGGGGCTGTCCGTTCTTCCGCCACTGCTGGAACGAAGGCTTGAAACTGCCTGCCGTCAACAACTGCCCCGAATGCAGCGATCAGTACAAGGGGTATAGGCAGGATCGGGTCAACCGCCGTCCCGTCCATGAAAGGTTGGGAGCACGCATCCCAATGGACGATCGGCGCCTAAAAATGAGAAGCCCGGGTCGGCAAGCCAAAAGATGTGCCGACCAGGAGTGGGTGCATCACCGGGACGACAGCGAGGAGGTACAGCCCCGCCCATATAGGTGGCAAAAGGGGCAATGGTGCCCACCAGGGCTCAGAAAAAGCCAGAAAAGGAGAGTGCAACGCCTTCGGAATAGGGAGTTGGAAGAAGCGGCTGCCAATGGGAAGAAGCAAGAGTGGCGCCCGAAGGAAAAACCAGATAACGCTGACGAGGGCGCTGACGTGGCCATGACTTTCTTCCTTCCCCTGGAGTTCATGACTCCTGCCGGCCGGGGGGCACAGGACGAGGTGTATACGGATTCTGACGAGGACGAGCTCGACGAGCTCACGACACAGCTCGTGTTGTCTCAGAAGGCAGCATTTGACAAACCAGCCAAGCATCGGCATTTAAAGCCGTTGTATGTCAAAGGGTACGTCAATGGAAAGCCGCTGACCAAGATGTTTGTCGATGGCGGTGCAGCGATCAACATCATGCCTTACGCCACCTTCAGAAAGCTGGGCATGAGCGATGAAGATCTGCTCAAAATGGACATGATACTCCGTGACTTTGCCGGCAATCCCTCTGACACTCGGGGTGCCGTGCACGTGGAACTGATGATAGGATCCAAGACGCTCATCACGACCTTCTTTGTCATTGACGGCAAGGGGGCATACAGCCTGCTTTTGGGCAGGGATTGGATCCATGCCAACTGCTGCATACCTTCGACCATGCACCAAATACTCATTCAGTGGGTTGGAGATGACATCGAGATTGTCCAAGCTGATGACTCGGTGAGTGTTGCTACCATTGAGCCCACTTACTGGGAATTTGACGGAGTAGATTGCTTCTCCGATCGTGTGTGGGGAGAAGGTCCTGTCAACATCTACGGCAGAGATCAACAGCCGATCCAAGCAGTCGGCTCTCAAAGCTTCTTTTAGATGGACAACCCAACTGACAACAGCGAGGGCAAACTGGGACGTGGCTTCACATCGGCCGACCAACTGGAAGAAGTGGATGTTGGCGACACAAGTAAAAAAAGGCCGATGTTCATAAGTTCTAATTTAGACCCTGATTTCAGATTGCTACTAGTAAATCTTTTAAAGGAGTTCAAAGACTGTTTTGCGTGGGACTACACAGAGATGCCCGGATTAGATCGGTCCATTGTTGAGCATAAACTGCCGATCAAGCCTGGATACCGCCCATACAAACAACCTCCGCGCAGGATCTACAAGGAGGAGGTATTGGCCGACGTGAAAAAGGAAGTGGAAAGATTACTAGAAGCTAAATTCATTCGGCCATGTCGATATGCGGAATGGATCTCCAATATTGTCCCGGTGTACAAGAAGAACGGGAAGATGAGAGTTTGCATCGACTTCCGGAACCTCAACAAAGCCACTCCTATGGACGGTTATCCGATGCCAGTGGCCGATTTGCTAATAGACGCTTCGGCCGGTTTCGAAATTATAAGCTTTATGGACGGCAACGCGGGATACAACCAGATCTTCATGGCCGCGGAGGACGTGGCAAAGACCGCCTTCAGGTGCCCTGGCCATTTAGGGTTGTTTGAATGGGTTGTCATGACTTTTGGTTTGAAAAATGCCGGTGCTACTTATCAGCGGGCCATGAATTACATATTTCATGAGTTGATCGGCAGAGTAGTAGAGATATACATTGATGACGTGGTAGTCAAGTCCAGAAGCAAAGAAAGACACTTAGCCGATTTAAGGAAGACCCTGGAGTGCACAAGGAAACATGGTTTGAAGATGAATCCAACCAAGTGTGCATTTGGGGTGTCGGCCGGTGAGTTTCTGGGATTCTTAGTCCACAAAAGAGGTATCGAGGTTGGCAAAAAGAGCATGGAAGCAATTGATAAGGTAGTGCCGCCGACCAATCTCAAGGAACTGCAATCACTGCTCGGCAAGATCAACTTTGTCAGGAGGTTCATATCCAACTTGTCCGAGCGCGTGTTACCATTCTCTCCACTGTTGAAGCTCAAGAAAGATCAGGAGTTCGTGTGGGGTGACGTGCAACAGAAGGCTTTCGATGAAATCAAAGAATACATGAAGGCGCCACCAGTGTTGGTTCCTCCACAACTCGACAAGCCTTTCAAGTTGTACGTGGCGGCCGACAACCTAACGATAGGGTCAGCCCTCATGCAAGAATTCGAAGGAAAAGAGAGAGTCGTAGCCTATCTTAGCCGAAAGCTACTGGACCCCGAAACAAGGTATTCGGCTACGGAAAAGTTGTGCTTGTGCGTTTTCTATTCCTGTACCAAGTTTCGGCACTATCTACTGAATGCCGAATGCGTGGTAGTATCAGAGTTTGATGTGATCAAGCACATGTTATCAATGCCGATTTTAAGTGGAAGGATCGGTAAATGGGTTTTGGCCCTTTCTGAATTTGACCTGCGTTTTGAATCGGCAAAGGCTGTTAAAGGCCAGGTTATGGCTGATTTTGTCACTCACCACCATGATCCTGATGCTAATATGGTAACCATTATCCCTTGGGCATTGTTTTTTGATGGATCCTCGTGCAGCAAAGGTGGTGGAGTCGGGGTCGTGTTGATTTCTCCCAAGGGGGCACCCTTCAAGTACTCTATACCGATCGGGTACCCGGTAACTAATAATCAAGTAGAGTACGAAGCACTGCTCCGAGGGCTGCGGTTGCTCGTGGACATTAAGGCAGACGCCGTGGAGATCTTCGGTGACTCGGAATTGGTGATCAAGCAATTGACCGGCGAATACGAGTGCAAGAACGACACGCTGCAGGAATATCTCGAAGGTTGCCAAGAGCTCCTCAGACAGTTTCGATCGGCAACCTTGCAACATATTCCTAGGGGGCAAAACGAAGAAGCAAACCAGTTGGCTCAGGCAGCATCCGGGTATAGGGAGAGTCAAAACATTTTTTCACTTGAGGGAGAGCAAACAACCCCAGAAGGTGATCAAGCAGTCCCAAGTGATAATCAGGCAATTGAAGACTGGAGAGACAACATTGCCGATTACCTCAGGGACCCATCCAGGAAAGTCTCCCGAAAACTCAGGTACAAGGCTCTTAAGTTCACGCTCTTGGACAATCAATTGTACTACAAATCCATAGATGGGGTTTTGCTTAAATGCCTGAACCAAGACGGAGCTAGGAAACTGATGTATGAGGTGCACGAAGGCGTATGTGGTGCACACCAGTCGGCTCACCGTATGAGATGGTTAATCAGGAGGACTGGATATTTTTGGCCGACTATGCTCGAAGATTGCTTTGAGTATTACAGAGGTTGTCAGGATTGCCAGCGATTCGGCAATGTGCAAAGGGCTCCAGCATCGGCCATGAATCCGATCATTAAGCCTTGGCCTTTCAGAGGATGGGGCATTGATTTGATCGGCCAAATCCACCCTCCATCTAGCAAGGGACATAAGTTTGTTCTGTTAGCCACGGATTACTTCACTAAGTGGGTTGAAGCCATCCCATTGAAGAAGGTGACGTCAGAGAACATGGTGTCTTTCGTCAGGGAGCATATCATTTACCGATTCGGCATTCCTCAGTCCATCACTACCGATCAGGGAACTCAGTTCACTTCCTCGGAGTTTTGTGACTTTGCCGAAGAGATGGGGATTAAGCTATATAATTCCTCTCCTTACTATGCACAGGCCAATGGACAGGCAGAGGCTTCTAACAAAATCATGATTAAAATCATTCAAAAGAAGATCGAAGAGAAACCTAAAAGGTGGCACTTGGTACTCAACGAAGCTTTGTGGGCTTACCGAATGGCTTGTCATGGGTCAACTCAGACGTCGCCATACGAGTTGGTCTACGGGCATCACGCAGTTCTACCATGGGAGTTGCAGTCGGGGTCAAGACGAGTTACATTGCAGAACGATCTGGCTAAAGAGAATTATAAGGATTTGATGATGGATGAGCTAGAGGATTTGCATTTGATTCGTCTCAAGGCCTTGGAAAATATTGAGAAGAACAAGATACGCGTTGCCAAGTACTATAACTCAAAAGTGAGAGAAAAAGGATTCGAAGAAGGAGACTTGGTTTGGAAAATTATCTTGCCAATCGGTACCAAAGACAAGGTATTCGGCAAATGGTCCCCTAACTGGGAAGGGCCTTTTCGGATTCTGAGACGTGCTCCGGGTAATGCGTACATTCTGAAAACCCTCCAAGGAGAAGAGTTTGCTAGGGCAATTAATGGACGTTATCTAAAGAGATTTCATCCTAGCGTGGAGGTCGGTGCATAACGGAATCAAGGACTAGCGGGCACCGACGGCCGATACAAGGTTGTATCGCCCTTAGCACAAAAAATGGCCGATAGAATCTATCGCCCTTAGAACAAAAATAGCCGACATAGTGTGTGTCGCCTTTAGCACAAAAACGCAGGAATACACGCGGTACTAAGAAATTGGTCAAGTGGGTTCTCACAATGAATGGGCCGCGACCAATGGGATAAGTCGTGTTCTCAATAGGTTGAGTTTTCGGCTGTATCCTCGTTCGGCCAACTTGGTGATTGGATAGAAGTAGTTGCTGAAAGTGCTTAATGACTGGCCGGATGGGTTGCAAGGAAAGGGAACTGAGTTATACAGTGCACGGATATGTTATATACAAGTCAAGTGTTTGAAGCTCGGGGTTCATTACAATGATGCTCCGGCATTCAGGAATTCGGTGAGGGCACTCAAGGCTGCCATCTTCACTTGTTGGACGTGGTCTAGAATCTTCTGATCTTCGTCCTCTTCGTGTTGGATCCTGGCGAGTTTTTGGTCAAGGTCTTGATCCTCGAGTAAGGATTTTGTCACCATGGATGAGACACCTTCAAGCGCGTCTGGCAATCTAGAGAATTGGGAACTGCGAGATTGAATGTCAGCAGTTACTTGGGCTAGTCGAACTTCTAGATTGGCCTTTTCTTCTTCCAGATTTTTCAGCTCTAGCTCCAGAGTACATTGAGAGTTCTTCATTGATTGATACTCCTCATATGAGGTAATGACCATTTGAGAGCTTTGGAGCTTTGCAGCCTGAAGAATGCTCTTGCTAGATGTGTTCCTGACAGCCCTCTTCACTGGAGCAAAATGATTGTCGAGGTCGGATGCGGCATCCAAGGAGGATTGTACATTGATGGGAAGATGTTGTCTGATGGGGTCCAGCAGCCGCTTGATTTGGTCTGCATCCCGAACTAGATGGATGATGTCCCCGCCGAGCAAAGCCGCTATATCCTTCAGACGGCTCTGAACAATGGAAGAAGAGCCTTGGTCTTGACTCGGTGATTTTCGCTTAAGGAATTGTTCAACATCAAAGGGGTAGCCTGAAGTCCCAATGATCATCTGAAAAGATGAAGAAAGGAATTCAGCCGAATGCATAAGTCCATCATGAAGGATAAATGAGGGGTTATCACCTTTTGAGTTGATTCACCCATGGTTCGGTTTTCATGCGCATACTGATCAACGAACTCGGTAGAATTCTGGCCCGTGTACTGTATAAGCTCGAGAGGATTTGGAGGATGGGTATCTTGCCGAATGGATTGTGTCTTAGCTCTGGGTGGACTCTGATCTGGCACGGAGTCTGTGTGATCATGTAGGTTTTGTAAATCCGGATCAGAGCCATGAGAGGAGTCTCCTTGCATTATGCTCTTCAGAAATGTATCTGCCAGCAGGATCATTAATAAGAGAGCACTGTATTCAAAAGAAGGGGTGATCAGAAACATACCGACGTCGGCTTCAGAAGACTGTTCGTGCTCTTGATCTTCAATATTGATAGTCTCACCCTCCTCTAATGTGAGGACTTGGGGAGGAACGGGAGTACCAACCTGCCTGGTTGTCCTAAGCCTTTTGGTTTTCGACTGCAGAAAAAACAATGATTAGAATAATAGTCGAATTACCAAATGCCTGAAGACGATGTGTGGTACCTTAGAAGATCCTGCGACTTCCTTGGTTTGCTCGAAGCTGGGAGAGTCATCATCCATTCCCCTTTTCTTTTCTGGTGTTGAGGGGGTGGCAGATTGTGAAGCAGAAGTCCTCCTGGGCCGGTTTGGGTTTGGAACCTTGTACTTGACCAGGCTGGTTGGGGGTGCAGGAGTAATATCCTGAAGGAAAGCAAAAGTCAGAGCGGAGGTTAGCAAGAAAGGGCTGCATGATTAATCATAATAAAGTGAAGTTTGAATGTTACCTCACTTTCAGAAACGAAGTCCTCTTGTAGCTGGCGACATAGAGGATGGACCGGCACGTTGAAGACATGGTCATGCAATTCTTGCCACCAGGGGGCATAGAGGGAATGGATGTTGTTTATCAGGTGAAGGGCTGATATTTTCCTCTCTGTTAGATCCTCTCCTAAGGAGAAAACTTTCAGAAATT
Source organism: Coix lacryma-jobi var. lacryma-jobi (assembly GCA_009763385.1). Classification (NCBI taxonomy): domain Eukaryota; kingdom Viridiplantae; phylum Streptophyta; class Magnoliopsida; order Poales; family Poaceae; genus Coix; species Coix lacryma-jobi. The sequence goes on along the minus strand of CM019823.1, from coordinate 41,992,327 downwards.
CAACACCCTCTTTGGGGATGGCTTTCCTGGGGTTGATGGCATTGGAGAGGGTAAGCCTTGGTGGGAGTTGACCACACCCAAACTGCCGAGCTACTATGTTCGGCTGATAGAATTCATATGTAAATGCAGCTTGTTGGCCATGGTGGAACTCAGCTGGGAGGATGCAGGGTCTGATAAAGGCATTCAGTATTTCTGCGGCTTTCTCATCAGAAGGCCCTGACCCATAGCTGAAATGTAGAGGGAAGGTAATGTCATTTTGCCCACTGTAAGGTAACCAGTCCACACCCGGGAAGCCTTTGTAGAAGAGTTCAAAAAGGTTGCCAATGTCCTTCCTAACTTTGATAGCTGTTGCCACCTCCCCATATGTTTGGCAACCTTTGGTGGTCTTCTTCTGTCCTTCGGCATAGTTGATTGATGGGAAAGAGTGGTTGCCGAGTGGGACAGATACTATCTCATGCATATGGAGCTGCAGCCACATTTGGACTATCCACCAAGGGCCATTAAAACATGGCATCTGGGCTGTTTTCCCATTCGGGTCACGATTGATGCGGCATATTTCAGAGGATACTTGATGCATCATATGATAAAGGGTGCCCAGTAACAGCCTGCCCATAGGGATACACTTGCCATTTGAAAGTTGGTCGGCTAAAAGGAAGTAATTCAGAGTCGGTTCATTGGCTTTTCCACAGAAGAAGAATCTGCATAGCCACATATTCAGAAAAGCTTTGTGCTCTGTTTTATTTACAGATTTGGACTTTTTGTTGTGTTCCTTGATATAGCCTGCCCATCCAGTGTTAACTTTCAGTACTCCCTGGTTGATTTTTCCTGAGAAGGTGTCATGGGAAATCGGGAGCGTGATGTTCAGGCCAGTCATCAGGTAAATGTCAGATAGAGTGATAGACATTACGCCATGACCAAAGACAAAGGCATTAAGAACATCCGACCAGAAATGAGATGCAGCTATTAGCAGGGATTCGTTATTTTGCATTTCTGAAAGAGAGAGCTCCAGGGCATGGTTGATTTCTTGGGCCTCCCATGTGACACCGTACTGACCATGAGTTCTCCTGTACCAGTCTCTCCAACCGGCGATAGGGGGAAGGGGCCAGTTCTTAAAGGTCTTTTTCCACTGTTTCGGCGCCAATACTCCAGATTTGAGGGGAAGTCTCTGAGATTCCGTTTCAATTAGATCGGTTGGATCTTCACTCCCCATTGGCCCGAGAAAGTAGGAGTCAGGATTGGCTGAGAGTGGAATCAGAATCTCGGATTTGAGGTCCTGGCGGAAGAAGTCAAGAGAAAGAAAGGATCAGAGAGCCGAATAATATGAAGAAACCGACCAAGAGATTGCCAAAACTGTAATTATGGCTCGGGTTTTTACCTCCGGGACTACATCAAAGGTCACCATTGGGAACTAGACTGAGGATTTGAGTTCCGCGGGAACTAATGCTTCGGACGGCGGCGGCGGAGCTTGAAGAGATGATAACCTAGATTCAAGGTCAATTTCAGAACAAATACCTTTGTTCGGAAATTGAGGGGGCATGTGTTAACGCCGAATTTTCGCACTATGACAAATGGGCCGGCCTAGTATAGGTTCGGAAAGATCACCGCCTGAGGAATCGGCAGGCATCAGGCGCGGTCGGCTAATCTGACGGCAAAGCCATGGAAGCAATAGTGAATGAATTCGGCAATGCGATGCTGCGGTCGGCTATTTTAGGTAACGATCGGCTTGTGCCGTGAGGTGATGGACGCGGCATGTCAGAGGATTCGGCGATAAGATCTTGTCATTTTGACGCGTGCCGGTTATTGAAGGAAACTTGGAGTAGAAGGCATCATAGTTTCCTGTTTTTATCATTGTAATCGTGTCCTTCTAGGACTCAGAGAACACCAGGGTATAAATATAAACCCTGAGGCCATTGTAATATCTGTTCACAATCAATACAACCAACCCCGGCCCCGTGCCGTCTTCGAGTCCAAGTCGTGTCGTCGTGTTCTTCGAGAGGGGCCATCGATCCGTCGACCTCCGTAAGTTCCGGCAACCTTGTTATCATGTCTAGTATCGTGCGGCGGATTTAGATATGGTGCAAGTAGTCTCGTACGTTAAGCTTAGTATCGTGCGGCGGATTTAAGCTTATGACGGGAGGTTTTTGCTTATGCCTTGTATCGTGCGGCGGATTGAGTCATGAGTAAAAATAGTTATCGGCTCTGTTAGATTTGGCAATCTGATAGATTCATTAAGTTACCTTGTGTTATATGTTTTGCTATGTTTATCTTATCATAACACTTTTGCCCAATCTAGATACCGTCCGGTTCGGCTCCATCTTTATAGATCTGCTCTGTTCTTTCACGCTTATTATTGAAAGGTCGGTCATGCAGTAGATCTATTGTTCATAATAGCCGATCGGATCATATCTGGATTGCCACGTGGTGAGGGTTCATGCATGTTAAGTGTGTTTGACCTATGACAAGGCTAGGTGTCGTGCGGCAGGCGCAGGCTTTAGATTAGCTTAGTCATGCTTAGCTTGTATGTTCAATCTCCATGGATCCCAACTCGGTTGTACAATCGAGATTGGTTAAGTTTTAACTTATATTCAATACGTCATATGCGAGTACGATTCTCATGCAAACGTGTTCGGCAACCTGTTATTCACGTAACTTTATTCATATTGCCGAATAACCTTTTAAACCTGTTGGCAGATAGCTTTCATAGCTATATGTCGTCGTAAGTGGCTTCAGGGCCGTACATCTTGGAACTGTCTGGTCATACCCGGCACGTTCCAGCTTTGTATTTAACAGTTTATCTCCCTTGTTAGTTGCAGGGCAAACTGACTGGCACGCACCGGACTTCTGAGCACCCGGGCCACGATTGAAGCCAGCTTCTCCGGCTTGCTGTGTGATTGGCGCAGTGCGTCACTTTTAACGCCAACAAGTGTTCAAGAAAAAGGTCTACCTAAGATTAGAGGCACATCTTTCCTATTTCCCATATCTAGTATTATGAAACAGCAGGAACATATGAACCTCTAATATGAACAGGTAAATCAGTGACTATTCCTTCTACATAGCATGTTGATTGATCAGCTAGCACGACATAGGCAGATGTGGATGACATGGGTGGAAAGAACGAGTTTTCATAGAAATCCTTAGATAAAATATTCACACTCGATCCTAAATCACACATGGCATTTTTAAAGACTTCACCAAAGATTGAGCATCTAATTATGGGACTACCAGGATCACCCTTTTTAACAGTCATGGTTTGATCTTCATAATAGTTAAAATATTTTATTTCAACCATATTTGCAGTTTCCATGTTAGGTTTAGCCGGAATTTTGCCAGTTTCAAAAGATGGTATGATCGCAGCAAGTTGAGCTAATTGGGTTTCTAACATCTTATTAAATCTAAGTTGATTTTTCAGAGCAGATGAGAAATCTTCCAATTTAGCATTTATGTTCTCAAGCATTTTATCATTTGACATTAATTTCTTATTCAAAAATTCAGTAGTTCTACCTTGAGAGTAGACTAGATTCTTTAAGAACGAGAAATTATCAGTACTTTGGAAATTAGAGCGAGGAAATGAATTATTACCTTGAGAGTTGGAGTGTTGATTCCATCCTTGATTTTGTTGACGGAAACCGTTGTTGTTGTTGTTGATGATGATGAAGTTCAAATCTTCATGTAACTCGGGGTAGTGATTCCCAGAATGTCCGGTTTCTCCATAGACTTCACAAGTCATGTAGGATTCCAGAGATTGGACACTCTCTTGTTGGTTCATCTTCTCACAACTGTCCAGCTTCTTGGCCAGCAGTTCCATCTTGGCCACGATCATGTCAGCCTCCTTAAGGGAATGCATACCTCGCTTGCGGGGCTGCAGTCTCTCGTCATTCCATCCTTGGTCCGACACCATCTTCTCTATGAGAGCCTTAGCATCTGCAACATTCAGAGAAAAGAATGCACCACCGGCGGCGGCATCCAAATGGCTTCTAGAGAGTGGGGTTAGGCCATGGTAGAAGTTCTGGATCAACAGCCAGTCCTCCATACAGGTGTGGACAAGCAGTGACGTACTCTTGCATTCTCTCCCAAGCCTCGGGAACAGATTCCTCGGCTTGTTGCGTAAAGCTGGAGATTTTGTTGCGAAGAGCGTTCGTCTTGCCCATCGGAAAGAATTTGGCGAGAAAAGCATTGGAACACTTGTCCCATGTGTCTACAGCATTGCGATTGGTATAGAACCATTGCTTCGCTTTTCCTAGGAGAGAAAAATGAAAGAGACGAAGACGGATGGCTTCTTGGGTTATCCCCTTAATGGTGAAGGTGCCGCAAATCTCCAAAAATTGTTGGAGGTGAGCATTGGCATCCTCATGAGTTTTGCCACAGAATGGGCTAGCTTGGACCATCGTGATCAGAGCCGGTTTCAACTCGAAATTGAGGTTGGCATCGATCACGACTGGTCCTGTCGCTACATTGGCGACAGAAGGAGCAGAAAACTCATGAATGGTCTTGTTGGCCATCGTGAAGGTAGAACAAGATAAGAAAGAAAGAAGTTGAAGAAGATGAAGGAAAAAGATAAGAAGGACTAAGGAAAGAAAGAATGGGGAAAGATGGGATTCGCTAAGCGGAAGCTTAAGCGAAGATAAATTCGACAAGGACTCGAAGGATACACCGATTTCCTTCCCCGGCAACGGCGCCAGAAATGCTTGTTGGTAGTTCTTAACTTCACTAAAGATAGAGCTAGGCAACTATCCCCGGAAATGGCCCAAAAATGCTTGTTGACACTTGCTAACGTCGTTACTAGGAGTAGACTATGGAATCTATCCCTGGCAACGGCGCCAGAAATGCTTGTAGCAAATCCAGTCACTATACCTAAAGGAGTGAAGCTAAAGCAGCTATCTACTAATGTCAAATGAGGTTGTCAATCCTGACACTAGTAGGAGCTAGCTAGAGAGATTGCAATCTTCCTAGAGGAGATTCTGCAAGCGCACAGAACTATCATAGTAGCACTTCGCCTGGGAGTACCAGGTGTCGATTTATTTGATCCCAAAGGAAGGCTAGGGTGGTGTATGAGTCGAGTCAAGGAGGGGATGAGAGTCGAAGAATAAGAAAGGGAAAAGGAGAGAGGAGAGGAGATGAAAGGCTTGAAAGAATTTATAAGTGGATAGGTAAGGATGAAATGAATGGTTAAGGTAAGGTGGATAGACAGGTAGATAAGGGGAATATGATAACTAAGAATAACTAATATAACTAACTAATAACTAATAACTACTCCTAGATAACTACGAAGCAAGATAGGCAAATGCCAAATAAAGAACCAAGTTAAGTATAGTTTTATTCCTATCTTGTCAAGTACCAAGGCGTACTAGCCTTTACCACTGACTTAGGTTGAACGCTAGCACAACGAGCCTTACTGTTAAACTAGACCAACTACGTGGTGGAATTCAAGGCGCACAGGGCTGTCACCACCTGCTTGCTACCACAGCTATCCCGGGGTCTAGCCGCATCTGAAGGTAAGTCTATAACTAAGCACCACGCCTAATTATATTCTAACTATCTCTACCCTGGCCTAGAATAGAGACACCCTTGTGGACGTCAGAGCAAATACTTGACTTAATAAGATAAACACTAAACTAACTAAGCAACCTATTGGCAAAGATCAAACACTAAGCACACTAGAGATTAACTACTATGGCTAAGTGAATTGAAATGTAGGATAGCTAGGTACTCAAGCAATCAATCAAGTATACTACTCAATACTGGCAAGTAGAATAAAGTAATACTTGAAATGATGAACTAGAATATAGTAAAGTGCTTGAGTTACAAGAGCAAAACCTGAACTGGAGATGAAGGAAGACTCTTCCCAACTCCAGGACCGATTACTCGCACGCTTCTACTCTTGAGCTAAACCTTGAGCAGCGCTTCCGCGAGGGCAATGAGGCAAGGATGACTTGCTCTACTAGCTACCTGCGTGCCTAAGCTTGGCTAAATCCTAAGCTATTAGCTCTCTAGCTTTAGCCTTGCTTTCTTCTTCCTTCCTTTCCTTCCTTGCTTGCTTGCTTGAAATGAAGTGACACCTTCAGGGGGGTATTTATAGCCTAAGTGAGTGAGGGGCGTACTTATAGGGGGCAGCCAACCGACCTAGGGCAAACCCTAGTGGCGGGCGCCAGCCCTAGATGGCGTCCGCCACCCCCTGGCCCTTGGATGCACCGTCATTGATCCTACGGTCTCCAGGGACTCCTCCAAGGCGGTTCCAAGGTCGGTTGCATATCCAAATAACTGTCACATGGGCAATTAGGTCATGATCCACGTGACATCTCTTCTTAGCCCTCCGATGCCACCGACCTAGTGACCAAGGGCTAAGATTTGGCCCTGGGGTGGTCACACGGATCAGTGACGTGGAAGGGGAGAGTTTCGGCCTCTCCTTGGTGGCGGGCGCCACCTAGGGGTGGCGGGCGCCACCCCACTAGGGCCCAAATGGGCCCTGGTGAGTGGGCTCGGCCCCTTATGGGTCCATTCTCCAAATTTGGTCCAAATCCTGCATTCAAATAAAAATCTATGGACATGTGGAATTTGGTTAGTTTGAAACCTATTTGACTACTTTTCATGCCTTTTTGGTGAATTTTTGGGTAAAATGTTGATGGTAAAACAAGTGTTTAAGGACCATCAACAAGGATTTAGTTACTCAAGTTAATAATGTAGATAGCCCCATCTAGTTAGTCTAGAGGGTTAAATTTTGAACACTAGAATATCACTCGTTTTTAGATGGTGTAAGTATTAGTTATAGTGTAGTATTGTATGACGTGTTGATGTCCTAAGGGACTTTTTGGGACCCATGGTCTGCTATGTCTAGGGCATAACAACCACTCTAACAAACCACTGCCAGAATTCCACAAGATGCAACTGCCACTACTCTATCACCAAAATGAGGACATGGTGCACCTTGGGCGATGTGTCGTCTTGAGGTCTATATCCTATGGTGTACCTCTCACCAGTGAGCTGAATATACATTTCAAATTCCACAACGTAGAATCTGTTTGTGTCACTATGCCCTGTGTCATGCTGCCCACATCGCATCTTGTTGCCACACCTTGCCTCATGCCACCACACTGATGAAACAAGCCTAGCCACACTAATGAAATAAGCCTCGCATGTGATGTTGCAAAATAATTACACACATATAGAAGTCTTTTATTCATAAGAATAATTACACACATACTAGTATACATCCCTAATTATGATTGTGTTGCTTCAGAATTAGGAAGAAAGGTTGTTGAGCCCTTCCATTTCTAATGTGGATCTTATGAGTAAGTGCTTCCTATCAAACATGTGTGATGATGTTGTTGGTTGTGGTGGTGGAATAAAAGAAAAAGGCTTGCATAGTCCTATTGTTAACAAAGTTGAATTGATAGAAAAACTTTCATAGTCAGAACATGAAAAACAAGAACTACAAGAAGATAATTGAGCATTTCACGAAGAAAATCAAATGATTGCAAATCGTGTCAAACGAATGGAAGAAGATGGCCAGAATTGAAGCGTCATATGGGTGCAAATTGTAGCCAACATGAATAAGAGTGATCAGTTGTAAGCATCTAGACTCAGAAGATCATTTATATCGGATCTTTAGTTTTATTTCATTTCTTCAGTTGGTGATATGAACTTTTTAATTGGTAGGGAAAAAGGTGATGACCAATACTACAAGCAAGACATGAGACTTCCAACATAGCATACAACTATTATAGGATAGATTAACTTCTTAGTTGCACATTGTTAGTCTTGTGTATAGGGTTGATTACTTTCCCCCTTTGTTGCAAAGAACCATGCATTTCGTGTATAGGGTTGATTATTTTTCCCCTTTGTTCCAAAGAACCATGCATCATGCACTACTATGAGGCCGAATTGTATATGTTTGATGTTGAAAGTTTATTCATTTTTACATTCATCTATACATTGTGAAAAGATATTCAATTTCTATATGTTGCAAAGTGGTTGTCAATGCTATAAAGTGATATTTTAACTCCCTGCAAGTAGCTAATGTGCAAATATTAGCGATAAGAATATGTCTCTAATGCCAATATGAAAATATTAGCAACAAAAAAGTGGTTGTTGATGTTGTACAAGTGGTCATTAATGCTCTAAAGAATCTAGTAAAAAAATTAGGGTCAACAAATGTGGTCATTAATACCATATGATAGATGCCATAAAAACATTAACAATGGCAAATGTGGTTGTTTTTGGTAGGAAAGTGGTCATTAATAGAATAATATTCACGACCACATATTGTCCTATTGTTGAAAGGTTAAAGACGGGAAATGGTATGTGGTCCTTAATACTATTAATCAATTAACTTTGAAAGACCACATCTCCCTTCCCTAATATCTCATTTTCTCATCGTCGTCCCCGTTGAGGTGGGTCATTGGACTACTGCTTCTCTCGGCCTTGCAAGCCCTCAAGATTGGACCTGACATGAGCACACATGTATAAGCCGGCTAGTCAACAATGCACTCCAACTATAGTCTCAGTTCCAATAGAGTTGCCCTTCATGATCTCCTATGGGGAGAGCAAAAACCCCTCACAGTCACTTGATCAGAGCAACCAAAACAATCACCAACAAGGTGCTCAATGGTCCAACCAGCTCCAAGACATCCAGGTGGTGGAAAGCACCAAGAGTAATAAGAACACCAAGGTCGCCACACTTCTCTAGTGCCACAAGATGCAAATCAACTAAGTAAATGCACTAGAAGCCTCTTAATTTGTCAATGTGATCTCAAGTGAGTGTAGTGTGTTTCTCAAACTCTAATGGGTGTGGGCATCAACAAGGAGGTTCAAGAGAGTGGCCAAACCTAGCTATATTAGATCAAGATGATCAACTAGAGAAGGCGAATAGTCGTTTCTAAAGATTAATCACTACAACTAGCCAAAACAAATGATGAATTAAACTAATTGTCTAGTCACGACTACACCCCTATATATATATATATATATATATATATATATTCACAAGCACCTTATAAAATAACCTACACAAATCTAGTTTGTAATGTCACACAAACCTAAGTAACTAGTACTCAAACAAGCACACCACAAGACAAACCCCCCTCTAGCATCGGATAAGCTGCAACACACGATGCATCTGTTGGCGGGCTCGTTCTCTAAACACGGATGGAATCCGGCCCACTCCACCTTGCACGCCCACACGTTGTTATTATTAAAGGGAAAACTCTTGCCAATAGAACAAATCGTCAAAACTGTCGTAACCCTTGCACTGTGTGTGCCTTCCTATTTTCCTCTACGATACTATGGGAGTCCACATCTGGATCTTCTAGGAGTCCATATCAATATGATACTCCATCACAGATCCACTAATTTGCATCTCTAGACTCATTTGTCTTGGTTGAATTGACTAGGTATCTAAGGGACGTTTCTGGTGGCCGGTGGCGGCTCTCCAATGCACGGCGGAGAGGCGACTCCTTGAACTGCAGTGATGTCGGTTCAGCGGCGGTGGCGACTACTGGATGTTCAGTGGCAGCCGCATGATGTATCACGAGTGGTTAGTCATCTACCCCCATCTCTAATCCCTAGCATTTGGTTCACCTAGACGGTTTTGTATTGATTACAAGGATTCATCTCCGATCTGTATGTCTTATGTATCCTTTTCCTTTCTATCGATTTTCTATTTCTTGTATTTGTATTCCCCTATTATTAGTCGAGATGAATCAACCTTAGATGAAGAAATTAAAGTTACCTATTTAAATATTATTTGTTGTTCGGTGATGATGTACGTTAGGGTCATTAGTACTGTGGCTGCATTATTAAATAGCAAAGTAAAAAGTGTCCAGTCTTTACCGTAGAGTGGAAAAAAGACTCAGTGTTGTATTTCTTGTATGGTACTATGTTAGTTTACATATTATAAATAAATATATGAAGGACCTTTTATACCATATAGACTTATTTGACGTGAGACAGATTTCCATTTTACTTAATAATTCTATTCTCTGAATGACCTGTGATAATTTGTTGCATCTGCAGGTTTCAAAAATTCCAGCATTCCACAATGCCTTATCTCTTATGCTATGGAGGTTTCAAAAGTTCCAGCATTCCAAAATGTTGTATGTCATATGCTTATGTACCTGAAATATTATGGTGCTATGCTTTCCAACTCTAAACGAATAAACATTTGCAGTGTTTGTTGAGTTGTACCAGGATTTCTTCTTTTTTGTGAGGTACCAGTTTGTACTATAGGTATTCCTTTTGGCCTCCATTATTTTTGTACAAGTACAAATTAGACCTTTACTTGCAGAAGTGATAATTATTTATTATGAAGATGACCATTGGCACTATTATGGATCTACTACTTGCTTGAACTATGTCCTATTGACAATAAGTGGGCTACTTACAATTTGCTTTATCAATTTCTGCAACTTATGATTTTTTTTGTTTTGCAGGAATCACAAATCAGTGAACTACATAGATGTTTAGATATCTTGAAACTAGGAGATCAGGAGTGATATATTAGCTTAAGCTTTGTTGCCTTTCATGGTCCAAGAATATGATGAGAAACATTAAAGATGTAAGAGTATTGCTCCTAATGATGTGTCCTAGTGCATTTGATTATTTATCTCTCTGATGTCATTAATGTCAATGACTAGACCATTGTCATTATAATTCATTGCAATTTTTTGCTTTGCAGGTAAAGAGGATAAACCTCATTCCAGTCTCAACGTTAATCATCATGATCAGTTAAGATAAGAAAACATTTTATATATCCTATATTTTGAATGTTTTGCATGTGATACTCGGTTTTAATATTTTATTATTAAATATACCTAAGTCTGCTGCATTTAAATTCATACTTTTTTGGAGAATTTAATTTCATACTTGAAGTCACTTTACTTTGGATTACAACCCATACTTGTTGATTTAATGAAGGTATCCCTAGTATGTACTATATTCGGTTGTATTTTAAATTTATGTTCTAGTCACTAAATGTTCAACATCACTTCTAAATTATCATGACAAGCCCTGTGTCATGCAACCTGAAACATAAAACTCATACTCTATTCACGTTTTATGGCAGTGGCTCATGTGGTAGGGCACGTCGACAGCTCCTTGGTGGAGGAGGCTGTCCTGGGTATATTCAAGATATGTAGTGCTAGATCAACACAGGTACTAGTTGTTTGTGCATTTCAGTTTACTAATTTTCTATGGGCTAACCATTCTTCTTCTAGATAAAAAAAATCTGGATGGTTTCTTGATCATATTGCATCTTATTAGTTACCTAGCGCCTGGATCGTTGGTATTGTTGCAGATGTCTAGTCACATCACTTTTGACTAAGATGGTCAGATAACATGCCAATTAATGAGGGAGCACTTATCTGAATTAATTTTTATATCAGCACCACAAAATTTGATTTTATATTTGTGCTGTTGTAGTCACCAGATTTAATTTCCCATCTTAAATTTGTGCTGTCATATTAATACAACATTTATTTGTAGGTCGAAAAGGTGATCACATAAGTGGAATGCTAGACTAAACTGAAGGAAGGAGAAAGGAATACAATATTTATTTGTAGGGCGAGAAGGTGATCACATAAGTGGAATGCTAGACAGAACTGAAGGAAGGAGAAAGGAGGGATGACATTCTAAGAGGGATCCTTCATGTTTTATATTTGACTCCCATAGGAACTTGTACTTTGAACAAAAAATATGTCATGAATTATGCACAGTACTCATTGTAATGAAATAAATTCTTTATACTATGTTGAGTGTGCTTATTTTCTATGTGTCGGATGGTTTTCATTACATTATTCTAGCATTATCCCTATATTTGTCTCGAAAGAAAAATATTTATAATATTGATGACTTAATGGTTTATTTCTTGCAACACATATAAGTGTTGCAACAAAGTAAATCAATATGTTGCAACAAACCATAGAAGTGGTTCGCAGATGGTCTGTGCAAACACATATAAGCGTTTCCATAACCTATCATTATGTGTTGCAACTTTGCAACGGTTATTAGTATATGTTACCAACACATAATTAAGTGTTGGAATAGATCCTTGCAACGCCATTTTAAGCAACGCATGTTAGATGCGTTGGTAAAGACCCTTCCAACGCATATATAGACTTTTAGCTACGCATATTTGTGTTGCAAAAGGGGATGTCATGTTGTAGTGGCACATGAGATTGTTGGCATTTCTAACGCCGCCTTAACACTAGGTTGCCATCCCTAGCAGCAATGCCAAAAACACATGGGTTGGTATTCATGATTGTAGCACTTTAATATAAAAGAAAATGGTAATCCGCAAGCGCACAAATCAAATACCATTGCAGCATTTCACCCAGGAGTATTCCAGGTATCATTATTTATAATTTTACCATAGGGAGGAGGAGCAGCTCAAGATATTAACAAATATACTTATGGCAAGATCAACCACACAGCACATGCGATAACAGGGGTAAGCCAAAGATAAATATAAAATAAAGCATTGATGATAGCCTAGAGATAGAATTAGAATATATACTCACTAATGTAGTAACACATAGCAGGAGATTAATTAAGAGATTAGATTCTTATGGCATTTCTTATTTACTAAGTCTTTCGCATACTCTAGCATATATACAATCACATATATCATAAAAGACACTTCATCTATGCATAAGGAACATTACTAAGAATGATCAAGAATGAAACTTGGTGTTTGATGTAACCAGGTTCTACTTGTCGTACAGACGAAAAGTGGACTACAAAGGACTCAATGGGAGTGTCACATTTGTGATCTACCACATGGCACCAAATGTAGGGTGCATTTGCAGGCAAACAATAAAGCACCATGCTTACACAATGTTGGCCACTTAACCCACTCGAGTACTGAGTTAAGCGCTTTGCAAACATATGCATAAACTCATTATCAATCATGACTATATCAAATATACAACTAGTGCAAACTAGGAACATAATAAAAAGAAACATTATATTGAATCGAATAAAGTCACAAATAAGAGGGATACAATGGCTATACCGGCCTCCAGATGACGAATCCAGAATCCCGAGCGTAGCCCGAACTCTACTTGAACCTTGCTAGCTTGCCTCTACTAGAACTAAAACTATGAAGATTTGGAGTATCTAATCTAATTCTTTGGTGGATCTAGGTCTTCAAATGAGAGAGGACCTCTTTGATCTCAGGCTTCTTCTCTTCTAGGCTTCCTCCTTTTCTTCGAGGGGGGGGGGGTAGGTCTTGCTTTATATAGGCCAAAGGGATGAACCGCAGCCACGCACAATACCCCTCACAAAATCCTTCTCCAGAGCCACGCACAATCACCATGCGGTCTTCACAACGAGACCAAAATCCACCAAGCCATATAGGTGATGGAAATCACCAAGAGTAACAAGATATTCCTAAACCACAAAGATTTTCTAGTGCCACCAAATGCAATCCTCAAATGCACGCACTAGATCCACTCAATCCCTGTAACACCCTAAAAATTTCTCCAAAATAAAATAGGTGAAAATGACTTAGTTATGATTTTGTGAGCATTTAACCTAGGGGTTAAATAATTTTAGTGAATTAAAATAAAGGTGGCAACATGTTTTTGCATTCATGCTGGTGCATCATATTTATTGAAGTGATTGGTTTTTGCCAAAATTTGAAATGGATTCAAATTCATTTAGGAAATGGTTTGAAATGTGATGAAAATAAAAGGAAAAGGAGTTTTCCCTTTCTCTCTCTCTTTCCCTCGCATCCGGCCCAAGCCCGCCGGCGCTCCCTCCCTTCCCTTTCCTCCCCGCTGGGCCGCTCATCCTCCCTTCTCCTCGCCGCGCGGCCCATTGGCCGGCCCGCTGGCGCCCGCGCCTGCGCGAACCGCCGCGCGCTCCCTCCCCTTCTCTCTCTCTGGCAACCCGGGCCCGCGTGTCAGCCGCCTCCTCCCTCCTTCTCTGCGTCGCCGCCGAGCGCAACCGCCGCGGCCGCACTCCCCCGCTTCTCCCGCGCGCTTCTCCCATGACCCCGCCTCTCCCTCGTCCTTTAAGTGGACGCGGTCTCCTTCCCCGCCCCTTTTTCCCTCTTTCGCCCTCTCTTCGCAGCGCTCCAGAGCAACCGTCGCCGCTCCCGAGCCTAGCTCCGTCAAGTCCGAGCACCCGCCGCCGTCGTCCGGCCGTGCTCGTCCTCGCCGACCCCGTTCAGCGTCTCGCCGTGATCCGTGTCGTGGTAACGGTGCCGCCGAACCCCTCCTTCCTTCCTCCCTTGAACTCGGTTGCCCTAACCGTCGGAGAACTCGTGCAGAGAGCTCCCGCCGGCCGCCGTCCGCCGTTCTTCGCCGTTCGCCGCCGTCAGCGCCTCCCCGCCGTCCCCCTCACCGTGGTGAGAATCCCCTTGTGCTCCGCTTTCCCTCCATGCACTTGGTATGGCTTGTGGTGCCTTCTGGTGCCGGGTCCGCGAGCGTCCGTGCGCCATCCATGGCGGGAGCGCGCACGCCGTCGCGAGGCACAGCGACGTCGCGGTGTGGGCACGCCCTCGGCCTTGCCCCGCAGACCTTCCCCCTGGATCTAATCCGTGCCGTCCGCGACCGATCCGACGGCCGTGAGTGGCCCGTACCCCTTCGGGGAGAGTTTTGCTAAAGAACCCCCGAAGAAACCGGAAATCAACCCGCGCTCCCCTCCCTACTGTTGCCTGAGTCTTTGCAAACTTCCATCCAGGCCCCCTGCGTTTCTTCGGTATTGAGGCGCAGTCCAGCTAGCTGCGGTTTTTGTTTAAAATTCAATTTAAATTTTGATTTAAATTCAAATGCATTTCAGTCTATTTACAGAAATGCCACTACACTGTTTTGCTTATAAAATCCACGTTTTAGCTCCGATTTGATCCGTTCAAATTGCGTTAGCTTCGTAATTTAGTGCTCTATCCGTTTATGTCCCTGCTAGTCTGTTTTAGACAGGTTAGATGAAGGGTCCAAGTTAATCTTGTTTAGGGCTTTGGAAACACCGTTTCGACCGTATCTTTCGCATAGTAACTCCGTTTTCGGTGAACCAAAACTTGTTGTGATCGTAGAAACGCGTACTTCAGTTTCATCAAAGATTTATTTCTGTTTATTACTGTTTGCTGCACTGTTCTAATGATAGCCTTGTTTGCATTGTGTATGTTTGCGCCTGGAATGCGTGGTGATGTTTTGTGTTCGAGTCGACGGTGAGTCGGTGTGGTGCGACCAGGACCCCTCTTTCTTCGACCAGCAGGAAGATCAGCCTTTCGACAACCAAGGCAAGTTAGCATGGGACCTCCTTGTTTACCTATACATTTTACTTTAATCACTCATTTATGCATGTGTCCAATTGAGCAACCTTAGAAAACCCACTTAGCTTTGTTATCTGTGATGTTCTTGTTTCCGTGGGATATGTGCATATGGGTAGAATGCTAGTGCTAACTGACTTATAACTGATCCAGTCCAATGATAATTTTGTTCTCATGATGATATGTTGTTAAACGGTTAATAAAACTTGCTGTTAGCAAAAGCTGGGATTGACAGTGCTACCATGAGTGCTATATGGCTCTGGTTTTAGCTCAGTACACTGGACCTTTTCTAACTTGTTAGCGGTAACCCGGAGGGGCGCAAGAGGGGCTTGCCTCTACGGATGTAGGGCTGCTCCTGTTCCTATGAGTATAGCTGCGATGGCCTTGTGCCATAGGAAAGGGGGGTTTGCTATGTCTGATTGCCAAGGAAACCTCGCGGCCCTAACCTGTTAGACGAACCAGCGAAAGGCTTCATAGTGTGCCCTGTCGATCTACCCCGGGAAGTGGATCAAGAGGTTGGCCGCCTCGGGCACAAGGGTAACACGGCTTGTGGGTAAAGATGCACAACCTCTGCAGAGTGTAAAACTGTTATAACAGCCGTGCTCACGGTCACGAGCGGCCCGGGAAACTAGCAGAACTTTGATGCTTGAATAACTGTTTACTTTATATTATTGGTACTTTATGATGTTATATTTATCTTTGATGGACAAATGGATCATGGGTTAACGGTTAAGCACCATATTCGTTTACCTTAATGCTAAAACTTTGCCAACTTAAAAGCTAACTGCAGTCAGCCAGTGTCAGCCTTTTGAGCCTCATGAACCCTGTGTTAGCTCGCTAAGTACGTGGAGTACTTACGCTTGTTGTTTATCTTCTTTTTGGGCAAAATCCCGGTTGGGTAACAGATGAAGGTGCAGTTGGCGACTTCCCAGAGGACTTCTAGGCTAGCTGTTTCCCCCAGTCAGCGTTCCCTATGGTGTAGATCTTGTTAGCAGTTCAGTTATCTTTTGTTTCGCTTGATGTAATACTTGTGTTGTTACTATCGTTATGTAATAAACGATGTGATGATGCCACCTTCTTGTAATTTGTCTAACTTATGTGTGTGATTGTTTCCTGGGCACACATGAGTATTCCGCCACAATTTTATCCTTAAAATTGGGGTGTGACAAATTGGTATCAGAGCTTTGTTGACTGTAGGACGCGAGCCTAGCTAGGAAATGGCCGTTCTAACACCTTTTTGTTACCTGTTCATGCTTATTTTATTATCTTGTTACTTTATTAAAATTTGCATGCTTCTTATTCTTATTCTTATTCTATTGAGTAAAACTAATTGTTTCCGCTTATCTTATCTTACTTTTATAACGTCAGGATGCCTCGCATGAACACCCGCGCGTATCGTGCCCTTTTCACCGCCAGCACCAGCCAGCCTGCTCCCCCTGTGGTCCACATCCCCGACAGTGACGGTTCCTCTAGCTCCTCCAACACCGCCTTCATCGTGGAGGATGAAGAGTTGACCTCTACCCCGACTGTCTCTGAGGAGCTAGCAGCGCCACCACCGCCCCCTGCAGCAGTTCCTGAGTCTCCAGCTCCGGAGGTGCCAGCTCCTGAGGCGCCAGCGCCTGAGGTCCCTGCTCCAGAGGCACCCGCTCCTGTGGCGCCTGCCGCTCCACCAGTCGTGGAGGTCCCCGCCGCTCCAGCAGTCCCAGCAGCACCTGCCGCTCCAGCAGCTCCTGCAGCACCGGCCTTCGTGCTAGTGTACCCGGTGGTGCACTCTCCCGCCGCTTCGTCTGCTTCAGCACCAACACCCCCTGCCTCCCCCGTAGTGCAGGTGGTGGATGAAGACCTTGGATGGACTCGTCGCTTCATGTTCAAGAAGCCCGACGAGACAGCATACTACCATAGTATGCTGGTTCGTCTGCTGAATGAATACTACCCTGAGTTGGAGGCCAAGCTCCAGTATCACTGTGGCGAGTACACTCATCCGTTGGAGGCCACTTATTGGAAGTCCGACCTGATGGTTACAGGTTGGAATGATGTGGATCAGGCCCATGTCATAGAGTCGGCTCACAGGACTACCACCAAGCGTGGTGAAGCTCTCGCCAGCATGGAGGACGCAGCACAGGATGCTTTCTTGCATTACCGTGGTCTGCGCTTCCAGTCTATGAGGACTGACCGCTACCGCTATCTGCCCCACAGTGACTTGGTGGGCTCGTGGCAAGCTCTGCTTCCTCCTGTGGAGTACCCGGTTCTGGTCTCTACCGCCCAGCATGCCTATGAAGTGCAAAGGAAGGCTGACAAGGTGCAGGATGACCTGCGCGCTTCTCAGAAAGTGATGAGGCGTCTGGAGCGTGAAGTGGATCATCTCCGCGGTGAGCTGGGTCTTCCAGCTGTTTACAAGAAGAAGTACAGAGCCAACGATGCCCCCGGTGGAGCCCAGTAGTTTGCCTACCATGTTCAGTTATCCCGTTAGACACGTTGTTTAAGTTTCAGTTTATGTCTGGTGAACTTTTAGTGGATGTGTTGTTTATGTTTGTGAACTATGTTTGGATGGATCTTTGTTTGTGTGTGGTGACGTACAAGTTATGTTGTGCTTCTCCAAGTTAAACACCTTCATGTGATGTATAAAGTTGCTTATCTCCTATGCCTGTGTTGCTGTTTTCTGGAGCACCCTGTGGTTATATCTGTATATCTCTTAATCCGTGATCCCAAAAATTATGAAATTTTTGTGGAAGTATCTAGACTGATGTATCTTTCAAACAAATCTGGAACCAAGTCTTTATCTGTTCGGATCTAGGAGATATGCCTGTTTAAAGTTGATGTTTCTGCGCAGTCTGTCACCTAGAACAGGTTCTGTTCAATGCTGTTTTCGACCCGGAATCTGGTCGAATCTGAGAAAATGTTCTATATGAAAGTTGTAGTTGGTTTCTTAAGCTTTCCAACGATGTCTGGGTCATCCCTGTTGGATTCCTGTAGCTTGAGTTATGCCATTTTAGTGTGCTGCTGTTGACAAGGATGTGCACAGAAATTTTCAGCAATGTTTATTTATGTTCATATATACATTCTTTGTTGGATATAAAGGTCTAACTCTTGCGCATTTGTTGGTAAGCAGATGGCAGCAAGGGGTGGACGCGGAAGAGGCCGTGGCCGTGGGCGTGGTGTTCCTATGGACCCGCCACCGCCACCGCCGCCAGTGACCATCGAACAGCTGATGGCCACGCAGAATCAGCTTATGCACGCCATGATGAACCACCTGGATCAGGCGCCCGCTGCAGCACCTCAACCTCTTCAAGTCAGGGACCGTCGAGGAGAGTTCCTGAAGGGCCATCCACCTGTGTTCACTCACGCCTCTGAACCTCTGGAGGCGGATGACTAGCTCCGTGCAGTGGAGAAACAGCTGAACATTGCCCAGTGCACCGACTATGAGAAGGTGCTCTACGCTTCTGGGCAACTGCAGGGAGCTGCACAAGACTGGTGGGATGCGTTCATGTTCGGCCGTCCCCAAGATGCTCCAGTTGTTACATGGCAGGAGTTCAGGGAGAACTTCAAATCCTACCACATCCCTGAGGGACTTGTAGAGCTGAAGCAAGAGGAGTTCCGCTCCTTGAAGCAAGGGTCCATGTCAGTGGCGGAATACCGCGACAAGTTTGCCCAACTGTCGCGCTATGCCCCACAGGATGTGGCCCAAGACAAAGACAAGCAGCGCCGATTTCTGAAGGGTCTTTACGATGGGTTGCAGCTCCAGCTCATGTCGAACACCTACCCGAACTATCAGGCCCTGGTCAATAGGGCGATCGTTATTGACAACAAGAGGAAGGAAATGGAGGCAAAGAAAAGAAGCTTCCAAGGCCAGTCATCGGGGAGCAACACTCGTCCCCGAACCAACCCCCAGCAAGGCTACCCCCAGAGGAATCAAGGCTCCTCCAACCAGTGGAACAGGGGACAGCAACCCCAGGGCAACCAGAACCAGCAGCGCCTTCCATACCAACAGCAGTCAGGTGGTCAGCGCCATCAGCAGCAGCCAGGAGGGCAGAGGTACCAGCAGCAGGGCAGCCAAGCGTCACGCCAGGGAGCCCCCAACTCCGCTCCCATGAAGAATGCAGCTCAGCAGAACCCCAATGCTTGTTACCGTTGCGGGGAGACAGGACACTATGCTCATCAGTGTCCTAAGAAGCAGAACCCTCAAGTCCCGCGAAATCAAGTGGGGAACCCGAAGCAGAACACCCAACCCTCTAACACTGGACGGGTGAACCATGTAGCTGCCGATACTGCCCTGGATGCACCGGATGTTATGATGGGTACGTTCAGCATCAACTCAATCCCAGCAACCATACTTTTTGATTCTGGTGCTTCGCATTCTTTCATTTCGCAGTCATTTGTTAGAATGCATGGTGTGCCTTTATGTTCCATGAAAGAAACAATCATAGTAAACTCACCAGGGGGTAGTATGCCTGCAAATTTCTGGAGCCCCACCTCTAGTGTCAACCTAAGGGGGGTAGAATTTAAAGTAAAGCCTATAGTGCTGAGAACAGCAGGCATAGATCTCATTTTGGGTATGGACTGGATGAAGCAACATGGGGCTGTCATTCAGTGTCAAGAAAGATCAGTTGTTATATCTACACCCAAGGGAGACAGGATTTGTGTGGAAGTGGTGATGCAAGAGCAGCCGACTGCCACGATAAACCAGATGGATGCTAGTGGTGCAGAGCAAGATCGGGTGGTGGACGAGTTCCCTGATGTCTTTCCTGATGATCTGCCAGGTATGCCACCTGACCGTGATGTTGAGTTCATTATTGAATTACTGCCTAGAACTGCACCAATAGCTAAAAGACCCTATAGAATGGGGGTAAATGAATTAGAAGAACTTAAGAAACAGCTTAAGGAGTTGTTAGAGAAAGGGTATATACGCCCTAGTGCTTCTCCTTGGGGAGCACCTGTGATTTTTGTGGATAAGAAAGATGGTAGCCAAAGGATGTGTGTGGACTATAGGTCTTTAAATGAGGTTACCATTAAAAACAAATACCCTTTACCCCGGATCGACGATCTATTTGACCAACTTAGAGGAGCATGTGTGTTCTCTAAAATAGATCTCAGATCTGGGTATCACCAGTTAAAAATCCGGAACACAGACATTCCTAAGACCGCCTTCACAACGCGGTACGGACTGTATGAGTATACAGTGATGTCTTTTGGACTGACCAATGCCCCAGCTTACTTCATGTATCTGATGAATAAAGTGTTCATGGAATACCTAGACAAGTTCATGGTGGTATTCATAGATGACATCCTAGTGTTCTCTAAAACAGAAGAGGAACATGCTGAACATCTGAGAATGGTTCTGCAGAAGTTGAGAGAGCATCAACTCTATGCCAAGAGGAGCAAGTGTGAATTTTGGCTGAAAGAGGTCTCTTTCTTAGGGCATGTTGTCTCTAACGGAGGTATATCCGTTGCTCCTAGCAAGGTGCAGGATGTGTTGGACTGGAACCCGCCAACCAATGCTACCGAAATCCGAAGTTTTCTGGGTTTGGCTGGGTATTATAGGAGGTTCATTGAAGGATTCTCCAAGCTCGCAAAGTCTATGACTGCCTTGTTAGAAAAGAATGCTAAGTTTGTGTGGTCTGATAAATGCCAAGCAAACTTTGAAGAGTTAAAGAAGAGATTAACCACGGCACCTGTCCTAGTTCTGCCAGACTTGAACAAAAGCTTCTCCATCTATTGTGATGCATCTCGTCTGGGACTTGGATGTGTTCTAATGCAAGAAGGAAGAGTAGTTGCCTACGCATCTAGACAGCTGAGAAAACACGAGGTGAACTATCCAACTCATGATTTGGAGTTAGCAGCTGTTGTCCATGCTCTAAAGATATGGAGACATTATCTAGTTGGACATAAGTGTGATGTGTACACAGATCATAAAAGTCTGAAGTACATATTTACTCAATCAGATCTGAATTTGAGGCAACGCCGTTGGCTAGAATTGATCAAAGACTATGACCTGGAGGTACATTATCACCCAGGAAAGGCCAATGTCGTGGCCGATGCCTTGAGCAGAAAAACCTATGCAAACGGTCTGCAAGTGGAATACATGTCAGCAGAGTTGAGAGCTGAAATGGCATACCTTAATCTATGTTTTGCCAACAATGTGGTGGAAATGACAGTTGAACCTACCTTGGAGAAAGAAATCCGTGAGGGTCAATTGAAAGATGAGAAATTGCAAGAGATAGCGGAGAACATAGTGCTTGGGAAGGCACCAGGTTTCAGGATGGATGAAAATGGGACACTATGGTTTGGAAAAAGGATATGTGTGCCTGAAGTGAAAGCTATCCGTGATGCCATCTTGCGAGATGCACATGAATCTGCCTACTCCATACATCCCGGCAGCACCAAAATGTACTTGGATCTGAGGGAAAAGTACTGGTGGTATGGATTGAAGCGAGATGTAGCAGAATATGTGGCCCTATGTGACACCTGTCAGAAGGTCAAAGCTGAACATCAAAGACCAGCAGGATTGTTACAACCTATGCGGATACCCGAGTGGAAATGGGAAGAAGTGGGAATGGACTTTATCACTGGATTACCCCGTACACAGAGAGGCTATGACTCAATATGGGTAATAGTTGACCGTCTCACTAAGGTCGCTCACTTCCTACCAGTTAAGACCACTTATTCTGGGGAAAGGTTAGCAGAACTGTACATGGAGAGAATTGTGTCCTTGCATGGTGTTCCGAAGGAAATAGTGTCTGACAGAGGAACACAGTTCACTTCTCATTTTTGGCATCAGGTACACCAATCGTTGGGAACTAAGCTGAATTTCAGCTCTGCATATCACCCACAAACAGATGGGCAGACTGAAAGGATAAATCAGATCTTGGAGGACATGTTGAGAGCATGTGCACTTCAGCATGGGGCTAGTTGGGATAAAAGCCTGCCATATGCTGAATTCTCTTACAACAATAGTTATCAGGAGAGTCTCAAAATGGCTCCTTTCGAAGCTTTGTATGGAAGGAAGTGTAGAACTCCTTTGTTCTGGAATCAGACAGGAGAAACTCAAGTGTTCGGACCGGATGTCCTTAGAAATGCTGAGGAACAAGTAAGGATGATCCGGGGTAACTTAAGGATAACTCAGTCCCGACAAAAGAGTTATGCAGATACTCGCAGGAGGGACTTAGTTTTCAAAGTGGGAGACTATGTGTATTTGAAAGTGTCACCCATGAGAAGCGTAAAGAGATTCAACATGAAAGGAAAGTTGGCACCAAGATACATAGGTCCTTTTCGGATCTTGGCCAGACGTGGAGAAGTGGCCTATCAGCTTGAGCTACCTGAGAGTTTATCAGGCGTTCATGATGTGTTCCATGTCTCACAGCTGAAGAAATGTCTGAGGGTGCCAGAAGAGCAAGTTCCCCTGGAAGAGATCAAGATAGGAGAAGATCTCACTTATGAAGAGTACCCTATCAAGGTCTTAGAGACAGCAGAAAGAGTTACCAGGAGCCGAGTTATCAAGATGTGCAAGGTTCAGTGGAACAGATATACAGAAGAAGAGGCTACCTGGGAAAGAGAAGAAGATCTTCGGAAATCCTATCCGCAGTTGTTTGAGTAAGCTCCAGTCGAATCTCGAGGACGAGATTCATCTTAAGGGGGGTAGAGTTGTAACACCCTAAAAATTTCTCCAAAATAAAATAGGTGAAAATGACTTAGTTATGATTTTGTGAGCATTTAACCTAGGGGTTAAATAATTTTAGTGAATTAAAATAAAGGTGGCAACATGTTTTTGCATTCATGCTGGTGCATCATATTTATTGAAGTGATTGGTTTTTGCCAAAATTTGAAATGGATTCAAATTCATTTAGGAAATGGTTTGAAATGTGATGAAAATAAAAGGAAAAGGAGTTTTCCCTTTCTCTCTCTCTTTCCCTCGCATCCGGCCCAAGCCCGCCGGCGCTCCCTCCCTTCCCTTTCCTCCCCGTTGGGCCGCTCCTCCTCCCTTCTCCTCGCCGCGCGGCCCATTGGCCGGCCCGCTGGCGCCCGCGCCTGCGCGAACCGCCGCGCGCTCCCTCCCCCTTCTCTCTCTCTGGCAACCCGGGCCCGCGTGTCAGCCGCCTCCTCCCTCCTTCTCTGCGTCGCCGCCGAGCGCAACCGCCGCGGCCGCACTCCCCCGCTTCTCCCGCGCGCTTCTCCCACGACCCCGCCTCTCCCTCGTCCTTTAAGTGGACGCGGTCTCCTTCCCCGCCCCTTTTTCCCTCTTTCACCCTCTCTTCGCAGCGCTCCAGAGCCACCGCCGCCGCTCCCGAGCCTAGCTCCGTCAAGTCCGAGCACCCGCCGCCGTCGTCCGGCCGTGCTCGTCCTCGCCGACCCCGTTCAGCGTCTCGCCGTGATCCGTGTCGTGGTAACGGTGCCGCCGAACCCCTCCTTCCTTCCTCCCTTGAACTCGGTTGCCCTAACCGTCGGAGAACTCGTGCAGAGAGCTCCCGCCGGCCGCCGTCCGCCGTTCTTCGCCGTTCGCCGCCGTCAGCGCCTCCCCGCCGTCCCCCTCACCATGGTGAGAATCCCCTTGTGCTCCGCTTTCCCTCCATGCACTTGGTATGGCTTGTGGTGCCTTCTGGTGCCGGGTCCGCGAGCGTCCGTGCGCCATCCATGGCGGGAGCGCGCATGCCGTCGCGAGGCACAGCGACGTCGCGGTGTGGGCGCGCCCTCGGCCTTGCCCCGCAGACCTTCCCCCTGGATCTAATCCGTGCCGTCCGCGACCGATCCGACGGCCGTGAGTGGCCCGTACCCCTTCGGGGAGAGTTTTGCTAAAGAACCCCCGAAGAAACCGGAAATCAACCCGCGCTCCCCTCCCTACTGTTGCCTGAGTCTTTGCAAACTTCCATCCAGGCCCCCTGCGTTTCTTCGGTATTGAGGCGCAGTCCAGCTGGCTGCGGTTTTTGTTTAAAATTCAATTTAAATTTTGATTTAAATTCAAATGCATTTCAGTCTATTTACAGAAATGCCACTACACTATTTTGCTTATAAAATCCACGTTTTAGCTCCGATTTGATCCGTTCAAATTGCGTTAGCTTCGTAATTTAGTGCTCTATCCGTTTATGTCCCTGCTAGTCTGTTTTAGACAGGTTAGATGAAGGGTCCAAGTTAATCTTGTTTAGGGCTTTGGAAACACCGTTTCGACCGTATCTTTCGCATAGTAACTCCGTTTTCGGTGAACCAAAACTTGTTGTGATCGTAGAAACGCGTACTTCAGTTTCATCAAAGATTTATTTCTGTTTATTACTGTTTGCTGCACTGTTCTAATGATAGCCTTGTTTGCATTGTGTATGTTTGCGCCTGGAATGCGTGGTGATGTTTTGTGTTCGAGTCGACGGTGAGTCGGTGTGGTGCGACCAGGACCCCTCTTTCTTCGACCAGCAGGAAGATCAGCCTTTCGACAACCAAGGCAAGTTAGCATGGGACCTCCTTGTTTACCTATACATTTTACTTTAATCACTCATTTATGCATGTGTCCAATTGAGCAACCTTAGAAAACCCACTTAGCTTTGTTATCTGTGATGTTCTTGTTTCCGTGGGATATGTGCATATGGGTAGAATGCTAGTGCTAACTAACTTATAACTGATCCAGTCCAATGATAATTTTGTTCTCATGATGATATGTTGTTAAACGGTTAATAAAACTTGCTGTTAGCAAAAGCTGGGATTGACAGTGCTACCATGAGTGCTATATGGCTCTGGTTTTAGCTCAGTACACTGGACCTTTTCTAACTTGTTAGCGGTAACCCGGAGGGGCGCAAGAGGGGCTTGCCTCTACGGATGTAGGGCTGCTCCTGTTCCTATGAGTATAGCTGCGATGGCCTTGTGCCATAGGAAAGGGGGGTTTGCTATGTCTGATTGCCAAGGAAACCTCGCGGCCCTAACCTGTTAGACGAACCAGCGAAAGGCTTCATAGTGTGCCCTGTCGATCTACCCCGGGAAGTGGATCAAGAGGTTGGCCGCCTCGGGCACAAGGGTAACACGGCTTGTGGGTAAAGATGCACAACCTCTGCAGAGTGTAAAACTGTTATAACAGCCGTGCTCATGGTCACGAGCGGCCCGGGAAACTAGCAGAACTTTGATGCTTGAATAACTGTTTACTTTATATTGTTGGTACTTTATGATGTTATATTTATCTTTGATGGACAAATGGATCATGGGTTAACGGTTAAGCACCATATTCGTTTACCTTAATGCTAAAACTTTGCCAACTTAAAAGCTAACTGCAGTCAGCCAGTGTCAGCCTTTTGAGCCTCATGAACCCTGTGTTAGCTCGCTAAGTACGTGGAGTACTTACGCTTGTTGTTTATCTTCTTTTTGGGCAAAATCCCGGTTGGGTAACAGATGAAGGTGCAGTTGGCGACTTCCCAGAGGACTTCTAGGCTAGCTGTTTCCCCCAGTCAGCGTTCCCTGTGGAGTAGATCTTGTTAGCAGTTCAGTTATCTTTTGTTTCGCTTGATGTAATACTTGTGTTGTTACTATCGTTATGTAATAAACAATGTGATGATGCCACCTTCTTGTAATTTGTCTAACTTATGTGTGTGATTGTTTCCTGGGCACACATGAGTATTCCGCCACAATTTTATCCTTAAAATTGGGGTGTGACAATCCCTCACTCAAATTAGCAATGAGCTTGAGAGGGAGAGGAAGGAGAAGGGGTGGATGTTAAATCCCTTAACATTACCCACAAAGGGAACACAATCTCTCACTAGGATTTTGCACAAAGCATGGGAGAGAGAGGGGATCAAACCTAGCTCCAAAGAGCAACAATGAAGAATAGGAGAGATTGAGAGGTCCCAAATGGCTAGAGGAGGGTGAATAGCCTAATAAAATTTCTACAACAAACACTCAAGCAAAGGGTTAGATAAATAAATGGCATAAAGCAATGTTGCACTAGCTTTAGTAAAAGAAAAGCAAGCCACCTATCCACAATTCTAGTTAGCTAATATCTCTATGTCACACAAGGGCTATGTCTCTACTTCTACTCTAGTGAGCTAGCAAAGAGAGAGCAACAAAACAACTAGCTACAACAAGCGCTACTAAGTTAGACAAGAAAAGCTATCACTACTCAAAGCAAGTATGAAACAAAGTAATGCAAGAGATAGGAATGTATACTGAGTCAGGCAAGAGATCAATCACAATGTGAATACCAAGAATACCATTGAGGCAAATGACACACAATATTTCTCTTGAGGTTCACTTGTTTGTCGGCAAGCTAGTACCCATTGTGAAGGTCGATTCACTTGGTGGTTCATGCGCTTATTGGCACACAAAGCCAAACCCTACACAAGGGTGCCGTAAGAAACTACACAAATGACAGCACTGAACTTCATGAGCAATTTACTAGAGTGGCTTTTCGTGCTACGTCGAGGAATAAGCCCAAGAACCCCTCACAACTGATCGATCAGAACCGGCAACAATCACCAATCGCCACTCAATGATCCTCCAATCTTTGAGTCAATTAGGTGACATCAATCACCAAGAGTAACAAGAACTAGCTCATCCCAATCCGCCCAACTAGTGCCACAAGATGCTAGAACACTAAAGAATGCACTAGAGGCTCTCCATCCTCACCCAAAATGATGAACACAAATGAAGTGAGTGGAGTGTGTGTCTTTGCTCTCAAAGGGTGTATCAATATGTTTGGGTGCTAGAGAGTGGTCATGGCCAGCCACACCATCTATTTTTAGCCCCAAAAGAGAGATATAGAGAGAGTTAACTGTTACTCAAAGTTGGGGACCATTGTGGGTGCACTGGATGCCAAAATTGGGGCACCCGATCGGACATGTCCGGTGCAATCGCAACGGCTACTTCAACGTTCAAAAAATCGACCGTTGGCGCTGACATCACGTATTTGGTGCACTAGATACCTCACATCATAGACATCCAATGCTCATTAGAGCTCACGTGCCCAAAAACAGACTCTCTAAGTGCCCTATCCGGAGTCATATTCGGTGTTGCACCGAACATGTCCGGTGCACAGAGCGCCTTGACATATGCACTGCAGACCAATTCGAGTGTTATATCTGGTGTCACCTATCGGGTGCACATTGGATTGCATGGTGCTAGGTTGAAACAAGTGCTGCGAGTGTGCAACTACCATCATATCTAGTGCACGATATCCGGTGCACACCGAACATGCTCGGTGTGTGCTAAATAGTAGCATTGAGAGCACTCAAGCGCCTCCTTTCAATCGGCCAACTCTCAAATATATTCCACAAATATGTTAGAGCCAAGTTAGACATTTTCAAAGTGTTTTTCATAAACTTTTGCGCTTGGTCCCCGAGTGTGTCACTAGGCCTTTTTGCAAATGCAAAGTAGTTGAACACCTAGTGGCACTAGATGACCGAGTTGTCCAATCAAGGTCCCCTCTTAATAGTGCAACCATCTATCCTAAATATGATCGCACTCTCTATAGTATCTTGATCACCAAAATAAAATAGCCATATTTGTCGCACCCCGATTGTAAGAACAAAATCGAGTGCACAATATATGTATGTCAAGATCAATATTCATACATATATCAACATCATAGTAATATCAACACAATGCTTTATTAATGTAATCAACCTTTATTACAAAAATGACCATCGCATCCAAAAGAAAAGTACAGACTCTCAAACTAACTCTAATGGAAACTCTAATGTAGTCTCACGGAAACTGGACGTCATCTCCACAGTAACGTCGACCGGGGGTAGCACCAGACTAGTACAACTCGTCAGGGTCAAAACCGTCGTCTTCTGGGTACTCCTGCTCCTCGTCGTAGTCGCCAGCGTCTGGGTGGGGTAGCAGGGGGGCAAAGAGGAAGGGTGAGTATATCGAAATGTACTCCGCAAGTGTAGGAAATATGTGACATGAGGCTAATATCAAAGGTAGGCTGACTCTGTTTGACACGAGCACCTAAAGCGACATATCATATTAATTTATATTTTCCTATGCACCTATTTACTAGGTTATAACCACATACTCCATAGAAAAGTAACAACACTCGGAGTCTACCGAGCAAAACCACACTCGGAGATCCACCGAGAAACCGAAACTTGGAATCCACCAAGCAACCACACTTGGAGTCCACCAAGCAAACCCACACCTGAAGTCCATCAGGCCAACTACACCTGAAGTCCATCAGGCAAACCAGAACCCATAACCACCCAACTAATCCCGAAGAAGTCCAAGTCACTCGTGACCGTGAGCACGACTGATATATCAGTTTTACACTCTGTAGAGGTTGCACATCTTTACTCACAAAGGGCCCTTATGCCCGAGGTGGCCAACCTCTTGACCCACTTCCAAGGTAGATCGGCAGGGTTCACTACAAGGTCGTTACAAAGAGTCCTCTTATATGTATTAGTTACATATGTCATGACATAGAAGCTATCTTCCGTAATAACAACAGGACTGGTGCCAGAGCCTGTGAGCCGGTCTCCCGTACCAAGCGGTGTCCTACGTAGAAGAAGCCTTCTGTACCCATGTTCATATGAGACTAATAACCACATAAGGCTTCTCTAATTACTTAGCGAGTCCTAGAGCCATGTAGGCCTCATGGTTGCGCTGATAAGCCGGGTTATAGGCTTCGAGAACTGGGTCCTAGGGATCCAGGCAGGATAACAAGCCACAAACCCAAACCACTAACATCATCCGCCAAGTCCATGGCAACCGTACGCCAAGTCCATGGCAACCAAAACCCACCAAATGGTTCATCCTGCCAAATTTACCTAATCACCATATTACTACAAAAATTACCAACCCACTGGTTACGTAGATCATTAATCAGAATTAATTATTAAAAATCATCCCATCCCAATCATGACTGCAAGGCCAAGCATGACATCTATCCTTTTTCCCAAACCAGGTTACAGGGATAATATGAACAAGTTCTAGTAAACCTTAACATGAGATTCAATTTAAGACTGCATGCATGCATCTACTGGATCTAACTACACTAACTCAAAAGGAAAATAAAGTAGGTGCAAGATGTTCAAGGACACTTGCCTTCGAGCTGGGTCAAATCGACAAAGGCACAAATTGGGTCCTGGGGTTCCACATAGACCGCACTCTCTAGATCAAGCATCAAAACATGGCCCAAACAAGGAAAATAAGAAACAATACACCATATAATAATAAAACAGAATATAAACTGATCTACTGCGTAGAGCTCAACGAGACAAATCTAATGCGACTTGAACGGGTCAAATTGGACTTAAAACGCAAAATTATGGGCATTTGGATTTGGATGGCAAAACTAAAATTTATTTGAACTTATTTTGTAATTTAAATAAATTAAGTCGAAAAAGAAAAGGCAGGAGGACCGGGCCTCATTTCTTTGGAAGTAGAGGGGTTAAACTGCAAGATTTTCTCGACTCATTGCACAGGCGGTGGAGTGCGAGTTAGTTTCGTGAAAACCCAAGGAGCTTTTTTGCAAATCGGTTGGAGCCGGTCCTTGCGTGTGTGGCCGTGCGCCACATGGCGTGGGCTCATTCGCATGGTGTATGCTGTGTCGTGGACTAGGGCGCTCCCGCGTGGTGCACCTGGTTGATATGTGCCCTTGTGGTTCGGCCCTTTGTGATGAGTGATTGATCAACAGGCTCACCGGGAGGGGTGAGCGGCAACATGTCTCTTGGTTGTGTTGTTGTGCAGGTGTGGAGCTCGAAGGCAGTGGTCAATGGCGAGGTGAAGGTCAAGTAGAGACGTGTCGTGTCGACGGACCGCGTGTAGTGAAGGGCGGACGAGAGGCTTGGACCGACGGACCGGAGGGCCAGAGGACCGGCTGTGGTAGCTGGCACTTGGCTTCAACAAGCGAGAGCACATGGGGATATGCGACTGCATCGGCCAAGTCAAGAGGAAGACGATGGCGTCGTGGCACTTGGTGGAGGCCGGACATGGGCTTGCGAGGGGCAAGTGTCGTCGATCGAATCAAGGAGGAAGGCAAAGGCGTTGTGCTCGGCGGAGGCCAGACATGCATTGACATCGGTGTCGGTGGACGGGGCATGAGACCCATGCTCCGTCTTCAGCGCGGGTTTGGTAGTTGAGCCTTAGAAAACTACCCGCAACGGTTTTCGAGTTTAGTCTACAAAACTCAGGGTGGCCGGTTTCTGAGTTTGGGCCTCAAAACTCGGGGTGGACGGTTTCCAGGTTTGGGCCTCAAAACCTAGGCTGACGGGTTTGCTGGTTTGGGCCTCAAAACCTGGCGGAAGTTCCTATGCAGAACGGGTCAACGCGTGGCGGCACTGCGAGGCTTGCGTCAAGGCGAAGCTAGCGGTGAGAAGGCGCGACCGTCAATGGGACGGCATGTGGCGGCATCTTGGAGCTTGCGTCGAGGCGAAGCGAAGGATGAGAGGGCATGTGGTCATCGGATGAAGCTCTGACATAGTTGGACTAGAATACCCCTAGGGTTAGCTAGTTTGCTCTTGTATCTAGGGGTAGAAGGGGGCTAATGTATTAAGACTATAAATAAGAGAGGCAGCCCCTCCTCTCTATCTATCCAAGCAGTTGTCATTTCATTCACAGACTCTCATTCATCTGTTAGGCTTTCTTCCTCTAGTTGCTTATGATCCGCAGAGACGACATTTTCTCTGTGTATTTTGTGATTCTAGGAAAAGGGAATGTAATCCCTTTGTCTCCTCGTGCGAAAGACTTTTAGCTGAAATCACTTGTCGATTCGCGTTTTGTTCTTCGCGTTCTTCATTTCCCCTCATTTGTTTCGTCTTGAGATTTCATGATTTGAGGGATGACATGAAAATCCATTTGAACCATCTTCTAGTACTTCGTGAGAGACATCTTTCCACCAAAGGATTTTCTCTAATTCCTCACGAGCTAGTAGATCGGGCGGATTTCATTTTTGGATCGCATTCTTGCTCTTTTTCCCCGAAATTCATCAATTCATTGATTTGTTGTTAGGAGAGAGCCATGATCTCTTAAGAGTATCTCACTAACTTGCTTGTGACTCCCCTCACCAAGTTTGAGCCCTAGTGCTTTCGATTTGAGGGAGATCGGGTCGAATCGGCGAATGAACAGTGATGGATCGGGGTGACCAGACGCTGATCAATAGCGACCGGACGCTCGGAGACAGAGTCCGGTCATTGAACAGTTGCAGATCGCTGTGACCGGACACTGCTCAGGATCTGACCGGATGCACTCCTTCCACAGTCCGGTCAGTTCCAGAGAGGTCCAGTTGTGACTCGACGCGTCAGGGGTGTGTAGACCGCACGCTGGCTTGTTACTGTTCACTTCGGGGAAGTGATCGGGCGCATTGTTCATTTTGACCGAACGCTTCCTGTGCAGAGTCTGGTCGTGAATAGAGAGCTCCAGAAACAGTACTTCTCGGACCAGACGCGTCCGCTCCCTGGTGACCGGAGGCACCCTGAGTCCGGTCAGTGTTGTTTCTGCGTGTTTTCGTCCGCAGTTTCTTCGGTGGGTTTCCGATTTACGTTTCGGCTTTTGTGTTAGGGTCCTTGACTAGTGTAGTGTCTCGCGGTGCTTTGTGGAAGCATCCACCCTACATCTAGGGTCATAGACACTACTAAGTCTTAATCTTTCTTTTAGGGTTGAATCTAGGACAATGGCCATCCATTTGTCTAGAAGAAATTTGAGGCTCCCATTCACCCCCCCCCCCCCCCCTCTAGTCGCCCTTTTTGGTCCTTCACGGATGCCATTGCTCCGCCAGGAAAGCTCGCGGGGATGGACCTACGGGTCGCCACTGGCCGAACCGTGAGCACAGGGAGAGAGAGAGAGAGAGAGAGAGAGAGAGAGAGAGAGGAGATGGAGGCGAGCTCACTAGAGGGGTCAGCACCATCGGAGGAAGTTCGGACGGTGGTGTCCACGACTAGGAGGGAGCTCGGGTGGCGGCGGTGCTGATCTAGGGTGCGAGAGGGAGGGTGAAGGGAGAATGGAGTGGGGAGCGCTGCTCTTTATCGAGCGCTCTGCTTCGCCTACAA
This sequence comes from Coix lacryma-jobi var. lacryma-jobi, assembly GCA_009763385.1. Lineage (NCBI taxonomy): Eukaryota > Viridiplantae > Streptophyta > Magnoliopsida > Poales > Poaceae > Coix > Coix lacryma-jobi. The sequence continues at coordinate 41,960,119 of CM019823.1, read as the reverse complement.
GTGGAAGGGTGTTCGGTTCGACCGGCGGCGCGGCCATCCGGTGAGGACTGTGCGCGGTGGTGCGCCATTGTGGAGCGGTGGAGCTCAACAGCGTGGCTCGGCTCTGTGCCGTAGGGCACAAGAGGCTGCAGGGAGGGGTGGAAAAGGGAGCTTAGTTCACCATGATCCTGATGGTGGTGTTCCCATAGTCGATCTGAGGCCGGAGAGGGAGGGCGATGACCGGAGGCGGAGGAGGTCTTCGGCGAACTCCTGGACATGGCGATGGTGGCGACTAGAGATGGTAGATGGGCTCGAGGGTAGCGGCGGCTACGACATGGGGGTGTGCAGTGCCAATGCGATACTTAAAGGGTGTAGGGGGGACGGGTAGGCGGTGGGGCTTGGCCTCCCGGCCAGCTCGGCCATTCAGTTGGACGAAGAAGGCGGAGGGGAGTTGGAGATCCATAGGAAGGGGACGGTCTGACCCATGGGGGCCACCGGTCAGCGGCGGAAGAGAAGAAAGGGAGCGGGCCATGATTCTCAGTCATAGAAGGAAAGAGGAGGTGAGAGTGCGGGTCGGCGCGGTCGGCTGGCGTGGGCCGAAGGAGGGGAGGCGCTGGCGTGGCTTGGGCTGGAGAGGGGTGTGGCGCGACGAGGGCCGGCCGGTTAGGGGTGGGCCAAAGGGGGAGGAGAAGAGTGGTGGGCTGGCGCGGCTGAGAGGAAGCGGGAGGAGGGGGTGCTTTGGGCCAGGCTAGAAGGAGAGTGGGGAGGGCCTTTGCCATTTTTGTTTTTTTTCTAAATTCATTTGCAACTCTTTTGAATTTAAACTTTCAAATCAGTTTTGAAATCAAAGCAGTCTGCAAAGTTTTAAAAGAAATATTTTTCCTAGGTTTTGCCAAAGAAAATTGAGTTTATTTATAAAGTTTTTGTAAACCTTTTTATTTTCTAAATAGAATAAAACTGATTCGCCCTAACTCGGGTTTAATAAATTTATTTTTTACTCAACAAAATTTATGCAATGACATGAATGCAACAAACCATTATTGAAATTTTTTCGTCCATCTAAGATTTTGCCATTTCCTAATTAAAGTCTAATTAATTTTAATTAATTAAAAACCAGGGTGTTACAATATTGCTTGTACCTTTGTCTTAAGTCCATTTGTTTCTTTCTTCTTTTCCAAATGTGGAGTACTTGATCACCATGTTCTGGCCATCACAATCCATCTCCATGGTTGTCATCATCTGGCTCCATCACTTAGGGTATACCAACCTAGCTATCTTATATACACTTAGAGCCAAAGGCTAGTACACGAGCTAAGGTTTCATCAACTAGCCAAAACCAAATCAGAGCTTTCAGAGATGAGGAAGAAGAAAGGAGGGGAGCCAACCTTATCCCCTCATGCACACAGCCTCCCTCAACATGTAGCACCCGCACTAGAATTTCTTGTCGGCGCAACCTAGAAATTGAAGTGCGGGACCAACCAAACGCCCCAATGGCTCTTTAGTCCAACAGTCTAAAGGAGCGGCGCAGCCCTCCACACACCAGGTGTGTCCCTACATTGGAAATTCCAGTTTGGCTCAAATAAATTTCCAGTAAATAGGCACCACTCACCAGAGAGGGTCTACCTAAAAATTTGGAACGGCTAAACAAGAAATTCTAGAAACAGCTCTGTCCCCACAAGATCTTTTTCAAGTGCTAATTTTTTGTGGCAGAACCTCCCATTAATGTGGCCCACCTGCACACGTCACCGTCTCCCCGAGCCCTAATGACTGTGCACATGTACCACATCACTGGAAAGATCTGTCGGGTGTCCCCGAGAGAACCCCGAATTATCCACGAACCACAGGATCATCATCATGAAGGTTGGAATAATTACAACATTACAACAGTTGATACAAAATACCATCGGAGTGCGGAAGCAAGATAAATAAACTATACAAAACATGAATAAGTTACTTTTTACATAAACATAACTTTTATTGCGGAAGTAGAGAAGTATTATGGAGCCATACTTAGGTGGAGCACCTAAGTTGGAGAAGAAGAACAACCAGATCACGTCAAGCCCACTGACATGATCATGATCAACACCACCTATTAGAAACCTGCAACAGGGAATTAAAAACCTGAGTACTGTCGGTACTCAGCAAGACTTATCCGTCAACAGAAAGGACTTCAGGGTCATGCTAGCTTTAAGGGGATGTAGTGAGACTAGCAATAGGGAAGGAATTTGCAGAATAATCAGTTTTAACAAACATTCCTTTTTTTTCTGAGTAATTCCAAATGTACCATCACTATGCCTTTAGAATGAAACATCATTTTCCAATTTCCTTGGTTTTTGGAAACTCTACGTTGAGGGTCGGAGATCGAGTCTCTTTTTATCGTAGAGCAACGACGATTCGAACCGCTTTATCTACCCAGCTGGGGTTCCCAATCACACAATATGGCAGGACTCTAACCTGCAACATATTGTACAATCAAAAGTGATTTGTATGGCAGGACTCTAACCTGCAACATACCAAAGCACCACGGCGTTGTATGGCAGGACTCTAACCTGCAACATACCAACCCGTATCTCGTGATTGGTACTATCATGCACTCGATCAAGGGCCAACAACGGACGGTTCCTAATCGACACAGACGGGATTAGCACGACTAGGGTGACCCTGCTTGCCATCTTTCCATGAACGGTTTCCCGTCCGGTCTGAAATCAGTTTTGTTTCCAACTGGAGTTGTACCTGTCAGAGGTACCCTAACAGTGATGATTCATCATCCCTTAGTTTGCTCAAGGCCTAAGCGGATGACAATCTCAACACCGTGTACTTTAGCTAAGCATTTTAAGAGCATTTTCAATGACCGGTAACAAGGATGATATAGGAATAATCACATTTGGGAATGCATCTGGTGGTTATTAATCAACTCCTAAAACTTAATGCATTTGATAAATCATTGTAGAAACTTTGTAATAAATAGAAAGGGGTTAAATGCACCGGGGCTTGCCTTTGTTGCAGGGAAGATAGGATCCAAGAAAGATCGACACAAGTTAGTTCCTTTGCTGCTTTGAAGTTAAGTCTTTTCGACGAAGCTTGTCCAACAAGAATCTTCTTCCGAGGCTTGTTTGACAAGGGTGATCACCAAAGCTTGATCAACACAACTCCAACACTCTCGGATACTACACGTAGATAAATGATGAATGCTTTAGCATGATGCCATGGAATGTGAAAGGATCAAGATGCCCAAGAGGGGGGTGAATTGGGCTTTTCTAAAACTTCTTGCGATAATAAAACTTATCAAGCCCCAATTAACCCCCTAGTGCCTAGAAGAGTGTTTGACAAGAATCAATTGCACAAAAGACTATCGCTAAACCATTTCTACTCTAGCATTGCAATTCAACTTATGAAAGAACAACAAGTAAATGCGGAATTGAATTGCTCAAAGGTAAATGCGTAGAGAAGAGAGTAGAGATGACACGACGATCTTTTTGCCGAGGTATCGAGGTGTCGGCACCCCCCCTAGTCCTCGTTGGAGCACCCGCGCAAGGGTATCGCTCCCCCTTGATCCGCGCAAGGATCAAGTGCTCACTACGAGCTGATTCTTCGCCACTCCGGCCCGGTGAATCGCTCGCTACCGGTCACAACTTGGCTTGGGTCATCCACAATGCCTCCGGATGATCACCAAGCTCTCTGATCGCCACCAAGCCGTCTAGGTGATGCCGATCACCAAGAGTAACAAGCTAGAACTCTCACTTGACCAAGACAACAAGGCCAAAGAGATGGATGGATGCACACTTGCTACTCAATTCTCACGTAGGAGGGTGTCAATGCTCACAATTAGCAATCACTCAACCTCACTATGGCTCTTGCACTCACTCACACTCACAAGGTGTTTCTCAGCTGATGGAAGTGGCAAGAACCACCAAAAGATGGAGGAAGAAGAAAGTATATATACTCCCCCACCCGGTATCCAAAAACAGGACAAAACTGGTTTCCTGCGGGGGTCATCGGACGCTCGATGCCTAGCATCGGACGCGCCGATGACCTCGGCCAACGGTCGACTGTACCAGTTTGTCAGACATGTTTATGGAGCATCGGACGCTAGAGAGCGTCCGATGCCCCTGCATCAGACGCGTCCGATGCCGAAAAAGACCTCTCTGGAACCTCTCTGCATGGCCATCGGACGCTGGCCCTCAGCGTCCGATGCCAGCGTCCGATGCACTGCACAGTTCACTCCCAAGTGAACAGTGACACCGGACGATCCGATGTGGCACCATCGAGCATCCGATGGTCATCGGAGCATCCGATGGTCACTCAACGCGCATCCGATGCCCATACCAAGGGCAAGATCAACTCGGATCGCGACGCGGTTCTTAACGACTTTTGTTCCTCTCGACATAAAGCATCTCTCTGAGCTACCTAGGGCTATGAAATAACAAGTGTGCACCACACCTACCTCAATAGACTCATCTAGGTCAAGCTACTGATTCACACCCCTCTTTATAGTACGGCCAAAGGAAAAACAAAGACCTAAGACTACCTAAGTATCCTCCAACACCATGCGACACTTAGCCTAGCCTACCACCGTCTTCGTCGTCCGTCCTTTGAAAACCGAAACGATTTCCATCGCCAAGGGGACATGAACTCCATATGCCCGTATCGTCGCCATTACCGTGACCTAACTCATCCCTGTTTCTGCAAAACACACGTTAGTCACAGTAATCTTGTGTTTCCATCCAACCGAAACCCATTAGGGGCCAAGATGCGTTCAATCTCCCCTTTTTGGTGATTGATGACAACACGAGATCGAGTATAGAGAGAAGAGGTTTTCAAATCATGACATGTATGAACTTGCAATAAATAAGAGAAAATGATTAGGGGCAAGTTCAAACATGTCATGTCATCATCCTGCACTCAACAAGTTAGAGTGAATAGCAAGTGCAAGAGTAAAGAGCTCATATACATAAACAAGTGAGAATTAAGCACAAGTAATGAGCGAAGCGAAATGACATGTCATATATGAAATCATAGTGAGCACAAACATGTCATGAGATCCATAGCATAAGTATATAACATAATATGCACAAAGATGCGATAAGCAAAGAGCGTATGTGAATATAACACATCATCAAAAGACACAAAGCCCTCTCACAACACTCCCCCTATCGCTATACTCGGCCACTCTCCCCCTTTGGCATCAAGCGCCAAACTAAGCGTCAGAGGGCGGAGGAGGTGGTGCAGACGAGTCAGGTGCCGTCTCCGGAGTCCTCTGAGTGAACTCGAACTGCTGAAGGAGGGCCTCGGAGTCGGAGGACGAGTCGCCGATAGCTGCTGACCCTCTGTAGCTGGAAGCTGCGGAGAAGCGGTCGGGGTCGGCGCGGACTGCTGTGTCTGCTCTGAATCTGTCACAGGCTCTGGAGCAGTGTCAAGCTGAGTAGAGGAGTGCGGAAGCTCATGAATCGGAGGTAACTCAGCCTGCACGGTCGTCGTGGTCTCAGACTGGACGGGCGCGGTCTGCTCTGAGGACGCTACAGAACTCGGAAGAGTCTCGGTAGTGGAAGTGACTGGAGCTGTAGACGTCCGGACTAGGTCCTGTAGATCTGGCGTGGGGAACCCCAGTGAGCTCACTGAAGCGGCCGATAAGTCCCGTTGTAACTGAGGTAGTCGTCGTGTAAAGGGCTCAGTCGGCCTGGGAGTGAAGCCTGTCTGCAGCGGACTGAAGAGCGGGGCCCCGCCTGGAGGAGTGGTGAGCTGGTGAACTGAGAAGAGCTTGGGCCGAGAGAGGCTGCTGGTGCTGCTGACCAGACTGCGTTGACTGACCAAACGGCTGCTTAGGAGGGACTGGTGGCTGCCACTGGAGCTGCTGCTGCGGTGGTGGCTGCTGCCACTGCCACTCTGGAAGGTCCGCTGGCCATTGTCTCTCCATGAAGCTCAAAGTCTGCTGCTGGAGGGCCATCATCTGTCGCTGCAGGGCGTCTGAACGCTCCTGAGCCTGCTGCTGTGCAAGTGCCTGCTGCTGGGCCAACCGCTGCTGCTCCTGTGGCAGCCGCTGGACGTCCTGAGTGACAGTCCTCTGCTGCTCCTCCATCCGTGCTAGAATAGCAGGAGCGCTGGATCGGAGGAAGCAGTACCCGCTGGACCCTGCCTGGTGGTCATGTGGACGCGGCTGGTAGCGAGCGGGAGCTGGTAGTCCTCATCGGAACTGTCCGTGGGATCCGAGCCACGTGTGGGTCACCACCCTCGAGATCGCAAGCTCCTGCTCCGCGAGCGCCTGAACGGCCTCGTCCTGCTGCTGAGCTGACTCTGGCACCTCAGGTCCTGACGTGTGCTAGTCTGTTGCTGCTGCTCTGGCTGCCTGCGGTCCCGACCGTATCCCAATAGCTGACTCATGTTATACTCAGGGAATACGGTCGCTGACCCGGTGAGTGACTACTGAGCTGTGTACCAGTGGTGGCAGCTACCTTCCAAAGTATGTATGAAATCCAATGGGCATACAGAAGCTGCCTGCGGGCCTTGATGCCCTCTGCTACAGTGTCCTCTATCTCACACGGATCACGTCCCAACGTCAAACTCCTGCTGCCTGACCATATAATGCAAGTAACCATAGCATGCTGCAGCCTGGGAGAGACCCTCTCCGAACCCACCCTGGGAAGCAAGGTCCGCCTGAGGATCGCGTTGAGGATCCGAGCCGTAGGGGTAAGGTCCCTAGGAGTGCGACTCGAACCCTCGCCGAACGGCTCTGTGAAGCACGGGCGAACCAGGTCGGTCGAGGGCTGGGCACCACCGTGAGGGCGGCGGGGTGGCTCCGTCCCGTCGTAACACAAGTCGTGGATCCGGGTCTGTGATCGTGTCAACCAAACCAATCCCGGATCTCGGACGAGAACATCTGTAGTGGTCTCCCTCCAGTGCAACTCAATAGTCTCTCGGTCGGGGTGCACCCAACGAAGCGTAAAACTGAAATACCCAGTCCTCAATATAGAACCAGACCGCCCCAGTAGAAGTCTGCCAGACCAGGTGGTAGTGAGTGAATGCGAATCTGCTCTCCTGCTGCGCCATAACTGCCTCAAGGACAAACACGCTGGGGGGCCGCAAAGAGATCCCAGCGTTCCTGTAACCCTGGTAGAAGTCCCTGCAGCACTGGTAAGAAGGACGCGCCTGCTCCTGCCGCACCCTGGGAAACCACTGCTCCACTGGGACGAGTCGGAGTGTCTGGATCTGTGAGCAAGTGGCGCCCCTGAGTCCAGTCGTGGATCGGCGGAGGAGCACGCCTCGACGGAGCACGTGCGCCCCGCAGAGGGACATCGGGCCGAGGTTGCACCGCTGTCCGGCGACGAGTGGACCGCGTCGGGGAACCTCCTCATGAACCTCCTCCTCTGCCTCTGCCTCTGGAGCCCTGCCTCTGCCTCAGGCCTCTGCTGCCTCGGCCTCTGCTGTGGCCCTGCCCTGAGCTCTCGGGCTCACTCCGGGCGAGGTGAACGTCGTCCGACGACCGGCAGCCATGAGCGTGCCAGTCGGCGAACCGTGTCGACGCTCGACCTCCTCGATCGCTCTCTCGCTCTGGGGACAGCTGATCTGCTCGCTAATCCGCCCGCACTCTGCCACCCGAATCGATGCCAAGCTGCACTGCCTCTGGCGCGTGCTCTGCCTGCCTGCCACTGCCTGAGCCTGGCTGCCTCTCGCTCTTCCCTGGAGCGCTTCCTGTAGTGATAGCTTCGCCTTCCCGGGTCGCTGACCGGAAGGCGGCGACGTGGAGGAGAGTCTCCAGGGCCACCACCGACGTTCTTGCAGCGTGGCATAGCTGACAAGAACGGGAACCTTGCGCTGAAGACTCTGGACTGCCTCGCAAGAGCAACTGACGCTGAGAAGCACTGACAACCAGCTGACAAGCAACCACTGACTCAAAATCCCCCTGACACTGAGAAACTCTGCCGCTGTCACTCGCGAGCTTGGCCTCGATCCGTACCCGCGGCTTGCCCCGGGTTAACTGACACTGCCCAACTGACCAAGCTGCCGATAGCCACCAGACACTGACTCGCTGCGAGAATAGATAGGATATATATAAGCATATATAATCTAGAGACGCGAAGCCTATCCGGAAGCAAAGCAGTAAGAAGTAAGAGAGAGCAGGCTTTGCTACCTGACGATCCGACGAACCAAATCAAGAAAAGATAAGGCTGACGATCCGGGCTCCACACGGCAAACCCAGCGACCTGCAAGGAGTTGGGTGAAAATAGGGGTTAAATTTGAGGAATGTCATTTAAGCATTTACTCGAACACCTTGGGGCATAGAAAGGAGAGAGGGGGAAGTGGCTCACTGTAGGTGGATTTTGCCAAGGAGGTGTCGCAAGGGAGCTCGGGGAAGCGAGGATAAGTAAGCTCCTGCGATGAAGAGCAGCCCACCGGTGTGCTCCGGCCGGGCGATGGATGACGGCGCCGGCGGAAACGAGGCATCGCCGGGATTGAGGTTCGGCGCTGACGGGTGCCGGGCACGGCGAGTGGCGGACCGCTGCGTTAGGCACGGCGACGCAGCGGCGGCCGGCGGCGGTGCGCGGCGGCCGGCGAGGGTGGTCGAGAGTGGCGGAATGGCGCCGGCGGTGGTTAGGGCACGGGAGCGTAGATACGGCGCAATGAAGGAAGAAGATGCGAGTATGACGTGTGGGGGCCAACCGTCAGTAGAAGACCTAGTGCGCCGCTCAAAGGAGCATCGGACGCGCCGATGGTACACATCGGACGCTCCGATGCCTGTCCAGAGAGCTCCAAAACACCGAATTTGCATCGGACGCTCCTTTGCCTAGCATCGGACGCAGGGCAGAGTCCGATGGGGCATCGGACGCTCTGATGATGAGCACGGACGCTACCCTGACACTGTTCCAGCATGAACTGTGTACAGTGCTGGCATCGGACGCTGGGGGCGTCCGATGAAGCGTCCGATGCAGCATCCGATGCTGCTTTTGAGCAGTTTCGAAGATCTCCGTTGCGGCTCACTCTCCCAACCAAGTTCCAACTCATATAAGAAGCAAATAAACACCAGTTGGAACCTAGTATGAGCATCCTCGCATAAACCCTCTATTTTATAAATATTTTGCCATAGGCTACATATCATTTTTAGGTAAAATAGGCGATAAATCCCGAGGAGACAACATGTGGCCACCAAAACTAGGGGTCTCAACCATTAGGAGCCTCAAATGCTCCCCCTAGCGGTGGACGAACACAGCGGTTGCTCAAACATAACCAAAAAGAAACGACAAAGCAACAAACATGCATATGCAATGCATACGGAATTTGAATCTAGGTTGCTTGTCAAGTTTGCTCATGGGTAAGCTTCTTCACACGCTTTTTAGGGCGGTTATCGTAACCACGTCTGACAAGCCTATATGCATAGCGAATTTAAACATGGCATATGATACAATGCAATGCAAAGACAACCTCCTTTCACCTTTTGACAAAGTTACTTAGATCAAGCACATTAAGCTCACTTCGCAATCTACAAAAGTGTTTTCATCTAGGGTTTTGTGAAGATATCCGCCAATTGATCTTCGGTTCTAACTCCCTCTAAGGATATGTCTTTCTTGGAAACATGGTCTCTAAGAAAGTGATGGCGAATATCTATGTGCTTTGTGCGAGAGTGTTGAACAGGGTTGTTAGCAAGCTTAACCGCGCTCTCATTGTCACACACAAAGGTACCCTTTCTAGAACTACACCATAGTCTAAAAGGTTTGTTTCATGTAAAGGATTTGTGCACAACAAGCACCCGCGGCTATGTATTCCGCCTCGGCGGTAGACAAGGCCACACTATTTTGCTTCTTTGAACTCCATGACACTAGTGATCTCCCAAGCAAATGGCACCCTCCGGATGTGCTTTTTCTATCTACTTTGCAACCCGCGTAATCCGAATCGGAATACCCAACGAGTTGGAAGTTAGCTCCTTTGGGATACCAAAGGCCAAAGCTTGGGGTGTGCTTTAGGTACCTAAGGATTCTTTTCACCGCTACAAGATGTGATTCCCTAGGGTCGGCTTGAAACCGAGCACACATGCACACACTAAACATGATGTCGGGCCTAGATGCGGTCAAATATAACAACCTACCAATCATAAGCGGTAGAGAGTTTGGTCAACCGGTTACCTCCCACATCTAGGTCGAGATGTCCATTTGTTGGCATTGGAGTCTTGATAGGCTTGCAATCATCCATGTTGAAGCGCTTGAGGAGGTCTTTTGTATACTTCTCTTGAGATATGAAAGTCCCCTCCTTCAATTGCTTGACTTGGAAGCCTAGGAAGAATGTGAGCTCTCCAATCATGGACATTTCGAACTCCTTCGACATCAAGTCACCAAATTCCTTGCAATATGCTTCATTAGTTGACCCGAAGATGATATCATCAACGTAGACTTGACAAATGAAGATCTCTCCATCAAGCTTCTTGGTGAATAGTGTGGTGTCGACCATCCCAATGGTGAAGCCCTTCTCAATGAGGAAGTCCCGGAGGCGCTCGTACCATGCTCTTGGGGCTTGCTTGAGCCCATATAGCGCCTTGGACAACCTATAACATGATTATATCTAGGGTCTTCAAACCCGGGAGGTTGATCAACATAGACTAGTTCATTTATAAGCCATTTAAAAATGCACTTTTCACATCCATTTGATATAGTTTAATGTCATGATGTGATGCATATGCAAGGAGGATACGGATGGCTTCAAGTCTTGCAACCGGTGCAAAGGTCTCTCCAAAATCCAAACCTTCAACTTGAGAGAACCCCTTTGCCACTAGCCTTGCCTTGTTTCTAACAACCTTGCCTTGATCATCTTGCTTGTTCCTAAACACCCATTTTGTCCCAATGACTCTTGCGCCTTAGGTCGCTCTTCAAGTGTCCAAACTTGGTTGCGGGTGAAGTTGTTTAATTCTTCATGCATAGCATTCACCCAATCCGGATCACCTAGAGCTTCATCTACAATGGTAGGCTCAACAAGAGACACAAAGGAGTGATGTTCAATAAATAAAGCAAGTTTTTGAGATCGAGTCATTACACCCCTTGTAGGACTCCCTATGATGAGATCTTGAGGATGAGCTTGTAGTAGAGGAGAGTCCTTTGATCAACCACTTGAGGGGCCGCTTGTGGAGCACCAACATCTTGAGCTTGTACCACCATTTGATCATGGGAGACATGAGTATCTTCATTTGGATCCTTCCATCTTTGTCATCATCAAGTGGTACATTGGATGAGGATGGCTTGTCAATGACTTGCACATCATCATCATCATCTTTAGGCTTGATAGCTCCAACCGGCATATTCTTCATGGCTTCCCTCAATGGTTCATCACCTACATCATCAAGATTTCCATGCTCTCCTTGAGAGCCATTAGATTCATCGAATTCCACATCATATGTTTCTTCTACCATCCCGGTGGCATGGTTGAATACTCGATATGCTTTGGACTTCAATGAGTAACCAACAAGAAAACCAATATCACATCGGCGTTGAAACTTCCCTAGGTGTTGGCGCTTCTTGTAGATGTAGCATTTGCACCAAACACTCTAAAGAAGGATACATCCGGCTTCTTGTTGTTGAGTAGCTCATAGGGGGTCTTGCCAAGGAGACGATGGGGGAACAACCGGTTTGATGCATAGCAAGCGGTGTTGATTGCTTCCGCCCAAAATCTTTCCGGTGTAGTGTACTCATCTAACATAGTCCTTGCTAGGGTGATTAGTGTTCGGTTCTTCCTCTCAACTACCCATTTTGTTGTGGTGTGTAGGTTGCGGAGACTTCATGCTTGATCCCAACTTCATCACAATATTGCTCAATGTGGGTGTTGTCGAACTCTCTTCCATTGTCACTTCTTATCTTTTTGATCTTCAAGTCAAACTCATTTTGGGCTCTCTTGGCAAACTTCTTGAATGAAGGGGTTGCTTCGGATTTGTCATGAAGAAAGAATACCCAAGTGTATCTAGAGTAGTCATCAACAATCACTAGACAATAGAGATTTCCACCCAAGCTAGCATATGTTGTTGGTCCAAATAGATCCATGTGAAGTAGCTCTAACTCTCTTGATGTTGACACGAAGGCTTTGGTTGGATGTGTATTTGCAACTTGCTTGCCGGCTTGACATGCACTACACAATTTGTCCTTCTCAAATTTGACATCCTTCAAGCCCCTAACCAAATCCTTCTTCAATAGCTTGTTGAGAGTGTTCATTCCAACATGTGCTAATCTTCTATGCCATAGCCAACCAAGTGATTGCTTAGTGAACAAGCATGTCTTCAAGTTGGCATCTTCGGAGGTGAAATCTACTAGATAGAGATTGTTGTATCTAAAGCCTTTGAATATCACTTGTGTATCATCTTTCTTGGTCACAACCACTTCCTTGTCGGTGAACAAGCATTGAAAGCCAAGATCACATAGTTGCCCAACGGATAGCAAGTTGAAGCTCAATGATGCAACTAATAGCACATTGGAGATGTATGATCATTTGATATGGCCACTTTGCCCAATCCCTTGACATTTCCCTTTGAGTTGTCACCAAATGTGATCTTTTCTTGGTCATTGACATTCTCTTCTAGTGAGGTGAACATCCGGGGATCACCGGTCATATGTTGTGTGCAACCACTATCAATCACCCAATGAGATCCACCGGTCTTGTAGTTCACCTACACACACAAGAAATCAAGCTTGAGCTTTTGGGACCCAAACTTGTTGCGGTCCCTTAACCTTCTCAACTAGTGACTTAGCAACCCAATTTGCTTTGGCCTACTTTTGTTAGGTGGCCCCATAAACATGACCTTCACTTTGCCACTAGAATCTTGTCTAAGCATGTAGTGAGCATTGAAGGCAAAGGGCCTAGCATGCTTGGGCAAAGGTGTGGGCTTTGGCTCTTCACAATCATGAGCAAAGTGACCTTCCTTTCCACACTCATAGCATCTCCCAATCTTCTTCTTCTTTGGCTTAGTGATGCTCTTGCGTTGCTTCATCTCTCTCTTCAAGAAAGCCAATGCCATTTCTATTGGTTTTCATGACGGTGTTCATGAGAAGCTCACTTTGAAGACATTGACCCTTGGTGAAGTTCCTCAAACCGTGGTGAGGTGCTCTTTCTCCTTCTTGAGCTTGTCATTCTCTTGTTGGAGTTCCAATTGAGATGGTGTCATTTTGTAGTCCCTCTCCATCTTTAATCTCTTGTTCTCTTCTTTAGCATGTCTAGCTCAAGTGTCATGCTATAGTCATCGTCATGAGATTGAATGATAACTTGCTTGGTAGTTGAAAGCTTTTCTAGATCAACTTTGAGCTTTGCATTCTCATTCTTGATCTTGACATAGTCATCATAGTGATCGGCCTCAACCACTTTCTTGCCCTTGCCACTAGCACTTTGCTCAACATGCTCACTAACCAAGTCCTCACAAGATGTTGCTATGTCACACTTAACAACAAGGTTAGGAGCATCATGTGTCTCATGTGAAAGCATATCATAAGCAATGGTGAGAGTATCATAATCTACTTTCACTTGAGTATATTGTTCCTTAAGCAAAGCATGACTAGTGGAAAGTCACTATGCATCTTTTCAAGTTTTTCATTTTTAGCTTTGAGCTCCTTGTTAGAGGACTTGAGCTCCTTGATAGTGGATGACATAGTTGCAAGTTCATCTTTTAGTTCATCACTAGCATGAATAGCATGATCACATTTTCAACAAGAGATTCATTTTCATCAACAAGCTTCTCATTTTTAGCTCTAGTCTTTCTTATGATTTTAGAGTAGTCATTTAGCAATTTGACAAGTTCATCATAAGTAGGAGCCTCAAATTCACCATCACTATCACTATCACTAGAGTCATCATCGTTTTGTACCTTCCGGTCACCCTTGGCCATAAGGCATAGGTGTGTAGATGATGATGGCGATGGTGGTGGTGGTGGTGTAGAGGAGCCAATGACTAGAGCGACCACCTTCTCCTTCTCATCATCACTATCTTCATTTGATGAGCCACCGGAGGAGTCAATGTCGGTGAGCCAATCACCAACAATGTAAGCCTTCCCACCTTTCTTGTGGTATTGCTTATTCTTCTTGCCATCTTTCTTCTTGTATGACTGTCATTCTCTTCTCACTTCGCTTGATGAGTCATCTTCTTGCTCTTGTTCTTGTTCTTGTAGCTATCTTTCTTGGGCTTGGTGCATTGATGAGGCAGATGGCCAAGCTCACCGCATTATAGCAATCCATTTCGGAGATTGGCCTCCTCTTGCTACGTGTGAAGAACTTCTTCTTTCTTGAGTCAAAGTTGACTCATTCTTGTGGAAGCTTCTTCAACATCTTGGTGGTCCTTCTCCCATGAGAGCAATGTTGGAATCATCTTCATTATCGCTTTGTGCTCTCATGATTGCACCTCAATAGCCTTGGACTTGCCCTTCTTGTCATGGCTTGCTTTGAAGGCCAAGTCCTTCTTCTTGTCGGTGGAAGAGCCACCACTTGGTGATTGTGCATGTACATCTCATGAGCATTGATCTTCCCCAAGACTTGTGTTGGCGTAGATGTGGAAAGATCACCTTGATGTAGCACGGTCACAATGTGTCCATACTTGTCAATGGGAAGGACACATAGGATCTTCCTCAACAACATCGGATGGTTGCATTTGTGTGAGGCCCAAGACCATTGAGCTCCTCTACAAGAACATTCAAGCGTGAGTACATTTCAATTTGCATTTTCATGAGCAAGCATTTCAAACGAGTTTCATCTTTTGCACACCAAATGATAACGCTCCTCACGCTCACTCTTGTTCCCTCATGGAGCGCACAAATATTTTCCCATAGATCATGGGCATTTTTGTGGTTCCGAACACGGTTGACACATCTTTGCAAATGCCTCTAAAAGAATGTTTTGGCCTTTGCATTCCATTTATCATTTCTTCCTCATTAGGAGTGAGACTTGTGCCTTCCTTGGGCTTGCAAAGCCGGTTATGGCGGCATCACGGCATTTCACATCAACCGCTTCTAGGTACGACTCCATACGGATTTTCCAATATGGAAAGTCGTCACCCTCAAACATGGGAGGTGGTCCATCACCTCCGGACATCTTAACTCTAGGCGGTAAAGCCTAAATCGAGAGCACGAGGCTCCGATACCAATTGAAAGGATCAAGATGCCCAAGAGGGGGGGTGAATTGGGCTTTTCTAAAACTTCTGCGATAATAAAACTTATCAAGCCCCAATTAACCCCCTAGTGCCTAGAGAGTGTTGACAAGAATCAATTGCACAAAAGACTATCGCTAAACATTTCTACTCTAGCATTGCAATTCAACTTATGAAAGAACAACAAGTAAAATGCGGAATTGAATTGCTCAAAGGTAAATGCGTAGAGAAGAGAGTAGAGATGACACGACGATCTTTTTGCCGAGGTATCGAGGTGTCGGCACACCCCCCTAGTCCTCGTTGGAGCACCCGCGCAAGGGTATCGCTCCCCCTTGATCCGCGCAAGGATCAAGTGCTCACTACGAGCTGATCTTCTTCGCACTCCGGCCCGGTGAATCGCTCGCTAACGGTCACAACTTGGCTTGGGTCATCCACAATGCCTCCGGATGATCACCAAGCTCTCCGATCGCCACCAAGCCGTCTAGGTGATGCCGATCACCAAGAGTAACAAGCTAGAACTCTCACTTGACCAAGACAAGGCCAAAGAGAGGGATGGATGCACTTATTCTACTCAATTCTCACTAGGAGGTGTCTAATTCTCACAATTAGCAATCACTCAACCTCACTAGGGCTCTTGAACTCACTCACACTCACAAGGTGTTTCTCAGCTGATGGAAGTGGCAAGAACACCCAAAAGGATGGAGGGAAGAAAGTAATATACTCCCCCCACCCGGTCATCCAAAACAGGACAAAACTGGGTTCCTGCGGGGTCATCGGACGCTCCGATGCCTAGCATCGGACGCGCCGATGACCTCGGCCAACGGTCGACTGTACCAGTTTGTCAGACATGTTTTATGGAGCATCGGACGCTAGAGAGCGTCCGATGCCCCTGCATCAGACGCGTCCGATGCCGAAAAGACCTCTCTGGAACCTCTCTGCATGGCCATCGGACGCTGGCCCTCAGCGTCCGATGCCAGCGTCCGATGCACTGCACAGTTCACTCCCAAGTGAACAGTGACACCGGACGATCCGATGTGGCACCATCGGAGCATCGATGGTCATCGGAGCATCCGATGGTCACTCAACGCGCATCCGATGCCCATACCAAGGGCAAGATCAACTCGATCGCGACGCGGTCTTAACGACTTTTGTTCCTCTCGACATAAAGCATCTCTCTGAGCTACCTAGGGCTATGAAATAACAAGTGTGCACCACACCTACCTCAATAGACTCATCTAGGTCAAGCTACTGATTCACACCCCTCTTTATAGTACGGCCAAAGGAAAAACAAAGACCTAAGACTACCTAAGTATCCTCCAACACCATGCGACACTTAGCCTAGCCTACCACCGTCTTCGTCGTCCGTCCTTTGAAAACCGAAACGATTTCCATCGCCAAGGGACATGAACTCCATATGCCCGTATCGTCGCCATTACCGTGACCTAACTCATCCCTGTTTCTGCAAAACACAACGTTGTCACAGTAATCTTGTGTTCACCAATCACCGAACCCATTAGGGCCCAGATGCGTTCAGAATGCATGCTAAGGTGCAGACAATTCCAATGCATAACAAAGTAAACCAAGATAAGAAAATTGAGTACAACTTTCCTTCGGGCTGGTTACAGTTGCAAAGCCTACAAACCCATTTGCACTTACCGATTAAGTTTCTAGATATACATACAACCGCCCCAAGCACTTTTATGAAGATAACTAAAGATGGCTAGGGTTATCATTAAAAGCTTCAATGCTATGGAACACAAGAGAGAGGTGTCCCATGGTCTTCCAATGTCACACCCAATTTTAAGAACAAAATTGAATGCAATAACTCATGTGTGCCCAGAGATCAATCACACACATAAGCCACAAATTAAGAAGTACCATCACATATGTTTATTACATAACGAATATTATTCAAAGACTTTACATAGCAGCGGATAAATAAAGTATCTCTCGCGGTAGCTCCATCACAGGGAAGATGACTGGTTGACAGCAAGACTAGAACTCTTCAGGGAAGTCGTCGTTACCATAGCAATCTGTTACCCATCCGGGATTTTATCCAAGTAGAAAGAAAATAAACAAGCATAAGTACATCTCGTACTTAACAAGTGTAACATGGGGTTCATGAGGCTCAAAAAGGCTGACACTGGTTAAACTGCAGTAGCTTTTATTTGGCAACATTTTAACATTAAGGTGAACATATATGAAGGCTTAAACCCAACCCACATGATCATAATAATTGAAACATAGCAATAAGGTAATCAACATGAGCAACATAAATAAACAACATATAACAACTAATCTGTGAGTTTTCCGGGCCGCTCGTATCCGTGAGCACGGCTGTTATAACAGTTTATTAAACTCTGCGCAGAGGTGTACACTTTACCCGATGAGTCGTGATATCCAGATGCCCGGGTTAATTACTCCCATAACACTTCCGAGGTGAGCGGGCAGGATACACGCAAAGCCTTTCAAAGGTTCGTCTAACAAGTTAGGGCCGCTAGTTCTTAAGGCAAGGGGATGTAGAGCCCTCCTTCCAGGTGGCACAATAACACGCAGCCTATACTCACGTGGACAGAAGCCGCACTATACCCGACTCGGCAAGATCCAACGCGCCTATACAGGTGTCCACTAACAAGCTAGAAAAGGTCCTTATACTGAGCTAAGGTCAGAGCCATATAACCCTCATGGTTGTATGTCCCAGCTTTTGCTGACAGGAGGTCCTAAACCATGTTGCTAAAAGATCAAATTTTACCACTTATTAGATCATGTTTGGTTTAAGTAAAGCTCTAGCAAAACTCTACCCATATGCATAGCATCCCAAGGTTATCAAGGTAACGGGTCAAAGGTCTAGGGTAAACTAGATAGGAGATCAAAATTAGACACATGCATATGAATTTAGATGTTTCATGGTGAATAGGTCAACAAGGATGATCCCATGCTATACTTGCCTGATTCAGAGTACTCTGGTTGTTCCTGGTTGTCGAAGTAGAGCTCCTGATCACCAGCGTATGTCTCACCGTCTATACTCGATTACCACATCAACACACACCATCGGAACAACAACCATACAAAGCAAACAAGCTATAATTAGAACATTACACCAATCAGCAAGAAAATAATATAAAAAGTTTGAAAACAGAAAGTACGATCTACTACGATCACATAAACGCGAAGATCACGAAAAACGGAATTATAACGTGAAAGTTAGAGCTAAACAAGTTACAAAACCTTAATTAGTAATTACCTAACTCCAATTTTAGTTTCTGAAAACAGTAGATATCCTTGTACAGATAGATAGATAGCTTTTCAAAACGAATCTAACGCAACTTGAACGGACTAAATCGGACTAAAAACGTAGAAGTTATAAGCATTTGAAAACAGTGGCAAAACTGTAAATAAACTGAAATTGAATTTGTATTTAAAATCGATTTAAACAATTATCAGATTGGATGGACTGCGCCTCAAATAGGACAAAGCGCAGGGGCTCAAACGGAAGAATTCGCAGACTCAATGAACAGGGCCATTGGGACCGCGGGTTTAGACCTAAATATTTGGGGACTCTTTAGCAAAGGTGACAGACGAAGGGGTATCGAGCGATTCCGCGTTAGATCCAGAATGGACGGCTCGGATTAGATCAGAGGAGACCGGCGGCGCTTTTCGCCGGAGAGAAAGAAGGACGCGGCGGCTCCACGGCCGGAAGCGGCGGCGCGGCTCGGGATTCCGCTACAGAGCGGTAGAGACCTCGGGAAAAGATCCAATCGAAAGAGGAGCTCAAGGCGAACTCACCAGAGGGGTTTATGGCGCCGGAGAAGACTCGGGGACGGCGGATTGCTCGACTTGGCGGGCGCGGCTCTGCAGAGCGACGGCGAGCGATTAGCAGCACCAAGACGAGGGGGAAAAAGAGGGAAAACTCCTCGGTTAGCTTCGAAAGATCAAGGGGAAACTCGAGGTGCCACTTACAAGCTCGGAAACTCGATGAATCGCGGGTTGATGGCGGCGGAGATCTTGCGGCGTGCGGAGCTCTCGGTTGCGGCGTTTTGGGGCACGAGAGCAGGAGCTTGATGCGTGGGGAGAGGCGGCGGGTTCCTGGGGACCTTATAAGAGGGTCGGTTCGGTCGATTTGGCAAGCGAGGACGCGTAGCGAGGATGGACTCGATCCGGTCATGGAGTCCGAGCCGGATACGAGAGGAGAAGGAGCGATGGGACGCTGACAGGCGGGGGTCGAGCTGTCAGCGAGTGCGGGCGCGGGACGGCGACGCTCGGGCGAGACGGAGCGGCGACGCGCACGCGAGGCTGGACCCTCGGGCGAGACGGAGACGGCGATGCTCACGCGAGGCTGGACCCTCGGGCGAGACGGAGACGGTGGTGCGCACGCGAGGCTGGACCCTCGGGCGAGACGGAGACGGCGATGCTCACGCGAGGCTGGACCCTCGGGCGAGACGGAGACTGCTACCGCACGCGAGTGCAGCGCCGAGGCTGGACCCTCGGCTCAGCGCGGGGCTGCGGCGCTGCGCAGGGCTGCTGGGCCGGGCGGCGGCCCACGCGAGCGACGGAGAGAGAGGGGAGGGAAGCAGGCCAGCAAGAGGGAGGGAGCGGGCCGGCCAAGCTGGCTCGGGCCAGAAGGGAGAAAGGAGGAGGAGAGAAGGAAAAGGGTTTTCCAATTTCCGATTTGATTTTTCAAATGCATTTTCAAATCCTTTTTGAATTCAAACAACTTTTGAACTAAAACCACACATCACAAAAATAAGATATGCACCAGCATGTATGCATCAACATGATCTTTGGCCTAGGATTAATTTTAGCTTTTGCAAATAATTTATTAACTAAGTTTTATGCAACACACAAAATGCATAATTAAATCATATTGCCTATTTTTAAATTGATGCAAATTTTGGGATGTTACAATTCTACCCCCTTAAAGAATCTCGTCCTCGAGATTCCAACGATGCTTACTCAAACAACTGTGGGTATGACTTTCTCAAATCCTCTTCTCTTTCCCAAGTTGCCTCTGCTTCTGAATACCGATTCCACTGAACCTTACACATCTTTATTATCTGCTCCTGGTAACTCTTTCAGCGGTCTCTAGAATTCTTGTTGGGTACTCATCATAAGTCAAATCTTCCTTAACTGTGAGCTCTTCCAACGGTATCTGCTCTTCGGCACTCGCAGGCACTTTTCAACTGGGAGACATGAAACACATCATGCACTCCTGACAAGCTTTCAGGCAACTCTAACTGATATGCCACTTCACCACGTCTTTCAAGAATTTTGAACGGTCCAATATACCTTGGTGCTAGCTTTCCTTTCTTATTGAACCTTTTCACACCTCTCATCGGTGACACCTTAGGTAGACATAATCACCTATTGCAAAAGATAGATCTCGACGACGGTTGTTTGCATAACTCTTTTGCCGAGACTGAGCGGCTCTCAGGTTATCTCTGATTATCCTGACATGTTCCTCGGCATTCCTCAACACATCAGGTCCAAACACTTGACTTTCACCTGTCTGATCCCAGAACAACGGTGTTCTACACGATCTTCCATACAAAGCTTCAAACGGTGCCATCTTTAGACTCTCCTGATAGCTATTGTTGTATGAGAACTCTGCATAACACAAATTCTTGTCCCAACTGGTGCCATATTGCAATGCACAAGCTCTCAACATGTCTTCCAGAATCTGATTGGTTCTTTCCGTCTGTCCATCAGTCTGTGGATGATAAGCAGTACTGAAGTTCAACCTTGTGCCTAATGATCGATGTATCATCTGCCAAAAGTGAGAGGTGAACTGAGTACCACGATCTGACACAATCTTTCGAGGCACTCCATGCAAACATACTATCCGTTCCATGTACAATTCCGCCCAATCTAGCTCCCGTATAGGTAGTTTTGACCGGTATAAAGTGAGCAACTTTGGTCAATCGATCGACTATTACCCATATGGAGTCGTACCTCTCTGAGTACGAGTAACCCAACTATAAAGTCCATACCGACTTCTTCCCACTTCCATTCAGGTATCTTCATCGGTTGTAGCAAACAGCGGGTCTTTGATGTTCTGCCTTCACCTCTGACATGTATCACACAGAGCGACGTACTCGGCTACATCTCGCTTCAGTCCATCCCACCAATACTTTTCTTCAGATCAGTATCAAGGTACATCTTAGTGCTTCCAGGATGAATGGAATAAGCTGACTCATGCACTTCTCGCAGTATAGACTCACGTATCTCCTTGATTGCAGGTACACATAATCTATTTCCATGCCATAATGTGCCATCATCATCTAACCGAAACCTGACGCTTTGCCAAGAACAATGTTATCGGCTATCTGCTTTAACTTCTCATCTGACATCTGACCCTTACGTATCTCTTGCATCAATACCGGTTCAAGTTCTAACTCTATTCTGTTGATCACAATTCCCAAATTTAGATGTGCAAATTCAGCACACAACTCATCTGGCATAGAAGCAATTCTGACCTCATTGGCATGGCTCTTTCTACTCAAGGCATCTGCTACAACATTAGCCTTCCCGGGATGATAGTGTATTTCCAAATCATAATCCTTAATCAATTCCAACCATCTGCGTTGTCTCAAATTCAGATCAGACTGAGTGAAAATGTACTTCAAGCTCTTATGATCGGTATAGATGTCCGTCTTGTGACCCACTAGATAGTGTCTCCAAATCTTCAATGCATGGACAACAGCTGCCAATTCTAAATCATGAGTGGGATAGTTCAGCTCATGCTTTCTCAACTGCCTCGATGCATATGCTACCACTCTGCCTTCTTGCATAAGAACACAACCCAACCTTGACGAGATGCATCACAATAAATAGAGAAATCCTTACTCAGATCTGGCAGAATTAACACTGGAGCTGTAGTCAGACGTTTCTTCAACTCCTCAAATTAGCTTGACATTTATCGGACCAAACAAACTTAGCATTCTTCTCTAGCAGAGCTGTCATTGGCTTAGCAAGTTGGAGAATCCTTCAATGAACCTTCTATAGTAACCGGCCAATCCAAGGAAACTACGAATCTCGGTCACATCTGTTGGTGGTTTCCAATTCAACACATCTTCAACCTTGCCTGGATCTACTGAAATGCCTCCATTAGAGATAACATGTCCAAGGAAAGAAACTTCCTTCACCACCAAACTCACACTTGCTGCGCTTGGCATACAACTTGTGCTCTCTGAGTTTTGTAGTACTAACCTCAGATGTTCAGCATGATCTTCCTTGTTCTTAGAGTATACTAGAATATCATCAATAAACACAACTACGAACTTGTCGAGATATTCCATGAACACCTTGTTCATCAAATACATAAAGTAGGCAGGTGCATTGGTCAATCCAAATGACATGACTGTATACTCATACAACCCATACCTGGTAGTGAAAGCTGTCTTTGGAATATCAGATGCTCGAATCTTCAACTGATGGTAACCAGAACGCAGATCAATCTTAGAGAACACACATGCACCTTTCAGCTGATCAAACAGATCATCAATCCTCGGCAACGGGTACTTGTTCTTGATGGTAACTTCATTAAGCGATCTATAGTCAACACACATCCGTTGACCACCATCCTTTTTGTCAACAAAGATAACAGGAGCTCCCCAAGGTGATGAACTAGGACGAATAAACCCTTTTTCTTGTAACTCTTTAATTTGTTTCTTAAGTTCATCTAATTCAGGTACTCCCATCCTATATGGTCTTTTAGCTATGGGTGCAGTTCCAGGTAAAAGTTCAATAATAAATTCAATGTCGCGATCGGGTGGCATACCTGGCAAATCATCGGGGAACACATCCGGGAACTCATCCACCACTAGATCTTCCGGAAAACCTCTTCATTCATCTGGTTCACGTTGCGGTCGGTGTTGGTTGTAACACTACCTTCACACTGATTCTGTCTCCCTTAGCTGTAGTAACTGTCACAACTTTATCTTGACACTGTATATCTGTCTTGCACCTCTTCATCCAATCCATACCAAGTATCAAATCAATACCAGCTGTCCTCAGCACAATTGGGGATACTGAGAAATCTACCCCCCCAAGGACACATCTATAGGCATACACTGGAGCGTAGCTTGCAAACCTCCACCCGGTGAGGTAACCATTATAGGGGTTTTCATGAGACTAACAGGTAGATTATGCATTCTAACAAATGTATGAGATATGAAAGTATGCGATGCACCAGAATCGAAAAGAACTGTAGCAGGGATGGAACTGATGTTGAACGTACCAAGCATAATCTCTGGCGCTTCCTGCACGGTCTCTGCGGACACGTGATTCACCTTGCCGGAGTTAGGTGATGGATTCTGACGTCCCTTATTGTTCTGACTCTGTGGAGTCTGTTGATTCTGCTTCTTAGGACAATTGTAGGAGAGGTGACCAACCTCACCGCAGACAAAGCACTTGTTGGGAGTGTTAGGTGCACTATTCTTCATGGGGGTGTTGACGGGGTACCTTGGCGTTGAGCATGATTATTGTGCTGTGCTGCTGCTGTGGGCGCTGATTGTTTCCTTGCTGCTGATATGAAGGGCGTTGCGGTCCCTGGTTACGGTTCCACTGAGAAGTAGGTCCCTGATACCTCTGCTGTTGCCCGGAAAATTAGGACGAGGGCGGTTGTTACTACCAGAAGACTGACCTTGGAGCTTCCTCTTTCTAGCCTCCATCTCCTTGCGCTTGTTGTCAACCACAATAGCACGGTTGACTAAGGTCTGGTAGCTGGCATACTCATTGGACATAAGCTGCAGTGCCAGTCCGTCATTCAGACCCTTGAGGAAGCGACGCTGCTTGTCGGCATCCTGAGCAATATCAGCGGGAGCATAGCGTGACAATTGAGCAAACTTGTCACGGTACTCAGCAACGGTCATGGCTCCTTGGCGCAGAGATCTGAACTCTTCCTGCTTCAATTCAATCAGACCAGCAGGGATATGGTACGCTTTGAAGTTGGTCTTGAATTCCTCAAAGGTGACAGGTGGGGCATTGTTGGCTAGACCGAACTGAAACGATTCCCACCAATCCAGAGCAGCTCCTTGCAACTGACCAGAAGCATAGAGCACCTTCTCCTGGTCATTGCATTGCGCGATGGTAAGCTGGCGTTCAATAGCACGAAGCCAGTCATCAGCCTCCAGGGGATCAGCGGCATGAGAGAACACTGGCGGGTGACCCTTCAAAAACTCACCCCTCTTGTCCCTCACTTGCATCGGTGGTGCTCCTCCAACTGGCTGATGCTGCATATGTTGCATCATAGTTTGCATAAATTGGGCTTGGATGCCCATCAACTGCTGAATGTCAACTGGGGGGGGTGGTGGCGGTTAACAGGTGCTCCACGACCACGGCCACGTCCACGTCCACCTCCAACTCCACCTCCTCTGGCGGCCATCTGTGTTTCAAACAGGGATCAAGGTTAGTGAACTTTTTAAGAAAAGATCACTTATATGAGAGGAAACAGGAGATCTGAAAATTTCTGGGCGAGATCCGTAACAGCAGTACAGAAAAACAGTCATATACGGAGTTCCAGAAATCCAAACAGGGCGTGTGATACACGGTTGGAAAGATAACGAAATTATCTACAACTTTTATTTAAGTGACTTTCCCAGATTCTGTCGTTAAGTTAGTCAAAAACAGAGAACAAACAGATCTGTCCAGAGCTCAAAACTGCGCAGAAACTCTAACTTGAAACAGCCATATCTCACAAACCATAACAGCTATTGAAGTGATTCCAGAGGCATTGGTTAGATATAGGAGTCTATTTTCCATCATAAAATTTTCAGCCATGTTGCACGATCAGAACTTGAGATATAACCAAAAGATCACAGGTTGCTCCAGAAAACAGCATAGGACAAGATGTAACTAACCCTTTTTATTTCATAAACGTTATGTCTAACTATGAGATTTGTAGACAAGCCCACAATATCTCAACACTCATTACAAAGAACCAAATCACACATAAACATAATGATAATCCAACTCACACATAAAGAAGCACACTAGCACAAAGGTTAACTAGACTCGACAAACGCTTACTAATATCGTCTTATTACATAGAAGGGTGACCTATGCCTATTTGTAGAGCGGTTCGCGGAGCCTCTTGTACATAGGGGGTTGATTGAGAAGTTCCAAGAGCCCATCAATAGTGCTATAGCATCTTTTGAGATCTTTTCCCATGGATATCACCTGCCTTTCCAAGTCCGCGTTAGACCTTTCCCTGTCAAGGAGAAAATCTCGTGTGGCCTTCTCGGTTGGTGTTGCATTGGGGTCTTCTACCATAGCCTCCTTATTCTCACTGTTCCAATCAGGGCAGATAGCGGTATGCATCATCCCTCATGTCTTCAATGCGACGACCCCGGAATGCTTTGTAGGCTTCAACTGCCACGGCTTCCAAGGCTGACGCTAGAGTGGACCGACGAGCCCTGTGGCCGATCACCATCTCATGCAGGTATAGGCCACTCTCTGGTTCTCGGACGGCGACAGTCACTCTTGCCTTCCAGTAGGTCCTTTCCATGGGATGACTGTACCTCCAATGGGTGTACTGTACGATGATGTTCTTGTCGGGGTAGTAGGCATCAAAAAGTCCCATCAGCCTGTGATGTGTGGGGCTCTGGGCAGCTGTAGGCGCTCCGACGAAATACCCGGAGTCCACGTCCCATCCCACCGGGAGCTCTTCATCGTCTTCAACCTCCAGCACTTCTGGGGGCACTGGCGAGGGAGGTACTGGAGCTTGTGCTGGTGGTGCCGGCGCTTGTGGTTCCACTTCTTGAGGTGCTTGTTCTTGCAGTACTGGCTCTTGCGGCGCTACCTCCTGCTGTTCTGGCTCCTGGGGTACTTGCGGTGCTTGCGGAACGGGTTGCCTGCCCTCCTGCGTCCACCGATGGTCCTGCGGGTGATACGACGAGCCATCTATGGAGTAGACCAAGAGACAGATACAATAGAATCAATATATTTGTGTAATAGAGCAAGTAAAGAGAAGCATATAGTTTTGATAAATTAACAAGGCTAAGATAAATAGCAAGAATTGAGAAGCAAGGACCACTAAAACGACCATAACTAACTAGGCTTGCGTCCTACAGTCAACATAGCTCTGATACCAATTTGTCACACCCAATTTTAAGAACAAAATTGAATGCAATAACTCATGTGTGCCCAGAGATCAATCACACACATAAGCCACAAATTAAGAAGTACCATCACATATGTTTATTACATAACGAATATTATTCAAAGACTTTACATAGCAGCGGATAAATAAAGTATCTCTCGCGGTAGCTCCATCACAGGGAAGATGACTGGTTGACAGCAAGACTAGAACTCTTCAGGGAATCGTCGTTACCATAGCAATCTGTTACCCATCCGGGATTTTTATCCAAGTAGAAAGAAAATAAACAAGCATAAGTACATCTCGTACTTAACAAGTGTAACATGGGGTTCATGAGGCTCAAAAAGGCTGACACTGGTTAAACTGCAGTAGCTTTTATTGGCAACATTTTAACATTAAGGTGAACATATATGAAGCTTAAAACCCAACCCACATGATCATAATAATTGAAACATAGCAATAAGGTAATCAACATGAGCAACATAAATAAACAACATATAACAACTAATCTGTGAGTTTTCCGGGCCGCTCGTATCCGTGAGCACGGCTGTTATAACAGTTTATTAAACTCTGCGCAGAGGTGTACACTTTACCCGATGAGTCGTGATATCCAGATGCCCGGGTTAATTACTCCCATAACACTTCCGAGGTGAGCGGGCAGGATACACGCAAAGCCTTTCAAAGGTTCGTCTAACAAGTTAGGGCCGCTAGTTCTTAAGGCAAGGGGATGTAGAGCCCTCCTTCCAGGTGGCACAATAACACGCAGCCTATACTCACGTGGACAGAAGCCGCACTATACCCGACTCGGCAAGATCCAACGCGCCTATACAGGTGTCCACTAACAAGCTAGAAAAGGTCCTTATACTGAGCTAAGGTCAGAGCCATATAACCCTCATGTTGGTATGTCCCAGCTTTTGCTGACAGGAGGTCCTAATCCATGTTGCTAAAAAGATCAAATTTTATTCACCATTATTAGATCATGTTTGGTTTAAGTAAAGCTCTAGCAAAACTCTACCCATATGCATAGCATCCCAAGGTTATCAAGGTAACGGGTCAAAGTCTAGGGTAAACTAGATAGGAGATCAAAATTAGACACATGCATATGAATTTAGATGTTTCATGGTGAATAGGTCAACAAGGATGATCCCATGCTATACTTGCCTGATTCAGAGTACTCTGGTTGTTCCTGGTTGTCGAAGTAGAGCTCCTGATCACCAGCGTATGTCTCACCGTCTATACTCGATTACCACATCAACACACAACCATCGGAACAACAACCATACAAAGCAAACAAGCTATAATTAGAACATTACACCAATCAGCAAGAAAATAATATAAAAAGTTTGAAAACAGAAAGTACGATCTACTACGATCACATAAACGCGAAATCACGAAAAACGGAATTATAACGTGAAAGCTAGGAGCTAAACAAGTTACAAAACCTTAATTAGTAGATTAACCTTAACTCAATTTTAGTTTCTGAAAACAGTAGATATCCTTGTACAGATAGATAGAGCTTTTCAAAACGAATCTAACGCAACTTGAACGGACTAAATCGGACTAAGAACGTAGAAGTTATAAGCATTTGAAAACAGTGGCAAAACTGTAAATAAACTGAAATTGAATTTGTATTTAAAATCGATTTAAACAAATTATCAGATTGGATGGACTGCGCCTCAAATAGGACAAAGCGCAGGGGCTCAAACGGAAGAATTCGCAGACTCAATGAACAGGGCCATTGGGACCGCGGGTTTAGACCTAAATATTTGGGGACTCTTTAGCAAAGGTGACAGACGAAGGGGTATCGAGCGATTCCGAGCGCTAGATCCAGAATGGACGGCTCGAATTAGATCAGAGTGAGACCGGCGGCGCTTTTCGCCGGGAGAAAAGGACGCGGCGGCTCCATGGCCGGAAGGCGGCGGCGCGGCTCGGGATTCCGCTACAGAGCGGTAGAGACCTCGGGAAAAGATCCAATCGAAAGAGGAGCTCAAGGCGAACTCACCAGAGGGTTTATGGCGCCGGAGAAGACTCGGGGACGGCGGATTGCTCGACTTGGCGGGCGGCGGGCTCTGCAGAGCGACGGCGAGCGATTAGAGCACCAAGACGAGGGGAAAAAGGGAAAACTCCTCGGTTAGCTTCGAAAGATCAAGGGGAAACTCAAGGTGTCACTTACAAGCTCGGAAACCCGATGAATCGCCGGGTTGATGGCGGCGGAGATCTTGCGGCGTGCGGAGCTCTCGGTTGCGGCGTTTTGGGGCACGAGAGCAGGAGCTTGATGCGTGGGAAGAGGCGGCGGGTTCCTGGGGACCTTATAAGAGGGTCGGTTCGGTCGATTTGGCAAGCGAGGACGCGTAGCGAGGATGGACTCGATCCCGGTCATGGAGTCCGAGCCGGATACGAAAGGAAGAAGGAGCGATGGGACGCTGACAGGCGGGGTCGAGCTGTCAGCGAGTGCGGGCGCGGGAGCGGCGACGCTCGGGCGAGACGGAAGCGGCGACGCGCACGCGAGGCTGGACCCTCGGGCGAGACGGAGACGGCGATGCTCACGCGAGGCTGGACCCTCGGGCGAGACGGAGACGGTGGTGCGCACGCGAGGCTGGACCCTCGGGCGAACGGAGACGGCGATGCTCACGCGAGGCTGGACCCTCGGGCGAGACGAGACTGCTACGCTCACGCGAGTGCAGCGCCGAGGCTGGACCCTCGGCTCAGCGCGGCTGCGGCGCTGCGCAGGGCTGCTGGGCCGGGCGGCGGCCCACGCGAGCGACGGAGAGAGGGGAGGAAGCAGGCCAGCAAGAGGGAGGGAGCGGGCCGGCCAAGCTGGCTCGGGCCAGAAGGGAGAAAGGAGGAGGGAGAGAAGGAAAAGGGTTTTCCAATTTCCGATTTGATTTTTCAAATGCATTTTCAAATCTTTTTTGAATTCAAACAACTTTTGAACTAAAACCACACATCACAAAAATAAGATATGCACCAGCATGTATGCATCAACATGATCTTTGGCCTAGGATTAATTTTAGCTTTTGCAAATAATTTATTAACTAAGTTTTATGCAACACACAAAATGCATAATTAAATCATATTGCCTATTTTAAAATTGATGCAAATTTTGGGATGTTACATCAAACAATAATCCAAAGTCACCCCTTGTAAACATCACTGCCCAAACTTGGGACAGATCACAAACTCTATGTAAACAAACCACAACCAGACTACCAAATTCAAAAGGGTAATCCTGGACAATTTGAAAGCTTATCAAACATCGATCAGCCATGGAATATCAAAAGGAAAAATACCCCATGGGCTTCTTTCTTCATGAATCAAGTCCATGTTTTTCATATGTAGCAAGATTAAAGCTCTACTTGACCCATATCATCACACATGTATGCAATAACAAGTTTATTATTTAACTTACAACTTAATCCTACATGACTAACCAACATTATTAAACACAAACCATCATTCATCAACAAAGTTCATTAGGGTAACCAAGGTTAATCCTAATTACCTGCTAAACACCTTAATTAACTAACAAGTTTTATTAACCACCCTTTATTAAATTAATTATTGAAAATAAGGTTTAATTAAAGTTTGTCAAATTAAACTCAAACTTTTAGGGACGGTTGATTATAATAAACTATAGTTGCAAAACAAATTTCATAATTTTTGGATAATTATCTTGGCCTACACAATTAATCTAAGATATATAATTATTTATCTATTAAACAAAGCATAAAAGGAGAATTAAATTTATTTTCACCAAATGACCTCAAATTTTTGTGAAGACTAGTTACATGATGTAAACAGCAGAAAAATTAGTTTCATGATTTTTGGATATTTTTTAAGTCTATAAAAAATTATCTAAAGAGCATTTATTATTAAAAGACTTATTTAAGTCACCTACAAAAATTATCAAAACATTAAGTTTCATATTTTTATTAGATGGAACACATTATCAGGAACATAACAAAGTTTATTTCACAGTTTTAGCATCAGCACATAATTACTTATGAATAAACAATCATATGCACAAATTAACATTTCCTGAAAAGAAAAAGAAAAAGAACAAAACCTAATCCTACTTGGGCCGAATTTGGCCCAAGGTCACCGACGGACGGGGCCCGGGTCAGCACTACCTGCCCAGCAACGACTCGGCCACGCCGAGACCGTGGCCTCGCGCTAGGTCGGCGCGGACCGGCGCCACTCGTCGCCGGCGGGGACCCTGGCCACGGCGAGACCATCGAAGGAAGCGTCTCGAGCCCGCGCATCCACCGGAGTACCAAGCCGGAGCTCTTGGATCACGGAGGAAACACACGGCGGCGCGCATGGCGGCTCGGCGGCGGACAGGGCGGCGGCGCGAGGTGGTGCGGTGGCTGTGGTGCGGTAGAGGCCTCAACGACGCGCGGAAAGGCTCAAGGGTACTCACCCCATCGTGATGCTCGCGCTGGTGAAGGTGGTGATGGCGCAAAACAAGGTCGACCATGGCGGCGGGTCTTGTGGCGGCGCGAACCGAGGTTTCCCTCGTCGTTGCCGGAGCTCCGGTGAGATAGCGACCGAACTAGCAGACCGGTGAGCTTCAGGGAGGTGCGGCGAGGCTCGGACGATGATGGATTGACCCGGGTTTCTCCAGGATGAGCGGACCGCGGGGTGGTGCTCCGGCGGCGCTTTGGCCGGAGCAGGGGAGAAAGGGATGGTGCGGGGGACTCTGGCGGTCCGAGCTTGCGCAACGGGGGCACGGGAGGTGCGTGAAGAGGAGGCGAGCTCGACTGCAAGAGCAACCAGGCCAGAGGGCGAGCGTTGGCAGTGAAATTTGGCCGGCGGCCGTGCTTCTGCTTCTGCTTCGCAGTGGCGCCGAGCAGAAACGAAAGGAAGGGAGGGGAGAGCGTCGGCGGCGCGCTAAGAAGGATGGAGACGGCTTCAAGAGTAGCGTGCCACCTCCTGCTTCGCAATTGCCACGGAAGAGGACGCGCGGCGCGCGCACACGGCCGGCCAAACGGGCACAGCGCGACGGCGGTGGCTCCAGAGCATTCTGCTCTGATATCTCCCTCCGTTTACTGTAGCGATCCCTATCTCCCCCTTTCTGATTTCTCCAGATTTTTGTACTACATGACAAAAACTTCAAAAACAAAAGTTGCTCCAATTTTGTACTTTACAAACTTGCTTTAAGAACCAAAGTCAAATTCTGCTTGGATTTTGAAATAGAGTTCAAACTCAAATTTGGACCAAACTGAATTTCAAAATTACTTTTGAATTTTCAGAACAACTTCAAATTTTACCAATATAAAGTTGTTTCTGAAGAAATTATCTACAACTTTGTTTTGGTCCCATATCCAAATTGTGCTTAATTTTTGAACTACATAAAGGGGTAAAACTAGGGTTTGGAAATTAATTTCTAATTTGAAACCAATCCAAACTAGTTTTCCAAATTACTTCAAATTTTCTTTAATAACAAGAAAATCTATCTTAATAAAGTTATTGCATTTAATCCTCTCTACAACTTTGACTAAAGAACCAAAGTCTAATTCTTTTTAGTTTTTTTAAAAAATCTAGTTTAGGGGTCAAATTTAGGGTTTGAAAGATTTCACATTTATTCAAAATTTTGTACAGAAACTTTGAAAACCTTAAATACCAAAGTTGTTCCTCTCAACAAGAGCTACAACTTTGCTTTTGAAATCATTTTGAAATTTTAACATATTTTTTGACTTATCAAAAAGGGAACCAAAAAGAGCATAGAAAATTTAAGTTTTCTACTCACACTTATCATTTCATGTGACACCTAACCACATCACTTATCAAAGCATCACACAAGATCATGCAACTCAAGCAAAACATATGAAGCATCACATTTGTACTTAAAGATGAAATGCTTTATGCCATGATGCCAGATGATTGTGCATACTAAACATATTAATTAAAATTTAATTAGGACTTAACACACCAGGGTGTTACATTTTTCCCAATATGCGAAAACAAATTATCACTGAAGTTAGTTTTTCACAAAGACTTTTTAGGGCTTTCTTATCACCTCACCTCACCAAGTGACTAAGCGCAATGCATATGCACATGAAACTCACACTTAATGGCACTAGACAATCGTTGCAATTAAGATTTTTCCTCTTTATTGTACAACTATTTATCCTAAACCCAGTCAAACACTTCTCTACTCAACTTAGACTAGTGGAATAAAATATCGTACAAGTTATATGTTTGTCTTGCGCATTCTATTCCATCTTCTCCATTGTTGATGCCACACAAGCACCAACCTTCATCAAGCCTTTTGATCATCTACACAAATCAACACTTGGCTTGATCTTCCTTGAATGATATGATTCACTTCATACCATCATGTGACCTTATTGGTTCATTGATCATAACTTTGCTTGTTATTCATTGTTGCCCTTGTCCATCAGCGCCAAGTATTTGCTCAACTTCTTCGCCATGTGCAATGTGTCGCACCAAAGCCTCTGACTTGCCCTTCACGCTTGCAACCGGTCCATCGATGCCAAGCGTTGTCTTGATCTTCTCCACCTAGCTGCATGACTCTATGTCATGCATCATATGCAATAAGCTCCTTCATTGACACATAGGTGAGCATGACACATAGGTAAGCTCCAACACATTCAAGCCATTTCCACCTCCATGTCTCAAGTTGCTCACACTAGCGTACCTGTGGACTAATCACATGTATCTCACATTAAATATATATTAGTTCACCTAGGTTGTTGCTCAGTTACCAAAACCAAACAAAAATCTTTCAATCTCTCTCTTTTGGTAATTGATGACAACTCTACAAAGATGGATGGAAAGAATCTTTCAATCTCTCTCGTTTGGTAATTGATGACAACTCTACACAAAGATGGATGGAAATCTAGACAGAGGGAATATCTCAAAAGCACACACATCCGCTCTCTTTCTATAGTTAATGAATGAACTAGAGGAGGGTTAAATTGAAAAAAAAGCAGGTCAATGATACCTTGTGGTTGTCAAGCAACAAATATCCAAATTATAGTTTTCTTCATATTAGTTTTGTCCTAAATTTCTCTAACTTTGGCCATTTCATAGAATAACATGTTAAATATCCAAATTAAACCTATGCAGTATCAAGATATATTTCATGATAGATTTAGTGAAATTAATATTGTTGATGTTGCAGATGTTCATATATTTTCTCTCCATAAATTTGGTAAAAGTTAAATAAGTTTGACTTAATGAAAAATTTGAAGTGAGCAATAATTTGTGAGTGGATAGAGAAGGGCCTAATAAATTTCACTTGTTTAATTAGTTGTCTCGTGAGCAACAAGAAAAAATAAATACCATCGCCGAGGTCAGCGAATCATTATTGGCTGAAAACGAGAAGAAACCAGTTCATCATGGAAGTGCATGTGTTGTGTCGTCGTGTTAGCGTTGCAGGTATACAAGCCGCCCCTGCTTGGTCGCTAGGTCTAGCGTCTGACTATATAGGCGTACGTATGAATTAAACTACGGGTACACCATCATCGTTATATATATATATATATATACATCTTCCTAGTGCAGTCAACGGATACAAAACTAGGACTTCCATCGTCTATACTACTCTATCACTCACATTATTCATCGAAATGTCAACGAATTTACAAGATAAAATTAAGCATTTATACTTGTCAACCATTTGGAGGCATCATCTCTGACTCTGGATCTACCTGGATCTAGCATTTTATTTCTAGAACGAACGCCTGCACACTTGCTCGTTGCGATTCAGAAGAGCCGGGATTACGCACTGTACTTGTTATTACAGTAAACTAAGTCGTCGTCGCGGCCTTCCAATCTCTTTACATGAAGTGGTACTATGATCGCTCGACCTGCTGTTTCTTTTAATTTTTTTGGGCGGTGGTCGGTGGGCGGACGGATGCAATTGCACCAATGCAAATGAGGCATATATCGATGCATTCTGAAGACGCATCGATTTGCCGCGGATTGCCCTTCAGAATCCGTATATGGTTTATAGGTATATATATTTTAGCCGGCCTTTTCAGGCATCATAAGTCATCCACGCCAGCTTGATGCTTGTACTATCTCCTAGCAATATATAGCGCGTGGATGAATAATAATGCCCTAGCTAGCTAGTTTTCAACTACGTACGTATGGCCGGCAAAACAATGATCCGATTAATTTGAAGTGAAATAATGCATGAATCATCAGTGAAATGCATGAGATCATCGACTACCACCACCACAACAACAACAGAATCGCTTTCCTTATTACGTAGCACACATCACATTAGCCAAGATTCTTTTTCAAACTTGAATATGCAGCAATGCGTGGGCGATCAGTACTCGTCATCATTATTGTATGCTGTTATTCATGATTGGGTTATTCGGGGCGCGAGAAAACTACAAATGCGCCAATCACGGATCGAGAAACTACAGATGAATTGACAGCGAGATAAACAAATCGTGGTCGACAGCACACACAGGCCCTAGCTATTTAATTATCTCTAGAAGAAACATGAAAACGAGTGGACGACCACTGGGTAAATTGTATGTACTCATATATATGCTGCATGTACAGCCTGGTCGAAAATGATGCGACGCACGGTCGAAAACTGTCCATATATATGTCGACCTACCACGTACGTATATTATTATTCTACTGTTCCAGGAACGGCTAATAACGACTATATATATGTCGATCGATGCGCATGTACACACGCGCGCGCACGGGGGCGTACGTGGAGGATACTGGATCACAGAACTGTGAACTGGAATTAGTTTCCACAACAAATAGAACAGTGACATTTAAAAATTTTAACCCCAGCAGCATAAAAAAAATCAGGCGTTGAGAAATGCGGGTGGTGCAGGATTAATTTTGCTGTCATCATCGATATGATGACGACCTGCTACTGCTAGACGTACGTATACGTATGTACGTACGCTAGCTAGTCAGTGTGCACTCGTGAACGTACTTGTCAGCGAGCGAGAACAACACCGGCGGCCGTCGCCCGTCGGCCGACACACACGCACACGAAAAAAAAATGCCGCGAGATAGAGAGAGAGGCGCGTAATAGTTAACGTAAACCCTAGCTAGCTAGCTAGCTAGCTAGTAGGATCGGAGTAACGTGTACGTGGTAGGTTTGGCGGCCTGGAATTGAACGGGACGGGCCGGGGTCAGCACGTAGGCGGCGCGCTTGGTACGCACCACTGACCACGTACTGTTCTGTTGTGTTCTCACCTGCGCCTGCGCGGCGGCGGACCGCGGCAGGTGCGCGTGTGCCGCTGCTTTCTGCTTCCTCCCCGGCGGCGGCCGCAGCAGGTGCTGCTGCCTCCACAGCCGACATCACTCACTAGTAGAATTCTGCTCATAGCTGGCGCCCCTTTTTATAGCACAGACGGTTTTAAATATCACGCGCTTGTGATGTAAAAGGGGCCCTGACAGTTAACAACCGCCTGTGGAAATGCATTTCCACATGCGGCTGTCTTAAACCAACGCCAGTGTAAATGGTGGTATTTACACAGGCGGTTGGCTAAGCCAACCGCCAGTGTAAATGCATTTCCACTGGCGGTTGGCTTAGCCAACCCGCCTGTGTAAAATACCACCATTTACACTGGCGGTTGGTTTAAGACAGCCGCCTGTTTATCTCTGGTACAAATACCTCCTCTTCCTCCCCCGGCAGCACTGTTTCTCGCCGCCACCCTTTTGGAGGCGATTTTGGAGGTCCAGATTTTACAAAATACAAGGGGAGAGGTTTTGATCTTCATTTCTTGGAAGGAGATTAACAGGAAAGGTTAGTTTGTGTCCCTCTTGCCTCAATTGCTCATTGTTGCTCAATTTGTGAATCACTTTTTAGATCTAGGGTTTCACCATGAGTGAGAGAGAAGAATACCTACGTTAATGAGTGAGCTTGCTTAAGATGGTTAAATAATGTCTCTCATCTATACTGCTTCGTATTTACTTTTAAATTTTGTTTATGTATGATATCTTTCCTTGTTTCCATGTATAATGCTGTGTTCTTGAGTATTTATGTAGAGAGGAAAATGTAGGTTTTTATATAATATTTATGTTTTTTATTATGTTGTTTATTTCTCAATTATTTTTTAGGTTAGTTTGTGTCCCTCTTGCCTCAATTTGCTCATTCTTGCTCAATTTGATGATTCACTTTTTAGATCTAGGGTTTCACCCATGAGTGAGAGAGAAGAATACCTAGGTTAATGAGTGAGCTTGCTTAAGATGGTTAAATAATGTCTCTCATCTATACTGCTTCGTATTTACTTTTAAATTTTGTTTATGCATGATATCTTTCCTTGTTTCCATGTATAATGGTGTGTTTCTTGAGTATTTATGTAGAGAGGGAAATGTAGGTTTTTATATAATATTTATGTTTTTTATTATGTTGTTTATTTCTCATTGTTTTTTAGGTTAGTTTGTGTCCCTCTTGCCTCAATTTGCTCATTCTTGCTCAATTTGATGATACTTAGGTATTTTAAATTATGCTACTTAGTTTTTTTACTTTAAACCCAGTAAACTCTAAACACTAGCTAATAATAATTCCTAGCTAACCGCCTATGCTATCTCTGGTATAAATACCTCATCTTCCTCCTCGAGCAGCACTGTTTCTCGCAGCCACCTTCCATTGGAGGCGATTTTGGAGGTCAAGATTTTTACAAAATACAAGGGGATAGGTTTTGATCTTCATTTCTTGGAAGGAGATTAACAGGAAAGGTTAGTTTGTGTCCCTCTTGCCTCAATTTGCTTAATTTGATGATTTACTTTTTAGATCTAGGGTTTCACCTAGCAATATATAATCTCTAGATATGGTTACTTTTTTACATTGATTTCAATCAATTTATTGTTTTTTACAGGTAATGATGGAGAGGTCATTCTGGATGTATAAGTTATTAAGACTAGATCCATTATACATACCCGAGGTCCAAAGGCATGTAGTTTTTCCTGGAAAGCAACAAGCTATAGGAGTTGATGGTGTATCTGACCTGGATGAATTAACGAGTTCAGCGATATGTCTCTCTTTGTAGATGACCATATATAAAACTGGTCTATAATAGCACAGGCGGTTAGTTGTGAACCGCCTGTGGAAATCGATTTCCACAGGCGGTTCACTTAACCAACCGCCATTGTAAATATACCATTTACACTGGCGGTTTGTTAAGTGAACCGCCTGACGGTTCACAAACAACCACCTGTGTTGTTGTTCCATTTTCACTGGCCCCCAGCGCAGGCGGTGCTGGAAACCGTCTGTGAAAATGGGTTTTCAACCGACTGTATAGTATGTCTCTGTACCAGTGACTGCGCTCGACAGCGACACGCGCGTACCGTACGTGATACGGTCGCCGGATGGGGGCCGTGTCAAACACCGTGCGCGTATGTAAGCGTGGACGTGCGTTGTGCGTCATCACCGTGTGTATGGTGGGTGCGGTTTTGGCTCTGTTTTTTTTACCGTGCTAGCTAGGCTGCTGCTAGTTGTAACATACGGTAAGAAAGGGTCGTTAGACTGCCCGCACTCATCTTCATCTATATTCATCCTCTATACTGTCTAGTCATCAAGATTCTCTCCTCTATAACAAATTCTTCCGCACTCATTCATCCTCTATATCATCTTCTATCCATCGTAGGGCCCACGTGTCAGTTTTTTTTCTTTTTCTTTTTCCCCTTCTCCTTATCCGGACAGGAGCGTGGCATCGACTTCTCCTCCCTGACTTCTGCGGCGGCGGGCAGCTCTCCCTCCACCCCCGTAGGAGGCGCGGCGGGCTCCCCCGGTGGCCGATCCACGGCGACGGCGAGTGGGCTCCCCCGGCGGCGGCCTTGGCGGGCTCCCTCCACCCCTGGCGGAGGCGCGGCGGGCTGCCCCGGCGGTGGATCCTCGGCGACGGCGAGTGGGCTCCCTCGGCGGTGGCGGCCTCGGTGCCTTCCGACCTCCTCCGCGGCGCCTCCTCCCTCTCCGCGCTGCAGCTCCTCCTCTTCCTTTTCTCTGCGGCTCGACGGAGGCGGCTCATGGACAGCACCACCGGCGTCCGGCTCCTATCCGGCGAATGGCGGCGATCTCGGGCCGGCGGGCGAGCTCTGGGCGCAGGGATGGAGGAGGGAGAAGCGCGGTGCGGAGAACGAGACGCGGGGGGCCCGCACGGCGCGTAGAGGGAGCCCGCTACTCCGCTGTCTGTAGCGGAACCCGAGTCGTAGCGTCGATGGTGGCGGACGCCGCTGCACCGTTTTTTCTACGCTAAATTCGACGTGGCTGCTATGGCGGAAATGGTACTGGAGACCAGTGCGGATGGTCTTAGTCGGTAGGGCGTCCACAATTACGCTAGCTACGTACTGCTCTGTCCGAAAAAATGAGTCGCTATGGGATACGTGTTGGTCAAACTTTATCAACTTTGACTAAGTTTATATAAAATGTGTGCAATATTTTATCTCCAAATAATTTTATTATAAAGTATACTCAAAGATCTATCCAATGATACTAATTATGTAACATAAATATTAATAGTTTATTATATATACTTGGTCAAAGTTAAAATTTATTGACTTTTGGAGAAGCGAGAATGACTTTTTTTTAGGGACGAAGGGAGTAGCTATCTTAAATAAAGATGAGATATAAAAGCAAAGACTATTTTATACATTTTTTGTACTATTTCACCTACATGTTCATCTCTCGGATTCTTGAACTACGTGAAATAGACTAGTTATTTGTTCTTCGCTAGTGATTGCTCTCTCTTCTATTGTTTTCTTGTTCACATTATAATAGCTAGTCATTGCGGACATCCTCACCGATTGATCGACTGCCGTTTTGTTCTGAATTCAATTGCAAGTCTTTTTCCTCTCGAATACACAAAAGGTTTACATATCTTTATATTAACTTAGAAATTTTTGGTATAGAACGCGGTTCTAGTGAGCGCCCTAATTCTTTTATATAGTCATAGACTGAACCATCCTAGCATACAAGTAAATATTTCGATATTACACAAATAAAGACAACTGAAATCAGGTCGCGAGTTGGCGCTTAGGCCAATTTCAATGGGGATTTCATTTGAGTTTCATTTGCATTAAATATATTGTCACATAAGCATTATTGATGACATGACATTGTATTTAAGAAGAGAGAGAATTAATGAGTTTCATTTAGATGAACTCTCTTGGCACGAATATCAACTCTCTATGAGTCATGGAATTTAATGTCTATGAAACTTTAGAATGAAACTCTCACTCTCAATATAGGGTTTCATTCAAGTTTTGTTTTATTTCATATGATATGGTAGTCTTGGAAACAACAAAATGAAATTCAACATTGAGATTGGCCTTACTGCATGGTAGAGTTGGCGCTTCCTAATGGAGGCTGCAATTACTATTGCCTAGGCCAATCTCAATGATGAGTTTCATTTTGTTGTTTCCAAGACTGTCATGTCATATAAAATAAAATAAAACTTGAATAAAACTCTCCATTGAGAGTGAGAGTTTCATTGTAAAGTTTTATAGACATTAAATTTCATGACTCATAAAGAGTTGGTATTCGTGCCAAGAGAGTTTCATCTCATTTCTTCTCTCACTTCTTAAATACACCGTCATGTCATCAACAATGCCTATGTGACAACCTATTTAATGCAAATGAAACTCTCATTGAGATTGGTCTAATGCATGATAGAGTTGGCGCCTACCTCTGCTTCTACCGGCAACATGTGTTTTGGTTCGAGTTACATTGAATGTTTAGATGATATTAATTGAAGTATTAAATAATATGAAACTAATTGTACAGATTGAGACTACTCTACGAGATAAAATTATTAAACCTAATTAATTTATTATAGCATATGTTTACTGTAGCACATGTAATTAGTTTGTAAATTAATCTATACCTAATACGTACTCCAAATTAGCATTCAAATATTTGATGTGATCAAGACTAAAGTTTAAACAGGCACCCCCGTCCTAAAAGCATAAACCAGGCATGCATATTGTGTGCACAATGTACAAATTATATATGTCCATCATACAACAGGGGGTAAACCATTTTAAATTAAAAATTAAAAAAAATATTGGCACCAAATTTGGCCACGTAATTACAGCAAACACCCGGCTTTTTCGCCTCAAAGTCTCAGGTGTTTTTCCGCAATAACATGGTACATATACATGCACTTTTTTTTCTCACCAAGACACCACCAACACTATATGAACGCCCCTAAAAAATTGTTCATACTGCAAAAGTCTTGTTTCACTTCACACCTACTACTATGTAGTATACTGTGCTATACACCAGGCTAATTGAGCTGCTACCTGCTAGTTACCGTGATTCATACGTGGACAGGCGCCGTCGTTGTCAAGGAGTAGGGGGGCGGTCAGCCCTGCACGGTGATGAGCAAGCTGGAGTCCTCGTCGCCATGCGATGCCGCAACCTTGGCATGCGGCGGCCCCGTGTCTTTCCCACCGTCGTCGTCGTCGTAGCCTCCGTTCACAACGGCGTGGCCACCGGGCGCAGCAACTCCGGCGAGCACCTGCGCGAGCTCGGCTTGCTTGGCCCAGTCGGTGCGGGAGATCACCACGAGCATGACGGCCACGCAGGCGGCCTGCGCGGCCAGGAGGCCGAGCCAGAGGCCCCTGAAGCCCTGCCCCGCCCAGAACGCGAGCGCCACGGCCACGGGCGTGCCGACGCCGTAGAACGCGCCCAGGTTGACGTGCGCGCCGTCCTTGGGGCGGGCGCTCCCGCGGAGGACCCCGCAGCCGGTGGTCTGCGGGCAGTTGCCGAGCTCGCACAGCCCGAGGATGGGCAGCACGGACGCCGTGAGCGCCAGGATGGACGCGTCCGACGTGAACATGCGCGCCCACACGTCGCGCACGGACACGGCGAACAGGAAGGAGGCCAGGCCCTGGAGCGCGCTCAGCGCGAGCCCCCGCGCGCGCCGCGGCGCGCGCGGCGCCCGGGCGGTTCGCGCCGAGCTCGTTGCTGACCCGCGTCGACACGCCGAAGCTGAGCGACGACGGGAAGATGTAGAGCAGGGACGTGGTCTGGATGAGCACCCCCATGGACGCCACGGTGGCCTTGGGGTCCGCCAGGAGGCCGCAGAGGAGGATCATGATCTCGTACCACCACCACTCGAGGCACACGCTGGCGCAGCTCTCGACGGCGAGCCGGGCCAGCCGCATCCACCCGGTAACGTCCTTGAACAGCTGCTTCTCGGACGAAAGGGTGAAGCCGCCGGTGGCGCGGTGCACGCCGGAAAAGTAGATGTAGGCGAGGAGGAGGAGCACGAGGTTGAGGTTGGCCAGGGCAGAGGCGAGAGCGACGCCTTCGACGCCGAACCCGAGGACGGAGACGAGGAGGTAGTTGACGGGGAGGTGCACGGCGACGGCGAGCACGGCGCAGGCAGTGAGCGGGAAGTTGATGGACTGGGTGCGGAGGTAGATGCGGAGAGGGTGGAGGAACGACTGGAAGAGAAGGTCGGGGAGGCAGAGGAGAATGTAGCGCTGCGCGGCGGCGGATATGGCCGCGTCCTGGCCGCACAGCAGGAGCAGCGGCTCCATGTGCGCCCAGAGGAAGGCGACGGGCACGGAGACCGCGAGGAGGAGGAGCACCATCCGCTGCATGGTGGCGCCGACGAGGGGCAGGTTCTTGGCGCCCACGGCCTGGCCGCACACCGGCTCCATGCCCATGGCGAGGCCGGACAGGACGGAGTAGCCCGTGATGTTGGCGAAGCCGATGGCGAGGGACCCGCCGGCGAGGGCGAGCTCGCCGAGACGGCCAAGAAACAGCATCGATATCATCGGCCGGACGTAGAGTATGAGACCCGTCATGATCATGGGCAATGACAGACTCAAAATCGACGCGGCCTCGCTCGCCGCGCCCCTGGTCAACGACGGCCTGTCGGCCAAGAGCGGCGGCGGCGGTTCCGTGCACGCTGTCATGGTCGTCGACGATTCGTTCAAAACAACGACAGCGACGACATCCTCCGGAGAGACGACGACCGCGCGGAGACGACGGTGGCCATCCCCGACGCCGCGGTCGTCCTTGCCATTGCACAGGCACGGCGGCAACAGCTTGCCAACGAGCCCCTCACACATGGCGGCGCAAGCGGGCGGAGCTGACGCTGGAGGCGGTTTTTGCACGTGTGGGCGCGGCCGCCGGAGCTTTTGGAGGGAAACCAGGGGGAGTTCAAACCCTAGCAAGCGGCTAAATTTATAGGCGGAAATGGATATGATCAGCTCGATGGAAATGAGAAAGGAGGTTATTAACAACAGATTCGGGGCTGGGATTTGTTTAGACGGAAGCTCTCGTCGTCTAGCTCCGAAGTGGCTGCCTCCCTGGCTCTCAGCCGGTCTTGGCCGGCCGCGGATCACCACGTACGACGCGGGCGCACGGGGCGTTGTTGTATCGCGCGGCGCGTAGCGCTGGACGAGGCTTCAGGAACGTACGGGCGGCGGCTCAGTTGGATCGCCCCCGGGTATTTCGATGGAAGGGGACAAAACCAGCGAGAGGAGGCCTCGAAGGCTGAAGGAGATGATGATGAGTAAAGAGAGCAGAGTGGGAATGGGGTATTTATACACAGGATTTGAGCCCATGCACGGCTGCTGGTACATCATATCTCTTGTTGCCAAGTTGTCCTAACTCTATTCCAACCTTCTTAAAAAGTCAAAGTATCTTAAGGTTAATTAAAATTATAGGAAAAATTGTTTCCTCAACATCCTTGGGCTGCTCATGCTGGCTCACTACCTCACCCTCCTCTGCAAAATTGTTTTGCATATGTTCAACATACTCTTCCTCCTAGTACCAGCATTTACATCAGGTGTCGTCCCACTGAAATTAGAACGACAAATTAAGAATTTTGATCAAAACCATCAAGAAAATGGGACAAATTAACCATAATCGTCAAATGTGACACAATAACTCACATTGCGATCCGGACACTTGTAGAAGATACGACCCCTATTGAGACACTCCTTCTTCACTCGGTACTCCATGAGAATCTTCTGCTCACACTCGCCACGCGTAATGAGAAGGATGTGCGGCCTAAGTCGCTTTGAAACTCAATGAGAGTTCGAGGATCCAAAAGGAGTTGTCATCTACTCTC
Source organism: Coix lacryma-jobi var. lacryma-jobi (assembly GCA_009763385.1). Taxonomy (NCBI): domain Eukaryota; kingdom Viridiplantae; phylum Streptophyta; class Magnoliopsida; order Poales; family Poaceae; genus Coix; species Coix lacryma-jobi. The sequence goes on along the minus strand of CM019823.1, from coordinate 41,916,913 downwards.
TATATTCAATTTTTTTAAAATTGTTATAAGTTTCTCATTTTCTAAAATGCTATATTAAAAAAACTACAATTCTCTATTTATCTAAACCATGAAATATACTATGCAAACTAATGAAAGGTGCATAATAGTTAAAGTGAACTACTATAAGCTTCATCCATCCAAGAATGCAAACTATCAAGTGAATTAAAACTTCAATCCCGCTATTTGGAGCGCTGCGCTCTAAATAATATTTAGAGCGTACGCGGGAGGCGTCTGACACATCGGCAGCTCCAACAACACAATCGTAAAACATGGTTGTTTTCACTCCCGCAACCGTAAATCGTAGCTATTTTGGCTCTGACAACCATAAAAGTAATCATCTTTTCACTCCCACAACCGTAAATCATACTAGTTGTTTTGGCTCTGACAACCGTAAAAGTGATTGTCTGACACACAAGGTAGCTCAATAGGTCCGGCAATATAACCATAAAAGATGCTAACTGTAACCCGTAAAGGTACTAACCGTTGATTGTTGCAACCATAAAAGTAGTCTGTAACTTTTATGTACCAACTGACATACTGCCACACATCAAATCAGTCTCCATCAGTACTTTTATTAAAATTTATGGTCATGAGATTCACACCTTTTATGGGTATAACTAACTAGTAGTGTGAAAAAATCTCATATTTTATTAACCTTTTACGGTCACAAGGTTTCTTGTTGTGGGGATCACGGCTGGTGGTAGACTAGCATTTTAGGGTTGCGAACAAGATTTTTATGGTTGCGGGCTGAGAAGGTTGGTTGCGCTAAAATTTGACTACTGCGGGATTTAATTTATGGTTACGAGATTTACATATTGATGGATGCTCTAAATAATATTTAGAGCGCTGCGTGCTCAATAGCAGTCATATATATATATATATATGAAATATATACATATATATATCCCTAACCATTTGTAGACCATGAAATAAGCTATGACAGTGATTGAGGTGTGAGGATTAAATTAGTAACCTATAAAACCGAAAATTCGATGTAGAAGTGAAACAAACCTTGTAATGGCCGAAGAAGAACAACAGAGCGGCCCAAAGGGAGGAAGAACAGAGGGCTTGAAATGCTCGGGCCAGAGGAGGAAAAAGGGGATTATATAGGCAGAGTCAATTTTTAGTCCCGAACGGTGCCCCAAACCGGGATTGGACTTTTAGTCCCGGTTGGGGCACCAACCGGGACTAAAAACTGACTTTTAGTCCCGGCTATTAGTAACCCAGCTCGAGACTAAAAGTCCCCTGCTGTAATAGTACATGTCAGTAGCAGTTGGGGAGGAGACTTTAGTATCAGTTTATATCTAGAACCAGAACTAAAGCTCAACCCCGATGTGGATCAAAAATTTGTTCTCTACTAGTGGACCCTTTAGTCCCGGTTCATAACACCAACTCATACTAAAGGATGATTTTTTAGTCCCGATTGGTATTGTTGGTAAAGATCTCTCACCTGGAACCAAAGGTCCCTCATAAGTTAATTCAAAAGGAAAGCGTTCAGATCTGTGTCACATGTGTTGTGTAGCTAAGTTGACAAGTAAGTACGCATGAGGCGAGAGATCCTGAATTCGAATCTCACGAAGCACATGAGAAATTTTCAGGAGTTTAAATCCGGTAAAGTAATGACCCGGGGGCCTTTTAGTCCCAGATTGACCGTCACAATTGGTAAAACGAGAACTAAAGGGGTTTCCCAATCAGGATTATAAAAGTTTAAAACTCATGTGTGTGCCTATATTAGTGTGTTTCCCTCGAGGCAGATCGGATATGATGTACCACCAGATTTGCTTGGAGCAGGCACAATAGACAATGATGTGATCAATGGACTCCTCCTGCTGATCGCACAGGAAGCAGTTTGTGTGTCTCTCCAATTCCAATCCATGGCGCCCAGGATTCCCAAATGAGGTCGCAGCCCGGCATTGGATGAATTAGATTATTGGAGTCTACTTTATACGTTGATTTGATTGGATAAATATTTCTTTAAAGAAATAATAGTTTTAGAATTCGCTGTCGAGTTTGCGAAGACAGGAGAGGATAATAATATAATAGAGTCAATGCATGATCTCTTGATTTGTTTTTCCGTCGTTACGTTTCGTTTTATTGAACTTGAACGTAAATATATGGATTGAGAAGTTCAACATTTGTTCCGGTCCTTTCAAGCCGTACTGTTTTGTGTTTGACCTTAGGCGTGCACAGTGGCGGACCCAGGATTTGATCAAGACTAGGGCCAAATTCTAGTAGCGAAAAGCCGAAAACTACACTATATCCCTGTTTAGTTCGCATCCAAAAAATTTTCACCTATCACATCAAATATTTAATTAAACACATGCATGAAGTATTAAATATAGAATAAAAATAAATAATTGCACATGTTGCGTGTAACGGTGTAAGTAAAAATTTTTAATCATGGATTAATCAGGCTTAATTGTTCAGAGACACTGGCGGGCGACGGGCACTAGCTACGAGCAGCAGCGGCGCGAGCGAGCGAACGTCCAAGCGAGAGGGGCAAGACAACGACAAGAGGTGCCGGTTCCAAATCTGCCTAAGCGGTTGGCTTGGAAGCTCGAAGTTGTTGGGCTAAACTCTGATAAACTGATAATTGGACACAAAAAATTATTGAGCTCTACATAGACTATCTCGACCACGACTAGGGCCAAGGCCCTAGTGGCCTTAGGCGTGGGTCCGCCAATGGGCGTGCAGAAGTGTACTCCCTCCAACTACAAAAAAAACATGCATGCATGTTTGATCATCTTTAGATTATCAGAATCTGAATTGTGAATGGAATTATAATAATCTGGATATTAAGCTAAAAAATAGAATTGTATAACACCATAAAAATAGCATAGTTGTTTGTATCTCTCCGTTATAGGTGCTGGGAATAGGATTATTATTTTTTCGCAAAAAAAAGAATAGGGTTATTATTTGGTTTTGTGAACACCTATAACCAACATCCTATTAGTATGTTTGAGATGGATTATAGTTATAGGATTATAATAATCTTCTAGCTGTATTGTTTAATTCCTTAATCCACCCCCGGCCATAATCTAGGGTGTTTGGATGACCTAGAGATTATTATATCATATTACTATAATCCAAAGTTGATCTAAACAAGCCCTAACTGATGTTTAATTAAGTTCTCTCAAACTCAATTGCAAGTTATATTTGTACATTGAGCTAGGATGTTTGAGCATGTATACCATTAAAACTGCAACTAAAAGTAGTTCATAACATTATGCTATTTTTATGTGTTATACAAATGTATTATAATAATTAGTAGTCTCCAAAACATCACTTATTCATGGTTAGAGAGAGAGTACAGAATTAGTGTTTTGAATTTTATTTCTATTTTCCCTCTTCCTCATCACGTTTTTATATGCAATAATCTAAAAACACACATCCATTTATCTATCGAGCTTTGCTGCGGTACATCCAAATAACCGTGAGCCGTTTATTTAGTTTGATCTGACGGTTATGGTCACATATTACCTTCGAGAAAGTAATAGGTGAAATATATTTTTATTTGATTGTTTATTTTGTAAAGTAAGATAAGTAAGGAAAGATTAAAATATAAAAAGATTTTTTTTTTAATCTGACATGCATGCGTAATCTGGTGGATGTGATAAATATTTTTTATTTTATAACTTTAGAATTGATATATTTTGATTACAATATAATTTTACACAGACTTATAAACATCTGAATTCGTATGGACGTGATTTGCATGTGTGCCAATGTGAAGTGAACTTTATTTGCATATGAGTATATATGTGACGTACTGACATGACATAATATGTTCATAATATGATTTGTTTAATGGTTGACTTGTCTCTCACTCGACTTTTGTGCATTATTTAATCACTTTAATACAGCGGTTTATAGAGATTTAAAGTAATTGTGTGGGTAGAGATTTTAAATATGAGTGTAAAAGGTATTGAAAATAATTTGGGCTGAATATTTCTTGTTTTAGTGGTAGTTATCCATGGAAAAGGAAAGAGACACGGCTCAAAAAAAAGGAAGGGCGCACAACCACGGCTTCTGTCCCGTGATTTGAGGATTAGCAATATTTTTTCCTTCTTCTAAAGTAATTAATTAGTTTACTAATTAATTTAAAATCCACAAAATCCAAAAATCAAGGGCTTAGATTTATTTGAGATATTACTTCTTAAGAAGTAAATATGTACCATAGCATTGCCCTTATCTATCATATGACGTATTAGATAATATAAATAAAATTTATTTCATGTTGTCCGGCCACAATCATGTTATTCTTTTGGTGGACTTCCATAAACTTAACTTGGTTCAAGGATCGCTGGCTAATTTTTGATATAAACAATCTTTAACTAACCTTCAATCTGTCAGCAAGCATCCTAGCCAAATATGATGTATGATTAAAGAAATATATAAAGTACTATAATTAAGGAACATTAAGTTAAGAAATGGAAACTTCTAATGAGGAAATTTAGTTTTGACAATGGATGTACGTGTTATTTCATTGCAGAATGACAAAATTTCCTCCAAATGTCAACTATTTCTTTGACCACAAGGGAACAAAGTCAGCTAAACTCATTTTGCAATAAGTCTTTACTATAAATCATGTGGTCATGTATATCTTGGAACACATTCGAACCGATTGCGGGGAATAGTGGGTACTCGATCCCTCCAGCCACAGATAATAAGTTTTTTTTTTGAGACGAAGCCACAAATAATAAGTTGAGGATGTACTACTTTAACATGTTGAGTATGGCTATTTGGAAATGGTAAGAGTAGATTTTGTCTTGAAAATTAGTTTGATAAAATTATGCATACTTTTATATAGTTGTATTGTGACAACAAAGCTTGAAATATATAGTTGACCTTACAACCTTAAAGCATCACTTTTATATGTATGATTGAAAAGTTTTCCATATCTCGATCTGCAACCATCAAATTACACACGCAAGAAAAAAAAGAATGCTATGCAAGAAGAAGACTTGGAAACCCATTCGATCAATATGTACGCCATCTTAATTATTTTAAAAATTTTCCAGATTTGCCTTTCAGTCAGTAAGGTATAAGTCCCATTGTGGTGAAAATGAGATAATGAAATGCCGTTGTTGCTATTTTTGCTGGTAACCTTTTTGGAGTATCTATTTTTTTTCTACTTTTAATTATTTCCTCTTATATATGTATCATGTTAGAAAATGTTATGTGGGCATACACCCAGACCATCTAAATTCAGGTCCTCATCAAAGCGAACTTAAGTTCCTTTTTTCTTTTTGTTAATACAAAGTCGTCTAGTTGTTTCTCCTAGATCTGTCTAGTTTTTTTCTGCTAATGTCAATGCCGCGCCATAGGCCTCGCATGCAAGACTTTGTCTCGGAGGGCAATCTTTCTGACTTTGTGTTGAGCGAATTATCAATTATGTGACTTCGTCTGATTAAGAATACAAGACATACTAGATGTAAGCTGACCTGCACGCCTCTCCTTGCTCTGTGACTCATCATAGTACTTGATGAAAATACTACTTTGTTAATGACGCTGCCAGTGAATGAGGTTTCTTCTCTCGGCCCAGCACCACTCATAACACAACGATTAATTGGTAGAGTAACCCCATGTAGGCGTGTCGATCTCATGCAAACACGGGCTGACACGGTTACCTTCCTGAGAAACAAGAGGATGAGGCATGCATGGCTTCTTCACATGAGCTGCAGATGCTCGTCACCCACGAGTTATTAGCAATGTTTTAAATAGCGGGCTAAGATATTTAATGACATGTCTCTAAAACAGCTAATAACGGAACTATAGCGGGATATAACAGCTAAATTGTACTCCTACATACTCATATTAGTTGTCGTTTAGGACAACGACACGGTCTTCAAAACATAACTTTGACATCTTGTTTTATAAAATATTAATGAAAAAATGATATATGTATACTTTTATGAAAGTATTTTTCAAAAAAAAATCTATTCATGTAATTTTCATATTTGCAAACTTAGAAACTTAATAGTTATTAATGATTTATATTCTCAATGTTTGACTCAAAACTTGTCTAAAACGACAACTAATATGAGTATGGAGGGAGTACATGAACATAGTGGACTAACATAGTGGCTATAGTGGGCTGTATAACGCAGCTATAGCGGGAGATTTAAAACTATGATTATTAGAAACATAATTCAGAAAAATAAAATGCAACTCGGGTAGTTTTGTCTTTCGAATGATTTTGCATAAAAGTTTTTTTTTTTTTTTTTGGCATTGCGATGGAGATGTCATAGCAACTCACCGTTGATGCTGTTGTTCTCTCTAGACGATCACCAACCCCATGAACACATCAACGCCTCGCACGACTGGCCTGCGTGTTGGGCTGCCACTCGTGTACGTGGCTCCGCGATCGATCATCCTCAAGCTGACCAGTGACCACCGGATGCCATGGATGATGGACTAGTCTTCGGTCCTGGGCTCCTGGCCAAAATTGAGCAGAGCTTTCACCGTTGCCGAAAACTTTCACCTGGTTGCTAATCCACAGGCACGACTCGGCCAACGAGCTGAAGCTTTGGCACCCATCCTTTTGACCGTTCCGAAGCGTCAGGTCATGCTTCCAGCCAACGACGAGCCGAGCCGGCGGCAACCTAGTTTCTGCACGGATCTCACTGTTTCAGACTTAGTCAGATGTGGTGTGCTTAACAGCGCTAAAGGAGTCTTTGCGGTACATATGGGTTGAGAGTTAGTGCAGTGCACACTTGGTTCTTGCTGGGTACGTACGGCAGTGCTTCAGTGACGGTCGGATGCCTACTTCTCGAGCATGTCAACCATCTAGATAAGTAGATGGCGCATTGGTCGTGTTCAACAGGTATGAAACTAGGAAGCAGTGAAGATACTCCACTTTCAAAGAAAGAGATTGATGGGATTGGCATCAGTTGCATCCAAGGGAGCAGACTTGAAGACTGGCACAAAGATTTGGAGCAGGGGTACATGGCTTCAGAAAGTGTTGGGCAACGTTGACAGTCGCTGATCAGGACACCTGTTGCTTGCTACTAGTGCTTAGTCTGTAAGGGAACTAGACACGCAGAAAATCTGCTGTGAAACGTGTGCCACATGCTTGTATCATCCCTCCTTCCTCCACAGCGGGAATTGCGCGGACACAACGCCAGTGCGTATGCTTTGCTTGCTTGCTGACGACGCGTGGTCCAGAAAGTGCAGTCCTCCTGCTCCAGACACCGGGGGGAGGAGGAGACATGGAGATCCAGTTCACATACAAAGCTCCCTCTTTTGTTGTTGCGCGTTATTGAGAAATAGCTTTAATCCTGGGTTCAAACATTACTATGGACTATGGTATATCATGCTGTTATAAAGGAGCATAGCAGTACAAATGTGATGGATGATTATTTGTATGTTGAATTTAATCGCCCGGCTATGTAGTCGCCACTCTTGATAGGTGGAAACCTGAAAGGGTGTATAAATTTTAAGAGTGTGAGAAGCGACGGAAGTAAAAACTGGTTAAATGTTAACCTGAGAGATGAGAACCTTGGTGGACATGCTTCACTGCAGCAACTTTCCAAACACTGCACCAGTGTGTCAGGATTTGGATCAAGGAAGAAAGCCACCTGGTACATCCAAAAACTTGTGTAAAGGCACATAATAATGTTCCTTAGATGGTAGCTGATATTCTTTGAGTAGGCAGAATATGTTCATATATGCAGGTCATTTTTAAAGGCACACATTGTTCATATATGTTCATATTACTGCAGCTGATATTTTTTGTCCTCGCTGCACAAGAAGGAAGTACAGGCGAACATTAAGTGAGCACTCTTGGGACAGCAATCCTGGAGATCTTCGCCAGACCGTGGATGGATATCTCTCTGTGCTTAAGTATTTTTCCTCTTATAATGTTTTGACCTAATTGCTACTTGTTGGCATATCGACCACCCAGCTTATGGATAGTACTTAGGATAATGGATGCTTGAGTGCATGCTTATGCAGAGGCCAGAATAAAACTTATTCCTGCTTCTAAAGAAAAGTATAAGTTATTATACACTCACCGAATACCGCTCTTTACCGATTGCAACAACACGATGCAACGTAGATCTACAAGTTACAGGAAAAATGTGAAAAATCAAGTTCATATCTGCCTTTTCTTTTGCAAGAATGAATTAAGATAGATAGGTGCCACAAGACAACATAAAACAGAACTGCAAGAGAATCTTCTGGATCATATATCTGCAACTTATATTACCATAAATTCTCACAATGTTATGAATAAAGTTAACAAGATAAAATCAACCTTTGTCATGACTTAAGAGGAACATTTTATCTTTTATAACATTACCTTTGTCATGACTAAGAGATATCACCATAAAACACATAGCTAATCAACAAAGGTAATAAAGGATAATACCTGAAAACACAATTCGTCCACCTCTCTAGCAAATCGCCAATATTAATAATAAGGGCCCTACATGCAACATAAGAACTGTAAATACCATACCTGTGAGAAATTATCTAAAGAACAGTGAAACACCTGAAACAGAGGTCCAGAAATTAACAGGACAACAAAAAAATATTCACTTCTAATGGAGGGGCACCGACCACTGAACTACTATATTCAGTTACTATTCATGGAAGTCATGCCCATGGTCCAGCAGGTCATGCAGGAGGCGGGTAAAAGGGTGCATGCCTGCACCATCGACAGAGCAAAAGCTCTCGGGCAACAGTTAGGTAGACCATGGGTGGGGGCACTTCACAACAAAGTACAAGGGTGCGAACATATCAAAAAAAACTAACACAAGCCATGAATTCGGCATGTAATTGGACCGTGTTTTCAATCATTAATAAATTCTTATGTGTGTTCGAGAAAAAAAATGGAAGTTAAGAAAGGATCATCTACCCATCAATGTGATGAATATCTTCCCACAGCTGCGGATTCCTATCCTTCTCCCTGCATATCTGTACACTAGCAGCATAAGGAATCATAATATAAGGATAACATGATGAATGATGAAGACACTGTTTTGAATTTCTAAACAAGAGCCTATGTTCCTTTGGGGGTGGGGGGGTGGGGGGTGGGGGGGAGAGATAATCCACGAGTGATTAGCCACAAAAGAAAATAAAACTAGAAGGTGATGAACTAAACTTTTTGAGAACCGATAACACACCTGCAGGCCAGGAGTGCCATCTGTCACTAAAAGCGTTATCACACCATAGTCCGAATGAGCTGATGCACCATAGTTTCCACTATCAGACTCATTTACTTCACCTGTGTTGAATCAATTAAAAGGAAATACAATGTAAGGACTTATAACAAAGTTTTTCAGTGCCTCCATAAATTAAAAGAAGACAAAGAAGAACAATCAGTTCACCAAGACAATGTAACCTAGAGAAGCCTAAAGATGCCTCGGTAAATTACCCAGCAAGCTTATATAATTTGCAGTATAAAAGATCATTAAATTACCCAACAAGCTTATATAATTTGCATTCATAATTTTCATACTCCTTAACATTTTGTTCGGAAATCAGACTGCACTTCAGTATACAGTAGTAAGATATATATGCTGAACTACTATCAAGATAGATGCACAAATCTGCATAGCCGTTGCTGGCAGCTGCTAGCCTGTTACTACATTACGTATGAGTATGTTCTATGCAACTTGCCTGTTTTCACTAAACCTTTAGGTGTTGCTTGGTTACCATTTTTTAACAAAACCAGATTACAGTGGTAACCACTAACTTTAATTCATGTTTCATTTAAAGTTTATGTAATCAGATACCAGGTCACTGCAGAACTAACTATGCCTAAAAGTCCTGGAATTGCAAACGATTCACAGAGCAGCTGTCCCTTTATCCTTACAAGTTCTCCCCAGATCCCAATCTCATCCTCCCTCCAATGGTGAAGGGTGCATGAAGGAACAGTGGAGCACAATCCCACTTCATCCATGTCCCTCGGGTCCTAACCACCGCATGCGAAGCGGGGCTATACTGCTTCATCCATGTGCCGTCACCCTGTGCACACACTGCAGAGCATGTAACTGCAATCACTTCTAATTCTCATTATCACATTGCTGCGGTGAAGCTGCGTCATCAGCAACTCCGGCAGCAGCCCATTTCCACGGCAAGTGTACTAGATTGTTTCTCTTTCCCTGTTTGCTTCTCTCTTGTGACATCTTGAGATGAATAGATAGGTTAATTTCAAATGCTAGTAGTCTGTTTCTACTCCTAGCTGCAGTCTACTTCCACTACCGAGGTACAAAGAACAACGTCAGTATTCACTTAATTTGTTCCCATTACCGATGCCTTTAGATACCATTTAGATTTACTTTACTGCCGCAATTTCCCAACCAAACAGCACCTTATTGGGCACATTAGTTATGCACCCTAGATCCAACCCAGCCAAGCAACATTTTGTAGGACAATGCAAAGTTCTTAATTCTTTAGTGTAACATATGCATCCATACATTTTCTTATATAACAAATCTGCTAAGCAGTCAAGGAAAAAGAACACCTGACTTCCATTTTTTTTTTGTTCTCTGCATAGTTATTTATGGCAGTACAAAAAATGCACATTGAAGAGCTGAAGCCGTTCAAGAACTTATCAGGTTATCAGCAAAAAAAACGGTGAAAAGCAAGACCAAGAGTGTAGCAGACCATTTCGTAATCTTACGAATAAACTTTGATGCTTTCAGAAGATATAGAAGGAAATGGAATAATGTAACCTGGGTAATGCAATAACCGAAGAAATGTTGACGGGCAGTTAGATGCACCAATTTATGAAAGAAATCAGCATCCAAATTCAAACCCAAAGCAATTAGAGAGAGTATCCTTGTGCCAGTATCCCTAGTAGGAAATAAGCAACACCATCCATTAATAAGATAGAATGTTTTAATGAATACACAAATATTCTTACAAAACCTTTATTTTGTTTTGAGGAATCAACGTTCTTCTAATACTTACAGAATAGCTGCAATGTATAGCTTCATTGTCTCCTTCCAAGATGGCAAGCGCTCTACCAGACAGCCAGAGAAAGAAGCAAATGTTCAAATCATAATGGAATCTGATCATATGCATGATGTCCATATAAAATTAGATAATGCAGGATGACTGTTAGAATAGAATGAATGGATTGATTTGGGCTAACCCTAGGAGGGTAGCAATATAGTCATACATGGGCCTCATGGGCCTAATACTCTCATACTCCAACCCCCCCCCCCCCCCCCCCGCAGTCTGAACTACCGACGCAGCGGAGTTTGAAGACTGAGCACGAAAAGAAACACAACACAACACACGAGCCCCCCCACAGACTCAACTAGTCACTAGTGATGTTGAGGCTGGAGCGAAACTCGGAGAACGTCGAGGACGGGAGGCCCTTGGTGAAGATGTCAGCAAACTGGGAGGTGGTCGGGACGTGGAGAACCCGAACATCGCCGATGGCCATCCGATCGCGGACAAAGTGGAGGTCGATCTCCACATGCTTGGTCCGTTGGTGCTGAACGGGGTTAGTGGAGAGGTAGACCGCACTAACGTTGTCGCAGTAGACCAACGTGCTCCGGGTCAGGGGACTGTGGAGCTCGCCAAGGAGCTGCCGGAGCCAGGAGGCCTCAGCCACGTCGTTAGCCACAGCGCGGTACTCCGCCTCGGCACTGGAGCGGGAGACCACCGGCTAGCGCTTGGACGACCAGGACACCAGGTTGCCGCCAAGGAAGACGGCATAGCCGGAGGTGGACCGGCGAGTGTCCGGACACCCAGCCCAGTCAGCGTCGGTGTAGACGACGAGCTCGGTGGAGGCAGACCGGTGAAGGAGCAGGCCGTAGTCGATAGTGCCGCGGAGGTAGCGAAGGAGGCGCTTGAGAGCCGTGAGGTGAGGCTCGCGCCGATCATGCATATGAAGGCAAATTTGCTGAACTGCATATGTAATGTCCAGGCGGGTGAAGGTGAGATACTGAAGTGCCCCTGCAAGACTCCTGTACGTAGTGGGTTCAGTAACTGTGGTGCCCTCGGTCACTGACAGCTTGGCCTGAGTGTCAACAGGGGTGGAGCAGGGCTTGCAGTCAGTCATCCCAGCTCGCTCCAGGATATCGAGAGTGTACTACCGCTGGTGAAGAAAGAGACCCCCTGGACGAGTCTCAACGGTGACCCCGAGGAAGTGATGGAGCACACTGAGATCTTTCATAGCGAACTCCTGCTGAAGAGAGGTGATGATCCGCCGCAGCAGTGTCGGGCTAGAGGCTATGAGTACAATATCATCCACATAGAGCAGCAGATAGGAAGTCTCCCTGCCGTGGTGATAGATGAACAGAGAAGTATGTGACTTGGCCTCCACAAACCCCAATGTAAGCAGAAATGCAGCGAACCGAGAGTACCACGCCCGAGGGGCCTGCTTGAGGCCGTAGAGTGACTTGTTGAGACGGCAGACCATGTCAGGGCGAGAAGAGTCAACAAAGCCCGCAGGTTGACTGCAGTAGACCGTCTCAACAAGTGTCCCGTGGAGAAAAGCATTCTTGACGTCCAGCTGATGCACGGGTTAGGAGCGAGAGAGAGCCAGTGAGAGAATTGTGCGGACTGTAGCTGGCTTCACCACTGCACTAAATGTCTCATCATAATCAACTCCAGACCGCTGAGTGAAACCCCTGAGAACCCAGCGAGCCTTGTACCGCTCAAGAGTGCCATCAGCTCGCCGCTTGTGTGTCTAGATCCACTTGCCCGTAACGACATTGCAGCCAGGTGGACAGGGCACCAGATCATAGGTCCGGTTGGCGAGAAGAGCCGCGTACTCCTCTTCCATCGCACCACGCCAGTGAGGGTCGGCCAAGAGGGTACCGGAGAGACCCGTAGCTCGTCGGGCGTCGCGGCGAGAGCCCGGGGCCGTAGCACCCCCGCCGCCTGCCGCGTCACCATGGGGTGAACGTGACGCGTGGTGGCGGTGAAGAAGAGGCGGGTGGTACACAGGCGGCTCGACCTGGGCAACCGGCGGCGGTGGAGGCGGCGGCGTAGGCGTCGACGGCGGAGAAGAGACCACTGGAGGGACCGAGGTGGCGACAACGGCGACAGGTCCCGCACCGGGGGCGGGGAGGCCGCCCGCGCACGGCGCTGATAGACCCGCACCGGTTGGGCGAAGCGCGCGGGAGGTGCCGAAGATGTCGGACCGCGGCGGGCGCAGGGTCAGGCACAACAACGGGGGACGTGGCCGCCGGTCCGGCGCAGGGCGCAGGGGCCGACGCAGCCCTAGAGGACGGCGAGCCAGGGCACAGGCCCGACAGAGGGCGCGGTAGAGCAGGAGAGACGGGGCACGGGCCCGGCGGAGGGCGCGGTAGAGCAGGACCTGCAAGGCAAAACGACAAAGGTGGCTGGACCACCACGTCAGTGGGAAAAAGGGAGAAGAGGTCAAGGTCGGAGGTGGGTGGTGGGGTGGTAGTGGGAGGGGAGGTGGTGGTGGAGAAAGGGAAGACGGACTCGTCGAACACAACGTGACGAGAGATGAGGACGCGACGGGAGGAAAGGTCAAAGCAATGGTACCCCTTGTGATCTGGGGAGTACCCGAGGAAGACACACCGAGTCGACCGGGGAGCCAGCTTGTGCGGAGCAGTGGCAGTGGTGTTAGGGTAACACGCACACCCGAAGACACGAAGATGATCGTAACGTGGAGGGGTACCGAAGAGGGCGTGGTGTGGGGTGGGAGCGGGGCAGGCAGTGGAAGGCAAGCGGTTAAGGAGATAGGTGGAGGTGTTAAGGCTCTCGGCCCAAAACCGAGCGGGAAGAGAGGCCTGGAGCAGAAGGGTGCGCATGGTGTCATTCGTGGTGCGAATCATGCGCTCAGCCTTGCCGTTTTGGGAGGAGGTGTAGGGGCAAGACATGCGTAACTGGACACCATGAGAGAGGAAGAAAGTGCGAGAGGTGGTGTTGTTGAACTCACGCCCATTGTCACATTGGACGGCCTTGATGGTGAGGCTGAACTGAGTGGAAACCCAAGCGAAAAAGTGAAAGAGCGTGGGGAAAGCATCAGACTTGGCTCGCAAGGGAAAAGTCCAGGAATAATGAGAGAAATCATCAACCACCACAAGATAGTATTTGTAGCCAGAAATGCTAGGGACAGGAGATGTCCACAGATCGCAATGGACAAGGTCAAATATATGGGCCATATGGGAAGAAGAGGTAGGAAAAGGAAGACGAACATGACGGCCCAGTTGGTACGCGTGACACAAGTGCACATCAGAATCCTGAGGACAAGGAATGTCGGAACTACGACGAAGTTGTGTCAAAGCATCGCGACCAGGGTGACCAAGGCGACGGTGCCAAGTAGTAGAGGAGGTGGTGATGGCGAAAGCAGCTGATAGAGAGGAAGGCGAAGATGATGGCGTGGAAGCAGGAAACCAAAGAGTGTAAAGGGGCCCCGTGCTGTCGCAGCGAAGAAGAGGACGTCGGGAAGCCAAATCCTTTACAGTGAGACCAGAAGGGTCGAATTCAACAGAACAAGAGTTGTCAGCGGTGAAACGGCGAATAGAAAGAAGGTTGTGAACCATATTGGGAGCAACAAGGACATCGGGAAGAAGAAAGGAGCCATGAGTGTCAGCGGCACCCACGGACGTGACCTGTCCGTGGCCGAAAGGCAAGAACCATTCGCGACAATGATGGACGAAGGGGGAGTCGAGGAAGGAGGGTGAATGGAAGAGAGGAGACCATGGTTGGGAGTGGTGTGGTAGGTGGCTCCTGAGTCAGCGATCCAGTCGGAACTGACTGGAGGTGTCAGGCCCAGGGTGCTGAAAGAGCGGGCCAAGGCCGCCGGATCCCAAACAACAGGCCCCAGCAGGGTCCCGGGGGGTGTAGTCCATGGCGACGGGAACGGAGGAGCGCCCGGGACAGCCCCAGCGAACATGGCTGCAGGTGTGGACATGGGGTGAGACTCGCCACTGGCCACCCGGAAGGGCGGCATGTAGATGCGCCCGGACCCTGGGTTGTTGAAGGAGGACCAGGGGGCACCCCAGGTAACCGGTGGGGGCGAAGGGCCGAAGAGGAGGCCACCCGCACCGGCAGAGTTCGCGCCGAGGTGCAGCCCGGCCGCAGCGCGTGCAGCCGCAGCCGCTGCACCAGCAGACGTGCCCGAGAGGAAGAAGAGGGGGTCGGCGGCAGGGAGCGCGCCAGGGAGCAGACCAGCAGCCGCGCCTGAGAGGAACGCGCCAGGGAGCAAGCCTGCGCACGAGGGGAAGATGAGGGGGTCGCCTGCGCTCGTGTCGGCGGCGTCCGGAGTCCCGCCCGCGGCAGCTGCGCATGGAGGGGCGCCGCCCGCAGCAACAACGTGCCCCTCGACGGTAGGAGCAGAGTAGGGAGCAGCAGGGAGGGACACCAGCTCGTGGAGGGGAGGAAGAGTGCTGCCCGTGCCGAAAGTGGCGCCGGGAGGCATCCACCAGGTAGTGGAGAAGCCAGGAGGCCCCCCGGCGGCAGCTGCAGACCCGCCGGCAGCCGTAGCCCCTGCTCCCACGCCGGCTGCCGCAAGAGGATGAACGAGCTGGAGGCCGCGTCCGCCCGGGCTCGCGCTTGCGCAGGCCTGGACACCCGCGCCGCACCTGCGTCGGCGGGGCGCCCGCGCCAGTCTCCTCTGTCGCTGCAGTGCACGCGCGGCCACGGCGGCAGCGCCCGCGGCGCGCCCGTGACGCCCGGGGACGCAGCTGCTCTTCCCGGCGGATGCGGCGCGCGCGACTGGGGCGCAGGGCGTGGGATGGGGAGGGAGAGAAAGGAGGAGGGAGAGGGGGAGGGGGAGGAGAAGGTCCGGCCATGGCCGGAGCCGGTGGCGGCGCGCCGGCAGTAGGGGACGGCGGCTGTCAGCTCGGAAGGGTGGGGAGGAAGAAACCCTAGCTTGATACCATGTTGGAATAGAATGAATGGATTGATTTGGGCTAACCTTAGGAGGGTAGCACTATAGTCATACATTGGCCTCATGGGCCTAATACTCTCATACTCCAACAATGACAGTTAGAAAACTTATCAGTTGTTAAGAGATGACAAAGGCGCAAAGCAGATAAGTACCTTCAGAAGGCCATTGGTTTACATCATTATGCATATCACCATCATCAATAGGGCCAATGTAGAAGCTCTCCTTGAGGTCTCCTATAATATATCAAAATACAGAAATCAATAGGAGATTAAATAGTCTGTTTTTTTAATGAGACATATTTTTAGCAGAAGATCTGCTTCTGTTTCATTAAGGAAGGCAGAACAAAATTACAGAGAGTTCAGTATAGGAATAATTACAGGGAGGGGATAGAAGCTCAAAAAAATATCCTGGCAGATTCAACTTTATCATCATTGCAAGGACCTGAGGAAATGGTTAAATCTATGAAGTGTGGCTGTAGCTTCAAACTACAAACGATGTGCAGAATGGGTCTTCAGTATTAGTCCATTGCCATTCTTTAAGGACTTTTACTCAACCCACTAAACAAGCTCCTAGATTCATGCACAATCTAATCAGATAACTGAAGCAAGGTAAGATTGGCTAAATGAATATTCATTCACACTTCTGCCCATCACCAGGGAAAAGTGTCGCATTACACGTTTCTGCCTATCATCAGAGCTAAATGAAAATTCTTTCACGCTTCTGCCTAAATTCCTCAACCCACGACACTTTTTGTGACAGAAGCAGTCCTATTACAGCATTATTATGGTTAAGTTCAGTTTCAGCTATGGCAGCCAGCGAGTCATTATTATATAGAACAACAAGAAGAAGATGCTACGAAACACTCAAGTGGACACAGTAAACCATACAAATTCCTCTCGAATTTGTAATTACGAATACTAGTAGTTTGCATTTGCATCAGTCAGGTACTCCAGCAACAATTTCAAGCAGTTGTCGTGTGCTAAGAGACAGCGGTCGTATTTTGGCGTTGAGACCAAAATCCCAACACCTGGTGGGTGCAGAGGAGGAGCAGGCGAGGGCAGAGATATCCGACCTACGAACTGGGAAGAGGCGTCGAGCTTCTCGGCGTAGGGCGGCGTGTACCCCCGGTGGTTGGCGCTCCTCAGCAGCGCCATCTTCTCCTCCATAGGCAGGTCGAAGAACCTCTTGCTGTGCGCGAACACCGCCTCGAGCAGGCCGCGGTCCACTCCGTGGTTGGTCACGTAGAAGAACCCGTGCTCCACGCACGCCTGCCCACCCAACCAGTAGTAAGCTCGCAATCTCTTTCGGGGCGTTCTGTTTCGGGAGTCTGCGGATGGAGTGAAGTCACCTGTCGGACGGATTGAGCGGCGGCGCGGAGGTCCGGCGACGCCAGGTCCACCACGGGGAGGCGCAGGTTTCCCGCCATCTCCGTTCTCCGATGTCTGACGCCTCCGGCTTGGCTGAAGCAGTGGAAGCTGGAGGTGATTTGCTGGCTCGGCGACTGGCGTAAGGCGTGGCTGTATTGCTTTTTGAAACTGAAGTATACCCGCGCCTTGCGGCAAGTTTTTTCTTAAAAAAAAATATGTTATATACATAATATTACTATATAATATTTTGTTAATATATATATAAAAATAAAATTTGACTGATATTGTTATCTTATATCAATCTAGAACAATCACTAAGCTAGTCAAAGAAAAATGTTGGGGCGGCACCCAGACCGCAGGCGCCTCCGACCCGCATTTTACCGAAAGATGACGGTGCTTTCGTGCGGAAGGTACCATTCGCGCGAAAGCAAGCGCTTCCGACCCGCAACACCGAGCGACGACGGTCTCTGAGCGGAAGGCAACATTCGCGCGGTAGCGCGACACTCGCGCGGTGGCGCGCCCTTCGGCTCGCTGGCCAAGTTAAGGCGTCGCCTTCGGGCGGAGGCGCAACATTTGCGCGATAGCGCGCCTTTCGGCCCGCGGATCGAGGGAAGGCAACGCCTTCGCGCGAAAGGGTGTTTTCGCGCGGTAGCGCGCCTTTTGGCTCGCGGCCGGGCGTACGACGGAAGCTTCGTGCGGAAGGGAGCATTCGTACGAAAGGAACCCAGCGTCTCCGGCGGGAGATTTCGTCTTTACGACTTTGTTTGTCCGTGAGTTTTCGCAGGTCGCCGGAAGCATGGGTCAGGGAGAGCGGGCCCACCCGGGAGAAGAGAGCCGGGGGCGCTGGGCCCGCCAGAGGCCGAAGTGACAATGGTGCCCCCAGCGCCGGGAGGGAGCGCTGAACGGCTACAGAGTAGTTGGATAGGGCATCTTTGTAATTATAGTAGAGTGATTGAGAAGGGCAATCTTGTACTTTCACGTGGATCTAGTTCAATATAAAAAGCTCCCGACCTCCCCGCGGGAGGGGGGAGAACACTGTTCACTTGACTTGATTCCTTCTTTTACTGCGTTTACTTCCACTTTCGTTCTGTGCATTCGCTCGTGCGACAACCCGCTGTTTCGGGGCTTCGGACCCGAAACAACATTGGCGCCCACCGTGGTTGTCGCCCGAGCTTACCATGCCGCCAAGGAAAGCGCCGAAGACGGTCGACAATCCGGAGACGATCGCCGCGAGAAAGGATGCTTTCGGCACCGTCGCGGTTTCAGTCCCAGCTAGCCAGGTTCCACCAAACGCAGTCGCAGAGCCACCACCTTTCGGCGGCGCTCTGTCGATAGAAGCGCAGCCGCCGCCGGGAGCATCGACGAGCCAGGGCGTGCAGCCTCAGGATCAGCGGATTTTGGGCAGAGACGGCACGCCGGATGGGCACGTCGAGGACGAGTTCGATGATGAGGATGAAGACGATGACGAAATCACAAGACACGCCCAAGCAATCAAGACGCGGCCCCAGCAGCAAGGGGAAATCGAAAGGCTGTTGTTGCAAAGAGACCAGCTGCAGCAGCAGTTGGCGGCGAAAGCAAGAGAAGACGAGACTCGCAACGCCATTCGGCGAGCTGAGGCGCAGAGGAGGCAACTCGAGAAGGAAATTCAGGAGCTGCAAAGGGCCAGGGCGGACCCAAATCCGATAGCACAAGAAAACGCATTCATACCAAGGCGAGAGCAACCGCCAGCTTTCGGCAACGCCATCGACGAAACCTCTCCGCTCTCGAGGGAGTTGCAAGCTCATCCGTGGCCACTCAATTACAAGCCCCGCATTCCGACTTTCGACGGTAAAGCGAACCCACGCAAGTTCTTGGCAAGCTACGAGACAGCTTTTTTCGGCAGGCGGAGACAATCAGGCTTTAGCAAAATCTCTCATCCTGGCAGTCGAAGACGTGGCCCACGATTGGTACACTACCCTCAAGCCATTGTCTATCTATTCGTGGGCACAGCTGAAGGCCGAACTGCTGGCCACTTTCCAAGGATTCCGACCGGATGTCAAGACCACGCGGGATCTCATGAATTGCACCCAGCAAGACGACGAGCCACTTTCGGAGTACCTCAAGCGTTTCATCCAGCTGAAAGCTCAAGCCCCGAATGTGCCGGAAGCCGCGGTGATCGCAGCAGCCATCGAAGGCTTGGGGACTGGGCAGTGCGCCGCTCATTTGTCCAGGGAGCCGCCGAAAGATGTCAAGGAATTGTTCGACGTAATGAATGCGTACGCGAGGTCGGATGATGACTTTCGGCGACGCAAGGCCGCGCGCCTGACGCAGAGGCAAGCGACGAAAGCAAGTAGGCCACCGCCCGTGCCGAATCAAAGGATTGTCAGGCCTTTTCGTTCAATCAACAATTTGCAGGAAGAACCAGCACAATCAGCGACAGGCACGGAGAGGCCTGACATGGCTGACTCTCAGCCCCAAAGAGGGCTTGATCAACCGTTCCGCGGAGGGCGCGGTGGAAGGACAGGACGCGGCGGACGAGACGGTAGAGGACGCGGAAGAGGACCCAGGCCACCATATTGCGTCATTTGTGACGGCAATTTCGGTCACACCACTCGGGACTGCAAATACAGCAAGATGGCGAAAGAGCTGAAAGATAAGGATCAAGTTTCAGCCTCTGCCGAAAGCTCAAAGCATGTTTTTCACAATTCGCAAGACCCGACAGCATTGGCGGCAGCATGCAGCAATTACGCAGGCGCACCCATGCATCCTCCGCAGTACATGCATCCCAAAATTTACATTGGTACAATCCGGCGTATCAGGGCTATCAGCTTCCGGTCTTTGCGCCGCAGTCGGTGGCAGTTTCGTCACCTATGCATTATCAGCGTCAGCCAACGCCGCCACCAATGCTTCCGGCTCAAACCCAACCTCAGGGGCAGCAAGCACAGCCAGGCTACCAGCAGGGGCGGGAGGAAAGAAAACGAAACTAGCGCAGTCAACAACATCCTTCCGTCAAGAGGCCACATTTTCGCCATCACGGGCGGATCTAATCTCGAGCACGAAAGTAAGAGAGCAAGAAGGGACTATCAACGAAGAGTCCAGACGGTATCACCAAGACTCCCACTGAACAGGCCAGCTTGGTCGCTAGCGCCGATATGCTTTGACGAATCCGATTTCAAAGTCCGCGACTACCCGCATTGTGACGCTTTCGTCGCCACGGCCAATGTGGCCGGTTTCACCTTGCATAACATTCTGATTGACACCGAAGTTCAGCAGACATCCTGTTCGTCAAAGCTTTCGAGGCGATGGGATTCGACAGGCGCAGTTTGGACCCCGCCGGCAATTCACTGTACGGGTTCGGAGGAAGAAAGATCGATGCTATCGGCAAAAAAGCAAATCCCTGTATCCTTCGCCGAAGGGGAAAGAGTCCGCACCGAAACACTGACATTCGACATAGTAAACATGGACTATCCGTATACTGCCATTTTCGGCAGAGGTTTCACCAACAAGTTTAACGTTGTCATCAAGCAAAGCTACCTGTGCATGAAGATGCCATCCCCTTTCGGCATTATCGCTATACATGGAGATCAGCAAGCTTCTAGAAGAATTGAGGGAAAACCAACCCCAGGCTACAGCCTTATCAATGAGGTGGCCAATAAAGACGAAATGCAAACAACCACCGAAGAGCATGCTATCGTCAGCCCGTCGGAATGCAAGGTTGGAGCAGCCGAAGAAACGGTAAGAATTCCGCTCGCGGCCTCAGGCCCGAAAGAGCCGTGCACATTGGGTCAAGCATGCCGGAAGAAGAAAGGAACGCTTTGGCATCCTTCCTTGCGAACAACAATGACATTTTCGCTTGGTCAGCAAGCGACTTGCAAGGCGTCAGCAGAGATCTCGCCCAGCACAGTTTGAACATCGCAAGCGGCGCTAAGCCCAGAAAGCAAAAACTGAGAAAAATGTCAAACGAAAGGGCAGACGCGGCGAAAGCCGAAGTGGAAAGATTACTCGATGCGGGAGTAATCCGACCAGTCCAGTACCCCGAATGGCTGGCGAATGTTGTCTTGGTGAAAAAGAAGAATGGGAAATGGCGAATGTGCGTCGATTTCACCGACCTCAACAAATGCTGCCCGAAGGATCCGTATCCTTTGCCTCGTATCGACAAGCTTGTCGACATTGCATCCGGATGCGAGATAATGAGCTTGCTAGATTGTTTTTCAGGCTATCACCAGATTTGGCTTCATCCCGACGATGAGGAGAAAACCAGTTTCATCACCCCTACGGGTACATACTGCTACCGACGAATGCCGGAAGGGCTGCGGAATGCAGGCCCAACATTCTCGCGGATGACTGACAAGGTGTTCGAAAACCAGAAGCAAAAGAAAAACTTGTTGGCTTACGTTGACGATATAGTGGTCAAGAGCGATAGACAGGAAGATCATCAGGCAGACTTGCTCGAGACTTTCGGCAATCTCCGAAAGAGTGGTTTGAAGCTTAACCCTGACAAGTGCATTTTGGCATCAAGAAAGGCAAGCTCCTCGGTTGCCTGGTATCGGCAAGAGGAATTGAAGCTAATCCCGACAAGATAGCGGCAATCATCAACATGCAACCGCCCTCAAACCGAAAGCAAGTGCAAAAGTTGACAGGAAGGCTGGCTTCTTTAAACAGATTCATCGCAAGGTCCGCTGAAAAAGGGCTGCCTTTCTTCCGAACTCTGCGTAGCTCCGACCCTTTCGATTGGGGGGACGAGCAGCGGCAGGCTTTTCAGCAACTAAAGGAGTACTTGACAAAACTGACCACGCTATCTAAACCGTCGCCGGAAGCAACGCTTTTGCTGTACCTCGCATCATCCACACCACCAAAGCGCAGTACTGGTGGAGGAGAAGGAACATCAAAACAAGATGACACAGTTTCCCATCTACTTCGTTTTCGAGGCCCTTTCGGGAGCAAAACTGAATTACTCAGAGCTGGAGAAGATAGCCTACACAGTAGTAATGGCTTCTAGAAAGCTAAAGCACTACTTTCAGTCTCACCACATCATAGTTCTTTCGGCTCAGCCATTGGAAGCCCTGTTCCGCAACAACGAAGCTATCGGCCGAATTGGCAAGTGGGCGGCGGAGCTAAACGAATATGTGATCGACTTCCAACACCGATCCGCAATCAAGTCGCAGGCATTGGCGGATTTCATAGCAGATTGGACCCCGCCGCTTTCGACACAACACTTGAATTCGAGGAGCCCGTGTGGACAGTGAACTGTGACGGCGCATGGGGAATGGCTGGAGCCGGAGTCTCGGCGATCCTTACACCACCAAGAGGACCGAAGGTCAGATTTGCCGCAAGGCTGCAATTCCTCACAACAAACAACACCGCCGAATATGAAGCCGATTGTTGGGTTTACGAAAGCTCCGAGCAATCGGAGCGAGAAGATGCATAGTCAAGTCGGACTCCCAAGTCGTTGTTGGTCACGCCGAAAAGGATTTCACAGCAAGAGAACCAGAGCTAGCCAAGTATCTGGCAGCAATCAGAAGAATGGAGAAGTATTTCGCTGGTTTCACCTTACGTCACATTCCAAGGGCCGAAAACACAGAGGCAGACGAACTGGCCAAAGCCGCAGCACAAAATCTACCACTTCCACCAGACGTCTTCTATCAAGTGCTTTCGGCCAAAGCAGTGAAAGAGGAGGAAGAACATCCAAGTTCGGTACATGCTATCGCCAGTGATGACTGGAGGTCGCAGATATTCGCCTATCTATCCGGGACATACGAGCCAGAGTCGAGGAAGGATGCCGAAAGGATGGCCAGCAGAGCGAAAGGTTACTCAATCATCGGAGAGCAATTGTTCAAAAATGGGATAACAGCTCCTCTTCTAAAATGCATAAGCAAGCGCGAAGGCATTCAACTACTCGAAGAAATGCACGCCGGAATGTGCGGAGCGCACAGAGGGCCTCACGAAATAGCGCATAGAGCAATGAGGCAAGGATTTTATGGCCTTCCGCCGCATCAGACGCCAGAGAGTTGGTAAATGTTGCAAAGGTGCAAAGGTTGCAGATGTCGCCAACAAATCAGAAAGCCCCAGCAAATGAAACACGCCGATAGTACCGACCTGGCCCTTGCAAAGATGGGGCATCGACATAGTCGGCCCGCTACCGGCAGCTCCGGGCAACCTGCGTTTCGCAGCAGTTGCCCTCGAGTATTTCACCAAGTGGGTGGAAGCGAAGGCTCTTGCTAGCATAACTTCCACCTCCTTAACCAAATTCGTCTGGCAGAGGGTAATCTGTCGCTTCGGTGTTCCGTCATCATCACCTGCGACAATGGGAAGCAATTCGACTGCGCCGAATTCAGGAGTTTCTGTGATGAGCTCAGCATAAAGCTTAACTTCGCCTCAGTAAATTACCCACAGCAAACGGGGCTGTCGAGAGAGCGAATGGCCTAATCTTCTCGGCAATTTCGAAATCCTTATACGACTCGCCGAAAGGCAAGTGGGCCAACACCTTAACAACGGCTGTGTGGGGACACAACATCTCACGGTCCAGAGCTACCGGCTTCACCCCGTTAGGTTACTTTACGGGCGAGGAAGCAGTCACACCGGAAGAGGTAAAGCTGGGTTCCTTCCGAACCGAGTTGGCCCCAACAACCCAAGAACAAAAACACCTCGAACTCGACACTATTGAAGAAGTAAGACTGAAGGCTGCAGATAATCTCGAAAAGTACCATGCCGAAACAAAACATCACAGGGACAAGACGATAGTCCGAAAGGATATCAAGCCTGGAGACATGGTCACCATTCGGCAGCCAGTCAAGCAAGGTAAGCTGCAATCGCAATGGCAAGGCCCCTTCATCGTGGCAAGTATGGCAGCACCCGGTGTATTCCGGTTGTTGAATGACAAGGGCGAAGAATCAGCCCACACATGGAATGCGAGCAATCTGCGCCGTTTTTACCCGTAACTTATCTTTTTGAACTTCGATGTAAACTTCTTTCATCTTTCACCATTCTTGTAATCAAAGGTCGGCTGCACTCTTTTCCTCGCCGGGGAAGCCCTTCATCGGGGTGCGAGGTTTTTAACGAGGCAGCCGAATGTAACCGCTACATCGCGAAAGCAAACATAATTCCCCCAAAACATCGCGTGGCTCGGTAAAAGACGAAGTCAACCAAACATAAGGTTGAGACATTCGTCATTAAAATGTGTTGAAAAGAGAATGTCGCGGAGGTTGGGCAAAAGAGACCCTTCACATCCAGCGACAATCTCGAAAGCCTGCGGGCTATGAAAAACCGACCCTCCGACAAAACGAGAGGGCGGAACGAAAGCCTGCGGGCTATGAAAAAACCGACCCTCCGACAAAACGAGAGGGCGGAACGAAAGCCTTGCGGGCTATGAAAAAACCGACCCTCCGACAAAACGAGAGGGCGGAACGAAAGCCTGCGGGCTATGAAAAAACCGACCCTCCGACAAAACGAGAGGGCGGAACGAAAGCCTTCGGGCTATAAAAAAACGACCCTCCGACAAAACGAGAGGGCTGAACGAAAGCCTTCGGGCTATGAAGCAAACCGACCCTCCGACAAAACGCGAGGGCGGAACGAAAGCCTCGGGCTATAAAGCAAACCGACCCTCCGACAAAACGAGAGGGCGGAACGAAAGCCTGCGGGCTATAAGCAAACCGACCCTCCGACAAAACGAGAGGGCGGAACGAAAGCCTTCGGGCTATAAAGCAAACCGACCCTCCAATAAAACGAGAGGGCGGAACGAAAGCCTGCGGGCAAAGCAAACCGTCCCTCCAACAATACGGGAGGACGGTAAAAGCCAAGCCGAGAAAACACACTGGGGTCCACAACGTCAGCAAAGACACATGCAGGCACCAGTAGTTGCAAAGGCATAAACGCCACGCTAACTTTTCACCTACCAAGCGTTCAGAAGTACAGCCAAGGGATTAAACGCAGTACTTTCATACCAGGGGCAGGGCGATATAAATAAACGCCAAGTTGTAAGCCTCCCAGCCATCCAAAGCTACCGATTCTATTCAAATATCAGCCCCAAAAAGTTGGCTCAAAAGCAAAATGCGAAGGAGGCAACAGGAACCGGGGTTTCGCTTTGACGATTATGTCACCGGCGTCGCGTTAGCTACCGTCACCAATCCAGTAACTTTAGGCGAAGGCCCTATCAAGTAAACATCCATCCTAAGCTGCGGCTAGGAGACGAGCGAAAGCAAGCATGCTGCTAGATGAAACAGAGCAATATCATAATCATAGTCGATTGTACGCCTCCCCATGTTGTGTTCATAAAGACATTTTCGTCAACCGAATATCGAGGAAAGTCGCGCGAATGCTAACGCCCCTCGCCTACAGGGGGCGCGTCTTTGCTATCGGCCGAGGGGCTCGCACCGAAAGTCCCTTGCGCGAATGCTAACGCCCCTCGCCATTGAGTGGGGGAAGCGTCTTTGCTATCGCCGAGGGCTCGCGCCGAAAGCTCTTCGCGCGAATGCTAACGCCCCTTGCCTAAGAGTGGGGGCGGGCGCGTTTTTGCTCGGCCGAGGGGCTCGCACCGAAAGCTCCTTGCGCGAATGCTAACGCCCCTCGCCTAATTGAGTGGGGGCGGGCACGTCTTGCTATCGGCCGAGGGGCTCGCACCGAAAGCTCCTCGCGCGAATAAACCCTCGCCTATTGAGTGGGGCGGGCGGTTTGCTATCGGCGAGGGGCTCGCATGAAAGCTCCCTCGCGCGAATGCTAACGCCCCTCGCCTAAGTGAGTGGGGGCGGGCGCGTCTTTGCTATCGGCCGAGGGGCTCGCACCGAAAGCTCCTTCGCGCGAATGCTAACGCCCCTCGCCTAATTGAGTGGGGGCGGGCGCGTTTTTGCTATCGGCCGAGGGGCTCGCAGAAAGCTCCCTCGCGCGAATGCTAACGCCCTCGCCTAAGTGAGTGGGGGCGGGCGCGTCTTTGCTATCGGCCGAGGGGCTCGCACCGAAAGCTCCCTGCGCGAATGCTAACGCCCCTCGCCTTATTGAGTGGGGGCGGGCGCGTCTTTGCTATCGGCCGAGGGGCTCGCACCGAAAGCTCCTTCGCGCGATGCTAACGCCCCTCGCCTAATGAGTGGGGCGGGCGCGTTTTTGCTATCGGCCGAGGGGCTCGCACCGAAAGCTCCTCGCGCGAATGCTAACGCCCCTCGCCTAATTGAGTGGGGGCGGGCGCGTCTTGCTATCGGCCGAGGGGCTCGCACCGAAAGCTCCTTCGCGCGAATGCTAACGCCCCTCGCTAATTGAGTGGGGGCGGGCGCGTTTTTGATCG